>CM056049.1:309986521-310661257 GCA_029574335.1 Rana kukunoris | reverse complement strand
CATCAGCCTAAAAAAGAGCACTACCGTAATTGCCCATCAGATTACACATCTAAAAAAAGGGCACTACCGTAATTACCCATCAGATTACACATCTTAAAAATGGGCACTACCGTAATTGCCCATCAGCCTAAAAAAAAAAGGAACACTACCGTAATTATCCATCAGCCTAAAAAAGGACACTACCGTAATTACCCATCAGCTTACACATCATCTTAAAAATTGGCACTACCGTAATTACCCTTCGGCCTAAAAAAGGGCACTACCGTAATTACCCATCAGCCTAAAAAAAGGGCACTACCATAATTACCCATCAGATTACACATCATCTTAAAAATGGGCACTACCGTTATTACCCTTCGGCCTAAAAAAAGAGCACTACCGTAATTACCCATCAGCCTAAAAAAAGGGCACTACCGTAATTACCCATCAGATTACACATCATCTTAAAAATGGTAACTACCGTAATTACCCATCAGCCTAAAAGAAGAGCACTACTGTAATTACCCATCAGCCTAAAAAATGGGCACTACCGTAATTACCCATCAGCCTAAAAAAGGGCACTACTATAATTACCCATCAGCTAAATAAAAGGGCACTACTGTAATTACCCACCAGTCTAAAAAAGGGCACTACCCTAATTACCCATGAGCCTAAAAAAGGGCACTACCCTAATTACCCATCAGCCTAAAAAAAGAGCACTACCATAATTACCCATCAGCCTATAAAAAGGGCACTACCGTAATTACCCATCAGGCTAAAAAAAGAGCACTACCGTAATTACCCATCAGCAAAATAAAAGGGCACTACCGTAATTACCCATCAGCCTAAAAAAGGGCACTACCGTAATTACCCATCAGCCTAAAAAAGGGCACTACCGTAATTACCCATCAGATTACACATCATCTTAAAAATGGGCACTACCATAATTACCCATCAGCCTAAAAAAAGGGCACTACTGTAATTACCCATCAGCCAAAAAAAGGGCACTACCGTAATTACCCATCAGCCTAAAAAAAAGGGCACTACCGTAATTACCCATCAGCCTAAAAAAGGGCACTACTATAATTACCCATCAGCTAAATAAAAGGGCACTACCGTAATTACCCATCAGATTACACATCTTAAAAATGGGCACTACCGTAATTACACATCAGCCTAAAAAAGAGCACTACCGTAATTACCCATCAGATTACACATCTTAAAAATGGGCACTACCGTAATTACACATCAGCCAAAAAAAGGGCACTACCGTAATTACCCATCAGCCTAAAAAAAGGGCACTACTGTAATTACCCATCAGCCAAAAAAAGGGCACTACCGTAATTACCCATCAGCCTAAAAAAAGGGCACTACCGTAATTACCCATCAGCCTAAAAAAGGGCACTACTATAATTACCCATAAGCTAAATAAAAGGGCACTACCGTAATTACCCACCAGTCAAAAAAATGGGCACTACCGTAATTACCCATCAGCCTAAAAAAAGAGCACTACCGTAATTACCCATCAGCAAAATAAAAGGGCACTACCGTAATTACCCATCAGATTACACATTATCTTAAAAATGGGCACTACCGTAATTACCCATCAGCCTAAAAAAAGAGCACTACCATAATTACCCATCAGCCTAAAAAAAGGGCACTACCCTAATTACCCATCAGGCTAAAAAAAGAGCACTACCATAATTACCCATCAGCCTAAAAAAAGGGCACTACCGTAATTACCCATCAGGCTAAAAAAAGAGCACTACCGTAATTACCCATCAGCCTAAAAAATGGGCACTACCGTAATTACCCATCAGCCTAAAAAAAGAGCACTACCGTAATTACCCATCAGCAAAATAAAAAGGCACTACCGTAATTACCCATCAGATTACACATCATCTTAAAAATGGGCACTACCGTAATTACCCATCAGCCAAAAAAAGGGCACTACCGTAAATTACCCATCAGCCTAAAAAAGGGCACTACCGTAATTACCCATCAGCCTAAAAAAGGGCACTAACCTAATTACCCATCAGCTCAATAAAAGGGCACTACCGTAATTACCCACCAGTCTAAAAAAGGGCACTACCGTAATTACCCATCAGCCTAAAAAAAAAGAGCACTACCGTAATTACCCATCAGCCTAAAAAAAGGGCACTACCGTAATTACCCATCAGCCTAAAAAAGAGCACTACCGTAATTACCCATCAGCCTAAAAAAAGAGCACTACCGTAATTACCCATCAGCAAAATAAAAGGGCACTACCGTAATTACCCATCAGCCTAAAAAAGGGCACTACCGTAATTACCCATCAGATTACACATCATCTTAAAAATGGGCACTACCGTTATTACCCATCAGCCTAAAAAAAGGGCACTACTGTAATTACCCATCAGCCAAAAAAAGGGCACTACCGTAATTACCCATCAGCCTAAAAAAAGGGCACTACCGTAATTACCCATCAGCCTAAAAAAGGGCACTACTATAATTACCCATAAGCTAAATAAAAGGGCACTACCGTAATTACCCACCAGTCTAAAAAAAGGGCACTACCGTAATTACCCATCAGATTACACATCTTAAAAATGGGCACTACCGGGGGGCGCGGTCTGCACATGACTGAGTGAGGGAGTGAAGCTGTGAGCTCCCGCTACCTCCGTCTCCTCCGTGCGAGTTAGTGGACTACAACCCGATAGGATATCCTGCTGAGGGCGTAACAGGAAGCAACAAGACGGAAGCTGCCCGGGCAGCCCTTGGAGCCGTCGGACGCTGCGGGTCTTAGGGGTTTGCTCCCCGCCTAACTATCTACTACCGCTGCCGCTTTCCTCCGCTTTCCTCCTCACTACATCCCCCTGCTATCCCCGCATCTGCCTCCCGCTACCCGCATGCCCTACATGCCCTGTACTTTGCTGCTTAAACGAACAGCGGGTAGCGCAGCAGCCGTGACAAATCTGATCCCAACGATCCCAACGAGAAGGAAGGGAGAGGAGGGACTGGCTGCTAAGAGGAGAAGAGAGCAGAGGAGACAGGTGAGAGGGGATAAGAGATAAGGAGACGGGCGGAGAAGAGGAGCTGGAAGAAGGACAGTGCCATAGTTATATAGGCAGTGTTAAAAACGGGCAGTGTGTAAGGAGACGCGGCAAACTGTGTGGAAGATTACCTCAGTCAGTGCCCTAGCTTAGTCAGTCTAGTTAGTCTAAACCTGGGGGCAAATATATAATATATATATTAGACTCTCCCAAGTGCTTCTAGGAGACGTGGAGCAGAGCAAATAGAGCTGTGAGAAGCGCACGGGGAAAGTGTTGGGGTGGCATGTGTGCAGCCAGAGCCAGAGATACACGTACATCTAGGAGGACTGCATTGACAACACAGGCGTCTAGCCTAGTAGGTCAGTCGGAGATACAGAGCTTTTTCTCAAAAATGGAGAAAGGAGATGAACAGGGCCAGAGCATGGAGAACCCACAAATACAAACGCTGACCAATATTCCAAAGCTAGATGTACGAGCTGACATAGAGACACTACACATAGCCCCCCAAAGCCCTCGGGTGACAATTATAGGGGGGAGTGAACCCCCACTTAGACTAAGCGAAGGGGGGAGGAATGAACTTGATATCTTAAAGTCTCTGATTCAGGCACTACCAACAAGAGATGACATCACTACATTAATTATGAAAATAGAGGAGGCCCACTCCAGAGATATGGAAGAGATCAAAGGAGAGGTCCAGGGCCTGGAGAAGCGCATGACAACGAATGAAAATACCTCCAAAGATCTTATAACACGGGTGACAGCACTGGAACAGGAGAGAAGTAAACAATCAGAAGTGATCAACCTCTTACAGCTGCAACTAGAAGAAATCCAGGACAGGAATAGGCGAAATAACCTACGTATAAGAGGTATCCCCGAAGTGGCAGTCCCAGAAGACCTCCAGGAGACGGTAAAAAATATTTTTCTAATAATAATGAAGGATGTTGTACCCTTAAATCTTGAGATGGACAGAGTGCATAGGGCTCTAGGCCCAAAGCCTAAAGATAACTCTCGGCCTCGGGATGTGATTTGTAGACTTCATTATTATAGACAAAAAGAGGCAATACTGAGCAAATCTTGGGACATGGGGACCATTGAATTTAATGGAATCCAGTTGAAGATATTGCCAGACTTATCAAGTGCAACGTTACAGCGGAGAGCTATGCTGCGCCCGGTCTTAGAGCGAATAAGGGAACTAGGGGGATCTTACAGATGGAGATACCCAATTTCGGTGTTTATAAGGAAACAAGGCACAGGGACATTTTGGCTGCGCTCCAAAAATGACCTACCAGATCTCTTCTCCTTCCTAGAGACTGACCCGGTGGAAGTGGTGGACTGGAGGCAGCCAATATTAAGGAACATTTGAGATCTGAGGCCCTGTAGAGGTTATATTTTTCCTTTTTTTTTTTTTTTTTTTTTTTCTCTTCCATCTTCCATCTTCCTCCTGGGAGCCGAACACCTGGATGACAAGGGACTTTGGGATCCGTGGTTGGGGATTTGTGTATTTATGAATTTTTTCTCCCTTACTTTTTTTGGGTTCTCGCTTAGGGTTGTTCTCTCCCATAACCTCCCCTACGTTGAGCTTCTGGAAATCCTAGAATAAGGGAGTGGGGTCAAGAGCCGGGGAGGGGTCGGGGTGGGGGGGTGGGGGGAGTGGGGGGAGGGGAGTGGGGTGAGGAGGGAGAGGTGAGGGGGAGGGGCTAGGGAGGGGGGGGAATTAAAGGGAGGGAATAGAAGGGGGTGATGGGAGGGGGGGGGGGATTAAGGGCGGGTTAATATAATCACATTAATTATACAGTATATAATCACTCAAGGCACGACAATACACTACACAATACACTATAAATAAAATAATTAATATACACTATACAAGGGTAAAGGGAGGGAATAAATTTTGAGAGACAATAGACCATTCAATTGGATGACACTCCACAAGATCACTAGAGAGGGGGACATAATCACAAGACACAGGGTAGGGGGGGGGGAAGGGGGAAGGAGGGGGGTCTACACGTATTAATTCATAGACACAAATAAGGGAACAGATACACAGGGGATGGGGATGGGGGAGGGGGTGGGAGGGGGGTGGGGGGGGAGGGGACTCTTGGACCTCAAAAAGGTCAGTTGTAATTGATAAACCAGACATTAAGAGGAATATAAAAATGAATGTAACTATTACTTGGAATCTGTAAGGGGTGACTTAGAAAGTGCTTTAAGACTAAGAAAGTATGATGAATAGATACGGGGAATAGACCGGAGGGAAACTATATGGACAATACATCTATTAAGAGAAACTATGGCTGAAGAATTAGGTAATGTTACAATGTACGATAGAATTGGTGTTTTGGCTTGTTTCCTGTCTTTCTGGTTCCTCCCTCTGGAGGTATAATAAGAATATTGGGTGATGCTAGTAAGGTTATATCGGATACTGTGTGCAGTGGAAGTATTTACATATGTATTATATCATGTAGGACATAAAGCGAAAGCACCCTAGGAAAATTAGTATATTTACTCTAAAGGAAAACCAAATCAGTAGAGGGAGGGAGGGGGGGGGATTAATAGGGGGAGGCCACTTGAGGGAGGTTGGTCACTCCCAGGGCGAGACCACTATCGGGGGGTCGAGGTACCTGGGGGGGGGAGGGGCTTCCCTGGGGGGTGGGGGGGGGGAGAGGAGGAAGGGGGAGGAAGTAATAGGGATTATCCGAGATATAGGGGTTAATCTAGACGGGCAATGTAGAATAATCTATGATTTAGCTAATAAAGTGGAGGTAGACGGAGGACTAGAAGAGGCGGGAGTATCGCGACCTGGAGTGACACAGGAGTGTGCAGACCGGTAACCCCCAGATAGGGAATTACTCAGGGGGATACTTGAGGGATAGAGTACTAGAGTAAATAGGCAAAGCTAAATTGGCTACGGGGTAGAGGGGGGGACTTTCGGTATTACCCTCCCTGACCCCAACGGTCAATAAGTAAGGGGATTGGATCTAGGGTGGGTGGGGGGGTTTTATTTATTTACTTATTTAAATTTTTTTTTTTTTTTTTTTTTTTTTCTCTCCTTCCACCTCTCTCTCTGCTCCTCCTCTTCCTCCTCCTACCTCTCACTCCTTATTTTGGGGGGGTAACTGCATCGACCCACCACCTAAATACAGCCCTAATACCTCGATTGGAGGGAAGAGGTAGGAGGGAGGGGATTTGGAGCCCTAAGATGGGGAGTATAAAGATCACGACCTTTAATGTTAAAGGATTAAACACCCCAGAAAAAAGGAGAATGCTCCTTAATGAATTAAAAAAAAATGCGCTCAGATGTGGCCTTTGTCCAAGAAACCCATCTTAGAGCCAGTCGGCTGCCGTACCTACAAAATAGATTCTTTCCATGCGCCTACCACGCCTTTAGCCTAAACTCTAAATCTAAAGGAGTGGCGATATTAATATCTAATCAGGTTGCCTGGTCACTAACAGAAAGCAGGTAGATGAAAACGGAAGGTATATATTCTTAAAAGGTACTTTAGGAGACGAGAAAGTAACACTAGCCACTATATATACGCCCAATAAGAGTCAGGATGCCTTCCTGATTAAAACATTGTCTGAACTGGATAAATTTACAGAAGGGAAGCTGATATTAGGAGGAGACATCAATATGACATTAGATCCTAAACTGGATACTTCCTTAGGAACCTCCTCTATATCAGGGAAATCCAGGAGGCGAGTTCTGCGAAAGTTAAAAGAAATACATCTGGTAGACGCATGGAGGACTCTCCATGGCGAGGAGAAAGATTATACTTTCTACTCTAACCCCCATAAAAGTTACTCACGGCTGGATTACTTTTTAATCCCTCACTACTTATTGACGGGAGTAGAGGAAGTGAAAATTGGAAATATAACCTGGTCGGATCACGCCCAGTGACAATAGACATAGTAATATCAGGTAAGGCTCTTTCCACGGGGTATCGTTGGCGCCTGAATGAAAGCCTACTACAGACACAAGAAGTTAAAGAGGCAATGGAAAAGGAGTTAGTGGACTACTTTCGGACCAACGATACACCGGGGAGCGACCCCAGTATTGTGTGGGAAGCACATAAGGCGGTGATGAGAGGCCTATTGATAAAACACGGGGCAAGAATTAAAAAAATACGGGAGAAGAAGGTTAGGAAACTAACAACAGACATTCAAGCCCTAGAAATTCAACATAAAGGTACACAGTCAACTAAAGTAGGAGAAGAACTTGGACATAAAAGGAGGGAGTTATCTGACCTATTGAGGTATAAAGCTAAAGCAATTATCCAGGTAGGTAGAAGGACAATATATGAACTAGGGGATAAGTGTGGCAAAATATTAGCAGGGAAACTGAAAGGACTTAGGAATAATGTCTATATACCACATATAAAGGATAAGAATGGCCAGATAAAATCTCTCCCGAAAGAAATAGCACAGAGGTTTGGTGAATATTATTCATCTTTATATAATCTAGAACAAACAGATATCCCTGGAAGAAGGATTGAGGATTATTTATCCTCAACACAATTGCTAAGAATACCATCAAGTGAAAGGGAGAGCCTGGATAGACCCATTACACTGGAGGAATTGAGAGGTATCATGAAAGGGGTTAAAAGGGGAAAGCCCCCGGGCCAGATGGGTTTTCTATTCAGTATTATCAGTCCTTCTTTCATGTTCTTGGACCATATATGATTGGGATGTACAATGAGATCGGCCGCTCTACCGCACTCCGCCCGGAAGCTCTTATGGCACATATTGCGGTGATCCCCAAAGAGGGGAAGGGACCCGGCGGAGTGCGGTAGTTACCGCCCGATCTCATTGCTGAATACAGACCTGAAACTTTTTACTAAACTAATAGCAGCCCGACTAAAACCTCTTTTGACTCAGTTAGTACACCCAGATCAGGTTGGGTTCATCCCAGCTCGAGAAGCCAGGGATAACACTATTAAAGTGTTAAACCTGGTACACTGGGCAAGGGAAACTAAAACACCTTCGATTTTTCTAAGCACAGACGCCGAAAAGGCTTTCGATCGAGTCAATTGGAAGTTTATGGCAGGAGTATTGAGACATATGGGAGTAGGAGAAGATATGTATAGATGGATTATGGGGGTGTATACTATACCTCAAGCATCAATTAAGGTGAATGGGATTCTTTCAGACCCATTAAAATATCAAATGGGACAAGACAAGGGTGCCCATTATCCCCGTTACTATACGTCTTGACATTGGAGCCCCTCCTTAATAGGATTAGGCAAAACCCTAATATCCGGGGATTGGAAATTGGAGACAGGGAATATAAAATCTCTGCATTCGCAGACGATATGCTGTTTACCATATCCAATCCGCAGGATTCACTACAGAGCCTGATGAGAGAAATTGAGGAATATGGGGAACTAGCAAACTTAAAAATTAACTACGAGAAATCTGAAGTAATGAGCGTGGAATTAAGGAAGGACCTACAACAAATCTTTAAACCTAAATTTAAATTTAAGTGGGTAAAGACAGCCCTGAAATACTTAGGGATTTACATAACACCAAAGCTAGGTAATATTTTTGGAGCAAACTTTCCTCCATTGATGAATACAATCAAGGATACCTTGAAGGGATGGCAGAGGGGACTTCATTCATGGTTTGGGAGATGCAATGCTATCAAGATGAGTATACTTCCTAAAATATTATACCTCCTTCAAACAATACCAATCAGGATCCCCTCTGCCTTCCTACTTCAAGTAAATAGGACCCTATTTGAGTTTATCTGGGCTAAGAAAAAATCTAGGATCAGTAGGAGTAGGATGTTTCTGCCTAAGAGCAATGGTGGATTAGCAATACCTGATGTAACTAAATATTATCAAGCGACCCATATGGGGAGGATTATAGAATGGGGTAGGAAGAGAGGATCCAAACTGTGGGTGGATATCGAACAAGAGGGGGAGGGGAAGGATAAATTATATTTTTTTTTTTTTTTTTTTTTTTTTTTTTTTTTTGAGGGGGAGGGGGGGGGGAAATAAAAGAAAAAAGGAAGTAGGGGTACATAAGAAGGAAGAGATAAGAAAGGAACTCAAGGAAAAGGGGAGGTGAGGGATATGATGGGGGGAGAGAAGAGAGGGGGGGGGGAGAGAGGAGGAGAGTAAAGAGGGAAGAGAATGAGCAGGATAAATAGAAGTGACCTCAGAACCTCTAAATATACCCCTGATACTTGAAGGACCGTAAGATAATAAAGGCTATGCTTATTAAATGGACCCTGATATAGGATTCTATTTTAAGGATGTGAAGCTAATCTCCTCAGGGAAAGAAAGAATCTGGTTTTATGGAGTAGTTAGCGTCAAATAATTTCATGTAGGTGGGAGATCAGGATGGGAAGGTATATTGATTATAAGTTTTGGGAAGATTATACGAAGGAGCCCTTCCCGGAAATGAGCCCGGTTAACCTAGGGGGTTGATATATATATATACATATATGTTATAGATATATTAAGGGGTTACCAATGTGAAGGGTGTAACATGTAATTGCCTATCCTTCTGTTTTTCCTTTTTCTTTGAAAATAAAAAGAGATTAAAAATAAAAATAAAAAAAGTCAACTGTAAAAAGACAGAACTCGATGTACTATGAACAGCGATCTGCTGTTTAAAAGACAGATAGTTAAGTAAAAGAAGCACACATTACGCATTGTTAAGCACACAGATAATACCTTGATTGGCCCAAGATGTTAACCCCTTCCCAGCCAGTTTCATTAGTAAAGTGTGAAAAAATACTGTGTTTTTTACTGATCTGAAATGAGAAGCATTGTTGTCTCCACCGCTGGTTATATGTGTACTGTACTGTGAGTTCTTACATTTTTAATAAACTGCCCACTAGATGGCGCTTTTCCCTTCCTATACACACACATACACAGGAGCAGTGGGGAAAATGGCATGCAATTCTTCGCAGTGCGATTTGCGTCAATTCATTTTGTATTAATGCAAATCAATACCGCAAAGTATTGGTTTAGGGAGCATTTTTACGCGAGTACTGATACTTGCACAAATGCTTGGTATCAGCATCGATACCGATGCATCCCTAAAAAAAGTATATCAATTTCATGTGGGCGCAGTGTTGCGTGACTGCGCAATTGCCAGTTAACCACTTGCCGACTGCAAAATGCATATATACGTTGAGGTCTGTAAGTGGTTTACCAGGATTATAAATTAAGATATCAGCCATAACCCTGGGAACAATTTAGAACAACTCATAAACTGCTGGTTTGCTTGAGAAACAATCTAACAGTGTGGCCGGGTGCTCCCCCTATGGCCTTGGAGGACCAGAGTGATGTCATGATGTCACTTCCAGTCCAGGCAGGAGTAAAAAACTAAAAATGAAAGCAAAAGATCAAAAAAAAATAAAAAAAATGTTTTTGCTTTCAAAGGTAAAGAAGAGATTTAGGGTTATTTTGACCCCAGATCTTTGCATAAAGAGGACCTGTCACCCTTGTATCTATTACAAGGGTTGTTTACATTTCTCGTAACAGTAATAATAAAAAATAAAAAAACGAATTAAAGGGACAGTGTAAAACTAAAATAATAAATAAAAAATTGTCCCCATCCCTCCATGCAGTCGTGCATAAGTGAGCACATACGTAAGTTGCGCACGCATATGTAAACGGCTTTTGAACCACACATGTGAGGCAGCGTCGCAAACGTTAGAGCGAGAGCAATAATTCTAGCGCAAGACTTCTTCTGTAACTCTAAACAGGTCATCTTCAAAGGCGTAAAAGTTTTAAAGTTTAGAGCGTCGCCTATGGAGATTTTTAAGTAATGTAGTTTGTTGGCATTCCACGCAATCAGGGGCGGACTGACCATTGAGTCACTCGGGCACTACCCGAGGGCCCAATGCCACTAGGGGGTCCCATCAGGGTTGCCAGGCTCAGTAAAACCAGGGACAGTATGTAAAAATCTGTGTTTTTTTTACATCTATCCCTGATATGTCTGAAACTGACATGCTTTTGATGTGAAAATCCAGAGATTTTAGCTCCCCTGCCTCTGCACTGCCTCCTGGAGTGGTGGCCATCTGTAAGCCCGGGGGCCCCATAATCTTCTATTGCCCGGGGGCCCCATGAGTTGTCAGTCCGCCCCTGCACGCAATCTTAACCACTTAACGCCCGCCGCATGTATATGTACGTCCACAGAATGGCACGTACAGTCAGATGGGTGTACATGTACGTCCCTGCCTTCTTGCGGGTCGGGGGTCCAATCGGGAGGCGTCTTACCTGTGGGAGTGATCCGGGATGAGGGGGCGGCTGTTCATTTTTTGGTCGCTCCCAGCCAATCCTCCGCACTGCACTTCCTCTGCCTGTGTAATGTAAACACAGGCAGAGGAAGTGATGCAGCTCTCCTCTCGGTGGTATTTTCAATCAGACGAGATGAGAGAAGACATCACAGTAAGTCGCACCAACACTACACTGACACCACACACATAGGCACACTTAACCCCTTCCTTTCACACCCCCCCCCCCCCAGCCCCCTGTCACAGTGTCACTGATTGCAGTGATCATAAATTTACTGATCACTGCATTTAGTGTCAGTGTGACAGTTAGGCCGCGTACACACAGAGGGACATGTCCAATGGAAACGGTCCGTGGACCGTTTTCATCGGACATGTCTCCTCGGGATTTTCGTCCGGCGGTGTGTACACACCATCGGATCAAAATCCCCGCCGGCAGACAGAGCGGTGACGTGGCGGTGACGTTGACGCCGCCACGTCACCGCACCAGGAAGTAATTCGACGCTTGTGCGGGCAGATATGTCCGCTGGTTAGTGTACTAACCAGCGGACATATCCGACGGACATGTTGCCGGCGGACAAATTTAAAAGCATGTTTTAAAATTTGTCCGCCGGTCAGACATGTCTGCTAGCCCATACACACGATCGGATTTGTCCGCTGAACTGGTCGGACCAGTTTCAGCATACAAATTCGATCGTGTGTACGCGGCCTTAGTGTGACAGGCAGTTAGTGTTAGGTCCAGGATAGCCCCGTACCCCCCCCCTAATAAAGGTTTAAACCCTTGATCACCGCCCTAGTTAACCCTTTCACCCCCTATTGCCAGTGTCACTAAGCGATCGGTTTTCTGATCGCTGTATTAGTGTCACTGTTGCCGCTAGGTAGCTACTTTTTTTTTATATTGCGATTTTTTTTTTACTAAAGACGTGGCTGAATACATTTTGGCCTAAATGTTTGACTAAAATTTAGTTTATTCGATTTTTCTTATAACAAAAAGTAAAAAATATAGATTTTTTTTTAAATGTCGCTCTATTTTTGTTTATAGCGCAAAAAATAAAAATTGCAGACGCAATCAAATACCATCAAAAGAAAGCTCTATTTGTGGGAAGAAAAGGATGCAAATTTTGTTTGGGAGCCACGTCGCAGGACCGCGCAAATGTCTGTTAAAGCGACGCAGTGCCGGATTGTAAAAACGCCTTTGGGCATTTAGCAGCATATTCGTCCGGGGCTTAGGTGGTTAAATCATGACATGTTTGGTATCTGTTTACTTGGCGTAACATCACCTTTCACATTATACAAATAATTTGGGGTAAACGTTTTTTTTTTTTTCTAATTCGTTAACGTGTATTTTTTTTAAAAATATTGCGTTTGAAAAACCGCTGCACAAATACTGTGTGACATAAAAAAAATTGCAATTATCGCCATTTTATTTCCTGGGGTCTTTGCTAAAAAAAAAATGATAATGTTTGGAGTTATAAGTAATTTTCTAGCAAAAAATACAACTTGCAAACAAAAAGTGCCAGAAAAAGCCTGGTCTGGTGTTTTTTTCTTATGCTTGTTTACCCCAAAAATGCCTGAGCTAGAGTTTAGTGTAAAGGGCTCCCTATAGGGGGTATGCTGCTCTATGGGGGGTATGGTCCTCTATAGGGGATATGGTGCTCTATAGAGGTATGGTCCTCTATAGGGGGTATGGTGCTCTATAGAGGTATGGTCCTCTATAGGGGTATGGTCCTCTATGGGGGGTAGTGTCCTCTATAGGGGTATGATGCTCTTTAGGGGGTATGCTCCTCTATATGTGGTATTCTCCTCTATAGGGGGTATGGTGCTCTATAGGGGGTATGGAGCTCTATAGGGGTATGGAGCTCTATGGTAAGGTGACCAGATTTTTAAAATGAAATCCAGGGACATATTTTTTCTTTACTAGTAATGGCGGCAATCAGCGACTCTCTGCCCGTCGCCGCCCGCCTCACAGCCTCTCAAGTCTTACTCTTCGGGCCCCGGCTAATACTGGATGGGGAGCAGAGGAAGATCACTCCGCCAGGGAAGGCAAAGGCAGGAGCCTGGCCGGGATTTGAGCCAAAGCAGAAGAACATGCACGCGAAACTGAATGGGCATGCACCCAAAACTGAATAAATATTCCCTCCACTCCGACCAGCACATGATCATCAAAAAGGGGCACAGATTCTGGGAAAAATACACCCCCCCCCCCCATGCTAGTAGGCACGGCGGAGAGGGGGTGTGTAATTCTAATTTTTTTATTTTAATTCTGCACTGACTGTCTTTGAAATTGCCCCTGCCCCCTATTAAATCAAATCTGGGGACAGAACCAGGGACAGACTTGGTCCAGGGACAGTGTCCTCAATCAGGGGATTGTCCCCTGAAACTGGGGATGTCTGGTCACCCTACTCTATGGGGAGTCTGGTCCTCTATAGGGGGTATGGTCATCTATGGGGGCATGGTGCTCTATAGGGGGAATGGTGCTCTATAGGGGGTATGCTCCTCTACTGGGGGTTACGGTCCTCTATGGTGGGTGGGGGGGTATGTTGTCTTTAGGGTATGCTCCTCTATATGGGTTATGCCCCTCTATGGGGGTATGGTCCTCTATGGGGGGTATGTTGCTCTTTAGAGGGTTTGCTCCTCTATTGGGGGGGTATGGTCCTTTATATGGGGTATGTTCCTCTATGGGGGGATATGGTACTCTACAGGGATATGCTCATCTATGGGTGGTGTTGTCTTCTATTGGGGTATGGTCCTCTATAGGGGGTATGATCTTCTATAGGGGATATGGTCCTCTATAGGGAGTGTGGTCCTCTATAGGGGGTATGCTCCTCTATAGGGGGCAGTGTTCGCTATAGGGGGTATGGTACTCTATGGGGAGGGTGGTCCTTTATAGGGAGTATGGTTCTCTATGGGGGGTGTGCTCCTTTATAGGGGGTATGGTCCTCGATATGGGTATGGTTCTCTGTAGGGTGTGTGGTCCTCTATAGGGGGTATGGTCCTCTATAGGAAGTGTGGTCCTCTATAGGGGGTATGGTCCTCTATGGGGTACGGTCCTCTATAGGGAGTGTGGTCCTATATAGGGTAAGGTGACCAGATTTTTTAAATGAAATCCAGGGACATATTTTTTCTTTACTAGTAATGGCAACAATCAGCGACTCTCTGCCTGTCGCCGCCCACCTCACAGCCTCTCAAGTCTTACTCTTCGGGCCCCGGCTACTACCGGATGGGGTGCAGAGGAAGATCACTCCGCCAGGGAAGCAAGGAGATAGGCAGGTGGCTGGCCAGGATTTGAGCCAAGGCAGAAGAACATGTGAGCGAAGCTGAATGGGCATGCACCCGAAATTGAAGAAATATTCCCTCCGCTCTGACCAGCACATGATAAGGGCCACAGATAATGGGAAAAATACAACCCCCCTATGCTAATAGCCACGACGGAGCGGGAGTGTGCAATTCAATTTTTTTTATTTTAATTCTGCACTGACTGTCTTTAAAATTGTCCCTGCTCCTTATTAAATCCAATCTGGGGACAAAACCAGGGACAGACTTGGTCCAGGGACAGTGTCCTCAATCAGGGGACTGTCCCCTGAAACTGGGGATGTCTGGTCACCCTAATATAGGGGGTATGGCCCTCTATAGGGGGTATGGTGCTCTATAGGGGGTATGGTCCTCTATAGGGGGTATAGTGTTCTATAGGGGTATGCTTCTCTATATGGGGTATGGTACTCTATAGGGGTATGCTTATCTATAGGGGGTATAGTCCAGTGATAGGTCTGTATCCAGTCTTCCCTCAGCTCCTAGCAGGCACACCGCACACAATGAAGCCCCCCTAGCAGCCACCATTGTGAATATTAGCGGGAGTAGCAGGCAGCTGGTGAGCTGTGAGGAGAAGAGGCAGCCTGGGGATCCGTACACAATGCAGGCGTGTGTGTGTGTGTGTGTGTGCTGTACAGGAGGACACTGGCTTACTGTATTAGAATGTGATGATGCTCGTCAGTAGAAGGAAGCAGTGATCGGGCCAGGGAGGGAGCTCAGGGCCAGTCAGGCGGGGCCTGCTTTAGTCTCTGTGCAGTGTAGAGCCTCGGCCCATGAGACAGGCGGGGGAGGTGGCATCATGTCACGGCTATCTATGTGTGTGTGTGCACTGTGCACTTAGCGACACGCAGCTCGTACACGGAACACACCGGGGAAGGGGGATCTGCCGCATTCTTATCTCATCTACTGTGGGAAGGAAGACTGAGAATGGGGCTGATGTGCTGACACCATTCCAACCAGTCACAAGGTAAGTGCCAAGCTGGCCACCCTAGGCATTGTCCAGGACCTGTGTGCCTGTCAGTGCACCTCCACCTGTTTGCTTCTTCACCCTTCTGTGTACATTACTGCTTATAGTCCATGCTAAGTTCCACATATCTTATTTACATGAAGGTCACATCTCATTGGGCAGTCTTCTTTACATGAAGGGTCTCCACACATTACAATCTGATTGGACAGTCTTTTTTAGATGAATGGTTCCCACACACATTACAATCTGATTGTACTATCGTCTTTAGATTGCCCTCCTAGACTGGATCCAAATTAAGTGAATAGATCAGGTAGGTTCTCATATTATATCGTTTTGATCAGCCTAAAGTTGATTGGCCAGGTTTGCAACGTGTATGGGACAGTTCACACTAATTGCAGGGCAGGAACGTGCCCAAAAGCACACGTTTTTCCCGCACTGCCCAGAAGCACTGTAGATTTACCTGGGTTCCATCAAGGCTGCTGATAGAAATCACAGGGTCCCATACTGCCTACCTAACAAGGCCCCATTCCCTCCCCACCCCTTTATAAAGTTTCAAATTAGATTTTCGATAAAATTACATTAAAATCATGACAGGGGTCTCTAAAGTGCAGCCCGAGGGCCAGAGGTGGCCCTTTGCTAGCCTTTATCTGGCCACAGGGGCACGATTCCCCCCAATGATGGGACACTATTCCTCCCACTGATACCAATGATGGGACACTATTCCTCCCACTGATATCAATGATGGGACATTATTCCCCCCACTAATACCAATGATGGGACATTATTCCCCCCACTGATACCAATGATGGTACACTATTCCTCCCACTGATACCAATGATGGGACACTATTCCTCCCACTGATACCAATGATGGGACACTATTCCTCCCACTGATACCAATGATGGGACACTATTCCTCCCACTGATACCAATGATGGGACACTATTCCTCCCACTAATACCAATGATGGGACACTATTCCTCCCACTGATACCAATGATGGGACACTATTCCTCCCACTGATACCAATGATGGGACATTATTCCCCCCACTAATACCAATGATGGGACACTATTCCTCCCACTAATACCAATGATGGGACACTATTCCTCCCACTGATACCAATGATGGGACACTATTCCTCCCACTGATACCAATGATGGGACATTATTCCCCCCACTAATACCAATGATGGGACACTATTCCTCCCACTGACACCAATGATGGGACACTATTCCCCCCACTGATACCAATGATGGGACACTATTCCTCCCACTGATACCAATGATGGGACACTATTCCTCCCACTGATACCAATGATGGGACATTATTCCCCCCACTAATACCAATGATGGGACACTATTCCTCCCACTGATACCAATGATGGGACACTATTCCCCCCACTGATACCAATGATGGTACACTATTCCTCCCACTGATACCAATGATGGGACACTATTCCTCCCACTGATACCAATGATGGGACACTATTCCTCCCACTGATACCAATGATGGGACACTATTCCTCCCACTAATACCAATGATGGGACACTATTCCTCCCACTGATACCAATGATGGGACACTATTCCTCCCACTGATACCAATGATGGGACACTATTCCTCCCACTGATACCAATGATGGGGACACTATTCCTCCACTGATACCAATGATGGGACACTATTCCTCCCACTGATACCAATGATGGGACACTATTCCTCCCACTAATACCAATGATGGGACACTATTACTCCCACTGACACAAATGATGGGACACTATTTCTCCCACTGACACAAATGATGGGACACTATTCCTCCCACTGATACCAATGATGGGACACTATTCCTCCCACTAGTACCAATGATGGGCTGCACTATTGGGACCTTTCCCACTGATACCAATGATGGGACACTATTCCTCCCCACTGATACCAATGATGGGACACTATTCCTCCCACTAATACCTAATACCAATTATGGGACACTATTTCCCACTGATACCAATGTTCCTCCCACTGATACCAATGATGGGACACAACTCCTTCCATGATAATACCAATATGATGGACACAATGATCCTCACACTGATACCAATGATGGGACACTATTCCCCCATGATACCAATGATGGGACACTATTCTTCCCACTGATACACAAATGATGATGGGACACACTAGATTCCAATGATCCCACTGATACCAATGATGGGATACTATTCCTCCCATTGATACTAAGGGTGGGGTTCTATTGTTCCCACTGATACAAATGATGGGACACTATTTCTCCCACTGATACCAATGATGGGGCACTATTCCTCCCACTGACACAAATGATGGGGCACTATTCCTCCCAATAATACCAATGATGGGACACTATTCCTCCCACTGATACCAATGATGGGGCACTTACCCTCCTCCTGCTGACCACCAACCATGCAGCCATGTTTATTCTCATTGATGCTGGGTACGTGACATTTTGTTGTTCCACTGGCCACAATCCAGCCCCCCTAAATTCTGAAGGACAGTAAACTGGCCCGTTGAAAAGGTTTTAGAATTTTGTTATATGTCATATTTACTGGCCCCTCTCCCTGCTCTGTAACAACTGCTTGTGCACCCGTCTCAGCTTCCGGCAGGGCAGGAGATAAGCAGGAAACGCTGCAGGGAAAAGGGGCGCACGGGGAGCAAAAAGCAGGGGGTGAAGGCACGTATGCTAGAACTGATCCCCTTGAAGCACAGCTGGAGGAAGGGAGCAGAGGATAATCCGGCAGTCCTGCAGGGGGAGGCAGAAGAGGATCAGTGTCTGCAGTAAGACATTACAGCCGGCCTTCCAGCTCAGCGGGTGCCTGTACCTGCCCTTTGAACTGATGGGGCCCAGTACAAAAGGGCTGGCTGTACTGCCTTATCAGCGGCCCAAGGTGCCAATAATTCCTAAGGGCACCTCCACACATCTCATAAATGCAGGTGCGTTCGCCGGCACCAAAACACATGGTACTGTGCGGCGTGGCACAATTTTGAAAGTCGCATCTGCCCTACTTTTTGCGTCCTTTTAACAGCCCGTTGAGCTGAATAGGCTGTTGGGAATGCGCACAAATGCACCCTTTTTGGTGTGCCGCGGCCCTTACCAAAACTGGGGGGGGGGACAAATGTAAGCAGTCTATGTCATCAATATCAAATTATTATTACTATTATTTAGGATTTATATGGTTCCAACTGTTTGCACAGGGCTTTAGTACCTAAAGGGATACAGTACAGATACAGTATAATAAAGTACAAGAGGGTTAGGAGGTCCCTGCTCCTAGGAGCTTACAATCTAATAGGTTGGGGCAAGTGGTAGGAAAGGTAATAACTGTGGGGAGTGAGCTGATAGAAGGGATAAAAGTTCAGTGAGTCGGAGGCGGGATAGGCTTCCCTGAAGTGATGAGTTTTCAGGGATCACCTAAGGGTAGCCGGAGTAGGAGATAGCCAGACATAGTGGATGGAAGATACAATGTCCACCATACATGTTACAATCTATCCATACAATCAACTTTAGATTTGTATATATGTAATATGAGGACCTACCTGAACTGTCCCACACTGGACTCTGCCCTGTGGCTGTTGTCAGGATCTGGAATATATGTGTACGAACTTTACATGCAACTTTACTTCTATTGTATTAGTGTGTGTCACCCTGTACACCGCTATGGTTTATGTTTGCTGCAGTGGTGCTGCTGGCTTCTCATATTGCTTATCAGAGGTTGTAGTGATTGGCTTTACATGTTTGAACCCGCAATGATCATCATACACATTATAATCGGTTTGGACCATCCGATCTGGTCTGTCTGAAAAACTGAAAGGCGTATTTGATCAGACCTTATGCCGCGCACACACGGTCACTTTTTGTGATGAAAAAAATTACATTTTTAAAAATGACATTTAAAATGATTGTGTGTGTGGGTAAAATGTCATTTTATGTCTTCTGAAAAAACGACCAAAAAAAAATTTGAACATGCTTCAATTTTTTATGTCATTTTTTAAAATGTCATTTTTTGTGTCATAAAAAATGATCGTGTGTGGGCAAAAATGACGTTTGAAACCCGCACATGCCCAGAAGCAAGTTAGGAGACGGAAGGTAAAACTACCATTCATAATAGAGTAAGCACATTCATCACGCTGTAACAGACAAAAAAGCAGGAATCGTCTTTTACTAACAAGTAACCAGCTAAAAGCAGCCTTAAAGCGACACTAAAGTCAGGATTTTTTTTTTTTTAAAACAACAAACATGTTATACTTACCAGTTCGTTTTGCACAGAGTGGCCCGGAAAGCTGTCTTCTGGGGTCCCTCGGCGGCTGTCTGGGCTCCTCCTCGCAAAAGCTTTCCATCTTCATGCAAGGGCGCTCGCATGGTGGAAAGCTTTTGCGAGCGAGCTCCCGTGATACAGCGGCGGCCATAGCCACCGACTGTATCACTCGGCTCCGCCCCCCGGCGCGGCGTGTCATCCGCTGTGATTGACAGCAGCGCCAGCCAATGGCTGCGCTGCTATCAATCCACCCAGCCTAGCCAATCAACGTCCAGGCTGGGAACCGAAGAGGATGACGTGGACGAGCCCGGGAGTTTCGAGCGGTCAGGTAAGTAAAACGGGGACTCGAGGGGGGTGGGGGCGTTGCTGTGAGATGTTTTTTTACCTTAATGCATAGGATGCATTAAGGTAAGAAAACGTTTACCTTTACAACCCCTTTAAGTAGGGTGACCAGACATCCCCAGTTTCAGGGGACAGTCCCCTGATTGAGGACCCTGTCCCCGGACCAAGTATGTCCCTGGTTGTGTCCCCAGATTGGATTTAATAGGGGGCAGGGGCAATTTCAAACACAGTCAGTGCAGAATTAAAATAAAAAAAATTGAATTTTTGTTATGAATAAATAAACAATTTTGAAAAAAAAAAAAACATTTGAATTACACCCCCCCGCTCCACCATGCCTACTAGCACATCCAGTAGTAGCCGGGGCCTGAAGAGTAATGCCGCGTACACACGGTCGTTTTTTTGCGATGAAAAAAAACAACGTTTTTTAAAACATCATTTAAATTGATCGTGTGTGGGCAAAACGTTGTTTTTTGTCTTCAAAAAAACGACCAAAAAAAAATTCCAACATGTTTGAAATTTTTGTGTCGTTTTTCAAAACGTCGTTTTTTGTTTCACAAAAAGTCACCGTGTGTAGCAAAAACGTCGTTCAAAACGACGTTTTTCAACCCGCGCATGCCCAGAAGCTAGTTATGAAGCGAGCTTCAATGGAAAAGAGTGGTGAACGTAACCTCGCTTTTTGTGAAAAAACGATGGTGTGTATGCAAAATTGTCTTTGAAAAGTGACGTTTCAAAAACGTCGTTTTTTACTTCACAGAAAACGTCGTTTTTTTTCATCGCAAAAAACAACATTAGACTTGAGAGGCTGTGAGGCGGGCGGCAACGGGCAGAGAGTCGCTGATTGTTGCCATTACTAGTAAAGAAAAAATATGTCCCCGGATTTCATTTTAAAAATATGGTCACCTTACCTTTAAGGCAAATAGAACTTCCCCTTCAGAGTGCCGTCGCTTTGTTCATCATTTTCCAAAAATGATGGTGTGTAGGCAACATCATTTTTAATGATGAATTTGGAAAAATTTCGTTTTTTTTCATAAAGAAAAATTACATTTTTTTTCATCACAAAAAGTGATCGTGTGTACGGGGCATTAGTCTCCCTTTAGCTGGCCATAGACTGTTCAAAATTTGGCCAGTTCAATGAATTTTATCCCATCTATGGGCAAGCTGGTTGTGCGGAAGTCGATCTATCCATCGACTTTAGTATGAGCGTAGAACAATATTGTATGTGTTACCATGTGTGTTGTTCTATTGGGGATGAATCGCATGCTTGTTTTGTTTACAAATCGCTATGTGTATGCAAATTGTAATAGTGTTGCCCATGTCCCTTTTGCTGTTTTGGTAATTGGGGTAAAAAGAATGCATCCAGTCAAGTAATCCTAACAACCAATCGAATTTCTGTTCCATTGATAAATCATGTTATAATGGTTGCTATGGATTGTGGCACTGCTTTTGCTTTGTTTTAATGAAAAAGGTTTATGTGTAGCACCTTTTGGAGGGAAAATTATGAAATATGACTTGGATTTTAGCTTTGTCATGTCGTTGTTACTGACGTCAGTCACCTGGACATGAAGTGTGAGACAATCTACTCAGCGTAAAAACAGAATTAACCCAACAGAGATTCATATTCTTCCTTATTCTATTAAACAATGTTTTATTGCTGTTTTTTTCCTCATTGTAGAGATTTCCCCTTACTTCCTGTTCTCTCTAACACCCATAAAAAACACAGGAAGTCAGGGAAATTCTACTCAACAGGGAAACAAGCAGGTAAAAAAACTTGACAGAGGTTTTAACCCCTGACAATTCTGTCCGAAAAAACCTTTGGCTAGACTTGGCCTTCAATATCCAATAATATAAATTATTGGGTATGGAAGCTTTGTGTGGCAATTTGTTGACTTCTTAGTAAATGTAAAAGCTAGATGAAGGCCAGTAAGCTGTGTAGACGTTGAACATTCATTTTGATCTCATTTGTTTGTTTATTTGCATGTCTTTTTATAAGCTTCAGATGCTGCAGTGCCTTTCCTGTCAGGATACAATGCGATATTGTTGGTTCTTCCTCAGTAATGGAGCAGTAACACTCAGCAGAACATTACAGTGAAGTAGCACTGTGGCTTCATGACAGAACTTATAATAGAAGACATGACAAATGCAAATAAATCATGCAAGTTTTGGTGGGTAAAATAATATACATGGCAGGCTGTTGTTGGTGTGAGGAGAGAGCAGAATCCTTCCTCCAGTAACTATCGAGGCCCTTGCTCCTTCTGACAGGGGTGACAGGGGTAGTCATTCCTGTCAGAGAGACGCAGGAATATGGAGTGCGGCCCACCTCCACATATCAACACTGTGCCAAGGGCACGCGCCCTGAGACAAGACTTTAGTTAATGCTGTATAAACAGGCTTTTTTCCTCTCGTATATTTTGTCTGGTACATACTTATATTGGAAAGAAAGAAAAAGAAACTGGTGAAATGCAGCAAATAGATGGCCGTGGACTACTCATTTTCTATTGTAAAGCTTAGTGCACACCAGAAGTTTTTTTCTGTACTAACTCTGTACTAGCTCAGGAGAAGCCGATGTACTAACTATCCGATGTAGTACAGTGATCTCCCCTGCTATGCTATTGTGTTCTGAGAAGGGGGCAAACCCCCGCCAAAGCACTCCGATCAGCGCTTTCAACCAATGGTCGGCAGACCTCTTTCAGTCATGCCCCTTCGACAGAAGCCAGCAAACGGCCGCAGTACACACAACCAATGCCACCTGACATTTGGCCTGTGTGTACTGGAAATAAGGGCTTCCTATCATAACTCCTCTGGCTAATCTAAAGGTTTCTGACTGAGTTCACACTTGTGCGATCATAGACGTCACATTGGAATTCATGTCGCATTGCTGTGCAGATCACACGCGATGTCTGTGTGATGCAAATTCAGCCATACGAACTGTATGGCTGAAATCGCATCGCATTCGCACTAAAATGGTGCAGGACCCTTTTTTTGGTCTGCACTGGAATCAGATCGCATTGGGTGTTCACACGTATGCAATCCGATTCCTGCACCATTTGGCAGTTCGCACTGCAAACTGCCAACCGATCTGGGGGTGCCAGATGGTTGCAGATGTCAATGTGAACCAGTGTGTGATTCAGGTGCAATGCGGGAAGCAGCACTGAATCGCAGGGTTTCCCATTGTGAACAGGGACTTAGCTTAAAGTGGAGTTCCACCCATTTTTTTTATGTTTGTCTGTGCTGCATGCCCTAATCTCATAGTGTTCAGAATGGACAATTTTTATTTATTTTGTTGCTTGTAAATACCTTTATTTTGTAGTCCTTCATTACTTCCTCCTCCTTATTAGCCTAGGCTATTAAGTCACAAGGCTATTTGCAAGGGTTTCTGGGATAGGCATCATGTTTCCCAGTAGTCCTTGCAAACCTGACTGAAACCTATTACATTGCTTGTGCAGCACTGAGCATGTGCGAGATATGCAAAGCTGAAATCCAGGAAGTCATACAGTCTGGCTTCATGATGCCCACACTTAAGATGGCCAGGGTCTATTTCTAGATTATAAAGTATCTAAATGCTGTAACAACCTAACAAAACGGACCTTCGTTTACAGACTAACTTTACTAGAATACATTAAGCTTGTGTATTACAGGGGTATTTATATTTAAAAAGTGAAATTGTGGGTGGAACTCCCCTTTAAGGTCAACCATTTTTTGTCTAGAACACTGCTGTTGAGGACACCAGGAAATGTCCTTCCACCCCAATCTGATAAGGCATCTTGCTTTCAACTATCATCCCTCCCCAGGTCATTCAAAGGAACCTGTATGGTCACTTGGACATGGACAGCTTGTCCTGTGAATGGTTGGATAGGTCCTTCATGTATGACTGCCCTATCAGGTCTGTGATCAGCTTACATTACATTCCGGCAGTGTTTATTATACTCAATGAACATATATCACAACTGATTTTTGCTAAGTAACCCCTGGTGTGTGTTGATTTATCCATGAATGCGCATCAGACATTCCAAGCAGTCCCTTATCCTTTTATAATAATTAGAATTTACCAAATCAGTATATTATGTATAAAAAGCATTATTTGCATTCCTTTAGAATGTAAGCTCCATGAGCAAGGCTCTCCTGTCCCTTCGTTATTGAACTGTATTGTAATTGTTCTGTCCCCCCATCTACATTGTAAAGCGCTGCGCAAACTGTTGCCGCTATGTATAATAATAATAATTTGGTGAACTTTGAAACTTGTATACTTATGCCACGTACACGCGATCGGAAATTCCGACGAGAAAACCGTGGATTTTTTTTTCGACGCAATTTTGTCTCAAACTTATCTTGCATACACACGGTCACACCAAACTTCCACCGTCAAAAATGCGGTGATGTACAACACTAGGACGAGCCGAGAAAAATGAAGTTCAATGCTTCTGAGCATGCGTCGACTTGATTCCGAGCATACGTGTTTTTTTCTCCATCGGAATTGCATACAGACGATTGGAATTTTTCTCGGTGGAAATTCAGACAGAAATATTCCGTTGGAGCCTACACATGACAATCAGCAGTACTCCTGAACATGAAAGATATATCACTCGGAGAACTTTACTACATGTTGAGAACTACTGACTCTAACAGATATGAGATGACAGTTGCCTAATCCTGTCATTTGTAGCCAAACTGGGTGAGGAGCTCATGTCTGTGGGTGTAATCATAAACATACCAGTTGACCTCTATCGGGAGAAGCTAACAGTCCTGTATGTTAGAAAGTTAAAGTGGAGTTCCACCCTGAAAATAATATTTTCAGGAAAAATCCCCCCAAAAAATAAACATTTATTTTTTTATACTTACCAGAAATAGCGGTTGCTATGCGTAAGTCAGTAATCTGTCTCTTCATCGTCCACGGTGGCTCTTCTTCCTCTGTCCTAGTCGTGGTGTCTTCTGGTGAATGGGGCGCGCTGCCTTCTGGGAACTGTGTGTATTCCAGAGAGCAGCCGGCCCATTCACATAGAGCGACGCGGCTCGCGTATGCGCAGTAGGGAATGGGCAGTGAAGCCGAAGGGCTTCACTGCCTGTTTCCCTTACTGAGCATGGCGGCACCGGGAGCTGCTAGGATCAAGGGATTGGCCTGGGGGGGGGGGGGGGGGGCTGACATTGTGTGCGAGTAGGACAGGTAAGTGAAAAAAAATCGCGGGTGGAACCGCCCTTTAAAGTGATTGTACAGAGCAGCCCGGATCCTCCTCCTCTCAGGTCCCACGCTGGCGCTCTTGTCTCCTTCCTCCTGCTGGTTGCCCCCACAGCAAGCAGCTTGTAATGGGGGCACCCAAGCAGGCGCACTCCTGAGCCCCGCTGTCTCTTGTTTGGCTCACTAGCTGTGATTGACAGCAGCAGGAGCTGCCAAAAGCCAATCAGGAGTCCGAGTCCCCGGAGAGGCAAGGCTCTTGTGGACATTGCTAGATCAAGAGGGGGCTCAGATAAGTATTAGGGGGGCTGGGGGGATGCTGCACACAGAAGGTGTTATACCTTCATGCTTAGAATGCATGAAGGCAAACTTGTGCCTTTAGAACCACTTTAAAGTATTATAAAACCCACAACAGTAAAATCAGTCTGTATATCCAGTAAAGCATGCTTGTTAGAATCCATGTGGAACCTAAAGGGTTAATCCCCTGCCTTGTGTAACAAGGCTGTTTGATCCTGTCTTTTCTGATCCTCCAATTTTTCCACTGTCCCCAATCCATCTCCTTATAAGACAGAGCTTTTTAGAGTATTGCTAGAGGTTTTTTTTCTTGGGAGAGTGCATGGGATCAGCACAGAGCCAATCAGTACTGTCCAGACATAGGGTCAGGGGCCCTTCAGCCTCTTAGGGGTGAATGAAAACTCCTACAAGCTTTAACCACACACTGGTAGAAGTCACAAGACTGCTATATACTGCTGATGAGAAAAAGTATTTAGCAGTTTATATTTACTAAAATAATTGCATTTCCATGTTCTGTGTACTGTGGGAGACCAGGTATAGTGAATGCAGGCTCATGGGTTTACTTGGGAAAGCTTGTGGAATGCTCTGCAGTACTTACTGCCCTGCAAATAATGTGCCTGCCTTTATTATGGTATGTGCCTCAGCGAAGTCTGTATTCAGACACGAAACTTGTATAACAAGATTGTGTGTCACGCCTTTATAGAAAGAAAAGCAAATGTACTGTGCATACGAAAGCAAACTGCACTGACCTCATTGGAGAAGTCTGAAAACACCTCTGTGCACCTGCTATTGTGATGGATGGTTTAGTCATGTTCTCTATGCGTTATTTTTGGATATCCGTTGTTTTTCTCACAATCAGCTTTGGTCTACTTCATACTACAGGAAGAATATGAACATAACAAAGACCCCTTTTCAAATAAGGTGGCTGTGAAGGGACACTCTCACTTCTTTGTCTGATGGCCCAGTACAACACTCAGGCAGTGCCTCTGTAAGGGGTGACTACTTCTGGCTTCAGTAGCCTAGTTTTTTTTATATACTTTACACCAGGGTAAGTGTTTCGTCACATTTGGCTACCCATCAAATTTTGCTGCGAAAGTGACGTTCCGCTGAAAAATTTCGCAGTGTGCATGCGCGCCGCCCCCATATGCATTCCAACACGTTTTTATTACAAAACAGCACACTAAAACCGCGATGGGTAGCCGAATGTTACGAAACACTGCCATCTTGCTACACTCCGCACTCCTCCACACTAAGGATACAGTGAGAAGGGGACAAGCGGACATCTTTGTACACCCCCCGAGTTTTACATTCTACACTTATATATTACAGTAAACTGAGGTTCTATAGTGAAATACAGCACTTGGAACTCCGTCTGACTGTTTACATGTTGAATTTTAAAAGCAGCGGCAAGCCTGCTGATCTCACAGGTTTGCTAATCTGACAGAAGTCCATTGCTTTTAAAATTCAACAGATACTCCTCTTCTCGGGTCCCACTGAGTGCCTCCACAGCAAGCAGCTTGCTATGGGTGCACAGCTCCCTGTATTCATTCAGACACAAAGCCGTGACCGAGCCCGGCCCCTTCTCTCGCCTCATTGGCTCACTGACTTTGATTGACAGCAGTGGGAGCCAACAGTGCCATGTTGCTGTGTCAGCCAATGAGGAGGGAAAGCACTGGACAGACCGAGTCTCTCATGCAACATCGCTGGATTGAGATGGGGCTCAGATAAGTATTAGGAAGGCTGAGGGGGGAGCTGCACACAGAAGGTTTTTTTTATCTTAAAGGGTTGTAAAGGTTAATTTTTATTTTCTAAATAGGTTCCTTTAGGCCCCTTTCACACTGAGGAGTTTTTCAGGCGTTTAGCGCCTAAATACGGCCTGAAAAACTCCTGCCCTGCAGTCTCAATGTGAAAGCCCGAGGGCTTTCACACTGGAGCTGTGCACTAGCAGGACGACTCCAAAAGTCCTGCTAGCCGCATATTTGGAGCAGTGAAGGAGCGGTGTGTTTTCCTGCTCCTCCACCCCAATGAGAAACCGCGGAAATACCGCTGGCAATGCGCCTCTACCAAATACCGCCGCAATTCCGACGGTATAGCGCCGCTAAAAATAGCGCCACAATACCGTCAGCGCACCTCCCGTCCTAGTTTGAAAGGGGCCTTAAGCTAGTGCATTGTTGGTTCACTAACCTTTTCCTTCGATTTCCCTTCTACATTTTTTTTTCTTTGTCTGAATTTCTCATTCAGTAAGCTTGCCCCCATCATCTGAGCTGTTCTTGCTGGGGGTTAGTGAGCCAGAACAGCTTACTGAGGAGAAACAGGACGTGAGAAATTCAGATAAAGAAAAAAAACATTTAGAAGGGAAATTGAAGGAAAAGGTAAGTGAACCAACAATGTAATAGCTTAAAGGAACCTATTTAGAAAATAAAAAAACAAACCTTTACAACCCCTTTAATGCTTACAATACTTTAGGATTATAAACCTTCTGCCTTTACAGCCACTTTAACCTTTAGCCAAACTGAATGTGCAAAGTTGTAGATGAAACTTATTTTATCTTCTTGCAGATCTTTTGACAGTCATACCTCAACTTGGAAGGAAGGAAGAGGAAGAGGTATGGTAGTGGCTGTCAGTATATGGAGTCACAGACCAGATCTCATTACATGGTATTGGACTGTGGTTTAAACCCCCAACTTAATTTGTATGCTGCAGCCTGCAGCATTGCCAGGGTACATATTGCCAGAAAGCGCTAAAACCGTCCACTAGGGGGAAAAAAAATTGCCAGTATAAGGCCTTATGCATGCTAGATGTTTTTTTCTGCTATTCCTAGGAGCGTTTTGCATATTTTTTTTATTTCTGCCTCTAAATGCCCCTGCATGTTAGCCTACTGCATGTGTCCTCACATTTTTTTTGGCGATGATCAGTGATTTTTAGTGGGACTGCGACATTACGGCGGACAGATTTGACACCTAGCTGACACTTTTGACTTTATTTGGGAACCAGTAATCAGTTACAGTGATCAGTGCTAAAAATATGCACTGACACGGTATAAATCAAAGGGTTAAGTGTATTCCCTAATTGTGCTTTGTTATTGTGGGGGGGGTGGGCTCACTGCATGGACACTGTGATCCGTGTTCCTGATTAGCAGAAACACTAGATCACCATGTCCATGCCTGACAGCATGGCGGCCTGCTTGTTTACATCGGAAGACCGCTGTTCTGTCTCTGTGGGGAGTGATTATGGGTGGCTGACGGACATTGCGTCTGCCAGGCCCGCTGATTGGCTCCCCCTGTGACCAATCAGCATACCATAGCGCTTCTGGCCACGCGTGCGCACCCCCAGTAGCTATTGACAAAATCACGTACAGGTACGTGATTTTGCGCAATAGAGCCACCTTGCCGCAGTATATGTACAGCAGGCGTTCGGAAACTGGTTAATCTAAGGGCAGGTGGATTCCAGGAAGTAACTGCTACATGAGTCATTTGCCAGAACTCAAGATGGCGACGACCAGAAATGCTGGGGCTTGGTTGCCCCTGTGTGGGTGTTGATGGTGTTATTGAAAAAATTGTTTTTCAAAGTGATTTTTTTTTTTTTTTTACGGTTTACAAAGTGATTTTTTTTTTGGTTTACAAAGTGATTTCTTAACAAAATAAAGACATGGATGGATGGGGAAGTTTGCTTTGAATATTGAAAATGAATTGTTTTTGGTTTGTGGTGCTCAGATGCAGTGAAGATCCACTTTAAATAGACGTTTGCTTTTTGTTGGGGGGGGGGGGGGGACCAGAGTTTAGCCTAATTTTAATGCAAAATTCTACATTACAGTTTATTTTTTTCCTGCCAAAAATAACACGTGGGTTCTGATACTGGCACATCAGGTTTCTGTTTATGTGCTCCCAAGTTGGCAGAATTCTGGCACCCAACTCCGTTGTCATAATACCGTTCTGAAATATTTATCTAGTATTGCTAAAATGTATACGTGTATATGAAATGGAACAGTTATCGTGTGTGCCTTACTTAAACCATCAATGCGCAACCAAAATAGATTATAACCAGCACAATCCTCTTGTATTCAGTTGTATCGTAACTGTACTGTCTGCCACTGTTTTGTAAAGTGCTGAGCACACTGTTGGCACTATATAAATCCTGTATAATAATAATATTCACAGATTTGATTTTATAGTAGATAGAGTTTAATTTGCTTAATTTCTTCTCATTGCAACTTGCGTAGTTTGGCGTATATAATGTATTCATCTTGTGGTGAGAACATGTGCGGGATGGCGCCCTTGTTGTTTAGTACTAGTCCATTACATGACTTCAGGTGACACTTGTGTATGTTGGGTGTGAGCACCACAGCTATAGTATCATGCCTCATGTGGTCTCAAGTGTTTGTGTTCCTAATCGTCCATTGCCTAGCTTCTTAATTGCCCATGTAATGTAATCCCAAAAAAAAACCTTGCTGTAGGAATAATGTTTCTTTGCTTACCTTTAGTGAAATACTTGACAGGTCAGGGCACTGTGACAATAATTTATGGCCTGTCGTTTTAAACATCTGCAATTTTTTTTTCAACCTGTTTATAGAGCACTGTGTCTTATAGGCAAGAATCATACACCTATTATATATGTTTACTTCTAATAGCTATACTGATACAATAGTTGGTATATTTATTCAGTTAGGGAAAGAAATCGAAAGTCTTTCTTTTCTTACAGGGTACAATCTGCACCAGTTTAGAAAAAATAAAAAAAGAAGCTGCAGCCTCAGCCGAGGTAACCATAAAGTGCTGTCAATTTCTATTTTGCTCAAGGCGCTGAAAATCTTGATGTACTACTCAGTCAGCACACACATGGCTCTAAACATCAGCATTTAACAATGCTCGTGCATGGTTTTGAATGGCTCTCTTAAAAGCCTTACTCAAGAAAATTACACCGAATCAATATTGCATTTTACAGAGTATTTCTATTTGCTTACAGTGGCTGAAAGCTATAGCGCCTTGGAAAACCTCTAGTCTAGAATAGCAGGGGTTCATGTCTAGCGTGGTTTGTGGCTTTGTTAAAAACGCAAGGATAGAGGCCAGTGTGTGATAGTCAGCAATGGCTTTCTTTTCGCTTTGAATGATTTAATTACTGATAGACACAAGCTGACCAATCGTTCAGCACTTGCACTCTCAAGACTCGTACACATGCACGGTTTTCTCGTCCAGAAACAGCAAGAGCTTTCTTGCCGAGTAAACCGAGCGTGTGTACGAGGCTTTGAGGTTTCTCGTTAAGAAAGCTGCCCAGAATCTAGACAAGAAAAATAGAGAACTTGCTCTCTATTTTCTCATTGTGAGATTTTCTGCAGTTTTCCTGCCGAGAAACCCAAGAATGTGTATATTTACCTGTCTCCATCGAAACCCGCGCATGCTCGAAATGACTTTGACGCATGCACAGTAGCTTCCAAGGCATAGGTAGGGTGAAGCAAGATGGCGGCAACGGCATGGAATGTGCACATGCTCGTCGTAGTCGATGACGTCACCGCGTTCGTGCCATTCAAAAGAACAGCGGTTCTTCTGAAATGTACGTGTGTACACTCTGCCGGCAAGAAAATCTTGCCAGGAATCTCGTCAGGAAAACAACATTTTTTTTTCCTGACGACAATCCCGGCCGTGTGTACAGGGCTTAAGGCCTCATGCACACCGGGCATGAAAAATGCTGCTTTTGTTTTTTTTTTTTTTGTCTGTACAAGCAACTCTAGAGCCCTTTCACACTGCCAGTGCCTGAAAAACACCGAAGCGGTCGAATAAAGCGGTCGAATAAAGGGTTAAAAGCGCCCACAGTGCCACTGCCAAAGCGCTTTGGCAGTGCTGCCCGTTGATTTCAATGGGAAGGGGCGTTTTAGGAGTGGTGTATACACCGCTCCTAAAGCGCCTCAAAGAAGCTGCTTGCAGGATTTTTTTTGACGTCCTGCCAGCACAGCACCCCAGTGTGAAAGCACTCAGACTTTCACACTGGGAATGCAGATGAGGCTTTTTTCAGGCTTTTCAGAGGTGTTTTTTTTAGCACCTGAAAAACGCCTCCAGTGTGAAAGGAGTCTTAGGCCCCTATCACGCCTCTGTGAAGCAGGATCCGCTTGCTCAGGCGGATGACAGATCTGTCCCTTTCCATTTGATGACATCCGATCCACCAGCAGATAGGAAATAGTTCCCCCATCCGTCTGCTTTTGGCGGACAGGATCCGCTGACATCCGCTGCTCCATACAAGAGACTGGAGAGTCTGACCAGGTCTGCCTAAAAAACTAACAGGCGGACCTGATTAAATCACCATTGTGAGGCTGGGTTCACATGTTAGAACGCAGCGGCTCACAACAGGAGTCCGGTACATCCTTGTTCACCGTTTCAGATCCGATTCAACCCATATTTTGAGCTGAATTCAGCCCTGAAACTAACCAAAAGACGCACAGGGCTCCTGTGCAAATCGCACCAGACTCACTGCGGAGATATGTGAACTGGGGAGCCAGTCACAATCTCCTGCTGTGCGAAACTAGTTTCAGCGGCTCTTTACCGGTAATGGACCCGCTGCCCCAGTATGAAAGCAACCCTAACCTGCATTACAGTGCTTTATTCATTTTTGTTTTAATTCTTATGTTACTGTTGTGTGCTGCAGCACATTGTAATGAGTTAAAGTGGATGTAAACCCAAAAAAAAAAATTATTTTTTTGATGTCACAATGTAGAGTATAAGATTTCCTATAATCTGTGCCCAGTCTTGCCACACAGAGTTAATCCAGCGCTGAGTAATCCTCTTTTAAAGTCCAGTGACAATTAACCGGACTTCAGATAAAAACCTGCCAAATTAGGTTAAGTCCGTTTCTCTGTTTTTGCTTTCAGTAACAGGTTATTTACAAATATAGCGTGGACATGTTTATCATAACAAGAGGTGATCCAAAGTTCATTGTATATTACTAGGATGTGTTATGATGTTATATCACCTCATGTTATGATAAACAAAACATAACATATGATAAACATGTCCTAGCTATATTTGTAAATAACCTCTCACTCAAAGCAAGAAGAGAGATTTCGGACTTTTTGATTTAGGCAGGGTTTTATCTGGAAGGCTGTTCGTTTTCACTAAACATAAAAGAGGATTACTCAGCGCTGGATTAACTCTGTGTGGCAAGACTGGGCACAAATGATAGGAAATATTATACTCTACATTGTGACATCAACAAAAAAAAAATTTTTTTTTTGGGTTTACATCCACTTTAATGTCTAGGAATTTGCTGTGCAAAAATCCAACTTGTCTGTTTTGGTTGTTATGAACTGAAGCAATAGGACAGCAAAATGCCTTTTTTCTTGCAGCAGGACTACATTCCACAATACAGTTCAATGCTGCTGGGTGTGAATGGGCCCTTAGGGAAGTTTCGGAAGCAAGGATAGGGAACAAAGCTGAACTTTTACAAGACTTATGATTAGCATTAAACTTCAACTGCCTTTATCTCTTCATCTACTAATTGTTTTGTGCTTCATACTTATGCCAAAAATAAATATTTCATTGTTTATAATGAATCAAATTGTATGTCCAGTAAGAAAAGGTAGGCAATGTTTGCTGTCTGTGTCCATGTTGGAGACATTGGTGTTGATTTACTAAAGGCAAATAGACTTTGCAAGTGCAGTTGCTCCAGAGTTTAGTAAATGAGGTAAAGCTACACTTTTCAAAGAATACCCAATCACATGCAAGGAAAATGAAAAAACATAATTTTTGCTTGCACGTGATTGGATGATAGACTTATTTACTAAACTCTGGAGCAACTGCACTTGCAAAAGTGCACAATCTATTTGCCTTTAATAAATCAACCCCACTGATTCTCCCTCCCTTTCCTGCTGACCATTGTTATTAGCAAAGAAAGTTATGGGAAATCAAAAAATGTACAGTTTTCAGCAGAAAGAGACTTCCTCTCCTCCCACTGAAGAGATTTTCCCTCCTGCTGCATTTCCAGGACAGAAAGTAAAGTTAAATCTCCAAAGACACAGACAGCAATTCCAAAATGATGGAGTATTAGCCATTCCTCAACCTACCCAGAGATGAAAAATAAATATGTGGGCTAGAGATATACAGGCATACCCTGGTTTTAAGTACACAATTGGGTTTATTTACTAAAGCTGGAAAGCAAAAAATCAGGCTCACTTCTGCATTAAAACCAATGAGCTTCCAGGTTTTATTACCAGGCTTAACTGAACAGGCTGGGGTTAGAAGCTCATTGGTTTATATTAGAGGTCGACCGATATATCGGCCGATATTTTGCGTTTTTTAATTAATCGGCATCGGCCGATTTGTGCTGTAAGAAAGACGATTTTTTTATTTATTTTTTAACTTCAGCAGCGCGACTTGCAAAAAGCTTCTATAATAGAAGTCAATGCAAGTTGCCTGAAGTTTCCCGTGGAGGAGACTCTGGGCAGCCTGCCAAGTTTTGAGAAAAGTTACAATGTTGCTACTTATCAATTAACTGAACTCTGTGAAGGAGAGTTCTCAGTTTAACCATTTAAAGGCTAAATCTTTTTTACACTTGGTGCTTACAAGTAAAAATCCTGTATTTTCTGCTGGAAAATCACTTGGAACCCCCAAACATTATATATATTTTTTTTAGCAGAGACCCTAAGAAATAAAATAGCGATTGCTACAATATTTAATGTTACACGGTATTTGCGCAGCGGTCTTTCAAACGCATTTTTTTTGGGAAAAAATATGCTTTAACAAATAAAAAAACTAAACAGTAAAGTTAACCTATTTTTTTTTCGTCCAAAAGTTTTCATTACCTGTTTTTGTGTATTGGATTTATATATATATATATATATATATATATATATAATTTTTATATCTAAATTACACATACAAGTGCACTGATTGGAGGCTTGTTGTATTTAAATGTAAGAAATGTTCTGTATTACTGCAGGGCAACTTCCGCTTTTCCGAATCCCCCCCCTCTGGTGTCACATTTGGTACCTTTCAGGGGGAAGGGGGGGCAGATACCTGCGTAATCCAAGGTATTTGCTCCCTCTTCCGGGCATAGACCACTGCGGTGACTGTGGTGACCTACACCACATCTGGTGCTTAATCCGCCCCCAGCTTTCTTCTGGGAGACGCACAGGTCTCAGAAGACAGCAGGGACCAGTGGGATTGCGCAGCGCGTCTTGCGCATGCACAGTAGGGAACCAGGAAGTGAAGCCGCAAGGCTTCACTTCCTGATTCCCTTACGGAAGATGGTGGCCGAAGCACCCGAGGGAGAGATCGGCTTTGGGTGCCAGCATTGTGGCCACCCACGACAGGTAAGTGTCCATATATTAAAAGTCAACAGCTGCAGTATTTGTAGCTGCTGACTTTTATTTATTTTTTCCGCAGAACTCCGCTGCCTAAACACTGGACCATCATTCTAGCAGCGCTATTTGGCTGCTAGTGGGGTGCTTATATCCCAGCTAGCGGCTGATTAAGGGGTTAAATGCTCCCATGTAGCACCACTGCAGAAGCGCTTTGCAGGTGTTCATCTCAATGAGCAGGAGTGGTGGAGGAGCCGCTCAAAAGATGCTGCTTGCAGGACTTTTCTTTAACCACTTAAGGACCCCCGCACGCACATATACGGCCACAGAATGGCACGTACAGGCACAAGGGCGTAAATTTACGTCCCCGCCTGAGTGCGGTTCGGGGGTCCCATCGGGACCCCCTCCGCGGCGTGCGGGGGTCCCCCTACCTCTGGGAGCGATCCGGGATCTGCGGGAGGATGTCCGTGTTTTCCGCCCCCCCCGCGATCGCTCCCAGCCAATGGGAGCGCGCTCCCAGCCTGTCACTTCCTCCTCCTGTGTTTACACAGGAAGGAGGAAATTATGTATTCTCTCATCGCAGCGCTGTTTCCCAGCGCTGCTGATGAGAGAAGACATCACAAGTAAGTGTGCACCAACACAACACTGACACACACTCACATAGGCATATTAACCCCTTGTGATCGCCCCCCCCCCACCCCCCTGTCACAGTGTCACTGAATGCAGTGATTTAATCACTGCATTTAGTGTCAGTGTGACAGGCAGTGTAAAAAACAGTTAGTGTTAGGTTCAGGATAGCCTCCCCACCCCCCCTAATAAAGTTTTAACCCCCTGATCACCGCCCTAGTTAACCCTTTCACTCCCTATTGCCAGCGTCACTAAGCGATCATTTTTCTGATCGCTGTATTAGTGCCGCTGTTCCCGCTAGGTAGCTATTTTTTTTTATTGCGATTTTTTTTTTTTTACTAAAGACATGTGGCTAAATAAATTTTGGCCTAAATGTTTGACTAAAATTTAGTTTATTTGATTTTTTTTTTAACAAAAAGTAAAAAATTGTGTTTTTTTTTCAAAAATGTCGCTCTATTTTTGTATATAGCGCAAAAAATAAAAATCGCAGAGGTGATCAAATACCACCAAAAGAAAGCTCTATTTGTGGGAAGAAAAGGATGCAAATTTTGTTTGGGAGCCACGTCGCACGACCGCGCAATTGTCTGTTAAAGCGACGCAGTGCCGAATCGCAAAAACACCTTGGGTCATTTACCAGCGTATTGGTCCGGGTCTTAAGTGGTTAATGTCCTGCCAGCGCACCGCCTCAATGTGAAAGCACTCAGGCTTTCAGACTGAGACTGCAAGGGAGCAATTTTGCAGGCACTTTACAGGTGCTATTTTTAGCCCAAAAGTGCCTGAAAACGCCCCAGTGTGAAAGGGGTCTAACTGTTAGATTTTATGAAATGAGGGGGGGGGGGGGAATCGGCTTAACTTATCGGCCCAAAAAAATCGGCATCATAAATCGGCTATCGGCCGCCGCGATTTCTGAATATCGGCATCGGCCAGAGAAAAACCCATATCGGTCGACCTCTAGTTTATATGCAGAAGTGAGCCTGATTTTGCGCCTTTCAGCTTTAGTAAATAAAGCCAATTGTGTACTTAAAGCGGAGTTCCACCCTTAAAAAAGGGATTTTTAATAACAGCTTACCTGTAAAATCCTTTTCTTGGAGTACATCACGGGACACAGAGCGCATAGCCATTACATATGGGTTATATGGAGTACCTTCAGGTGTGGACACTGGTGTAATCAACTTCACAGGAAGTTCCTCCCTATATAACCCCCTCCCACTGAGAGTGCTTTAGTTTTGTAGCAAGCAATTTCTCTGAGGTTACACAATGTTCCCACAAAGAGGGGTGGGAGCTCTGTGTCCCGTGATGTACTCCAAGAAAAGGATTTTACAGGTAAGCTGTTATTAAAAATCCCTTTTTCTTGATCGTACATCACGGGACACAGAGCGCATAGCCATTACATATGGGATGTCCCAAAGCAATGCTCTATGAAGGGAGGGAGACCGTAAGGCAAAAAATAGCCAAACAGAAACTATATCAGGAGGTAAAATAGCTCCACCAACAGAAAAAGGGGGCGTGAACCGGGCCAGAGGATTCTATACTGCTGCCCGTAGGACCGCCTGCCCAAATGCTGCGTCCGCAGCCTTTGTGACGTCCAACTTATAAAATTTAGTAAACGTATGTACGGAAGACCAGGTTGCCGCTTTGCAAACCTGTGCCATAGAGATCTGATGGTGTGCCGCCCAAGAGGCACTCATGGCCCTCGTAGAATGGGCTTTAACTGATAAGGGAGGTGGAACGCGCTTCAGACCATAGGCCTGAAAAATCAGCTGCTTAATCCACCTAGCTAAGGAAGACTTGGCAGCCGGCTGACCCTTCTTGGGGCCATCCGGAAGAATGAAAAGCACATCTGTTTTCCTAATCTTTTCTGTAGCCTTGAGATAAACCCTCATGGCTCGGACCACATCCAAAGTATGAAGCAATCTTTCCTTTCTGGACTGGGGAGTAGGAAAGAAGGATGGTAGGACTAGGTCCTGATTCAAGTGAAAACTGGATATGACCTTAGGAAGGAAAGAAGGCTGAGGCCGCAGAACCACTCTGTCCTTATGCAGAATAAGGTACGGTTCCCTGCAAGACAAGGCTGCCAGCTCGGAGACCCTTCTGGCCGAAGCCATAGCCACCAAGAAAACCAACTTTCGGGTTAGCAGCACAAGAGGGATTTCTGTCAGAGGTTCAAACGGCTGCTTTTGTAAAGCTGACAAGACCAGATTTAAATTCCAGGGGCAGAGGGGAGCTCTAATAGGGGGATTTACATGCAAGACCCCCTGCAAAAAGGTTTTTACAAGCGAATGTGTGGCCAAAGGCCTTTGAAACCATATCGATAAGGCAGACACCTGCCCCTTTAGAGTACTAAGAGCCAACCCCTTGTCAACGCCAACCTGGAGGAATCGCAAGATCCTGTCAATAAAAAACTTGCGAGGATGCCCTCCTTGAGACTCGCACCACTCCACATAGGTTCTCCAGACTCTGTAATAGATATTTCTAGAGACTGGCTTTCTAGCTTGAATTAACGTAGATATGACTTGGGCCGAGAGGCCTCTGCCCTTAAGAATTAGAGATTCAGCCGCCAAGCCATCAAATTTAGCTGCTGTGAAGCAGGGTGGTAGATCGGGCCCTGAGACAGCAGATCTGGGCGCAGGGGGAGTGGCCACGGTGCCCTTACTGACATCCTCACGATGAGTGCGTACCAAGCCCTTCTGGGCCAGGCTGGGGCCACCAGGATCACCGGCCTGCGCTCCACCCTGATCCTTCGTAGAAGGCGGGGAATCATCTGTAGTGGAGGGAACGCATACAGGAGAGAAAACTGGTGCCAGGGGCAAACCAACGCATCGGTCCCGTAGGCCGAGGGGTCCCTGGCTCGGGATACAAATTTGTCCAATTTCTTGTTGAATCTTGTTGCCATGATGTCCACATCGGGAACTCCGAATCTTTGGCAAATCTCTTGGAATACCTGGGGGTGAAGAGACCACTCTCCCGGGAGCAACTGTTGACGACTCAAAAAATCTGCTTGAGAATTGTCTATCCCTGGGATGAACACTGCTGAGATGCAGGGTACATGGGCTTCGGCCCATGCAAAAATTAGGTTTACTTCCCTTTGAGCCGCCAGGCTCTTTGTGCCCCCCTGGTGGTTTATGTATGCCACCGCCGTGGCATTGTCGGACTGTATCCTTACTGGCAGACCCTGCAGGGGGAGAGTCCAGGCGACCAGGGCCAACCGAACAGCTCTGATCTCTAGGACATTGATGGGAAGCAGACTTTCTGCCTCTGACCACTGTCCCTGCTGGGTCCGTTTTCCTAAGATTGCCCCCCAACCTGTTAGGCTGGCATCTGTGGTTACTATTTTCCACGAGATGGGGCAAAAGGTTTTCCCTTTTGATAATTTTTGAGGGATCAGCCACCAGTACAGGCTGTGCCTGACTTCTGGAGAAAGAACTAATGGACGGTCTAATGCCTGTATGGACTTGTTCCAAGCAGAGAGAATAGCTGCTTGCAGAATTCTGGTATGGATCTGGGCGTAGGGCGCTGCTTCGAAGGCGGCCACCATCTTCCCCAGCAGTCGCATGCATAGGCGAATAGTCGGCTTCTTTTTGCCTAAGACTATTTGAATCGTTTGAATCAACGACCTGATCTTCTCTTGAGGTAAAAATACCTTCTGGCATTCTGTATCTAACCGAAAGCCTAGATATTCCAACTGTCTTGTGGGATGTAACCTTGATTTTTCTTGGTTCACAATCCACCCGAACTCTTCTAGATGCCGCACTGTGCGGACTACTGCATGATTGAGGTTGGAAGCTGAACTGTCGATAACCAGGAGATCGTCCAGGTATGCTAGGACCAAGATGCCTTCTGTCCTTAGGACGGCTAGTACCGGGGCTAACACCTTTGTGAATACCCGTGGAGCTGTTGCCAACCCGAAAGGGAGGGCTACGAACTGATAATGACTTTGGTTTATCGTAAAACGAAGAAACTTGTGATGTGCTGGGTAAATTGGCACATGCAGATATGCATCCTTTATGTCTATAGATGCTAGGAAGTCGCCCTGATGCAGGCTGGTTGTCACTGAACGTATGGAGTCCATACGGAAGGTCTGAATCCTTAGAAAGCGATTTAGGCGTTTGAGGTCTAATATAGGCCTGACGTCGCCATTGGGTTTTGGTATAACAAAAAGGTTGGAGTAGAATCCCAGACCCCTTTCTTGGGTTGGTACTTCTACAATTACTCCTTGGAGCAAGAGGCGATCCAACGCCTTTACGAGAGAGGCCCTCTTTAACGGGTCGCTTGGAAGACTTGACCCCTGAAAATGAGGAGGGGGGATTTCTCGAAACTCTAGTTTGTAGCCTGAGGCTACTACGGACCGAACCCAAGAGTCGGGAATTCTGGCCTTCCAGACTTCGGAGAAAAACTGAAGTCTTCCCCCCACCCAAGAGAGTGGGGGCGCCCCTTCATGAATCTGATTTGATGACTGGTTTAGCCGGCTTGCGAGACCAGGGCCTCTTGTTTGCCGCGGCTTGTCCCTGTGGGCGGCTATTAACTGTTGAACGCCCGGGAGGCCGTCGATACTGACGGGAAGTCGAAGGGGCCGAGCCTGCAATGGCCTGTCGTTTAAACGTGGGCCCACGCGGTCTTTTCTTGACCGGTAAGGAAGTACTTTTTCCACTTGATATGGTGTGGATATATTTATCTAGGTCTTCCCCGAATAGTCTTCCCCCATGAAAGGGAAACCCTGCTAGAAGCTTTTTGCAGGGTGCCTCTGCTGACCAGTTCTTTAGCCACAAAAGACGACGCATGTGAACCATCAGTAGAGATAAACGGGATGCCTGTTGGATGGAGTCCTTAATAGCATCTACTGCAAAGCAGAGAGCCCTAGGGAATTCTGCTAATTCATGAGTATGCTGAGCCGGCATGTCCTTCAATATATGCTTTGCCTGATCCTTCAAGGCCTGACAAACACCAATGGCTGCTACTGCTGGCTGAACCATGGCACCTACTGAGGTAAAAGCTGCTTTCAGTAGGGTCTCGAATTTCTTGTCGACCGGATCCTTGAACATATGGACATTTTCAACCGGACAAGTCAGGGATTTATTCACGCAGGAAATGGCTGCGTCCACTGTAGGGAGAGCCCATTTCTTTACATATTCCTCTTCCATAGGGTAGAGAATAGAGAATCTTTTAGGAGGGACAAAGATTCTATCAGGTCGAGCCCAATCTTGGTAAATCACGTTCCGCAGAAGGGGGTGCATTGGAAAGGATGCACCAGTTAATGGGGCCTTTAAAGAACCCAATGAGGATACCTCCGGGGCTACTAGTTCTGGCACTGGAAGTTTAAAGGCAGTGCGAACCATATCTGTCAAAGACTGGATCCACAGGCCCTCCGCTTGAGAGGCCGAAAAATATTCATCTATAGTGGAATTTTCCCTGTCTGAACCGTCGGGACTTGGGTCTGCCTGATCCCCTTGTGGGTCCCGTTCCTCTGAAGAGGAGACCTCCGCATCTGAAAACCCCACACTGGGTGAAGGGGATCTAGCCCGCTTGCTACTTGGGCAAGGACGGGAAAACAACGCAGTTAACCTTTTCTCTAGCCCACACATGGTGGCTGCTAGCATTTCTTCCGTCACGTAAACGGGAATGGGTGGATCGGGGGCCGCCTCTGCCCCCAGCACCCCCAATGGCTCTTGTACTATGCCACTCGGTGTCCTGACTGGCGAGGGTGGGGCCGTAGAAGCCTGGCCCAAATCCTCTGACCCCGATGGAGACCCCTTTTGCTTTTTGGTACCTTTAGCAGCCTTGGCTGGTCCAGATCCCTTTGGAGCCATTGTACAACCTTGGGTCACCCCTATAGCCAACACCTGACTGTTGTAGCTAGGAATAACCAATATGAGGGCAGGTATGAGAGAAAATGAAAAAGAACTAATTTCTCTCTTTTTCTTTTATATTTCTCTTTTTTTTTTTTTTTTTTTTTTTTTTCAAAAAAATCTTTTTTACCCGCCTGGGAGGTGGCAATACCGAGGAAGCCTGTGAGTATTGACACACCAATGCCCGTTAGCCGGAGTCCAAGGTAGACTCAGATACTGCTGGATCTAAGGCTGAGTCCCTTTAAGCAAAAAAACCCTTTTTTTTTTTTTTTTTTTTTTTTTTTTTTCTGGTCTATAGTGGACCTAAGTCCTAGACCTGAAGATCCACTAAACCGCCACTAGGTGTCCCTGTGTGGCCAAAAGACCCAGCTGCACGCTCTGTATCCTTTCTTCCTCTGCCTCCAGGAGGGAAAGACCAGCCAGAGAAAAGTTTTTCCTTTATACAGACCCTGACGCTGCTGGCCCGCCCCCCCGACGCACGCCGACGCTATAAAAGGCGGCGTGCACGCGCGCGCGTATGCGCGCGCACACACGCGCGCATGATCGCGCGCACGATCGCGCGCACGATCGCGCGCACGATCGCGCGCACCACGCCGAACCCACATGGAGGAAGCAGAGCAGAGGAACAACATGGACCAGCGTTATGCAGCACCAACAGACACCAGGTAAGCACTAATCTTATTGTAGTGCACACACAGCGAGGAAGCTGTCCCCATGGGCTTCCTAAGAAACAGGAGTTTTAACCAGCAATTTCCTCTTTAAAACATGTGGGGTTGCAGTATCAGTGTTAACAGGCAGACCTGGGGTGAGTAGCAAATATATAACTTACACAAGTATACATATATCTACATGTTATCTGGGTAAACATTAGAATCCCATCCTGCCTCAACAGACATAGTGGAGATAGTGGCTGATGCACAAGCATACCATTAGCCAACCCAGAACCCCCAGGGGGATACCTACTGTCGAACCAAGTCCCGCAGGTTCCCTCTTACCTGCTCCACGCCGCAGGGTATTGCAAAATGCAAGAGGCCCAGCCTTCCCCCATCTCCGTGGGTATTGTCTTGGACCTTCAGGGACCGGGGTCCTGTGTTAAGGAACCCACACCCCTGGACCTATATAGCATCCTGGCATCAGTAACTTTTAGTTCTTGGAAGAGACTAAAGCACTGGAGCCCAGAATCCAGCCCTCCAAGGAGAGGCATTATAGGCAAAACCCCACTCCAGCAGGGCCCGGGTACCGTACATCTTGGCTCTGAAGCACTTCGGACGGATCCGGCTAGCTATCCTGGGTCCCGAGACCTCCGAGGGACAGCTAGACGTGACCAACACCTAAGACACTGGCGGAAAAACTAAAGCACTCTCAGTGGGAGGGGGTTATATAGGGAGGAACTTCCTGTGAAGTTGATTACACCAGTGTCCACACCTGAAGGTACTCCATATAACCCATATGTAATGGCTATGCGCTCTGTGTCCCGTGATGTACGATCAAGAAAACACTTTTTTTCATTACATCCAGCATACTGGCGTCAGCGCCAGTATGCTGTTTTTTTTTTTTTTTTTTAATGCTCGTACTTCCTGTATATCACAACATTGATTTCCAGGCGCACCGCGGAGTGTCGCCGCTATAAGGTGTCACGCCTTCCGGAAACAGCCGATTAGCATTCGGCGCCTGCGCATAGACCCAGGAGCTGACTGCGCAGGCGCCGAAAATAGCCGGTCCTAGTTCGGGTTTTTTCGGAGGGCTTGACGCGCTATATACGGCGCCTGCGCAGTCAGCTCCTGGGGCTGTGCGCAGGCGCCGAGTAAAAGCCGAATGCTAATCGGCTGTTTCCGGAAGGCGTGACGCCTTATAGCGGCAACACTCCGCGGTGCGCCAGGAAATTAAATTTGGGAGAAATAGTAAGTACGAGCATTAAAAAAAAAACAGCATACTGGCGCTGACGCCAGTATGCTGGATGTAATGAAAAAAGTGATTTTAAGGGTGGAACTCCGCTTTAAAAGTGGGGTATGCCTGTACTACAAGCAGAACTACACTGCATCTGAGCACCACAAACCAAAAACTCTTTTTTATTCTTTTTTAAAGTGGTTGTAAACCCCTTTTATAACTTTATGCTACATGTAAACCTATATTAAGGCTTACCTGTAGCTACCCAGGACATCTCCTAAACCTGCATGGTTTAGGAGATATCCCCCGTGTCTGCATGTGCCGAAGTCATCGGCACATGCGCACTGGGGAAACTGAAGCAATGGCACCTATGTGCCGTTGCTTCAGTCTTCCTGCCGTTACCGGCGGCTCCCACGCGCATGCGCGGGAGTGACGTCATCGCAGCTCTGGCCAATCACGGCGCCGGAGCCGCGATACCTGGTAGTAACTCCGGGATGGGACGACGGCCAGAGGGGGAGACGTGGACCGCTGTGGGGGCTTTGATCAGAGATAAGTAATACATAATAAGCTAGTATGCTATGCACACTAGCTCATTATGCCTTTGTCTTTCAGGGAGTTTTTTTGAGGAGGGTTTACCTCTTTAATATTCATAGCAAACTCCCCCATCCATCCATGTCTCATGTCTCAATGCTTGATTTTGTGGAGAAATCCCAACATCCCCCCCTAGCATTTCTGCCCATGGGGCAACCTGAATAAGGGCAAATAATGAATGTAGCATTTACTTCCTGGAATCCATCTGCCCTTAGCTCTGGCATGCAGACTGGAGAATGTGCTTAGCTGAGAAAACACCTTCTCTTGTAAGGACGTACTTCCCGGGAAGTAACTGAATAAATGTAAAAAATAAATAGGATTACAAATAGTTAATGTAGATTGAGAGAATGAAGTTCCACTTTAAGATTTAATAATCTGATTCTTGCATTAACGCACTTGCGATTGTTTGCCTTTGAATAAAATTATAATTAAAAGTGTTACGCAGACATTTTTGGCATCAAGATAATTATGAGTGGATTATAGATAATGGTATACAAATTTTGGAATTTAGATGATATCAGGATTAATCAACAAGTATCAAGTGGGTAGTTCTACTCTAAAGCTGGATACACACTATACACACTATACAATTTTCTTTACATTCCTTTCCTTTAGATTTACCAAAACCATATAAATGAGGCCAAACCTGAAAACTTTTTCAGTTTGTATGCAATCAGTCAGGCAGGCCCTTGTACTATATAGTTAAAGGTAAATCTGAAGGAACTCAAACATCAAAAGTTGTATAGTGTGTATCCAGCTTAAGGCCTCGTTCACACATGGATCCGTTCAGGTCCGTCTGTCAGTTTTTCAGGCGGACCTGAACGGGCGCTCCATGCACCCCTATGGAGCGTCGGATGTCAGCGGAGACATGTCCGCTGACATCCGACCTGATCCGATCCGCTAAAAACAAACGTATGGGGCTCACGTCCCCATCCGTCCATGCGGATCGGATCGGGAAAGATCTGATGAAAACGGACATGCTGTCCGTTTTCATCAGATCGCTCCATAGAGGACAGCGGGACTCGACAAGCTCCTCCCCGCTCAGTGAGCAGAGAGGAGCTTGTCATCCGTCGGCTCAGCGGAGATCTGCGGACTGATCTCCCGCTGAGCTGGCAGACACAGGCGGACTCCGTCGGAACGGACTGCGACGGAGTCGGCTATGTGTGAACGAGGCCTTAAGGTACCATAAACATAGACAGTCAGTTTGTAAAATCCGTTATCTTTGCATCTCTCCATGAATGTTCATTATGACATGTGCACTTTCCAGTTTTAGTAAACCAGCCCCACACTGTTGTTGACCCTACAGTACACGTCTAGTTGTCGGTGTCTGAGAATTCCTATTGATATATCACAGGTAAACGGGTTCACTGTACAACAATTACCAAACAATATGCTGCATTGTTTTACAGTGCAATTCAATAGAGAGGAAATGTTAGAAGACAAATGACAAGATAGGGGTGTTTACATAATAAACAGGGTATCTGAGTTTTTGTGCACATTCTAAATAAGACTATGCAAGAGCCAAGCAGTGTTTGTTCCCATTATCATTTATTGTTAATGTTAAATGATATTAAACCCTCCGTTTTCAAACACTTCCAGCAGCTTATTTAATCACCTATTCAGTATGCAGCTTTTTTTTTGTCTTTCATTCCTTGCCTATGTTCCAGTTTAAACTGGTGCCATGACCGCTTCTCCAAGTGCCTCAGGGTGGTCCCTTTCTCGTGCAGCATCCGATCGAGCCACCCTTGCTTTCAGGGACCCGAGTTGTGTCTCCTTACACTATGATCATTCATTTGGTCCCATAGAAACATGCAGTCCTATAGCCTAGAATGGCAAGGCACGCCCCTGCTTCTCTCCTTGTTCTCCCTTTACCAAGCTGACAGGCTGGAGACTGCTCTGTCCACTGTTAACTTTTTTCTGTGAAAACAGGGAAGTTTAGGGAGGCAGTACTGAGAGAGCAGGCACCATCAGCGATCAGCGTAGAATGTTGTAAACTGCAAGTGCTAGGGTAAACATTTTTAAAATTAATAGATTACTGGGAAATTGTATTTTATTGTGTTAATCTAAAAAAAAAAAAACACTTCCTGCCCAAGCTATTGCTGAAAGACGGCTAAAGTGCCATCTTACTTTGTCGGAAGGACGTCATATGACATATCTCTTGTGATCACGCTGATCACAGTGGCCCTTTACCATGTGATCAGCTTTGTCCAATGACAGTTGATCATGATGTCAACACAAGCTGGTTATTTGAATTCCTTTCTTCACACTCACAGCATGAGGAGGGGAGAGCCGATAACCGACTTGTGTTAAAGGGACATCTACTGATTAACAGTGCAGTCCCAACATTGCCCACCAGTGTTGCCAATCAGGGCCCACCAGTGCTGCCAATCAATGCCCATCAGTGCCATCTACCGGTAGGGGTGCAGCGGATAAAAAAAACTCACGGATCGGATCGATCCTCGGATCAGAGTCAAAGATCGGATCATTTTTCGGATCAGCAAAAAAATAAAAAAATAATAAATGTACACATCAGATTCCCCCATCAGAGCCCCCTTACATCAGATTCCCACATCAGAGTCCCCCTACTTCAGAATCCCCCATACATCAGAATCCCTCATCATAGCCCCCATACATCAGAATCCCCCATACATCAGATTCCACCATCAGCCCATACATTGCATGCTATTGCTCACCTAGTCCGCCGCCGGATTGGACCAAGATGGCCGCCGCTCCGGAGCTAGGCCGAAGCCGCGGCCTTTCCTATGGCCAAGGCAGCGGAGCACTTTGCGGATCACGTGGTGTGTTGATCCGAACAGGTTGACTTGTTCGAATCACGGATCGTGATGATCCAGTGCACCTCTATCTACCAGTGGCCTTCACTGTTGACTATCAGTGCCACCTATCGGTGCAGCCTCATTAAGTGTCTCCTCAGTGCAGCCTCATCTGTGCCTCCTCATCAGTGCAACCAATAAATGCCCATCAGTGCTGTCTCATCAGTGCCCATTAGTAGACATGTGCAGACTGGAATATTTTGTTTCATTTTTTCGTTTTCGTCTGGTAAAATAAATTTATTTAGTTACTCCCGAAAAGCGTTTTGATTTATTTAGTTTTTCGTTGGGGAATAGCTTTCGTCCAAAAATCCAATAATACTTGGTTTCTGGTATAAAGTGATGGATGAAACTCCTGCGCTGGAATGGGTGGAAGGGAATTGGGCCTGGGGAAAGGGACAGGGGAAAATACACTGCAGCAAACAAAGGGTAAGTCTATCCAAATGGACAAAGAAGGGTATAAAAACAAGTGATATTGTATGCGCTGTGGTGATACCTAAAAAGTGATGGGCAATGAAGTGAAAGGGAGGGGAAAAGGAGGGGGGGTGTTCCCCAAGGTGGGTGAGGTGTCACCACCAGACCCACCTGTTTCCATCACCTCACCCACCTTGGGGAACACCACCCCCTCCTTTTCCCCTCCCTTTCACTTCATTGCCCATCACTTTTTAGGTATCACCACAGCGCATACATTATCACTTGTTTTTAATACTTGGTTTCTGTCAAATGGTCAAAGAATATTCGACGGAACTTCGAAACTTTACGCCGAATCGTACATTTCCAGTCGAATATTCCACCTACAAGAATTCTAATGTTGTATGACTAGTAATAATAATAATAAATAATTATATTATTATTACTAGTCATAGTCAACTAACATTAGAATGTTTCTATAGCCTATGGGCGGAGCATTAAAATGTACGAGTGCGGTATATCTTCTCTGTCGAATGTCGAATCTATTATTTCTATAGTGTCGAAACTTTTCTCTATGATGTCGAATCTTTTCTCTATGATGTCCAATCTTTTCTCTATAATGTCGAAAAGTACCGTATGTGTGTGTATATCAGGCTTGATAGACAGATTGCTATTCTGTATTCAGTCAGCGTCATGTCGAATCTCTCTATATCGAATTTTTACTGCAACGAAAAGGAAAATAAAGCATTTTTTATGTTGGATCTTTCGGTTTTCGTTTCTTGCACTTTCGTTATCGTTTGTTAAAATGATAACAAAAAAAAAAACGGATTTTCGGGCGAAAATGCATTCTAACGAAGAACGAATGCACATGTCTACCCATTAGTGCAGCCTATTAGTGCCAATCAATGCAGGCTCATCACGCACATCAGTGAAGGAGAAAAATAACCTGTTTTGCAAAATTTTATATAACGGACTATGAAAAGTTTTTTGTTTGTTTTTTTATTCCAAATTTTTGGTCTTTTTCCGTTTGTTTAGCAAAAAATACAAAAGCAAACAGTGGTCATTAAGGTCTCATTTACACCTGAGCGTAGCGTTTTTAACCTTTTTTTTTTAGTGTTTTGCGCGTATTTGCACGTTTGCATACACCGTTGTCCGACGTTTTTGAACTTTGTCGGGTTTTTATTTTAGCCAATAGGAAAAATTATCATCTCTTTCATCATTTGTTGCTATGTTTGTAGATTTTTTTTATCTTCTTCCTGGGTGAATATTCTATTTCAAAGAACAGATTAAAGCGACAAAACGCACGTAGAAACGCTCGTTGTCGCGCTAGACGCTTGAATCAAGCGTTTCCATTAGTTTTGTATGGGAATACAAACATTCAAAAAAGGCCAAAATCAGCCCAATTCGCGCAATGGATTTTCCCCCCTCTCGCGTTTTATAGCTTCAGGCAACAAAACGCTCAGGTGTGAATGGGTCCTAAATATCACTAAAAGAAAGCTCTAATTGTGTGAAAAAAATATATAAATGAATTTGCAAAATGATTGCAAAAAAAACTGACACAGAGCCGGAGTCCACTACCCGGAAGGAAGAGGGGACGCTGCCTACACTGGGTACATCGCTGGATGCTTTTGCAGGTAATTTGCAGGCTTTGCAGTGAGCAAAAGAGGAAAAAAAAAACACCTCTTTAATCAAGTCAATCTGAATCTGGTAGTGATAGAGGGTAGTGCTACCCTCTACCCAGATTGACAGTGCTGCTGCCAAAAGGTGTTTCTATCGCTCCCTCATCCGGAGTAGAGACGCCCTAAAGCTGGGTATACACGTATCAAAATTCAGCAGGAACCAGCTGAAGTGCGGTACGTGTGTACACCTGTCTGTTTTTAGAAGCTGGTCGTTAGATTGGCTTCTTTTGAGTGGTCATGCTGCGTTTGATCATCACTTTCAGCCAGTGACTAAAGTACTGATCTGTGTATTCTGATGGGGGTGGAGGGCTGTCAGAATACAATAGTACAGAGGGAGAGATTCCTGCATCCACATCACTTGTGTCAGTTTTTTCACCCTGCTGTCTGTATATGCCCTGCCTAAGAAAGGAAGTGTGTTACTGTCTGGATCACCACTAAGGCCGCGTACACACGAGGAGACATGTCCGTTGAAACCGGTCCGTGGACCCTTTTCATCGAACATGTCTGAAGGGATATTTTGGTCTGATGTGTATACACACCATCAGACCAAAATCCCCACGGACAGAGAACGCGGTGACGTAGAAGACACCAACATGCTCAAACAAGGAAGTTCAATGCTTCCACGCATGCGTCGAATCAATTTGACGCATGTGCAGGATTTCTGTCCAATGGTTGGGCGTACTAACCAATCGGACATGTCCGACGGACAGGTTTCCAGCGGACAAGTTTCTAAGCATGTTTAGAAACTTTTGCCTGCTGGAAATCTGTCCGCTAGGCCATACACACGATCGAACATGTCCGCTGTAACTGGTCTGCGGACTAGTTTCAGCGGACATGTCTCCTTGTGTGTACGCGGCCCTAAAAAAAAACAGAAAACAAATGCAGTCACTACATCTAAGGCACAGGTGTCAAATACAAGGCCGCCGGCAAAATCCGGACCTCCAGGCCATTTCATGTGGCGCTCGCACCTCTTCTGCAGCTGTAGGAGAGCTCCAGCCCTCCTCTGGTCCTCCTCCAGACCCTTACTTTCCGCTTTCAAGCAATGCATCCAGCTTCTTCCCAGCAGCAGCATAACGAAAGGGGGGTGCACTGTGATGTAAGGGAGAGTGGGGAACCCAACTTCTGATGGTGCGGTGGCTCTTGACATCTAATGTAAGGGGAGGGGATGCTCTGGACATCTAATCTTACAGATACAACTGGCCCTTTTGTGGGCAATCATAATGCTGATGCGGCCCACAATGAAATTGAGTTTGACACCCCTGATCTAAGGATTGTTTTGGCATTATTACTGCTTTGTCGGTTTTCTATTTGCTCCCTATAACATAGCACATCTTCACTTTTTGAGCTCAGGTTCAAGCGGAGTTACACCCGCTCCTATACATACTGTAGCTGCTGACTTTTAATATTAGGACAGTAAGGCGGCGTACACACGACCGGTTTTCTCGGCAGAATTCAGCAAGAAACTCGATGGGAGACGTATTCTGCCAAGAAAACCGGCCATGTGTACACTTTTCGCCGAGAAACCCTTCGAAAAACTAGTCGAGCCAAAAAGAAAGCATGTTCTCTATTTCCTCGTTGGGCAATGGGAAAATTTGTCTCGACGAGTTTTTTAACTGCCGAACAAGGAACTCGACAGGGAAAACGATGTGTTTCGCCCGACGAGTTTCTCGGTCGTGTGTACGCCGCCTTACAGTAATGTTGGCACCACGTAAACATTGGCTGGTCAGGTGCTGCAGCCACCATTGCGGGTAAGGGAACCCGGCAGTGTAGCCTTTTGGCTTCACTGCGGGGTCCTTACTGCACATGCGCAAAGTTCGCTTCTTTCTCTTACTGGCCTGGCAGAAGGGGAGGGAGGAGAGGGATTGAGCTGCTGACATAATTGCAGCGGCCCAGAAATGGTGACAGGGTACCTGTAAAAAAAGGGGAACCCGCTCCCCCCTGAAAAGTACATCGGTTGGGGGGGGGGGGCAATCATATAAGCGGAAGCTTCTCTTTTAAGCAGAATGCAAAGCTGGGCCAGTGCGTAAATTCCTATTATGTTTCCTTTATGATTTATAAATATTGAATGTCAGTCTGTAGTACGTTTCTTTTCCAATGTTACAAAATAAACAGGCTTATCCGTGTCCACCTTTTCATGTAGTCAGTAACTAGCGTGACAAAACATTGTAGCGCAGTTTTTTTTCCTAAGCTCCATCAGGAAGATGCGTGTTGGAATCCTGCTATTAGTGTAATTCATCATTCCTGCTTGGTATCAGGCACTTATGAGGACATAGGAAATTTGTCAGCATTGTCCTCTCTTATGTTTGTGTGGAAAGTTGCTTTAATAACAGGGTTATCTGAGGTTTAGCAATGGGTCCACAAATAAAAATAAACCCATAAATAAAACTGACCCCTGTCAGAGGATATCCCATAAAATAGAGGTTGGCCATGGAAGGGAAAAAGATATCTGAGAAATGGACAGAGGGATATTTTCCCATCCTAGCATGATGCTTTCCAACAGCAGAACCTTCCACGGTATAAGGCTGCATTCACATCTGAGCGACAAATCGCCTGTCGTCCGACGCTCATGCCGCTGAAGGGGCGAATCCCCATTCATGTCTATAGAGACGGTTCACATCTCTGAAACGCCGAACGCCTGTCGCCTGAAAAAAAAGTCCCGGACCCTTTTTTTCAGGCAACATTGGCGTTCGGCCATAGACATCAATGGGGAAGATTTGAAAAAAAAAAAAAATGAATGTAATCGCGGCAAGTAAAGCCGTGTACGCGGCTTTAATTGTCGCTCAGATGTGAATGCAGCCTAAGTCTAATGCAAAGTACTTCCTCTTTTTCAATATAGCAACTAGAAGGTTCAGGATCTGCTCATACTGATTTCACTGTGCAATATGGAGCATTTCCAATCACCTGAGCAGCTCATTGTTACTTTAACCTCTTCAGCTCCGGTTTACCCCCTTACCTGACCAGGCCATTTTTTTGCGATACGCCAATACGATACTTTAACTGACAATTACGTAGTCTTGGCTGGTTGGCAAGCCCAGATTGCAGGTTGCTGTAAATAAAGCCAATGGTAGAGGAAGCAAGCAGCTTTTCAGAAAGTGCACCACACCTGCAAGATATAAAAGACGTCTATGGCAAAGTGCAGCTAACCAGCGGGAAAATCACAGGTACTCTGCACAACAATAGACCACAGACCATCAGTATAAAAGCAGCCTTTGGCCCCTTTTAATCAAACAGTCCGACCAAATCGGACCCTCCATTCACCTTTATGTATCGGCGGATGTAAACACAATTTTTTATTTTACACCTGCCTACCTCCAATCCGATCTGCTTAAAAAACAGAAGTGGATCTGTCCCCTTCCATCTGATTGGATCAGAGGGTCCATACAGTAGATTGGGCTGTGTCTGCTTGGCATATGCAGACTGGGCACAGACCTGTCATCTGCCCACTCCGCTCATTGTGGCCCTCACTTTAAGTAGCCCTCGGCCTTCAAAAGGTTGGGCAACCCTGCTATAAAGATTGATTTAGGCCAATATGTATTCTGCTACATATTTTTGGTAAAAAATTGTAATAAGCGTATATTTGGTTTGCGCATAGCGTCTCCAAACTATGAGATATATTTATGGAATTATTTGTTTTTTTATTGTTTTTACTAGTAATGGTGGCGATCAGCAGTTTTCAGCAGGACTGCGACATTGCAGAGGACAAATCTTACACTAAGTGATACCTTTTGGGGACCAGTGACACCAATACAATGATCAGTGCTAAAAAAAATGAACTTGTCAGTGTACTAATGACACTGGCAGGGAAAGGGGTTAACATCAGGTGCAATCAAAGAGTTAAATGTGCTCCTAGGGAGTTCTTTCTAACTTTGTGGGGCATGCTTAGACTGGGGGAAGACACAGATCTGTGTTCCTGCTTAGCAGAAACACAATATCTTCATCTTTCCCTGTCACAGACCAGCAGTCTGCCTTATTTACATAGACATGTGAGGAGGTAGAATCAGAGAAAGAGCTCGCTCTTAAGATGGTGAAGGTGAACAGTAATAGCTGTGTCTCTCTTCCTGGGAGTTTTCCAGTCAGGCTTCATGAGGTGTGTAATGGCCTACACCTATAGCAAGGACAGTATTCAACTTTGGCCAAAGCAGCACAGCTTCTTTTTATCTACAGACTCTCCTTATCTGCAAAGGCAGTTTTTTGGTAAAGGTGAACTGACCCTGTATTAGATTTTACTAGAGATTCTGGGTTGTGTAACCTCCTCTGCTGCAATCTGATGGTGTCACAAAGTAGTAGCACTCCTAAACTATATATCCTGGTCAGGGCCGCCATCAGGAATTTTGGGGCCCCTTACACAGCTTCAGGCATGGGCCCCCTGAAATTGAGAAGCGGGGGGGGGGGAGGCTGCTGGCGCAAATTGAGAAGCAGAGGGGGGGCCTTTACAAAAAGAAGAAATAAAGAACAAAAGACAGAATATATATTATATATATATATATATATTTTTTTTTTTTTAAATGGTGGCTGCCAACTGGGGCCCCAGGGACCTTATTTTTTTTTTATAAAAGGAAATTACAAAAAAAAGGGGACTTTCCATTCGGGACCTCTGGGCCCTTTAATAAAAAGAAACCTCTGGGCCCTTTAAAAAAAAAAAAGAAATAAATAAAAAAATATATATATAAAAAAGAAATAAACATGTATATAAAAAAAAAACAAGGGGGTTGCCTTCCAGGGCCCTGGGGACCTCTGGGCCCTTTAATAGAAAAAAAAAATATAAAAAAAAATATATAAACAAAAATAAAAAATACAATTATAAAAAAAGGGGGTTTGACACATGGGGCCCTGGGGACCTCTGAGCCCTTTAATAAAAATACATCTATATATTAAAAAAAAGAAATAAAATAATATAAAAAAGTAGAAAAAATTATAAAAAAGGAGGATTGTCATCCGGGGGCCCTGGGGACTTCTGGGCCCTTTAATAATAATAATATTATATATATATAGACCCCTAAAAAAATGGCCCTTTAATAAAAAAATAAAATAAAAATATATTAAAAAATGTGGACCTCTGAACCTCTAAAAAAAACTCTAAAAACCTAAAAAAAAATAAAAGAAAAAAAATTGGCCCTTTAATAAAAAATAAAAGAAAAATATATTAAAAAAAAATATTTTTTTATAAAAAAATATATTTTTTTATAAAAAAAAAGGGCTTGCCATCTGGGGCCCTGGGGACCTCCGGACCTCTAAAAAAATAAAAGAAAGAAATTGGCACTTTAATAAAAAAAAATATTTTAAAAAAATATAAAAAAATATTTAAAAAAATATATTTTTTTATAAAAAAAATATATTTTTTTATAAAAAAAAAATATTTTTTTATAAAAAAAAATTTTTTTTTATAAAAAAAAATTTTTTTTTATAAAAAAAAAATGTTTTTTATAAAAAAAAAAGGGCTTGCCATCTGGGGCCCTTGGTGGCCTCCGGGCCCCTTGGGAACTCCGGACCTCTAAAAAAATAAAATAAAAAAATTGGCCCTTTAATAAAAAAATAAAAATATTAAAAAAAATATATTTTTTTTATAAAAAAATATATTTTTTTTATAAAAAAATATATTTTTTTTATAAAAAAATATATTTTTTTATAAAAAAAAAAGAGCTTGCCATCTGGGGCCCTTGGTGGCCTCCGGGCCCCTTTTTTTTTTTAGGGTGGTTCCCATCCGGGCCCCTGGGGACCCCGGGCCCCTTACAGGTGTAATGCCTGTACCCCCCTGATGGCGGCCCTGATCCTGGTGTTCTTACTGTACAGGTCATATTTTGGGGATCCAACTTGACCCTGCTGTGGTCAGTATATGCCTTGAACTCACTTATTTGATACTAAAAATATATCAGAACTAATGATTATGTACCAGACAACTTCAAGTATGTGAAAGAATTAAAGTAGATATGCATTATAGCCATTAAAATTTTGTTACAGATGCCACTTTTATGTTTTATCATAATTAACATCAGAATAGCATGTCTCATTAGAGCATATTCTATAATAACATGCTATAAAATGAAATTAATAACATTAAAGCTTTCATAAAAAGTGTGAGATTGACTTCTATGAGTTCTATGCCTATAATTACACATGAAAAAAGAATTGCCAGTAATGCTGTCATACACACAGCATTCAGATATTATAAGGTATGCTGGGTGGGTAGAGGGTGTGTACAGACGCAGGGTGGAGAGGATCCTTACATAAGCTATAGTCTAGAACAGTGGTTCCTATGGGCCAAATCTGATGCTGCGTACACACGACCGCTTCTAATGTCTAAAAAAAAAAAAGTTGTTCTCGACGTGATTCTTGTCAAGCCTGCCTTGCATACACACAATCGTGAAAAAAAAATGCTCTAGCAAAGCGCGGTGACGTACAACACGTACGACGGCACTATAAAGGCGAAGTTCCATTCGGATGGCGCCACCCTTTGGGTTGCTTTTGCTGATTTGGTGTTAGAAAAAGTTTGGTATAGACGATTCACGCTTTTCAGTCTTCGTGCTTTTCAGTCTGTTACAGCATGACGAATGTGCTATCTCCATTACAAATGCTACTTTTACCAGAACGAGTGCTCCTGTCTCGTAACTTGCTATTGAGCATGTGCAGTTTTTTGCCATCGTTAAAGCCTACACACGACCGTTTTTCATGACGTGAAAAACGACGCGAAAAATTAGAGCATGTTATAAATTTTTAATGCCCATGTTTCACGTCATGAAAAATGGTCTGAAGCCTACACACGGTAGTTTTTAATGACCAATTAAAAAAATTGCCTTTTTTGCGTCATGAAAAACGGTTGTGTGTATGCGGCATTACTCTTTGCTTGCCCTTTTCCTATGTCTGCCAGTAAAATGAGCCAGTTTTCTACACACGGACACCAACAGTGGAGCATAAGGCCACTTTAACACTGAAAGTGACCGTTAGCAGTAAAGCGCCGCTCTAGCATCGTTTTAGCTGCGCTTTTTTGTCCGCTAGCAGGGTACTTTTAACTTGCTTTAGTGCCAAATGAAGGGTTAAAAGTACCAGTGTTATGATGCTGCCGAAGCAATTTGTAGGCAATTGGGCAGCGCTGCCTATTCATTTAAATGGGCAGTGCATTTTGGGAGGGGCGTATACACCCCTCCCAAACTGCCCCAATGATGCTGCTGGCAGGACTTTTCTGGACATCCCGCAAGTGCACCGCCCCAGTGTGAAAGCACTCGGCGTTTACACTGGGGTGGCATGGGAGGCATTTTACAAGCGCTATTTTTAGCTCTAAAATGCCTGAAAAAATGCCTTCAGTGTGAAAGGGGTCTTATTCCTTCCACTGACACCAAAAATGGGGCACTATTCCTTCCACTAATACCAATGATGGGGTCATTTTCTTTACTCCCACTCACCACCAAGGCTGAGGCATTATTTCCTCCCACTGATGCCAGGCCATCTTCTACTCCCACTGGCCACAGTCTGCCCCCCAAAGTCTGAAAGACAGTAAATCAGTCCTTTGTTTAGAAAATTTGGAGATCCTTGGTGTAGAAGTTGAAAGTGGACTGCCAAGCCACTTCCACGGTTCTGCACTACCGTTGGGAGCCCAAGGAACAAGGCCTTTGGGCTGTAGATTTGGCTTCTACTTCCAGATCATTGCAGAAGGTAGGAAACAATAGATGAAGTACACCAGTCTAGGTGGGCATACTCCTATACATAACAAGTATTTCCATTGTGCCAAGATTTCACCCTAAATCCTATTTTCTGTTGTAAAGAGTTATCAGTATAAGCATAATCAGAGGAAAGCATAGTAATACATTGTGATCGCATGCCTATTGTATAATAAAGACAAGCGCAGGTATCGGTAAGCAAAAATCATTTTATGAAGAGTTAAACCACTTTAACCCGCCCAACAACATGTGATGTCATAGCACGTGCAAAGATGACGTATTTAGAAAAATTCCTAGATTTTTTTTCTGGGGTAGCATATTCAAGGTTAAGATTGTTAAAACTGATAAAGTTCCCAATGTTAATTACTAAATAACATCTATTGCGAGATGGTTGTTTTTCTTCTGATTCTGGTAACAAAGGTGAAAGTCGTATCTTAGTTAACAGTGGAATTTTTCTAACCTTCGCTCACTGTGATCCACACCCAACCTAGGCATTTTTAATGTTGGGCAATGTTGATGTTTACGGGAAGTTTTAATACTTACCGTATTTATAATTTATTTTATAAGGAAATAATTGATCAGTTTTTGATGGCTGTTTGGAGACTCTGTAGATGAGATGATATCTAATAACCTGTTAATTGACTGAAATAAAAATAGTCTTATTGTTTAATGTAATAGTAGATAACGGTAAGCTTTAAATGTTTGCTGTAAATAGTACATTAGCTAGCCAATTTATTTTGCGTAATGAAGGGGATATTCCCAAGGTGGTCTGTTACGTGTACTTTTTTGTACAGAACACCTACTTGGTGTAGAGCCCAGCAGTTACAGAAGATAATTACAGAACAAAAAAATCCTTACATTGTAGTGAGCAGCTCTAGGGACTTATGCAGTTAAAGTGAACCTCAGTGAAGTAAAACAACATTTATAGGTGTCATTTTGTTTTTAAATCCGTTTTGTACCTGAGAAAACACAAAGCCTGAACTTTTTCAAAAACATGTCCCATCCCTTCCTTTGCTAAGTTCGGCCTCCTAAATCAACTCTTATGCCTCGTACACACGGTCGGACTTTTGACCTTGCAAAAGTCTGCCCTGGCCCCGTCGGAAGTTTCTTTATCTAAGGTCCGTCGGACTTCCGACAAAAAACGTCCGATGGAGGTTACACACGGCTGGACTTTCAGAGAAAAAAAGCCTGTCTGACTTTTTTCTCCGAAAGTCTGGCCATGTGTATGAGGCACAAGGGCTCATTCATACAAAAAACTGCACAAACCTACGTACTTTTGACTGCATGCTTACATGCATTTGAATCACTTTGGAGGTGCACTTGACGCACGCTCCAATGCATTTTTTTGCTGCTGCGTTTGCAGTGTATTTTTCTATACCTTTTTTGAGCTTGGCTTTCTTGGCTTAAAGGGGTGTGGTGCATTTGAAGCACATTTGTATGGCATTCGCTGCAATTGCCGTACGGAAAATGCAGCATGCTCTACTTTTTTTAACTGCACTGTAATGATGTGAACTAGGGTTGTCCCGATACCACTTTTTTAGGACCGAGTACAAGTACCGATACTTTTTTTCAAGTAGTCGCCGATACCGAATACCGATACTTTTTAAACGTTCCCCCCAAATTGCGCCATGTCCCCCCACATATTGCAGCCATGTCCCCCCACATATTGCAGCCATGTATGTCCCCCCACATATTGCAGCCATGTCATGTCCCCCCACATATTGCAGCCATGTCATGTCCCCCCACATATTGCAGCCATGTCATGTCCCCCCACATATTGCAGCCATGTCATATCCCCCCACATATTGCAGCCATGTCATATCCCCCCACATATTGCAGCCATGTCATGTCCCCCCACATATGCAGCCATGTCATGTCCCCCCACATATTGCAGCCATGTCATGTCCCCCCACATATTGCAGCCATGTCATGTCCCCCCACATATGCAGCCATGTCATGTCCCCCCACATATGCAGCATGTCATGTCCCCCCACATATGCAGCCATGTCATGTCCCCCCACATATGCAGCCATGTCATGTCCCCCCCACATATGCAGCATGTCATGTCCCCCCCACATATGCAGCCATGTCATGTCCCCCCACATATGCAGCCATGTCATGTCCCCCCACATATGCAGCCATGTCATATCCCCCCACATATGCAGTCATGTCATGTCCCCCCACATATGCAGCCATGTCATGTCCCCCCACATATGCAGCCATGTCATGTCCCCCCACATATGCAGCCATGTCATGTCCTGTGCCCCATATTGCAGCCATGTCATGTCCCCCATACCTCCGCCGCCGTCGCTGCTGCAGCCTGCAGGGTTAATCCCCGTGCAACACATACCCGCGGCGCCATGTATAGACACGCGATTGGACGGGGGAAGTATTCTATTTTGGTATCGGGGGTATTTGGGGGAGTACAAGTACTCCCGCAAATACTCGGAATCGGTCCCGATACCGATACTGGTATCGGTATCGGGACAACCCTAATGTGAACTATGCCCATAGGACTACCTTGATTTTGGGCTGTCTGTGCAGTTGGAGTTCAAAATGCATCCAACTGCAGCCAACTACATTCAGTGTAATTAAAGGGCCCTAAAATTCTCCTGGTAGCTGCAGTAGTGGCATTTGTCACTTGTAGGATGAGGGACAAATGGGGAGGCTTAGTAGAAACATGGACCAATGATGTATGTAGTCTACCATTGCTGACCTCATAGAAAAGTGACGACAGAAAAAAGACAGAGTTATCCTTCAAGTCCGCCGCTTTTTTTTTTGTTTATACATCTTTTGTATTATTATTTTTTCCGTTAACTTGTTTGTCTGAGTATATGAGTATAGATCCATGTTTGTCCCAAGCATGTTTGAAGCTATTTACTGTTGACTGTCTCGCTACCTCTGCTGGAAGTTTATTCTAAGCATCAACTACCCTTTCAGTAAAATAATACTTTCTAAGATTAGTTAAAAACAAAACCTTTAGGTACTTTTCAAGTCACTATCCCTACGCAAGTATTCAAATGAGGGGTTCTGACTTCAATCTAAATTTCCTGATTTAGATATTTGCTCAGTGATTTGGAATGCATTACAGCCTGAGACAGCCAGGCATCTAGAATTTTTATAAGGAGGTTAGCAATGGCAGCTTTATTTCAAATACTGCAGCTGTCGAATTCCCAAATGACGGACCAGTTTTTGACGATACAAAGAAAACTTCCCACTAAGGATGGTGTGCTGTGGGTAATCTAAGCGTGTTGGTCCGTACATAGGGTATATTTCATGCCGGTAAGGCTCACGATGACTGGTCCAGTTAGGTACCTTCCTGCACATGCTTTGGGAGTACCCCAAGATACAGGTCTTTTGGAGGGAGGTTTTTGATCTGGTCAATCTTAAACTAGATACGTCAGTCCCCCTGTCACCAGAGCTGGCCCTTCTGGGAATCCCGGATGATGACCATAGGTCTCACCACAGTAAACTCCTCATTGCATATTTGCTGTGTAAAGGGAAGAAGGCAATTGTTTGTAAGTGGTCCTCTCCTGATCCACCGTCTGTGTCCTCCTGGCTAGCTATGATTAATGCTGCACTGCCACTCTAAGCTGACGTATATAAGCAGAGGATGCCCCTGGAAATTTGATAAGGTGTGGCAGACATGGGCATCGCCATGAATGGGTGTTACCCTTACCCTCCTCTTTTTATGTGTTGCCTTGTGGCCCTTGCCTCCCTTCTCCTCGGTGCATCCACTGTCCCCATGTTGATACTAAATTTGTAGACATAACGAGTCCAGATTGTACTCCTCCCGCAGTACTTATGGTGTATTCTTATTGTATCCTAACCTGGCCGTACCCTATTGATGTTGATTATTATGCATGTCAGTTGATTGTATTGTTATGTCAGTCGGCTATGTTAGCGTAGTTTCCTTGTTTCTCTGTTTGTTCAATCATTTATTAGATAAATAAAGAAAACCTGATTGTTAAAAAAAAAAAGCGTGTTGGTCCGTGCATGTTCAAGTTTTATCTCTAACATGTGCAGGGGATGTTTTCAAAGCAAACTGGTCACATCACTTGGAAAATTCTCATTCTTATTAGGTGTTATTGTATGTTTCTTTGTAAAGGTGGACATAGACGGCCCGATTAAAAGGAATTGATGCTACTGTTATTACTAAACATTGCTTGTCACAGGCTTAGTGGAGATAAGTAAATAGCACCTACAGTTGTTAGAGATAATTGTTATTCCACAAAGAGATTTGTGATTATTTGAAGCCGCAATGACGTCACTCGGTTCCAGCGCATGCGCCAGTGATTTCATTGGCTGCATGCAGTGTTGAATATCTCCTAAACGGTGCACGTTTAGGAGATATTCATTTTACCTACAGGTAAGCCTTATTAAAGCGCTTCACATATATGCAATGAGGGAACCAGCACGATTTCAATGCGGATTCCCGCATTGCGTGTCACCTGATTGGTTCGCAGATCGCAGTGCGAACTGTCAAATGGTACGGGAATCAAATAGCATTGGTGTGAACACCCATGCAATCCAATTCCAGTGCAGACCATAAAAAGGGCCCTGCACCATTTCGGTGCGAATGCGATGGGAATTTAGCCATACGATCTGTATGGCTGAATTTGCATCGCACAGACCTCGCATGTGATCCGCACAGCAGTGCAATGATGTCTGACATTTCAGCAGTTTGAACCGAGCCTAACCATCAGACACAGCTTACACTAAGCTTATCACGGAGATATTATGGGCAATAAATATGTGGCTAGGTTTTGCCCTTTGTTTTTAGGTTCCTGTTAGTTCTGCAGTAGGGTGATTAGATAAAAAGTGTTTTACAAATAGTTTGTTTGACTTGTTAAAGAAACAGCAGCAGTGAGAACCACTTTGATTGTGGAATAAAAACAAAGCACTATTGTTTAATGCTTTGCAAATATTATCTGGTGCCTCTTTAGTGGAGTAGACAGGAAGAGAGGATTCCAGAAAATAAACAGTTTATATCTTATCTTATCCTATTCCTTTAGATCCAGCAAGGGAACATTACTACTGACTACTCAAGTGTGAATGTTCTCTCCCTCTCCAGATCATGGGGAATAATACTTTCTTTTACCCATACCAGACTTTAGGCAGAACAAAGTAGGTCTTCTTAATCTGTCTTCAGTCTGAACATTCATGGGAATATCAAAGCCTGTCATTTTATACTCTTTTGCTGATTTCAGGCTCACATAATTGACTGTGATTATTTTCAAGGCATTTTCAGGCCTCTAAAACAGGCCATTCTGCTTTGATATGTACATTGATTTTGCTCTCTGTTGAGGCGTGACACCAGATCTCGTTCTACAAGTTTCCTAATACAGTTTTACATTTCATTGCAAATGTCAGCGTTGTACGGCAATGAGGCTGACGTCATAGCCATAGTCAGCTGCCATTGACTTGTTTTTAAAAAGTGCAAGCTCCTCAGTAGACTTTGTCATCTTTTCTACCATAGTTAAAGTAAACCTATTTTTTGTACATAGAAGGCAAGGTGTTAGGTTTGTCTTGAAGCTCTTTTCTCTAACAACACATAAGGGTTGGTTTTCCAAAACCGGAGAGTGCAAAATCGGGAGCAGCTGTACATGATAGCCAATCAGCTTCTAACTTAAAGAAAGGTATATGCTTTAGGGGCCTTTCACACGGACGGATAGAATGGTGCTTTTAGCTGCGGATTTTACCGCAGCTAGAAGCACACAATGCTCTCCTATGACATCATTCACACACTACGGTTACCTGCGGGTTTTTTTCCCTGCGGTTTTGTGCAGATAGAAAAAATAGAACTGGATGCGTCCAGCTGCGAAATTCCGCAGCTATCGGCACATAACCGCGGGTAATCGCAGTGCACTGTGTCAGCTGCGTTTGGTATAAATCTTGAGGGGGAACTGCACGCCAAATTTCAAATAAAAAACCGGCATGGGTTCCCCCTACAGGAGCATACCAGACCCTTGGGTCTGCTATGGATTTTAAGGAGACACCCCGTACGCCGAAAAAACGGCATGTGGTTCCCCCCAAAATCCATACCAGACCCGTATCCGAGCAGCAGCCCGGCCGGTCAGGAAAGGGGTGGGGACGAGCGAGCGCCCTCCCCCTCCTTAACTGTGCCAGGCCGCATGCCCTCAACCTGAGGGGGGGGTAGGTGCTTTGGGGCAGGGGGCGCCCTGTGGCCCCCCCACCCCAAAGCACCTGTCCTTATGTTGATGAGGACAGTGCCTCTTCCCGACAACCCTGGCCGTTTGTTGTCGGGGTCTGCGGGAGGGGAGCTTATCGGAATCCGGGAGCCCCCTTTAAGAAGGGGGCCCCCAGATGCCGGCCCCCGCCCTTGGTGAATGAATATGGGGTACATTTATTAGTCATCTCCGGTGCCCCCCTTCTCTTCTTTAGCTCTTTTACGAGGGGGGGCCTGCTACTTTGATGTCTTCCACGCTGTCCGGTTCTCTTCCGCGGGAGGAGCTTTTTTCTTTAGCTCTTTTACAGCGGCCCCTCCCTCCGTCTTCTCGGACGTCTTCGGCGGGGGGTGCCCAGGCTTCTGTCGCCTTCTTCTGCTCTTCTCTTCTTCTGTCGTCTTCTTCTGTCGCCTTTTTCTGTCGCCTTCTTCTTCTTCGATGTATGACGTCACAGTCCCAGAATGCTCCGGTACCACCTATGGAGGGGGCGGGAGCAACTGGCTCAGGCTCTCAGTGGTTTGCTGAGATGCTGAGCTGGGTAATGGTCTAGGCATGTGGGTGGATCCCAACTTCATTATCGCAATCTTGCCTGAGCCTGGACTGGCTCTGCGACGTCAGCCGACAGTGGGCATCAGCTCACTGTCAGCTGAAAATGGGTCACAGAAGTGCAGAACAAATTGCACTCTTGTAATCCACAGGAGAAGTACAGACAAAAAGCTTTGGCTGTACTTCTCTTTTAGGCTTGTTCAGTTAAATTCTAACTACAGGCTAATCTTTTAAAGGGATTAGAACACTGGTCAGTTTTTATTGCTGTCTGTGCCCCTGTAAGGCTCAGTTCACAATAGCCCGGCGACTTTCAGTGCAACTTTGGATTCCGACTTTGATATGACTTTTATGTGACTTTTTACACTCTGTGGCATTGACGTTGTATCAAAGTCAGGCTAAAGCAGTGCAGGAACCTTTTCTAAAGTCGGACAGACTTATGTAGTATAAGTTAAGACGGCTCTCATAAGGAAACATGTTCACTTAGTAAATTATCCCTAACCCGAGTTTGCCCCCCCCCCCCTTCTGTCCTATTGAGGTTCTGGAAGAGAAGAAAATACCCAGTATTAACATTTATGGAGGAGCATATGATGCAATGCACACTGGAAATTATTCTATCTCTCCAACACTCCTTTCCTCCTGGCAGCAGAGTTTTAGCAGAAAGAACACTTGATAAACTGTGAATGCGTGTATTGTGACAAGTGCTTGGACGTTAATTCATTTAATTGGTCAGAATAATATTTCTGGACATTAAAAGGTAATAACGTCCAAGCACTGAATGTGCCTATCGTTAAAACAAGTTTAGGTGCGTCAGTCATTTTTTTTCTGACAAAATGTCGCTTTACTGGCTGTATTTTTTTTGGAAACAGAAAAAAAAAACACCAAACGCCCCTTGAAGCAGCAGAAAAAAAACGTCCAGAGTGCATGAGGCCTGCAACAGCGCATAGGCAAAGCACAAGTTTATTTCAAAATTCCCAAATTCTGCTAGCCCTACATAGGCATCTGTGTTCACTAAGAAAGGTGGTGGAAGTAATACTCTACTCATAGGTGTGCATAGCCTATTGCATTATGGTGTGCACCCTAAAGCTCAAACACACATGCCTTTCTCTGCAGCCTCAGCTGCACTGATCAGTGAATGAATGGAAAGTGCTCTGTGCTGAGTGGCTTCTTGTTCATTCACAAACTGAAGCCTAGTATACAGTGTTTACTATGCTTTCATTATGAACGAACACAGTGAGTGTGTTCATTGTGTTCATTTAGAAAAGGAAGGGGCCGGAAAATTACATTTTTTTTTATTTTTAATATTCATTCTTTATTTATTTTAATACCATACACATTTTCAATTGTTCTTTTAAAAAACGACAAAAAAATGTTACTTATAAATATAACACATATTTTAAGCACTGATATACAATATTATATAACAAATCTTAATTTACTATACTAGGAGGTAGATAATTTCTTAATTAAGGAGACACCCGGGCTGTTGGTTCTATCTAATATTATCATTTTTGCTCTTTGGTCGCTCTCCGTTTAGTTATTCTCAGCTATCGTTCTTATCCCCTCGGGGAAAACACCCTTTTCCTCCAGCCATGGTTTCCACATTTCCTCAAAGTCCCTAAGGTTTCCTCTTTTTATATAAACTGTATTTACTAGCCCCTTCTCCCAGTCTTTATTCTGAAACATCCCCCTCGAGAGGCTGGGGGGAGAAGAGAGGAGGGAAGCCAGCAGCACTGCTATGGGGCACAACACAGGGGAAGCCCAGGCAATAGAGGGGATCAGCAGCACACAAAGTGATTAGGGTGTGCCCAGCAGAGCTGTATCCTGGCCTAGGCCAACAAGGCCCAGGCCTAGGGCAGCAGGTTGCAGGGGGGCAGCACGGAAAGAGTCTCCACCAGCTTGCACTATTAGGCTCCATTCACACCTAGGTGTAGGCGGTATGCGGCGTATTGCGGCGACATGAAATCTGCGTTTTGTCCCCGCGATTTGCGGCGACAAGTCACTCCTTGTCTTTCGCTGGAGGGGTGATTTTAGCATTGTCGGCTATGCCCGAACGCCGAAGACGCCTGAAAAAAAGGGTCCGGGACTTGTTTTGAGCTTCAGGCGTATGGCGTTCGGCGTAGAGATGTGAACCATCTCCATAGCCGACAATGTAAATTCGCCCCTCCAGCATATTTCAGCCTGCTACAGCATCGGGCGTAGGGCGACAAAACGCCTAGGTGTGAGTGGAGCCTTAGTGTAGCACTGTTAGTGTAGCGCCAGTCTTATGGGGCGGACTGGGCAGAGAGGCAAGCATTCTGCAACTGTAGGGGGGGTGGAGCTTCTAATTTTGACTGTCCTATCATCCTGGACCACAAACCTTCCTCACTGTGCTATATGTTTTTTTAACCGTGCCATTGGCATGGTTATGTCTTTTTAGTCCTCTCTAAAAAAAATAATCAGAATTTTGGAGTAGAACTTTAGGAACACTTTTCTATTTAATTTTGGATAGAGTAAGGGTAAGGTAAGGGGAGGGCAGGTCTTTAACAGCAAGGGGTGTGGCCTTGACAGGAAGGGGTGGGTCATATTTAAATTAGGGGTGCGCGAGTTTAGTCAGGCCTAGGGCAGCACAAAACCTAAATACATCCCTGGTGCCCAGGCAAACCTGGCACACCCCCTGTGCACTTCTACAACTATACTCCTCTACTTGTTCTACTCTGCAGCTCCACGTGGACAGCAATCTTTTTTTCTAACTTAGCTGATGGGTGAATATAATTTACATCCTGTAATGGTCTCATTACATTTTCTCCATAGAAAATTGAATAGTAAATGCTTGTTCACATGTAGGTTTCCAACAAGATGTAATATCTCTGTGTGCCAAATGAGCGCTCTGATTTTTGGATGCAGTTGTTATTGCATTATAGGAAAGTCCTTCACAGAAGTAATGCTTTTATGGGGTGTGTTGCTTGTAAACATTGGTGCCTGTATAGTTGTCTTTATTGGCAGAAACATGGCTCTTGATTCTAAAAATGCGATCCGAAGTCTGAAAAACGTTCCCTCATTATTGGTAATTCTATTTAGTATAAATGTTTTTTTTTTTTTAAGTTTTCACAAGTTATAACAAGGTTTGTCGCAGATAGAAACATGGCATTACTGATCTCACATAACAAACGCCTCGATTTGTCTTGCACAGTGCATGGCCCCTTTCACACGTGCGGACCGTATGTCTGATTTTTCATCCATCCGTTTGCGGATGAAAAAGGGACATACATTGGTCCCTATGAGATCGCGGATGAACATCCGCTGACACCAGATCTCGTCTGACTCCGCAAAGATCCGATTTTGCAGACGGAAGAAAACCATATTTCTCCCCATAGGGGAGAGTGGAGAAAGGGAGAAAGTGTGTGGGGACTGCCCTGTCATCCGCCAGCTTATCGGGGATCAAAGGAGCGATCCCCGCTGAGCAAACGGAGCATACGTAGGCGGATCATTACTGATCCGCCCCGTGTGAAAGGGGCCTAAGTATTGCCATTCAGAAATCTAGTAAAAGAGAACGGTAATTCTTATTTAGGTACATATGCTTTGCAAAAAATTATATTCTGGCTCATAAATACATCCAGAGGATGCTTCATTGATCAAGAAGTACAGAAACCAGGATTTTTAGGACAGGGTCAATGTTTGAGTATCTGCAAGGATGAACCTTGTCGTGCATTTTTATCATTGACTAAAGGGGCACCAGAAGCTAGCTGTCTATTAAGGCTCCATTCACATCTAGGCGTATATACGCCCGACGCCGCATACGCCAGAGGGGAAATTTAACATTCCCCTCTATGGAGATGGTTCTCCACGCCGAACGCCGAAACGCCGGACGCCTGAAGCTCAAAACAAGTCCCGGAGCCTTTTTTTCCGCCGGCTTCGGCGTTCCGCATAGGAGATAGTGGACCTCTCCAAAAAGGGGGTTAAAACGAGCCGCAAATTGCACAAAATTGTATTAAACGAATAACTATAAGCAGATGTGCAGAGCACCACACCCCTCTTACATCACACCAAGAGCCCCACCTTGAAAAGTCAACAGTCCCCCACCCTCCCTTACATTACAGTGCACCCCTCGTACCTTGTGCTGCTGCCAGGAAGAAGCTGGGGGCGGAGCTGGGATCCAGAAAGTACAGGGTCTGGAGGAGGACCAAAAAAGTCTGCTAAATGCTGAGATCAGGGGGGGCAGGGACAAGGGGGTGCTATGGCTGCACAGAGAGGCACCGGATCTGTAGGAGGAGTTCTGTTCTCCTCTCTGTTGCCGATTGCTGAGATGGGGATGAAAGGGGTCGAGACGAGCCTCTCCGTGGCTGCACAGAGAACTGCAGGATCTTACGGAGGAATTCTTTCCTCTTCTCTGCTACCAACTGCTGAGATGGAGAGTTGGGGGTAGAGACGAGCCTCTCTGCTTCTGCACGGAAAAGTGAAGGATCTAGCAGAGACAGGGGTGAGGGGTAGAGACGAGCCTCTCTGCTGCTGCACAGAGAAGCGCAAGATCCAGCAGAGACAGGGGTAGAGACGAGCTGCTCTGCTGCACAGAAGCGCAAGAGAGAGACAGCTCTAGAGACTGCTGCCGACTCTGACTGGTGTACAGCCGAGGGTCTGCTGCTAAGACGAGCCTCTCTGCTGCTACACTGAGTAGTGCAAGATCTAGCGGAGACAGGGGTGAGCGATAGAGACAAGCCTATCCACTGCTACATGGAGTAATGCAGGATCTAGCTGAGACAGGGGTGAGGGGTATAGACGAGCCTCTCTGCTGCTACATGGAGTAATGCAGGATCTAGCGGAGACAGGGGTGAGCGATAGAGACAAGCCTATCCACTGCTACATGGAGTAATGCAGGATCTAGCTGAGTCAGGGGTAAGGGGTAGAGACGAGACTCTTTGCTGCTACACGGAGAAGCACAGGATCTAGCGGAGGAGTTTTGTCCTCCTCTCTGCTGCTGACTGCTGAGACAAGTTGGCGATGGAGGTGAGAGGGGTGTCATAGCTGTAGGAGAGGTGTGATGGCCACATTAAATGGGCAGGATTTGGCCCGCAGGCCTTGTGTTTGCTTTAGCTGAAAGCACATGCTTATGCCTTTTAAAGGGGAAGAATCATCATAAACATAAACAAGTGTTTTTGCTTATATCTTTAGATATATGACCAGATGATTCCTGTACTGTTTTTCATTAGGGGGACTTTAGCAATTTGAAAAGGTTTCCAAACATGTCATATGCATTGCTAAGCCATAAAGCAGTCAACCAAGAAACAATTGCTACTGCCATAGACATGAGATCATTGGCCAGTCATGCTAGCTATCTTTAGATACTGCCTTAAATGAACTTAATGTAATCTGCCATTGATGAACAGTAATTGTACTTTAGCCGTAATACAAGGGAATTGCATTATTATTTGCCACTATTTCCAGTGAGGTCATGTTGTATTGTGATTAATGGAAGTGTTTCCACAACAGGGTTTATATTGCTAATGCGTGACCCCAGGAGGCTGAAAGCTAATTAAAATATTTGGCAGCGTCCTGCAGTGCTAGAAGCAAGGTTGGCAGTGGACATTTTATTTCTACTAAACATGTCACAGATCCAGATTGTGCAAACAAGGGGACTAGGTTATGCTGTGATAGCTGTTGAGCTGTAATCTTTTGAAGTAGAAAAGTACATTACGTACTGACACTGGCCTAATTACCCTTAAGGTATTCTCAGTGAGGACGCCGGCTTAAAGGAAGTAAACATGGCATAGGTGAACCTTCACACACAATATTCTATGGACTCAAAGAAAAAATGTGTTTAGGCAAAGTACATGCAGTATTTAGAGAAAGAATGGGACTGAGCCCTGGTTCACACTGATGCGATGCTGCAAACGCACAATATTCGCTACGTTTCCTCGCATTGCATTGCATTGCACTGCATAGCAATCACAGCGCCCATACAAACTGCTGCGGGTGTCGCAAAACGCAGCACAATTGGCATAATAACATTGGTTCGTTTAAACACCCATGCAATGTGATTTTGGTGTGGAAAAAAAAGGGTCCGGAACCATTTTGGTATAAAATGTATGGCTCAAATCGCACCGCACAGACATTGCATGTGATGTGCACAGGAATGTGATATGAATCACAAGTAGTGTTCCGCACGCACTACTTTGAAACCATCCAGGCTTAATTGTAAAAAAAAAAAAGTTATCCCAAAGTGTAGTTTACCTCTCCATCTGAAAGTGGCTGTAAACCCTTACAGATACCCAGAGTTTTTGGGAGATATTTAACTTTGTGGGTGCACTTAATACCAATCCATATAACACAAATGATATAAATAAATATATATATATATATATATATATATATATATATATATATATATATATATATATATTATTAGTTCACATAATAAAAGAATTTTATAAAATACATTTGCATCCATTTGTATAGAGGACGTGTCTTTCAGTGTTACATTGCTTATTCCACACTTTTGAGATTCTACATGTTTCACCGTGAGGCATCTTCAGGAAAAATGGTATAAATAGTTTTTATCTTTTTCTATGTGAATTAATAAAACATTTATTTTTTGTATATTGGATTGGTATTAAGTGCACCCATAAAGTCCCATACCTCCCAAAACTCTTTGTATCCATACCCAGGGGGTGGTGGTGCCAATAAATTCAATGATAGTTGATTCTGGTTTTGACCACATACTTTAGGATAACTTACATATACCCAGTGAAGTGACTGGGGTAAGGTGATACACAGCGATGAAAAAAAAAAATCCTCATACATAAGTTGTACCTGTTTATCTACAGCATCTCTTATCTACAGCTGATCAAAGTGCTGAATTATAAAGCTTGTCCGAGAGTTCATAAAAAAAGGGGCAGAAAGCTGAAGTTACACTGTGCAGAGCTAAGTGAGGAGAGCTTATTGGATGGACGGGCTTTAGAGAAGCATACAACTATTACCAGTAAACATTAAGGTGAAGCGGACACGTTTGTGTTGCATTGCACTGTAAAGTTTGTATTGAAAGAGTAAATGTTAGTGTTTGGTGTAAGTAGTGGTATACAGTGTAAGTGCTAATGTACATGAATATTTGTCTCTTGCTTCTGACATCAGTTTGTGAAATATTTTTAAAATAGTATTTTGTGTTTACTTTTTTAATTGGATCTTTTAAAGCTATGTAAACTCAAACTGACCTCAACCTGATATCTTCAACGTACACTAGGCCTAATAAGGTTTTCACAGCCAGTTCCTTAAATATAACAGTGCCTTTGTGGAAATCCGGAAAATATGATAGAATTGTTCTATAAATATAGAGCAAAGGGAAAAATGCATTGTTCTCCATGTTATTTTTTTTTTTTAGGAGCTTGCCTGATGGTCTTTGGTGGCTGCCAAGGAAAATATGCGGAGCAATCTATAAATTGACAAAGATAAATGCCGTAAACCATGCTCTTTTTTTTCTTTGGAGCTTGTTATGGTCTAGCTTGCTGGCATGGTCAATCAACTGCAAGTGATGCCCAGAGGGTGCTATCTGGGCCACACAACTACATGGGACCCCAGTAACTCTTCAGAGGGATTCAGGATGGGGAGCAGTGGTAGAATGGGGAACTTCCGTTCACCAATCTCCACTAGGCTGAATGTACTTAGAATTGCTCAGCTTTGGTTTGCTGACCCACAAAGCTGTGCAGTAGTGTTCTTTTCCCAGCATGGTTTAACTGCAGGGATGTATCCCTAAACCTACTGTTACTGAACACACAACAGTAAAATCAGTCTGTATATGCAGTAAAGCATGTTTCTTATACTCCCTGTGAAGCCTAAGGGGTTAATCCTCTGCATTGTGTAAAAAGGCTGTTTGATCCTGTCTTCTCTGATCTCCCCTTTCTTCCACTGTCCCTAATCTATCTCCTGATAAGATAGAGTCTTTAGAGTCACTCTGCATGTGCTCAGTTTGGTGTGTATTGCTAGAGTTTTTTTTGGTGGGGGGGGGGGTGGGGGGTGCATGTGATCAGCACAGGGTCAATCAGCACTGTCCAGACAGAGGGTCAGGAGTCGAGAAAGAAAACTCCTCCTACAAGCTTTACCCAGACACCTGATAAAAGTCACAAGACTGCTGATGAGAAAAGGTATTTAGAAGTTCATATCTACTAAAATAATTGTATTTTTATGTTCTGTGTACTGTGGGACACCAGATCTAGTGAATGCAGGGTCCTGCGTTTAGTAACACTCATATTGTGTCCACTTTTGGGACCAGATCTCTGATGTCATTTGAGGATAAATAGAACACTTTCCTTATCAACTTCCTGTTTGGTAGCAGCAAATGTCTAGAAAGTGCAGCATATTCTGGTGGGAAGGGATCTTAAAATCACCAGGAATATGCTGTTCCTATGGTCTGCTCAGTTGATGCAGGCTTAAAGTTTTACTAAACCCTGGACCCTGCATTCACTATATCTGGTCTTCCACAGTACACAGAACATGGAAATGCAATTATTTTAGTAAATATAAACTGCTAAATACATTTTCTCATCAGCAGTATTGTGACTTCTATCTGTGTCTGGCCAAGCACTGGTTAAAGCTTGCAGGAGAAGTTTTCATTCTCCTCTGACAGTCCTATGAAGCTGCGTGACCCCTGACCCTCTGTCTGGACAGTGCTGATTGGTCTTGTGCCGATCACATGCACTCTCCTAAGAAATTAAGAAAAACCTTGAGCGATACACAACTAACTAAGCATGTGCAGAATGCCTCCAAGGATCTGTATTATCAGCAGATAGATTGGGGACAGTAAAAGAAGGGAGTAAAAGAAGGCAGAGTATTAACCCCTTGGGTTCCACAGTGAGTATAACAAGCATGCTTTAGTGCATATACAGACTGATTTTACTGTTGTGTTTTATCAACCTTTTTCTTCAAACTGTCTCTAATTGTGTTTAAAAAAAAACGATGCGCTGGAAAAGAACATTAATAACGATCAGTTCAGATGCTGCTTTTGCTCTGAAATTCTCTGTGATAAATCTCCTTGTGTATGACAAAAACATTGAAGGATAAAGGTCTGAAAATGTTGCAGCAGGAAGTGCACTGAAGGCATTCATTACTGTTGAGTCAATTTTCAATCATACATCACCTGCTCTAAAGCAAGAACTGTAAAATTTGGGAAAGCCACCGTTACAAGTAAATGTTATTTTACAGGGAGTGCAGAATTATTAGGCAAATTGTATTTTTGAGGATTAATTTTATTATTGAACAACAACCATGTTCTCAATGAACCCAAAAAAATCATTAATATCAAAGCTGAATATTTTGGAAGTAGTTTTTAGTTTGTTTTTAGTTTTAGCTATTTTAGGGGGATATCTGTGTGTGCAGGTGACTATTTGTGCATAATTATTAGGCATAATTTTACCAGTGAACCAATATAACATCTCAAATTCACAATATACATTTCTGACTTCAAAAACAAAACAAAAACAAATCAGTGACCAATATAGCCACCTTTCTTTGCATGACACTCTCTGCCATGGATTCTGTCAGTGTTTTGATCTGTCATCTGTCAACAGCAGCAAAGCAAGACACTGTTCAGAAAAAATCTCACATTAGATGTGCAGTGTGGGAAAGAGCACATTGGACGCTGTGGATAATTGTCCTGCATGATCATGTTTTTCAGATGACTTCTTCCTGCTGCTTTGTCTGGCAGTAGGACTGGGAGTTGAGCTTGACTCCATCCTCAACCAGAAAAGGCCCCACAAGCTCATCTTTGATGATACCAGCCCAAACCAGATAGTCGGACTGGAGCTCTCTGCCCTTTTCCAGCCACGGGCCCATCCATCTGGCCCATCAAGACTCACTCTCATTTCATCAGTCCATAAAACCTTAGAAAAATCAGTCTTGATTTCTTGGCCCAGTCTTGAACGTTTCAGCTTGTGTGTCTTGTTCAGTGGTGGTCGTCTTTCAGCCTTTCTTACCTTGGCCATGTCTCTGAGTATTGCACACCTTGTGCTTTTGGGCACTCCAGTGATGTTGCAGCTCTGAAATATGGCCAAACTGGTGGCAAGTGGCATCTTGGCAGCTGCACGCTTGACTTTTCTCAGTTCATGGGCAGTTATTTTGCGCCTTGGTTTTTCCACACGCTTCGCTTGACTATTTTGAATGAAACGCTTGATTGTTCGATGATCACGGTCAGAAGCTTTGCAATTTTAAGAGTGCTGCATCCCTCTGCAAGATATCGCACTATTTTTTACTTTTCTGAGCCTGTCAAGTCCTTCTTTTGACCCATTTTGCCAAAGGAAAAAGTTGCCTAATAATTATGCAACTGATATAGGGTGTTGATGTCATTAGACCACACCCCTTCTCATTACAGAGATGCACATCACCTAATATGCTTAATTGGTAGTAGCTTTCAGCCTATACAGCTTGGAGTAAGACAACATGCATAAAGAGGATGATGTGGTCAAAATACTCATTTGCCTAATAATTCTGCACTCCCTGTATTATCATCAGCAGCAATCACTGTAGTATTTTAGTTTTTAAATAAACATTGCGTGCAATACAAATACATAATGCATGAAAGGAACAAATACTATGCTTGAGCAGAACTGAAACAAATTGTTAAAAAGCCTTAAAGCCCAACTCCAGGAATTAGCGAGCCCCACTGCAAAAGGAAAATGTTCATTCAAGTGATACTAAAGCTTTGATTTTTTTTTTTATTAAAATAATAAGCATGTTGTACTTATCTGCTCTGTGCAGTGGTTTTACACGGAGCAGCCCCGATTCTCCTCTACTTGTGTCCCCCGCCGGTGTTCCTGGCTCCTCCCCCCGCCGAGTGCCCCCCATAGCAAGCCGCTATCACATGGCAAATCGTTCCATCTGTGCGTTTTTTTTTCTTATTCATCCTTTGACGAGTGAAAAACGGACAGCATTTCTATAAACGAAAGGCTATAAATGGATGAGGATTCGCTTGCATCCGGATCCATTCAGTTCCATTTATTATAAATGGAACAAGCAACGTCCAGACCCTTTGAAACAGATTGTAACGGATGTAAATGAACAATGTATGTTTTTGTCAGTTCTGTTAATATCTGTATTTAGCAAAAAATATCATTCAATCCAGCTTGAAAAAAATGGATGTAAATTAAGTGGAACTTAATGCAAAGTGATGTAAACCGAACTGAAGACGGATGCAAAAATGGATGTAATCTGAATCAGTTTTTTCACCACTGTGCCCTGTAATTGTCACCACTGTGCCCTGTAATTGTCACCACTGTGCCCTGTAATTGTCGCCACTGTGCCAATTGTCGCCACTGTGCCCTTTAATTGTCGCCACTGTGCCCTGTAATTGTCTACTGTGCCCTTTAACTGTGGCCACTGTGCCCTGTAATTGTCGCCACTGTGCCCTGTAATTGTCGAAACTGTGCACTGTAATTGTCGCCACTGTGCCCTGTAAAATGCTGCCCCCCCCGCCCGTCACTTATCTTTCTGGGGTCTGCCATCCTCCTTTTACGGTCCCTCGATGTCTTCTTCTGCCCTTGATGACGCTTCAGCCGATCAAGTTACCGATAACCAGAACCGGTGAACCTGATTGGCTGAGATGCCTGTCAAGTCTTATCCAAGGAAACGCACCCCCCGTGTGTCCCTGGATAAGTATTTGGAAGCCTATTACAGCCTGAGGGCTGTAATCGGAAAGCCTATCAGAGCCACTGGCTCTGATAGGCACTTCCACAGCCAACCAGCTGCCGTTATTCAGATGGCCGGCGCTCACCAGGGGGCCGGCCATCTGAATAGTCGGCAGCAGCGGCAATACATAGATTCATGCAATGCATGAATCTATGTATTGTATTCAGTGGCGGTGCGGGAGCGAGAGGGGCAGCGCTCCGGTGCCCTCTATGGATGCACCTCCACTGGGCAAGTGCATAACTGTGTATGTTGTTGCACATGTCTGCTTTGTCCAGGGACTAGGAATTAGCTACATTAGAACTGCAGTACAGTACTACCACACTTTCATAATGAGAAAACTAAGCTGTAACATTCTTCCTTTTTTTCCTTGTAACTGGTGTCCAGTGGCTACTTTAGATACACAGTAGCGTGTGCAAGGCACAGAAGCTTGCTTTCACTGTATATAAAGCTGGTATGCTCCATCTGTCTCATTTTTTTCGTGTGTATGTGTTCCTTTGTTCCTGTATTTAGTTTTGGTTTTGTGACCCAGCATGGTATTTGACCTTGGCTTTTCATCACTCCCTGACTTCATGCTAGACTACAGCCTACTGTTGCTGAACCCTGGCCAAATCAGTGCCAGCCTGATGCTTGACCTAGGTCCTGTTGATCCTTGATTGTTTCCTGTTTACCTATTTAGCCGAGTTTCATGGGGTCTTTTGGAATTTCTGGCATTGTTCTGAGTAGATTGACTTCTCATGCTGTGCCTTGGTCATGCCTACATTGTCTAGTGGTTTCTTATCTGGCCAAGTCTTTTATTTGTAGGGTGAACCTAAGAGCAATAACCTAGTAGTGTTGCTGCAGCCAATGCAATTCCCATCATCTGAGGTTCTGGTGAAGACTCAAAGTCACGGACACCCTCAAAAATTTCATTGGGGTGCAACACTGAAAGTGGCTGCATTGGGGAAGGAGTATGCACACTAGACATTCCTTCCTCAGTGCACTCACTCCTAAGCTTCCCAGCAACCGCGACCATTACAATGACAAATGTATTGCCAAGGAGTGTTGTACTAGGGTTGAGATTGATTGGGGAACTCGTTCCCCATCAGGTTTGCTTCACTTTTGATTCACAGCACAGAAAAGTAGGCGGATCTATAGCTGCTATTCTAATCACAGTAGAAGTTTATTGAAAAATAACAACATGTACATTAGAGCTGCACGATTAACCAAGATTGCGATTCTTCCCCCCTCCCGATCTTAAAAAAGCATTTCCTCGATTCAGTGCAGAGAGTTCTCTGCTCAAGCCGACAGCTGTCAAAAAAAGAAAGGCAGCCTGCCAAGTTTATCACAACATCTTAGGCAGAGATTAAGAGAAACTTGTTAACATATAGTTCTTTTAGATCAAAGGAATCAACTTCGGTCTGTAAATAAGGTCAGTTTAACCACTGAAAGACTGATCCTTTTTCTGACACTTATTGCTTACAAGTTAAAATCCGTATTTTTTCTAGAAAATTATATAGAACCCCCAAACATTTTTAGTAGAGACCCTATAGAATAAAATGACGGTCATTGCAATACTTTATGTCACACTGTATTTGGGCAGCAGTCTTTCGAATGCAATTTTTTTGGGGAAAAAAATACACTTTAATGATTAAAAAAACAAAACATTAAAGTTAGCCCAATTTTTTTGTATAATGTGTATAATTTTTTTGTATGATTTTACGCTGTAAGAATCACAAGAGAATTGTGATCTTTATTCTAAGCAAAAAAATTGGGATTCTAATTTTAGCCAGAATCGTGCAGCTCTAATGTACATCAAGCCAATGTATTACAGGGGAAAAGACTCCCCCTTTATCAGAGCTGATGGCATGCTGCCATCTTGGTTTCTGAAATCTTGCATCTAACACAACCATTCACGGGAATCATTCCCATCCAATAGTATGCAGCAGCTGCCCTGAAGAAGGAGTGTTTCCCCTTGAAACTCGTTGGCTTGGTGTACATGTTGCAACTTTTCAGTAAAAGTCTTTGAATCATACCATACTTTACCTTAACTATTTCAAACTACATCAACGTTTGTAGATCTTTTAGCTGGATTCCACAGTAGATCCCATTGGTACCAGTGAGGTCCCATTGACTCCAACACTCAGGAATGGTCTGAACATTTTTTTTTTTTTTTTAACATGATACACTGAGGCATGGACACACTGAGGCATGGACACATTGAGGCATGGACACAGTGAGGCATGAGGCATGCACATGGACACAGTGAAGCAAAGCGAGGCATGCAGATGGACAGTTGGACACCATAGGCTTATACACGAGTCAATACGTTTTCCCATTTTTTTGTGTTAAAATTAGGTGTCTCGGCTTATATTCGGGTCGGCTTATACTCAAGCCTTGATTTCCTCCTAGATGCAAAACAGTCAGTTGTCGTTTATAAACTGTTGTCCTCTAAAATCACAAGAACAATTCAATAGAACATTTCATTGTAACTCACTGACAGTTAAATGCTTATAAGTTTACCTTTTAACAAAAAATAAGTAATGCACATTTTTTGCAGGTAAAAAATGTAGCATTTATTATTATTTGTTTCTGGAACATTGCACCAAGGATCAGTAGATCGCTGGTGCCATGCAACATGTAATATGTTACGAAATGTGGATTTATTCTTTGATACCCTTCTGGTCCGTACACACAATCTGAAAATCGGACGAAAATACCGTTTTCGAATCGATTGTATGATAATTGGATCGCTAGTACACAGCTTTCGAGAGCCAATCACAATAGTTCATCCGATATTATCCGATCAGACAATCATAAAAATTATATATAACTGTATTATATTTGACTATTTAATATCATGAATTTAAATGAATATAAATTTATTTTCGCCCATTATTGGCACTTTTTTTTCCATTTCCAGCCGATAATTTTCAGCAGACATTATTGGCACCTTATTTTCTGTCGGAAAAACGCTGATACATTTTGGCAGCCTTTATATTGGTGCATGGTGAACTGATCTATAATTATCCTCTTCATCTTCATCATGCTAAATGTAGCCCAGCATGTATCTTAATATTTTTGTTGTATTTATTCATATACTATTTTTAAGATTAATAATCAAAATAGTTGGTATGCATTCCCACATATGAGTTCATTCATTGTTCACTGTTCAGGTCACCCATTCTGCACATTAATAACAATACTAACACTACATCATTTGCACATGTCGCACCCTGGAGGCGTAGAAACCTACAGCTTGTTTGCTGAATACTGCCGTTTGCTCCTCGTCTTCACTGCTGTGCAATACAATGCAATGCTGCTTCAATTGTGTCTCACACAATTACACCACCCACAGCTTGACAAAGCCACAGTTCTGTTACCGTCTGTTCGTAGGTCATGCTCAAGGTTGAATCAAAAATGAAGATTATCCTATACAAGGTAATAGTGTAAAACAAGATTTAGACAGCGCCTAGTATAAGGGGGAAAAAAACTATCAAAACCAAAAACTTTCCTGTAGACTTTAGATGTTTAATGTAAAGCTTCTTATATCACTAAGAATCTATTAATGATCTTGTCTCATTTTCTACACTTGGAAGGTCTGCATACATCTTACCTAGTGGATATTTGTATTCAGACACCCAGAAAAATGTTGTGGCCATGCTCTTTTTACTTTAAAGGCTACTCCATCTTTTATGCCATGTTACATTTAATTTGTAACATGGTGCAAAAGTCCTGACCCCCCCCCATCCCGTCGGGTTCTTCCCTCCCACAGCCCCTGTCACTTGTGAAATCCTCTCTGCCCACACAGCCACATCATTCATTGACAGACATCTGTGAATGAATTAACTACACATCCAGTCTCCCACTGTGGCAGGCAGATTTGTAGTTCTCAATGGAACAGTGGAGTTATCACCACACGAGTAGTCCACTGACCCTTTATCTAACTCACTAACAGAAAGCCCGTACCTCGCTACGAGCAGAGAGCAGGAGGAAGGGTTTGTAGGAGCCTGTCATTGTATTCATGACCCACTGATCTCCGGTGCAATGCTTTTCAGCCTCCTGTAAAAAAAAAAGATAAATGCACAACAATTTGCAGTTATTATTTTTTTTAAAGGTGAATTTAGTCTTTACAGTGAAACCCTAAAGCCCTGTACACACAATTGGTTTGTCTGATGAAAATGGACTGTTTTTATCGGACAAACCGATTGTGTGTGGGCCCCATCGGTTTGTTTTCCATCGGTGAAAAAAAATAGAACATGTTTTAAAATTTTCCGATGGATAAAAAACCGATAGAAAAAAACGATCGTCTGTGTGGAAGTCCATCGGTCAAAAATCCACGCATGCTCAGAATTAAGTCGACGCATGCTCGGAAGCATTGAACTTAATTTTTCTCAGCATATTGTATGTAGTGGTTTACATCACCGCGTTTGGACACGGTCAGATTTTTGACCAATGGTGACTGATGAAAGTCTGCTTCATCGGATATCTGACGAAAAAAGCCATCGGATTAGATTCCATCAGATATCCGATCGTGGGTACAAGGCTTCACCCAAAGGGGGCAGTTCTACTTTTCCTCCCTCCTGTATTTAGAATGTTTTTTTTTTGTGGGGTGGGGGAGAGCAGGTACCTGATTTTGACAAGCCACAAGGAGTCACAGCCGGCTACCACAGCTAAGATGCCGTCATCGGGGACCTGAAGACCGGCAAAGAGCATGGTTGGGAGCAGACATCACTGGATCCTGGGACAGGTAAGTGTGTGTTTTTTTTACAAGTCAGCAGCTACAGTATTTGTAGCTGCTGACTTTTACATTTTTGTTTACAGGGTGAAGATCCTGTAAATTTGATAGACAGAGGTAGGAGTGCTGTATCTGGGCACAACACAACTGATTAGATGCTGATCAGATGCTGGTTTTCCAGCATGCCCATTAAACAGAATGTGGTCATGAGATTGGCTTCTGTTAGACAGAGAGCTTTACACACGGGGCCAAAAGTCATCAGGTTCCTGCCAAACTGAAGTTTTTTTACAGATTTTTGGCCCTTGTGTACCTGGTTTTAGTGGATGAGGTGAAGCTCTGCTGATTTTCATCATCCAATCATGTGCAAGCACAACATTTTTTATTTTTTTATTCTGTTTGCACCTGACCTGAGTGTTCTTTACAACGTGAAACTTCATCACATTCACTAAGCTGTAAGCCATTTAAAGCATGGAGGATGTACTATAGATGAGGCCAAGGCTAGATCTACAAGGAAAGGAAACATTTAGTAGATTAAGGGCCCTTTCAGATGTGCGAATCCTGTGAAAATCCGATTTTAACCATCCGCTTGCTCAGCGGGGATCTCTCCGTTGATCCCCGCTGAGCCGGCAGATGATAGGGCAGTCCCTGCACACTGTGCAGGGACCACCCTGTCAGGTCTCTGCTCTCCTCTATGGGGGGATCGGATGAACATGGACTGAACAGACCATAGCGGGGACTGATGAGATCGGTGGTCAGCGGATAAAAAACAATCAGACCTGCAGGTACGATCCAACTATCAAAAGTTGTCACAGGAGAATTGAAATGGTGACTTCCTCATACCAGAATTATCAGCTAATAGATCTGGAGTCTTAGAGGACATTAAAAACTTGGGTGTATACACCCAGCACTAAAAACTAACTACAAAGGATTTATAATTAGGGGATGGTCTAGAAATAATCATAGGTTGGGCGTTAAGGGAGAATGTTTACCTATGGATCAAGTTTTCAAAATATAATTTAAAAGTGTGTTCCCTACCACTTTATAAAAGGTTGGTGATAGAGTCACAGTTTGCTGGTCTTCTGTTGACAATTCTAATTGCCTGGTTGTGTTTGGCTTCAATACTTTTGAGTCATAGACCTGCAACAATCAAGCTTTTCTTATTTCTTGTCCTAGATCTTGAAAAAAGCATTGAAGCCAAAGTGTTAGCATAGCAGCCAGGTAAATAGCGTTCTCAAAGGAGAGGTCAGCTATGGAAACCACCATAGGTTTTCTTGTGATCTCATGATTTTCTTGCAATTTAGCCCTAATAATGATTAGAAAATGGAATGAATGTTTTAAAAATGAAAACTTTCGAACTAAATTCTACTGATGCTTTGATCATGCAGGGTAAAGCAATACGGTCACTTAACTTCCCCGTCCCCAGCATCATATACTCACCTTTCTGTTTGTCCCCCACTGCTTATTTGGCCCATAAAAATTTTGGGGGATGAAAGCCACATGTAAGTTTTTCACCTTGATGTATAGAATGCATTAAAGTTCAAAACCTTAAGGCTTTACTGCCACTTTAAACCTATGATTTGTGACACGGTAATACGCAATCAGAGGTTTAAATCAGGTGTGAGAAGGTGACACTGTGCCCGGTGATCTTTGACTTCTCCCATGTTGTTCAGGTAGATATCCACCTCTTTAAGTTTGCCTACCCCCCTGGTCTACTTCTACTATAAGTCCGTCTACTATAAGTCCGACACTGAATGTACAAAGCACAGGGTCACATTTCCTGCTTTTGGCCAGCTACATAACGCGATCACTCTTGTCCTGTCAAGTAAGTTCAGATTTTTTCTATTTCCATAATACATTATACAACACGTGGTCTGATTCTGTAGAAAACATTTAGTAATTTTCTGCTTTTCATAGCTTGTTTATCATTTCATCATATTAAGCAGAGTTCCCCATAACTAAATTGTGTCTGTGAAAAGGAACCCCAGAACCCTTTTAGAGCATGGTATTTTTTTTAGTTTGAGTGGAACGGGAAGGGTTAGAACCTCTGTTTATATTTCTGTCTGAAACCCAATTGGGAAGAATGCCTGTCCTGGAAATACCTGTCAGCAGGTCTTTAGGCTCGTGTTTTTATTACATAGACGAATACAAAGTAAAATGAACATGACCTGAATAGGAGAAGCTTCCTTCCAGCTTTTGAAGCAGTTACATGTATCATGAAAGCAGTCTCTTTGGTGTTTGCTTTAGAATATTAATTGTTTCTACATGAAGTAAAACAGCAGGAAATTGGGCTTGATATCTCATTTGTAACACATCACATCCACTTGTTATGATTCATCAGAGGATTGATTCAGAACATTTTGCATAGAAAGTGACGGCATTGCAATTAGTTTAGATTACTGTGATAGTAAGTGGCTTGAAATGAACCTTCAGGATACATAAATGTGACCTACTAATTAAATAATAGAAAAGTGAGTTATAGTCCCATAGTGCCATACTAGCTGGAGTAGAGCAGAATGAGCACAGCTGATGTATTATCAGTATATTAGGGTGGGGAGGTGTCTGCATACTGTTCCTTAAAGTAACCCCCATCACTAAAGGGTCAGGACAGCCGTGGCTTGAAACACAACCATGGTTCTGCTCCCCGCCTGCTGCAAATATTTAACTAACTGAATGATTAGAATACCTGCTTCCCCCACTGCACATGGTGGTTCCGCCCACCCATTCTTTCATCCTGTACTGATGTATGAGCCAGCAGGATAAGCCATTGTGTGCATCAGGGGTGGCAGGTACTCACAGACGTAGAAGTGCTGAACACCTGCAGTGGCCCTAGAGTAGCATTACTGTGGCGTTTATAGACACGGCCTGTTGGAAAGGTAAGTTTATCTCATTTACTACTTTTTTGGTCTGTTACATATACGATTGAGCCCCCGTTTACATCGGAGCATCCCAATCATGTGATACTGGCTTTGCAGCGCCACCGATTTCCAAAAGTAGTTGATGCACTACTTTTGGTGACTTTGGGAGCGATTTCAATAGATGGAGAAAAAGTACCGCTCCAAGCCCTGCGACCTATGCTATGCTCCTGCCCTGTAGCACTAACAGGTGCAGACTCTGCGCCGATCCGTGGAAAAAAGAAATTATCCTGGACTGCCGCACTCGTCATAGCTCTGACTAAGCATCTATCCATTATGTGAAACATGTTAGCCTTTTGTCCCCTGTGTCCACTTCCTACTATTGATTGCAGTGTTGCATGAATTTTTTGATGTCATACAGCATTGGATTTTTATCCTTTGTTTATTTTGTTTCAATAAATCAGAGTGCGGCAGTCCAAGATAATTTATTTTTTCAGCGATTTCAATAGACATGAACACGCACAGATGTCTTTCAAGTCGGACTTTAAAATCAGAACTTGCATGATTTCAAAGCCGCGTTCAGTGTGAACAAGGTCTGAAAGCATTTTGTTATACCTATTTAGTGGGAAACAATACCTGTTGATCGTTTTAGAAATTCAGGTCTGTCCCGTGTGCTGTCTATACTTCCTTTGTGGTCTTATCACTCACTTATCTTGGACCACAAAACAATTCCCTTTTATGTTGTGGAGATGAGATGGAGGGATTTTTTTTTTTTTATTTTTTTTACAAATTACATCATGCAGCTGACATTATTTATTGCAATTTAAAATCCAAAAAAGACAGCAGCAGGAAAACAGCAGCTTGTTTCCAGAGACGATCATATGTCCCCAACCATAGATAATCATTCCCTGTGTGATTCCTTCTGAACCCTAGCAGACAGCTGCCGCTGCTGTCAGCCTGTAATTGCTTTGTACAGGATTCCTGGATACGGCTGTCAGAACAAACCTGGGTTCTCTGCCTCAAGCATAACCACTTCAGCTCCAGGAGGTTTTACCCCTTTCATGACCAGGGCATTGCTATTCTGCACTGCGCTACTTTAACCACTTTAGCCCCGGACCATATTGCTGTCCAAAGACCAGAGCACTTTTTGTGATTCGGCACTGCGTCGCTTTAACTGACAATTGCGCGGTCGTGCGACGTGGCTCCCAAACAAAATTGGCGTCCTTTTTTTCCCACAAATAGAGCTTTCTTTTGGTGGTATTTGATCATCTCTGCGGTTTTAATTTTTTGCGCTATAAACAAAAATAGAGCGACTATTTTGAAACATTTTTTTTCCTCAGTTTAGGCTGATACGTATTCTTCTACATATTAGCGTTTATTAATTGGTTTGCGCAAAATTTATAGCGTTTACAAAAAAAGGGGTCGTTTTATGGCATTTTTATTATTATTATTTTTTACTAGTAATGGCGGCGATCAGCGTTTTTTTTTTCGGTACTGCGATATTATGGCGGCCACATCGGACACTTTTGACACATTTTTGGGACCATTGGCATTTTTATAGCGATCAATGCTATAAAAATGCATTGTATTACTATAAAAATGCCATTGGCAGTGAAGGGGTTAACACTAGGGGGCAGGGAAGGGGTTAAGTGTGATCCTGGTGTGTTCTAACTGTATGGGGGGGGGGTGGCCTCACTAGGGGAAGTCACTGATCTTCTGTCCATACATTGTATGGACAGAAGATCAGCATTTCCCCCGCTGACAGGAACGAAAAGTATGTGTTTACACACATACCTCCCGTTCCCCGCTCTGTAACGAGCAATCGCGGGTGCCCGGCAGCGATCATACCCGCCGGGCACGCGCGCAGGACTCGGGGGAAGCGCGCGGGCACGCGCGTTCGCCCTATTAGCTGCTACAGGGAGGACGTAGAGCTACGTGCTCCCGCGTAGCAGTGCCACCGTCCCGCAGTAATATGACGGCGGGCGGTCGGCAATTAGTTAACTGGCAATTGAGCAGTCATGCAAAGCTGTACCCAAATAAAATTTATATAATTTTTTTCTGCACAAATAGAGCTTTCTTTTTGGTGGTATTTGATCACCACTGGGCTTTTTGTTGATTTATTATATAAACGAAAAAAGGTCAAAAATGTTGAAAACAAATATTTTTTGCTTTCTGCTAACCGACTTGTGCTATAGCGAGTGATAGCACAGATAGAGCTATGGTGGTGATCCAGTAACAAGGTGGTGGGTGGTCCGCGAGTGGATTTATACAAGATACTTGCTGCACTACAGCTGATTTGGCCATGTGAAAAATAGACCTAATGCTGCGTACACACGATTGGAAATTCCAACAACAAAACCGTGGATTATTTTCCGACTAAATTTTGGCTCAAATTTGTCTTGCATACACACGGTCACACAAATCTTGTAGGAAAATCCGAACGTCAAGAACGCAGTGATCTACAACACTACGACGAGCTGTAGAAAAATTAAGTTCAATGATTCTGAGCATACGTTGATTTTTGTGCGTTGGAATTGCTTAACATTTTCCTTTATTTGATTTTAAAACAAACAGGTAAGACCCGGTTCACACTGGGGCGACTCATCATTCGGCTCAGCCGCCTGACGAGTCGCGTCCCATTGAAGGCAATGAAATCGTTCTAATAGGAGTGACGCAAGTCGCTCCAACTTAGAAAAAGGTTCCTGTACGACTTCGGGGGCCTCTCGGGGCGACCTGCATTGACTTCTATACAGAAGTCAGTTTGCAGGTTGCCTCTGAAGTCATCCTCAGGATGCCTTGCAGAGCCGCCCCCTGGAGTCGTGCCGCTGGAGTGTGAACCGGTGACTCGTCAGGCTTGTTCCCTTAACGAGCTGGTTCCTTCGATGACTGCGCATTCTTTAACATCCCGTGGATTGGAGGATGTTAAAAAAAGAGCCAGGAGGCCGAGCGAGCGGAGCGAGCTGTCCGAGCGAAGCGAGGACGTGAGGCCGACTGGCCACTTCCCTCACTATCCACGTCGCCCTGGATGTCGGCCAAGGTTCGGAGGTTTCCTTCAGGAAGGACTGCGCCTGTGCAGAACCAGCTCGTTAGCTGGAACCAGACCGACAGACGAGATTGCGCCTGCGCAGTCCTTCATGGAACCAGCTCGTTAGCTGGAACCAGCTAGGCAGATCACCGGCTCTTACAGAAACAAGAAAACGTTTGATTTAAAAACAAACAAATAACAGAAAAAAAAAAAAAGGTAAACAAACATTACAAATATGTACCAATTCCAACTTCAGAGGATCAGTTTATATACTACTCACATCCTGTGACCTCTCCTACCCTCTGTAAACTCATCATTTTTTCATATTATTAAACGTTGATGACCCAACCCTACTTATTATTGCTCCCCCTCTTAATCCTTACATTTTCATAATATGCACATTTAGGCATATAATCCCCCTCCCCTCGGGAAACTTTCTATCCATCTCTTATTCTATCTCCTTTTGCTTTTTACCCCCCATCCCCCCCTCCCCCAGGAAACCAGTCTCTCTCCTCCGCATCCTCCAGTTCAAACTCCACCTACATCTATCAGTTTACATCTATAAAGGTTTTTCCCTCCTCTGAGTATTTGAAACGGTTCCATTCCGCCCATGTATCCAAACCCCCCATTTCTGCCGAGAGGTCCAGACCAAATCCTTCATTCTATTCAAGTCTTCTACTCGTTTAAGCCACATCCCTACTGACGGGGCTGAGGCTGCTTCCACAACACTGGGATACAGGCTCTTGCTGCATTCAAAAGATGACAGACTACCGACTTCCTATACCGTCTAACCGATATATCCGATTCCTGTAACAAATAAAAAGTCCACTCCCCCGGTAGCTCCTCCTCACTGGACTTTTGTCCTATTACCGGCACCTTTTTCCAAAAACTCTGTATTTTAGGACAGGCCCAGAAGATGTGTATTAGCATCCCTCGTTTTTTCCCACACCGCCAACATCTATCTGACATATCTGGATAACACCTATTTAGAACAGCCGAGGTACGGTACCACTGTAATAAAATCTTAAAATTCGTCTCCTGCACCTTTACACAAACTGAGGATTCAAATATGTTTCGTAATATCTTATTCTTTTGCTCCTCTGAAAAGGTCCTATCCAACTCCACCTCCCATTTATTAAAGAAAGGTAATCGAAAATCCTCAGCGGGTGTATTCAACAATTCACTAATTTTAGAAAGAGTATGTTGAAGCATTCCACTCCCGTTATAGTACCCCTCAAACTTTGTTAACCTACGCTCGTATCTACTCGGTAAATTCAAAGCGTCCAAAAATGACGCAATTGCAATGCCCTCCAAAAGTCCACTTGATAGGGTGTACCTCCTGTTGTCATCTGCTGAATCGTGGGCCATACTCCTGCCTTCAGAAAATGAGAGGCTTGAAACAGCCCCTGTTTAATTAATTTACTAAACGGCCCCTTCATCAACCATGGTTCAAACTGTGAGTTCCCCAGAATGGGAAAAAGAGGTGAATCTAATGTTGATCATTTCCCTTTCACAAATAGCCCATATCCTCTACCTGGAGGGTAAGGCCTATCAGCGGGTGCCTCTTAATATCTGTCGACAACTCCCTATAACAGCTCACTGGAGCATACTGCTACATTGGGCTTGCTATAATCCTGGCCATATTTTCTCTCCAGTATGTCTGCTCCAATCAATCAGCCGGCTCAATAAAGCCGCCTGATAATATCTGTAAATGTCTGGGGCCGACACCCCTCCATCTCGTTTGGATAATGATAGTATACGTCCCTTAATTCTTGGCACGTCAGAATTGAATACAGACAATCGGAATTTCCAGCAATAACTTTTCCAAACGGAAAATTTGAGAACCAGCTCTAAATTTTTTGTGGTCAGAAATGTCCAACAGCAAATGTCTGATGGAGCCTACACACGGTTGGAATTTCCGACCAAAAGCTCACATCGAACATTTGTTTTTGGAATTTCCAATCGTGTTTACGCAGCATAAGTCTTTGGTTAGAAAGGGATTTATTCTCTTTGTTATAAAACCACAACCAGATGTATCTGGCTAGTAAACAGCTGGGTTCTGATGAAGAGGCTTAGAGATCGAAAAGCGTCAGCCGGCGGTGACCCCTTTCACTTTCTCCATGACCGATCAGAGTGTGGTTCGAGGTCTTCCTACTGCAGCTTATTTCGATTAAGCCTAAATGCGATTTCTTCTACTACACTTGTGAGTAGGCCTTGTATATATATTTTAATTTATTAAAATCTTTTTAACGGTAATACACTAGGCTGGTGCGCCTGTGTTCTATTTTCTCTTGTTTACCACTAGGACACCCCATCCTTAAAGGGGAGCAAGGCCAGTGTCTCCATTGTTGGCATCATCCGTATGGACAATTGACTTTTTTGGATTATCCTCTCGTGCGCAGGAGAATTTGTTCTCTGTCTTTTAAAGTATCTGGCTAGTATATATATATAAAACAGTTTAAAATTGATTGCTTTGGAATAATTTGAGTCAGTGCAGCGACAGCTGCTGCACCGTGTTTTTTTAATAGCTTTTTTACATTCTTTTTACATTCATTTGAAGGGGCCTCCCTTCGTTCGAAAAACGCTCCAAAGAATCTTGGGTTCCAAATCTTGGCAGGAGCGTTTGGTGTTTGCCATTTTTGCCACGATTTTAGTCACGAGTCAATTGACGATCACGGCAAAATCACACTGCGTTTGGAGTGCCATTAAGAAATAATGGCATTAAAAACGCGCCTCATGTTTTGCCGGGATTCTGGAATTGCTGGCGGATCGCACAATTCCAGTATGCTCAGGTGTGAACTGAGCCTAATCGTATGTTTCTGTTTTGTTACAACTATCACAACCAGGGGAGGCTGGCAGGGGGGGCAGGGTGGAAATCTCCCCCCTGGGCTGGTGACACTATGCACAGTCACCGGCTGCCACTATCAAATGCTGTTTTTGCAGCGCAGGAATATGCCTGCTGGAGCTCTGTTAACACAGGTCATGGCCACTGTTCACCTCCCATTGTGCAGCCGTGCCTCTGTCAGCTCCGAGGTAGATGGCTGCAGAGCTGAGCTATGTCTCGTCTCACACATAGCTCAGCCTTAGCGCACACCAGCGCTGACATCCCCTAAACTGTTTATTTGTATTAATGACCAAACACAGATTAGCCTGCCAGACTATAGCTGGCCATACACATATGCAGGCATATACATATAGATTTCTTCCGTTCAGCCTGCAGGATGAATGGTAAAAAATCTAACCGATCCCTCTGTTAATGCTACACAGCATTGATGGATGACTCTCCCACTGTGCCTATTGTATTTTGGCAGCTGGCCCGCTAGCTGTCAAAGTACTGAAACAACAGCTGTATCTTTCTAGATTGTAAGCTCTTACGAGCAGGGCCCTCTGATTCCTCCTGTATTGATTTGTATTGTGACTGTACTGTCTTCCCTGATGTAAAGCACTGGGCAAACTGTTGGCGCTATATAAATCCTGTATAATAATAATAATAATAATATATTTTCCACATGGGTCCCTTGATTTTTCTTTTGAGGGATGTTGGCCGGGAGACGGCCACTAGGGTCACCTACTTTCGGAACCGACAAGTTCCTTCCATATATGGCCAGCATAAGCTAGATTGGGCAACCCAATTTCTATATTTTTCTACACCTAGCATGTTTAAATGCTGTATGCAATAAATTGCCATACATAAATAAATTCTGGTGCTCAGGATTTAGACTTTGTACTTGAGCAGTGTCTTAGTGTTACAAGTGACACAGTTGACTGGAGACAGCTGCTTCATGTCCTCACTGGTTACTTCAGCATCTCAACTCCATATGATCAAAGTTTGCAATTACTAAGCTTGAGCTGCCTTATATATGACTGAATGCTGTGTGACGACAGTGTCAATGGTGAGTGTTTTGGGGGGCGTTAGGGTGCTTGGTCGGCCATGCTCTTCTGAAATTCTGGGTATACCAGGCCTTCACATGAATTGTGCCTATTCTCTGAACAGACCTAATGCTTCCTTCAGTTTACACAACAGAGATCAACCAAGAACATAGTGAAGCGGGAGAGTGCAGGGAAAAATGATTTGACTGTACAATGAACATGAAAACAGATGCTTCTGCGGTTCACACAGGAAGTCTGAGTGAACTTTTGACAGCAGCTGCCCTGCTGACTGAACATTATTAGTAAACTGGAAATATAGTCCCACTGTGCGAGTGAAAGAAGTGTGGAAATACGGTTTGTGCTTATCTACGCTGGCAGCTGCCTATTCTGTGGAACTCTTTCTCAGTGAACCATGTGACATTAATGATATCACTTTACTCACGTATAGGCGGTTGAACTCCACCTTTCTAGGAAACCTATTGTGAGGAGCGGCAGCAAATAGCAATTTTACTACTATAGTGCCTACATGTAAAGAAATAAACGCTTCCTATGGGATATGATGCATTGCTTCATGAGATTGTGCCGGTAAAATGAAACCACATTTTAAAGCTGACCCGGGTCACAGGTCAGGAGTTTGCTTTTGGTGGCTTTGGGCTTTAGTCATAAACAGAAAGGGGACATATGTTCACAATGTGGTGGTACAAGCAAAATTCCAAGAAGAGTTATACATTTTTTTTTTTACTATGTTGTATGTATTATTATGTATGCTATTGTGTATAATCTGTGGAATGTCAGCCTGCCCTGTTTCTGGAGGCACCACCATGCTTCCAGGGTTTTGCTACACTTTAATTCCAACTGTAACATTAGTAAGACAGGTCTATGAAAGGGCAATTTGGTAACAAAAAGAACAATAACCAAGTAACCTGCTGAGGCTATGCTGTAAAAACAATTATGCAAAAAATCAGTCTATTCGCTTAGACATTAATCTGATTTTTATGTTATGTATAAAACCAGATTCTAGATACCTCCTCAGTTGAGCTGTGGAAGGTTATCCTTCAATGAATACAATTTAACCTCCCATATTTCTGCTTGATTAGAATTTACCATCCAAGAGAGCGGTAAGAAATGTACTACAACTGCCATTTTGAGACATTTAGGCTGGCTGAGAACAATATCTGAATCGGCCAATATTCGAATGCTGCCTACAGACGATCGGACATTCCGACAACAAATACGTGGATTTTTTTCCGACGGATGTTGGCTCAAACTTGTCTTGCATGCACACGGTCGCACAAATGTTGTCGGATATTCCGATCGCCAAGAACGCGGTCAGGTACAACACGTATGACAGCATTAGAAAAGAAAAGTTCAATACCAGTCGTGTTAGTAGAAGTTTGGTGAGAGACGATTCGCGCTTTTCAGCCTCGTGCTTTTCAGTCCGTTACAGCGTGACGAACGCTAGTTTTACCAGACCGAGCGCTTCCGTCTCGTACTTGATTCAGAGCATGCTTGGAATTTACAAATTTTGTTGTCGAAAAAATTGAGAACCAGCTCTCAAATGTCCGATGGGGCCTACACACAATGAGTGTCAATTTCCGACCAAAAGCTCCCATCGAACATTTTTTGTCGGAAATTTTGAGCGTGTGTAGGCGGCATAACTGTGGGTGGCCCTGCAAGTACCACCACCATCATTTTCCACCAGGGTCAGTGATTTATAAATCATTTTAAATCAAATCTTTGTTGAACTGGGAAGAAAATTATTGGCTAAACAGTAACTGCACCCTAGTACTATTCAGATAGCCAAGCCTGCTGAATACGATAGTTTGCGGTGGAGATTCCTCTATGCCAGGGGTGTCAAACTCAATTTCATTGCAGGTCGTATCAGTAGTATGGTTGGCCTCATGGTTCAGTTGTTCGCTATGTAGAGAAAGCAAGGATTAGGGGTGTGCTGTATACAGAGCACAGGTTGTGCACCCCTCCCCAAAGCTTCCTTACATCTCTCTCTCCTACCTGGCTCGGCTCTAGTCGCTCCCTGTGTAGGTGGCTCTGCCTCACTTTGCTTGTAATCTTTCTGGAGGTCTGTCCCCTTTGCGAGTGCATGCAGGGATCTGTTTGATCCGTGAGCCATTAAGCAATGCTGTTCCTTGTAAGCACAGAAGCCGGGACAGCAGGGAGCGGGAGTGGAGGGTAAGAGCCAGAGGTGGTGGAAAGAAGTTCTGCCATGTTTCAGCTAGAGCTGCACGATTATTTGTTAAGGAATGAAGATCGTGATTCAACTCTCCTCACGATCTTCAGCATAGGTTTACACTACTACTATGCGATGTACTGTAAATTTGATCATTTTTTTTGTCCCGTGTACAAATTTGCCTTGCATTTTGAGGTGGACAGATGCAAATTTACCTCACATTTACTGCGATTTTACAGTGAATTTCAGGAGGCAGACAGTGAACAATTCACAGAGATGTGAACTGTGTGCTGTGAGTTTACTGCAAGTTCAATTGAAGCCTATGAAGATAAAATTTGCACTGCACCGTAGGAATTTGCATCGCACCAGCAGTCAACACGCACAGGACCCTTTTTTTTTTTCTTGGACCAAATTCACAATGCATAGATTAGAACCAAATGCTTTTTACTTGACCTGCAAATCTGTGTGTTCCTAAACACATCAAACCCGCTGTAAATTCACATCCACGTGAACCCAAGCTAAGGCTGGATTCACACCAATGCATTTTTAGTGCTTTTTGCATTTTGAAGATTTGTACTACAGTCCATTTAACATGGTTTCCTATGGAACACGTTCTGTAGTGAAAATCTGCAAAATACAAAAAGCACTAAAAATGCATAGGTGTGAATCCAGCCTTAAACAGCATTTCCCCAATTGTATGTAAAAGGTGCAGAGAGTTCTCTGCTCACTGCTGACAGCTGACAAAAAAATTAATAAAAAATCCAGGCAGCCTGCCAAGTCTATCACAGCATCGGACATAAAAAGAAACATTGTATCATGTAGTTCTTTAGATAAAAGATAAAAGGAATGAACTTCGGTCTGTAAATGAGGCCACTTTAACCACTTAGCCTAGGTTCACACTACTTTTTGTCCTGTACGAGGAGCGAATTTGCCTTGCATTTTGAGGTAGACAGCTGCGATTTTTCCACAAATTTTCAGCAGGCAGACAGTGAACAATTCGCAGAAATGTGAACTGTGTGCTGCAAGTTTACTTCAAGTTCAATTGAAGCCTATGAAGATAAAATTTGCACTGCACTGTAGGAATTTGCATTGCCCCCTCAGTCAACTCGCACAGGACCCTTTTCTTTTTTATATAATATGAAAGCTCACTTTCCATGACATACAGAAGATGCTTGTAGTGGAAATAGTGACACAGCTAAGTAAAATCAATTTGCCTAGCTGAACCGTTGCCTCTGAAAGCTTAATCTAGCACCTGGAAGAGCTAACGCCCTGACATTTCCATGCAGGTGTGGTGTCTATATGGTCACGACGTCACCACGCTTTTCATAACCTTTTCCCCAGGATACATCTTATCTGTCCATCAAAAGCATATGTGAAACTGCTGCATAATTTAACCACTTCAGGCCAGGATAAATTTACCCCCTTCCTGACCAGAGCACTTTTTGCGATTCAGCACTGACAATGGCGCGGTCGTGCCACGTGACTCCCTAACAAAATTGGCGTCCTTTTTTTCCCCACAAATAGAGCTTTCTTTTGGTGGTATTTGATCACCTCTGTTGGTAAAAAAGCTATATTTTTTTAGTTTTTGCTATAATAAATATCCCTGTTTTCTCAGTTTAGGCCGATGCGTATTCTTCTACATATTTTTGGTAAAAAAAAAAGAAAAGCGCAATAAGCATATCTTGATTGGTTTGCGCAAAGGTTATAGCGTCTACAAAATAGGGGATTGTTTTATGGCATTTTGATTATAATTTTTTTTATTAGTAATGGCGGCGATCGCGACTGCGACATTATAGCGGACACATCGGACACTTTTGACGCTATTTTTGGACCATTGTCATTTATACAGCGATTAGTGCTATAAAAATGCACTGATTACTGTGTAAATGACACTGGCAGGGAAGGGGTTAACCACTAGGAGGTAAGGAAGGGGTTAAGTGTGTCCTAGAGAGTGATTCTAACTGCGTGGAGGCTGGGCTACCAGTGACGCGACATTGATCACTGCACCCGATGACATCCTGCTCATGCAGAGTTCGAATCTCTGCTGGTTCCTGCTGAACTGGCTGAGATTTGAACCGTGTATGGCCTGCCTTAGAAGAAAAATTTTTTGAGAATTATATAGAGAATTATTGCTTAGTTTTTTAGTAGCTGTTTAATTTACCAAAGGTTTTGCAGTTGTTACAGTAAAACAAAAAAAAAAAACTAGCTGTTCTGACCCTTGGTTATGAGCATCTACGTAGATAAGACCTCCACAATGTCCTGTTTGTATGAGAGCTTTAATGTGATTGGTTCCTTTGAGTAGATGTGCATCATTGATGTTAGCAATGCATTGTCAGTGTGTACAGAAATCTGACTCTGTGTAATATTCCTTTGGGATGAATGATTGTATTTGCAGAAGCCCCATAAATAGACTATGTGAACAGAGCCTGAAACTTGGCTCTCCTATTGTATTTATTCTAAAGCTTTTGCTATTGAATTATGAATTTATTTTCAGTCGGCCTAACACTTGATTCAATTGGTGGTTCTAGAAGCAGAATTCATTATTTGTTGATCGCAAATCAGATTACGGGGTTGTATTTCAGCAACAGTTACGCATTTCACAATTCCGAGTGGAGCAACTACCCCACTGCTTTTCTTTTTTACCTTCTTCCACCTGTAGTACATCATTAATGTGTCCACATATTTTTTGCTATTTACATTTTTTGTTCTTCACTCTTGCTGAAACTGCCAGATTACATAGATCTTTTATGATCTTTAGAGTGTTTATATAATATTCCATGGGATCACAATCCAGATCTTACCAGGACTCCAACTGCCTTTATTAACAATATTACATAAAGAGTATAAAGATATTGTGGCTGCCAGCAAAAAAGTAACATACTGCATTTGTCAGTAAGGCCTGGTTTACACCTATGCATTTTTTAGTGCATTTTCTGTTTTGCAGAAACACACTACAGTCTATTTACCATGGTTTCCTGTGGATGTACAGTAAAACCTTGGTTTGAGAGTAACTTGGTTTGAGAGCGTTTTGCAAAACAAGCTAATTTTTTTTATAAATTTTGCCTTGATATACAAGCGATGTCTTGATATAAGAGTAGGCGTCATGTCACAATTGAGTATAAAAAAAAAAGAAAAAAGGCGGCTCTAAGTGTAGCAATATGGTTTACATTTAATGAAAGTACAACATTTAATAAATCACATGGTTGATGATTAAAACAAGCATATCTAAGTATACTGGCATCCGGAGTAAAGCTGTACACATAGACCGTCCTCCACACCGCCATCCCTTACACGCTGCTCTCCATGACCACATCAAACCTCGCTTTCAGATCGCTGGCGCTACTGCAGGGTAGTCTTTCCGGTCACGACAGCGATGAGAGCCGATGGTGTGTATTGAAATAAAATGACATTTTTAAAAACGTCATTTAAAATGATTGTGTGTGGGCTAAAACAATGTTTTCCGTCTTCTGAAAAACGACAAAAAAATTTTTCGAACATACTTCAATTTTTTTATGTCGTTTTTGAAAATGTTGTTTTTTGTGTTGTAAAAAATGATCGTGTGTGGGCAAAAACGACATTTTAAACAACGTTTTAAACCCGCGCATGCTCAGAAGCAAGTTATGAGACGGGAGCTTGAATGGAACAGAGTGCCGCCGTACGTGCTTTGCTAGAGCATTTTGAAAAAACAATGGTATGTGGGCAACATCGTTTTTTATGATGAAGTTGGAAAAACGTTGTTTTTTTCATGGTGGAAAATGTCGTTTTTTTTAAAATAGTGATCGTGTGTACGCGGCATTAGACTTCAATGGATCAAAAATGTATATTGTAAAATACAAAATGCACCTGGAATATGCAAACTGCAACCTACATAGGTGTGAACCAGGCCTTAAAGTTAAAGTTTAAAAAAAAAAATGTTTTTCAATTATACCTGCTGTCATATAACATATAATATAATAAATTAGGTCCTACGTCATGCAGGCTGATGCTTCGTGCAGAAATCTTCTTTGCAGGATGCCCAGTCCTCTTCTTGGTCCTGAACTTCTGGCACGACAGGCATTAATAGCTTAGGGCAGAGGTGGCAAACACAAGGCCCGCGGGCCGAATGCGGCCCTCCGAGCCATTTCATGCGGCCCTCGCACCTCTCCAGTTTTCCTCCAAACCCTTACTTTATGCTTTCAAGCAATGCATCCAGCTTCTTCCCAGCAGCAGCATAAGGAAAGGGGATGCACTGTGATGTAAGGGAGAGGGGGGGACTTAACTTCTGATGGTGGGGTGGCTCTTTACGTCTAATGTAAGGGGAGGGAATGCGCTGGACATCTAATCTTACAGATACAACCGGCCCTTTTGAGGGCAACCATAATGCTGATGCGGCCCACGATGAAATTGAGTTTGACACCCCTGGCTTAGGGTCTTCAGGATGAGCTGCATTTAGGATAATCTGATGCAGGCTGCACCCCCCCAACCATTGAGAAAAGTCCCTGTGTTTTTTTTTTTTACATTGAATGTAACACAATGTTTGAATGGGGGCAGCCAGATAAATACCAAGATTCCAGATTGTGTTACATTCAGTGTAAACATTAAACAGGCTTTTCTCAATGGATCAGCGGGAGAAGAGGGCAGGTCTGAGCTCTACTGACTTAGATGTTGTGGTGGAAATTCAGCACCAGGAAGAGGACTGGCATCCTTGTAGAGAAGATTTCTACACAACCCAGCAGCTGCATGACGTGGGTCATACTTCATTACAGGAAAGTGATGTAAAAATTATTTTGGCTAAACTTCAACTTCAAATATTAAATTCTTTGGTCAGGCTGTCTGCTGCTTTCCATCTTGGAAGACAGCTCACATATTTGTAGTGAACTAAGTATTGCCCGCTGAATTTGGAAACAATGTAAAACAAAACCTTGACTTATGTATTTAACAAATAGCTTAGCAGACCACCATGCATGCCAGTGGAAAACAGCAGAGTTAGGCCCTTTTCACACATACAGACCATTTGTCTGTTTTTTCATCCATCCATTGACGGATGAAAATAGGACAGCAATGCATTCCTCCGCTTCTGTGAACATCAATTTTTTTGAACAGATGAAAGCCCTATTTTTCAACTGTTAAAAAACGGATCGGACGAAAAACTGATGTAAGGGTAGGTTCACACCACGATTTTCTATACAGTTTTTGGATACGGTTTTTAAAAAAAAAAACGTATGCAACCGTACAGAAAACCGTGGCCATAGACTTTACATTAAAAACCGTATTTGCCATAAATCATACGGTTGTATCCGGTTTTCAAACCATACGGTTTTTAACTTTTTCCTGGAAAAAAAACGTGGTCTACCACGGTTTTTGGTCCGGTTCAAAAACCGTATTTCAACCGTATACAGTTATTTTAACATAGGACTCTATGAGAACTGTATGTCGTTGCGGTTCTGTCCGGTTTTTCTATACGGTTGTTAACCTTGCTTCCTTCGAAATTTCAATAGAACAACTGAAACTTTATTGAAAAATAAAAAAAAATTCCGTTTAAAAACGGATGCAACCGTATAGCATACGGTTGAGTACGGTTGGGTCCGTTTTTTAATATACGTTTTTTTTTTTTTAAAAACTGTATACAAAAACTGTATAGAAAATCGTGGTGTGAACCTACCCTAACTGATGTAAACGGACATTTTTAAAGCGGAGCTCCAGCCCCTCTCCATATATTAAAAATCAGCAGCTACAAATACTGTAGCCGCTGACTCTTATTATTAAGACACTTACTTGTCTAAGAACCCCACGATGTCAGCACCCCCAGCTGACCCCTACTGCGTGAAGCGCGCTGCGCTTTTCTGAATGGCCCAGTGGAAGGGGGAGGGGGGTCCGAACTTCTAGGAGACCTCATGGCGACAAGGTCTCCCAAAAGTGGGGATGAATACCTGTCAAAAACAGGTACCCTCTCCCCCACAAAAGGTGCAAGACACAAGACACAAATAGAAGGCCCCTCACTCCCTCTGCCCTAGCTTGCTGTATTTGAGCCAAAGAGGATGGAGAGAGCAGAGACAGCCTTGGCTCCTGTGCACATCGCTTGATCAAAATTGGACTCAGGTATAAAGGGGGACTGCAGGAGGAGCTGAATGCAGAAGGCTTGGTACCTTACTGCATAGAATGTAAGGTAAAAAGCCTTCTGCCTTTACAACCACTTTAAACATATGGACAATAATCACAGAGCTCAAGAGGTCACAAGGGGCCCCCGATCACAACATTATCTTACATATGTACCCACTACTACTTAAAGGGGTGTTACAGCCCATTTTTATGTTTATTAAAAGTCAGCAGCTACAAAAAATTTAGCTGCTGGCTTTTAATAAACACACACTTACCTGCTCCTGCGTTCCAGCGACGCGCCGACCGGGGCTCCGCTCCTCTCCCCCCCTCCCCAGCCGGCGTCTCCATCCCGACTGTGGGCACCCAGCCGTGACAGCCTTCGGCTTCACGGCCGGGCACCCACTGCGCATGCACGAGCCGCACTGCGCATGCGCGCGCGGCGCGGCTCGCCGCTGATTGGAGAGGCGATCGCATGGGACCTGTCATGTGTCCCATGTGATCGCCTACAGGGAGGGGCTGGTGTAGGCGATTAAGCTTAATCGCCTAACCAGCCCCTCGGCAGAAGCAGGAAGTGGGACAGGAAGTCCCACTCCTACTGAAGCCCCCACTCCCCCCCCAAAAAAATGACATGCCAAATGTGGCATGTAAGGGGGAGGGGAGGGGATTAAACAAAAGTAGTTTTTTTGGGTGGAACTCCTCTTTAAAGATCATAGTTATTTTTTGAGAACCATTTTATGCCCATAGCCATGTTATTTCCTTTTTTATATCATGCATGTTTTCTTGTCCTTATACATTACACAGTGTAATATTTTTATCATAGTTTTTATGAAACTTTCTATTTTACAAGTGTTACTTTAAACAGGTTTCAAATTAGTCAATCATTTTATTTTATTTTTTCTTTCAGAATCTTGGGACTAGCTGCATAAATGAACAGAGAACTCATTGACCTCGGCTCCAGATGACTTACAACTAAGTAAAGGTATTTCTCTTTGTTCCTTGGTAGAAGTAGTCGCTGTGCCATCTGTACATGTGGGCTCTAGAGTCAAGTTTCGGGAACTTGACTGCTGTATTTTTGCAGAGTTGTCTTTTTCAGTGTAAATTGAGCACATCATATCCCTTATAAGACTGCGGTTTATTTCAAACGCATGTCATTTAAAATGGTGTTAAAGCTCGATTTACAGCCAAAAGGAGCATTAGTGTAACGTTTCAGCATGCGCTGGCCTCATTGTAACATTATAAAATGAATAAATCCCTCTGGGTTTCTTACCCTTTTAAACGGAGCCAAAAAACAGAGAACTGGGGAGATTTGGGGTCAAATTCTAAGCAGTTTAATTGTTATGAAATCTCAGCCAAAGCTGCAGAAAGCATTGCATACTCTAAGCAGAAAAGCTGTGCCTGTAATAAGCTGCCTCGTTCACGAAATCCAGGACCTTGCCGTTATGGGATGGTTCAAAACAATGAAGGTAAGAATGCAGACGAGCGGCTAAAGAAGAGAAATCTGTCTCCGTAATTGTTCAGCCGAATAACTGGAAACTCTTTCTTGCACAGATGTCTGCAGCAGCTAATGAAAATGGAAATGCAACAGGTGAAAAAACGAATGGGGAGAAAACATACAAAAAGGTATGTGGGATAAGACACCCATTTTCAGTGTACAGGATGCAGTTTATTATTACTGATGACCTGCTTGCTTTAGCACTTGTTTTCTGCAAAGATGGTAATGAATATGTGGCTTTATATGCTGTTTTTTTTTTTGTACTGTGAATTTTCATGATATATATTGTTGAATCAAAATCACCTAGCTACAGCATTTTAGTTCAACGGTACTTTGAATAAGTCTTTAGTAAGGTACAGGTATAAAATTGTTTACATATGTCAAGAAAACCAGCATACAATAAAACCTTGGTTTGAGAGTAACTTGGTTTGAGAGCGTTTTGCAAGACAAGCTACATTAATAATAAAGCAATGTCTTGATCTACAAGTAGCATTATGTCACAACTGAGTATAAAAGAGAAGAGAGGCGCCTCTAAGTGTAGCAACATTTAATGAAGGTACAACATTTAGCAACATATTGCTACACTTGTCCTTTATATTCTGTAGCTCCTGCTGGATTTTGCTTCTAATCCCCTATATGGAGGCTTCCATTTGTGGATGGACATTTTATGGTTATCACATTGCTATAATCTTTTTATATGGACTATAAATGGAAGGACTTATGAATAAATGGTTGTGGAACGAATCATTTGAGTTTCCATTATTTCTTATGGGGAAATGCTCTTTGATAAACAAGCGCTTTGGATTACATGTTTCTGGAACGAAGTTCTTTACTGTATAAATATATCAGAAGTATGTGGAGACAGTTGATTAAGCCTAGTAAAACAAAATAAGACATGCTACTATTGTCTTTATTGGTGGCTATTTTATTTTTCTCCAATACATTTTTATTAGGTTTAAAATATCGAAGGAAACAAATTACAATATTATTTACTTATGATAAGAAAGAACAATTTACAAATCAAATGGATAATCAATATTCCGACTGAGCGTAGGCTCCATCTGACATTTGTTGACGGGATTTCCGACATGAAAAATTTGAGAGCTGGTTCTTAATTTTTCCAACCGCAAAAGTTCTTGTTACAATCATCTGTATGCAATTCCGACGCTCAAAGAATCCTATGCATGCTCGGAGTCAATTTGACACATGCTCGGAATCATTCAACTTAATTTTTCTCGGCTTGTTGTGGTGTTCTACGCCACCGCGTTCTTGACGGTTGGAATTTCCGACAGCATTTGTGTGACCGTGTGTATGCAACACAAGTTTGAGCCAAAATTCAGTTGAAAAGAAAATCCATGGTTTTCTTGTCGGAAATTCAGATCGTGCGTACGCGGCATTAGAGCCCCTTTACACTTTGTATTCTGTAAAGCGTATGATTTAATGAATGTTTTTTTATGCATTGAGGCAGACTATTCATTTTAAATAAGCTACTAACACATCTCAACACATAAAAGACGTACCAGCACTATATTGGCAATGTAGCATACCACAATGCATTGCTTGTAAGCAATGGGGTTGATTTCTTGAAGGCAAATAGGTTGTTCGCTTTGCAAGGGATTTGTCCCCAGAACTAAGAAAATGTGGTGAAATTTTACTTTGGAAAGAACAAGTTTCCAAAGGAAAAAAAAAACTGCATTTTTGCTTGCACCTGATTGGCTGATTAAAGTCAGAAAGCTTCACCACATTCACTAAGCTCTGGGGAAAATTCCCTTGCAAAGTACAGCTTCCCTTGTAAAGTGAACAGTCTATATGCCTTTAGTAAATAAACCCAGCGTATCTTACAGATAGACACATACAGATTTTTTAGCTGGGGTTTGGCACACAGGTAGAGAGCAGGCAACAGACAATCATTTCCAAAAGTGACCTTTTTTAGCCAACACTGAGTGACCTTTGTTCAGAATAACATTTACTTGTTGAATATATTTTCTGATATTTAATAATACAGTAGCCAGTATTAGTTCTGCAGGTTATGGAAGTCTTTTGGTTTACCCTAATTGATCCCAGACATTTATAAAGAATGAATGACCTGATATGTAAACAGGGATTTTGTACATTAGTTTAGGTTCCTAATATATTGACGCTTGACATTTTCTGATTGTGATTCATTTTCCTTGGATTAATACACTTGGCAAGAAAGCCAGGGGCGGAGGTTATGAACCGAGCAATTGCCATGTTGTTTTTATTATCTTTTATGAATCTTAGGGCTTAAGAACTTAAACAAGATCATCCTGCAGGCTGTAATTATTAATATGCTCATTCTTTTGACATCTCAAAGAAAACAAGGAGTGGTTTTTATGACCTGTGCAAAGGTCATTTTCTGTTAGTGATGTCTCTGGTTTCAGTTTTAAATATTATCTTATGGGGAAGGGATAAGGCATGTATTGGCAGCACACCATGGATCCTTAAAATGGTTGTAAAGTTGAAAATCCAGCACTGTGCCTGGAAGCATCGGCTCTCTTCTCTCTCTTTCCTCAGTGGACATGGAGGCAGCAACGGGGTCATTGGCTTCTGCTACTGTCAATCACAAGCCTGTAAGGCCTAACTAGGGGGCGTACCTAGCTGCAATGTGTATGTGTCAATGGACACACAGAGCCCAGCTTGGGATCGAGGCCCACACGAGGGCCAAGCTGCTTGCTATGGGGCTCTTGAGAGGAGGGAGGAGCCAGGAGTGTCAGCAGGGTACCCCAGAAAAGGAGAATTGGGGCTGCTCTGCACAAAAGTATATGTTTAAAAAAAAAAAAAATTACCTTTACAATCACTTTAAAATAACATCAAAACGTTTATTGATGTGATCACATCACAGCCTCAGTACACTTAGGCCGCGTACACACGACCGTTCTCCCTGACAGAATCCATCAAGAAACTTGGTGAGAGCTTTTTTGCCGAGGAAAACGGTCGTGTGTATGCTTTTCATCGAGTAAACTGTCAAGGAACTCAACGAGGAAAAAAGAGAGCAAGTTCTCTTTTTCCTCGACGGGAGTCGTTGTGTTTCTCGTCGGGCTGGTTTTCCAACGAGAAACATGTTGGTGTGTCTGCTTAGAAACCTGTGCACCTTCGGTTAAAGTAGCATTTGTCGTGGAAATAGCACATTTGACACGCTGTAACAAACTGAAAAGTGCAAATGTCTCTTACCAAACTTTTACCTAACACGCAGTAACATGAGATTAGCAAAAGCAGCCCCAAGGGTTGTGCCAGTGGAATCGAATGTCCCCTGCTGTTGTATGTGTTGAAGTCACCGCGTTTGAGAACGAGGAGATTTGGTCTTGACAGTGTGTACGCAAAGACAGCTTGTCAAGTTTCTCGACAAACCTAACAAGGAACTTGAGGAGGAAAACGATGTATTTGGTTGGGGACTTGCCATTTCTGACCTTATTTGTAAAATGCTAGTTTCCTGGCACTCACTGGCTTTATTACCTTTTGAGTCGCTGACCCAAAAAAACAAGTTTGAAGAACATATTGTCACAATCAGGTGTGTTGGATTACAATGTTGTTCTAGGTGTCTATATTTTGGAATGCTACATTGTAATTATAGATAAAGCAACAATAAAATTAATTAATACAATTCATGCAGTTTTGTGTAAAAACAATAAACTGGGGACTGCTTTTAAGAAACTAACAAACTGAAGTTGTTGCTAATAGCAACCAGTCAGGATATAGCTTTTATTTGCTACTGAAATAGAACAAAAAATGTGGTTGCTATAGACTCTTTTTACCCATTTTATTTATTTTTCCAGTTGAGAAATCCCAGTGAGATGCTTTTTTTTAGATTTTTATTGCTGTGGAGATCCCATCTTTGGTTGTATTTTGTCACTGGAATACATGTCTCTTTTGGGAGATATTTGTTCACCTCCTGCTCTGATGGCAACCATAACATTTTGAATTTGCCATACCTTTCTAAACTGATGACAATGGTCACCATGGCAAGTAGTGAGAGAAAAACTCCCCAGTGGGACAGCAGTTGAATCCTGACAGATATTTTAATCCTTCGCTAATTTATGTAAAACTAGAAAAAAGTCCTGGCTGGAGCTCTACTTTATCCCTTTTACTTCCACCAATATAACATATCTGGGAAAGCAGAACTGGCCAGCTCAGTAATCCTTACGGTGGCTGCATTCCCTTCTGCTATAAGCTCATGGACACTTCAGCCACACAAGGAAAAAGTGGGGAGCAGCAGTTCATCATATTTCATGAACATCACTATTGTAGCACAGTTTGACCCCGCAGCTGGTGTAACCACATTTATTTAAATGCTTCTGGAAAGCCCCCAGTGTTCTGCATATACAGACAGATTTTTAAAGTGAGCTGTTTAGATACATATGACTACATGCTTTTTTTTTTTTTTTTGGGAGACTTTGCAAATAAAACGTTATGGTTGCCCCACTTATGATATACCTATCACTGCTTTTCAGTGTATTCTTGTGTGTGTGGGGGGGGGGGTAGTGGGAGAGTCCCTCTGTCGGAATACAAAAGCACAGTGGGAGAGATCCCAATTTCACACATCGTTGTGTTGATGTGGGTATCTGACAGTTTTTGTTTTTTTTACGTTCAGCCTGCTGGTTGATCGAAAAAAGAAGCAGAACCTGTACACCCAGCTTAAAGGGGTTATTATTTTCCTAAATAGCTTCCTTTACCTTAGTGCAGTCCTCCTTCACTTACCTCATCCTTCATTTTTGCTTTTAAATGTCCGTATTTCTTCCTGTTCTTCTGTCTGTAACTCCACACAGTAATGCAAGGCTTTCTCCCTGGTGTGGAGTGTCGTGCTCGCCCCCTCCCTTGGACTACAGGAGAGTCAGGACGCCCACTAACACACAGCCCCTTTCTCTATCTGCAACTTCACTATTGGAAACTGGCATTAAAGCTGCGCTTTCTGAATGGTCCCACTCTGTCTTCTGGGACCTGTGTGTGTCTCAGAAGGCAGTGGGGGGAGGAGGAGGGGCCGGACATTGCTCAGAGATCGCTGTGGCAAGGTTACCCGGAAGTGGGAGCAGGTACCTGTCAAAACCAGGTACCCGCTCCTCCTTTCCCACAAAAAGTGCCAAATGTGGAAGTGAGGGGACAATTGGAGCTTTCCCTTTTGGGTGGAGTTCTGCTTTAAGCCAAAACAGCAGCACTGGCATCGAGGAAGACAGCCTCCACCACCCCATTAGTATGCTCCCAGCACAAAAACCAAGCTGTAAAAGGCAGCTCTCGCACCCCAAAATTGGTAGATGGCAGGACCGACTCCCGATCATGTCAGCTCTGTAACAGTCAATTACAACGGTCACCGGATCTCAGATCATTGCCACCCCATGGGTGCACAGAACCTATTAAAGGAACACTGAAGCTGGGTGGGAAGCGGTTAAAGCACTGCATGTTGGTAGTCAGTGAACAAAGCATGTTAGTAATAACATATGCATTATTGTGTACCTGCATTATAATTCCCTTCCAAACATGAGTCTCTTGATGCAGCATATAAAAGCCCTTTCTACGGGGAACACAAACCTATTATGTACAAAATCGCTGCACTGTCATTAAGAACCTTTGGGAATGTAATCGGTGTACTAAGTATGTCTGAATTGAGCATTACATAAGGAGTGTATAAACACGCAGTGGTGCTCACTTTTAAATGATAAATTATACTTACAGAGTGTGCTAACTAAATGACCTTTCAATTTGTCATACGGCAACCTTTACTAACAAAGCTAAATTTAAGTGACTTTTAATATCTCATCTGATAAACACATTTTCCACTGGTGCAGACTTGCCAGCCTCTGCCCATTTACAATTCACTCTGAGTTATAAAATCTCCTGCCAGCTTTTGAAATTAGTGTTGTATATGCCATAAAGTACATACATACAAATAAGATTTTATGGTTTCCAGAAACTTGCAGGAGTACAAATGTCAAATGTATTGCATTTTAATGCTTAACCACTTCAGGTCCGCGCTATTAACAGAATACGTGAACAGCGCGGACCTGAGACGCCGGGGGGAAAAACAGTCCCGACGCATCACCGAGGATCCGATGCGTGTACCCGGCGGCCGCGATGTCCGTCAGGTACACGCGATCGTCGGTGAGAGAGCAGGGACGTGGAGCTCTGAGTGTAAACACAGAGCTTCACGTCCTGTCAGTGAGGTGACAGATGCTGTTTCTCTTGTACATAGGGAGACAGCATCGATCACCTCCCCCAGTCACCCCCCTCCCCCCACACAGTCAGAACACACCCAGGCAATACATTTAACCCCTTCCTCACCCCCTAGTGTTAAACCCTTCAATGCCAGTCACATTTATACAGTAATTAGTGCATTTTTATAGCACTGGTCGCTGTATAAATGTGAATGGCGCCAAAAATGTGTCAAAAGTGTCCAATGTGTCCGTCGCAATATCTCAGTCCCAATAAAAATCGCAGATCGCCGCCATTACTAGTAAAAAAAAAATATAAAAAAAAAATCATAATTATGTCCCCTATTTTGTAGGTGCTATAACTTTTGCGCAAAGCAGTCACTTATTGTGATTTTTTTTTTTTTTTTTACAAAAATACGTTAGAAGAATACGTATCGGCCTTAACTGAGAAAAAAAAATATAAAAAAAAAAAAAAAAAATGGGATATTTATTATAGCAACAAGTAAAAAATATATATATATTTTTAAATTGTCGCTCTTTTTTTCATTATAACGCAAAAAATAAAAACCGCACGGGCGATCAAATACCACCAAAAGAAAGCTCTATTTGTGGGGAAAAAAAGGACGCCAATTTTGTTTGGGTGCCACGTCACACGACCGCGCAATTGTCAGTTAAAGCGACGCAGTGCCGCAAGCTGAAATTTCGCCTGGGCACGAAGGGGGTTTATGTGCCCAGTAAGCAAGTGGTTAAAGCATTGGCCTCCAGCTGTCTATTAGCCTGAAGTCTAGTGGTGCAATTGCCTTGGAAATTCTTCATAAAATTAGAAGATGTCGTGGCTTGCATAGTGAAGCAGTGAATTGAGCGCTGACATTCTGCAGAGTACAGTGACTTGAAGCAACCAATCAGAAATATTTCTCAGCTGAACTGCTTCCAGTAGAATGCTTTCTAGTTTGACCAAACATAGCTATAAAATTGAGGCAGAGATGCAGTAATCGCTTGTGCACTACAATAACATGAAAGCACAAATATGACCTGGCAGCTGCTTTTCCTTGGGGTTATTTATGAAAGTCAAATCCACTTTGCACTACAAGTGTAGTCACTGTAGATCTGAGGGGGGCATGCAAGGAAAATAAAAAACAGCATTTTTGCTTTTACATGATTGAATGATAAAATCAGCAGGGCTCCCCTTAATTTCCAAGATTCCCCTCAGATCTACACCGATCTACAGTGAAAGCACTTACAAGTGCCCTTTTATGTGCACTTCCAGTGCACTTATAGTGCAGAGTGGATTTCCCTTTAGTAAATCAACCCCACTGTCATGAGAGTTTAATAGAGGCTGCCATTACTGAAATCTCCTTTGAAAAGTCTAGTTCTTGGCTGTTATTCTGATGCTCTGTCTTCAGTGTTATTTGAGTCACAGACCCGGAATGAGTATAGAAATAATAAGGTCTGATACTTTTCTAACACTCATTTACCGCATGCCTGATCCAGGACTATGACTGAAACATGCTGAAGTCAAGTACAGCCAAGCATCTAGCGTTTATAGAAAGAAGCCTGCGATAGCAGCCCCCATACTTATGACAGAGTCACTTTAACCACTTGCTTACTGGGCACATATACCCCCTTCCTGCCCAGGCGAAATTTCAGCTTTCAGCACTGCGTCGCTTTAAATTAAAATTGCGCGGTCGTGCGACGTGCCTTACAAACAAAATTGACGTCCTTTTTTCCCCACAAATAGAGCTTTCTTTTGGTGGTATTTGATCGCCTCTGCGTTTTTTTTTTTTTTTTGCGCTATAAACAAAAAAGAGCAACAATTTTGAAAAAAAAACACAGAATATTTTTTACTTTTTGCTATAATAAAAATCCAATTTTTTAAAAAAAATATATTTTTTTTTCTCAGTTTAGGCCGATATGTATTCTACATATTTTTGGTAAAAAAAACAATCGCAATAAGCGTATAGTAATTGGTTTGCGCAAAGGTTATAGTGGCTAGGAAAAAGGGGTTGAATTCTGACAATTTTTTTTTTTTTTTTTACTAGTAATACGGCGATCTGCGAATTTTGTCAGGACTGCGATATTGCGACGAACACATCGGACACTTTTGACACATTTTTGGGACCATTCACATTTATACAGCGATCAGTGCTATAAAAACGCACTAATTACTGTATAAATGTGACTGGCAGTGAAGGGGTTAACACTAGGGGGTGAGGAAGGGGTTAAATGTGAGTCCTGGGTGTGTTCTAACTGTGTGGGGGGAGGGGGGTGACTGGGGGAGGTGACCGATGCTGTCTCCCTATGTACAAGAGAAACAGCATCTGTCTCCTCTCACTGACAGGATGTGGAGCTGTGTGTTTGCACACAGAGCTCCACGTCCCTGCTCTAAAACTGCCGATCAGCGGGTACCTGGCGGACATCGCGACCGCCAGGCACGCGCATCGGCTTCTCAGGGACACGCCGGGTGCACGCGCGCGCCGCCATCGGCGCGCGCGCCCCCCAGTGGCCGGAGAAAGCGATGCCGTCAATTGACGGCAGCTTGGATATTCAGATCCCCTAAGCTGCCGTCAATTGACGATATGCGGGGCCGCAAGTGGTTAAAGTCTGTTAAGAAAATTACAGACACAAGGCTTTGAATAAATATCCCCCCAAACTGCCTACACAATTTACGTAGTTGCAATCACTGTAGCAAAGTTAAACAGGATCTTTAGTCTTGTCAAAAAATTAAAATCAGCAAATAATGTAGCTGCTGACATTTTTACTAAAAATACACCCACCAGCCCAGGAGTCCAGCACTGTCTTCACCCGGGCCTTTTCTTTGCCGGTCTTCCAGTTCCAGGTTCTGCCATCTTGATTGTGGGAAGTCGGATACGTTTTACAGTCAGCTCCCCACGGCCCATACATATCTTAAAAAGTACTGATGGCTATGAAGCTGTTAGGTTATATATGAACTCCATTTTTTATTTTTTTTTTTTCAGTATGCTTGGCAGGACATTTTTGTTAAGCTAATCATTTTACGTGAATCAGTTGCAAAATTTCTAACCCAGTAAACCTGGCAGTAACAGTACTTACGGGGGCAGGATAATAACGCTGAGCCACTGCCTCCTAATTGGACCTGATAGGAAGCCCAATGGTTAACTGATGGAAATACTGGTAGTTGTGCCTGCAATTCTGTACTGTTGTTAACTTGTACAGTGCCTTGAAAAAGTGTTCATACCCCTTAAAATTTTCCACATTTAGTCATGTTACAACCAAAAAACGTAAATGTATTTTATTGGGGTATGATGTAAAAGACCAACACAAAGTGGCACACAATTGTGAAGTGGAAGGAAATGATAAATGTTTTTCAAAATTATTTACAAATAAATATCTGAAAAGTGTGGCATGCATTTGTATTCAGCTCCCTTTACTCTGATATCCCTAATTAAAATCTAGTGGAACCAATTGCCTTCAGAAGTTACCTAATTAGTAGGGTTGTCCCGATACCACTTTATTAGGACCGAGTACAAGTACCGATACTTTTTTTCAAGTAGTCACCGATACCACATTTTTTTAAATGTGTCCCCAAATGCAGCCATGCCCCCCACATATATCCAGCCATGTCCCCCCACATATGCAGCCATGTCATGTCCCTCACATATGCAGCCATGTCATGTCCCTCACATATGCAGCCATGTCATGTCCCACGCATATGCAGCCATGTCATGTCCCTCACATATGCAGCCATGTCATGTCCCCCACGTATGCAGCTATGTCATGTCCCCCACGTATGCAGCCATGTCATGTCCCTCACATATGCAGCCATGTCATGTCCCTCACATATGCAGCCATGTCATGTCCCTCACATATGCAGCCATGTCATGTCCCCCACGTATGCAGCCATGTCATGTCCCTCACATATGCAGCCATGTCATGTCCCTCACATATGCAGCCATGTCATGTCCCCTACGTATGCAGCCATAGTGCCGATGCCACCGCTGCTGCTGTTGCGTGCATAGACACTCCCCCTTGCTCGGGATTTGACAGATCCGTCAAATCCCGGAGAAGGGGAGTGTCTATGCATGGCGCGGCGGGGATTAGGAATATTCAAACGGAAGATGCCTGTATAGTGCGGCGCTGTAATGCACGGGGTTAATTCGGCGGCTTTGCGGTATGCGACGGCGGCGGTGGGGGGCGGCGGCGGGGGGAGAGGGGAGGAGTATTCTATTTAGGTATCGGGGGTATTTGCGGGAGTACAAGTACTCCCGCAAATACTCGGTATCGGTCCCGATACCGATACTGGTATCGGTATGGGGACAACCCTACTAATTAGTAAATAGAGTCCACCTGTGCGTAATATAAATACAGCTGTTCTGGGAAGCCCTCAGAGGTTTGTTAAAGAACCTTAGTGAACAAACAACATTGTGAAGGCCAAGAAACACCAAGAGCACTCTTCAATCCATCATCTAAAAATGAAAGAGTATGGCACAACTGCAAACCTACCATGACATGACTGTCCACCTAAACTGACAGGCCGAGTAAAGGGAGCATCAATCAAAGAAGAAGCCAAGAGGCCCATGGTAACTTTGGAGGAGCTGCAAAGATCCACAGCTCAGGTGGGAGAATCTGTCAAAAGGACAACAGCACACTCCACAAATATGGCCTTTATAGAAGAGTGGCAAGAAGAAAGTTTGTGAGAAGCCACGTGAGGGACACGCCAAACATGTGGAAGAAGATTCTCTGGTCAGATGGGACCAACATTTAACTTTTTGGCCTAAAAGCAAAATGCTATGTGTGGCAGAAAACTAACACTGCACATCACCCTGAACACACCAGGGAAGCTGATCAGAATTGATGGGAAGATCCAGGCAATCTCAGAAGAAAACCTGTTAGAGTCTGCAAAACACTTGAGCTGGGGCGGAGGTGTCACCTTCCAGCAGCACAAGGACCCTAAACATACAGCCAGAGCTACAATGAAATGGTTTAGATCAAAGCATATTCATGTGTTAGAATGGCCCTGTCAAAGTCCAGACCTAAATCCAATTGAGAATCTGTGGCAAGACTAGAAAATTGCTGTTCACAGAAGCTCTCCATCCAATCTGACAGAGCTTGAGTTATTTTGCAAAGAAGAATGGCCAAAAATGTCACTCTCTAGATGGGCAAAGCTGGTAGAGACATCACCAAAAAGACTTGCAGCTGTAATTGCAGTAAAAGTTGGTTCTACAAAGTATTGACACAGGAGGGACTGAATACAAATGCATGCCACACTTTTCAGATAATTAAAAAGAGCTCAGAATTCAGAACACTTTTCACATGTTTATTTGTAAAAAATTATGAAAACCATTTATCATATTCCTTCCATTTCACAATTATGTGCCACATTGTGTAGGTCTATCACATAAAATCCAATAAAATGCATTTATGATTTTGGTTGTAACGTGACAAAATGGGTGTGAATACTTTTTCAAGGCACTGTACAGTTCATGGACAATATCAGTTATACTTGATGAACATTTCTCATTTACCAGTAGCATGGTGTGGGAGGGGGATCACCAGTACTTCTATGCTCTATCTTCTGTTTACATAATTGAGCACGCTTGATATGAAGGTCCCCAGAGTGTTCTGGATAAAACTAACAGGAACTTATAGGTACTGATTATTTGATTTACATTAAAGTTTAATATTTGTAAAGTAACAAAAGGATCTCTTTATGTTACATATCTTTATTATGCTGCATGATCAAAGCATAAGCATTTGTTTTTATCAGTGAGATTTCAGAATGTGAATGTTTATAGTATTTGAACTCAGAATAATTTAGCTAGCATTTTCATATCAGATCCCTGCCAGGATATTTGATACTTTTCTATGTTTACAACACCATCCTAAGACAGTGTTCAGTTAGAGACAGAGCTGTGCATAATGTACCTGTCAACTGTTTATTCTTCCATTTAAATAGCTGTACAGTTTGTCCTTAGCATGCCGTAGGCACAAACAGTGGATATCATTAGCAGGATCCCGTCATTTTTACTTTCACCAGCTCAGCCAGCTTGAATTGAGGGACTGCACATTAGCCTGCATTTTAAGTCCCACCTCATATAATGCAGTAGCTGTTAAAAGTTTGAGCTTATTGTACATAGCAAATGCAAACACTATTCTTATGTATTTTACATGGCTAAAATGTACAGTCTTTTGCAGGTTGGGGCATATCTGGTAGATGGTAAAACCACCTCTGTGGGGGAACACCTATCAATTGAACATAAAATATAACAGCTTCCACATTGTATAACGGGTAATGTCCAGGCCACATCTTACTATTAGCTCTAGTATTCGCCATAGCCGCTCCAAAGATCCTTTACAAACATCAACTCAAAGGCCTTATTTGCATACTATTAAAAGCGGAGCTACCACTAGACACATGTGACCACATACTGGCGCAGCGCCGGTTTTCTCAGCAAGAAACAACAATGAAAACTTTTTTTTCCCCCGCTGGCAGAGCTCTTCTTGCCGAGTAAACCGAGCGAAAATGCGGTGCCTGCGCACAGACTAGGAGCTGACTGCGCAGGCGGTTTCTTGTCCTATTTCGAGAAAACGTGCCCAGAATCTCGATGAGAAAAATAGGGAACCTGCTCTCTATTTTCGGGTATTGTGAGATTCTCGGCAGTGTTTTCCTGACAAGAAACCTGCATAATACAGTAAGTGTGTGTGTAAAAAAAAAAAAAACATACTTGACGCCAGTATGCTCCATGGAAACCTGCGTATGCTCGAAATTACTTTGATGCATGCGCAGTAGCTTCCAAGGCATAGGTAGGGTGAAGCAAGATGGCGGCGACGGCATCAAATGTGACAAGTGAATGCTCGTCGTTGTCGATGACGTCACCACGTTCATGCCATCAAAAAGAACGGCGGTTTTTTTGAATGGTGTGTCTGTACACTTGGGCGGTAAGAGAATCTTGCCAGGAATCTCGTCAGAAAAAAAAATATTTTTTCCTGACCAGAATCCAGGCCTTAATGCCTGTTCAGTGGTCACAAAACCTTTGAGCACTGGCATTGATTTACTAAAACTGGAGAGTACATCTGTGCATAGAAACCAATCAGCTTCCATGTTTATTTTTTTTGTCAAAGCTTAATTTAAAAAAACTAAAGTTAGAAGCTAATTGGCTACAATGCACAGATGAACAACATTCAGCATTTTGCAGTTTTAGTAAATTAACACCACTATATCATGGGAGGCTTTTAATAGCTTGGATGTATGCTCTGTACCCTAACGCTAGGCTTCTTGGCATTTCCACAGCCGTAGGGAGGAATGCTTTTGCATTGTGGCACACTTCCAGTTCAGTAATATTCATTAGGTTGTCTTGTATGTGTTTTAGATACATGCAGAGATTTACAGTAATATTTAAGTTTGGGGATTGGTAAGGCCATTTCAAAACTTTAATCAAGTAAGATGGTTGTTTATTAGGTATGAATAAATGTTTTGTTGGGATATCCAATGTCATGTCTTCACTAAGGGAAAGAAATTAGCTTCCAAGCTATGTTAATACTGAATGCAATTCATTCTTCTTTCTATCCATACAATATTTCCTATTGCCTCTGGGTGCCAACAAAGCACAGCAGATTCATCGCAATGTCTGCCAAAGGTGTTCATTGGACAAAAAAGGGGAAAGAATAGACCAGTGTCTACACTGTAATAGGATTCTCTGAAGTACTACTACTGTCAACCTTTTTTAATATAACATTGCACTCTGATTGTTCTATTCTTTTATTAAATCACTGACCGTGTATATATATAATGAGATCAGTTAAAAAAGAAGTACAGCCAAAGCTCTTTTGGCTGCACTTCACCTGTGGATGACAGGAGTGCAGTATGTTCTGCACTCTTGTGACCCATTTTCAGCAGAGTGCGGGCAGAAACCTGCTGTCGGCTGACATTACCGAGCCGGTCCAGGCTTGGGAAGGATAGCGACTATATGTTCGGGATCCACCCACATTCCTGAACCAACACCTAGCTCAGCCTCTCAGAGCCTGAAATGGCCACTCCTGCCCCTCCACAGCCCAGCACTCCAGTGAGACAGAGAGACAGAGACTGACAGTCACCAGCTCTCTGCTCAGCAAGCTCTGAAAAACAGCTGATCAGTGGTGTTTGATCGTTTTCTTCTCAGTCTTAGAGCCATCAGGCTAGGTAAGTATGAATCTGGAAAAAAACAAATCCCATATTTCTCTTTTAAGTTTGTTTACTTTTTGAAATTCATAAAAAATCAATATTTAAAATAATGTGATCAGGTTAATTTTATGTCACTCCATTTGTATCAATAAATTTAAAGCAGTGCTCCACCCAAAAGTGGAACTTACGCTTATCTGATTCCTTCCCCCCTTGATGCCACGTTAGGCACCTTTCAGGGTGGGAGGGGGGAGCGGTTACCTGTTTTTGACAGGTACCCTGTACGCACTTCCGTCGGAGCTCACCACGGCAAAGTCTAGTCCCCCTTCTCCTTTCCATGCTGCCGGACCAGTAAGAGAGCACAGTGCGCTTCGTGCATGCGCAGTCGGGCTGTGAAACCCGCAAGGAATTACTGCCGTAAGTGGCAGCACCAGACAGCCCATGGAAACATCGGCTTGGTGCTGTCATCGCTGGATTCCAGGACAGGTTAGTGTCCTAAATAAAAGTCAGCAGCTACAGTACGTGTAGCTGCTAACTTTTCATTTTTGGAGGGGGAGGGGCACGGCACTCCGCTTTAACCACAAATGACATACGGGGGCAAGTGACTATGGTCCTATTGGGTGGGCACTCAACCATAACATCTGCTTCTTTTTGTGTGGTCTCCTTATCATTAGGCATAATTTCTAAAGTGTTTAAGAATCCCCTTTGTTGGCTGACCTAAGTTATTAAAGATGCAGCTTTCAGGATTCCTGTAGATCCCTTCTGTAAGTTCTGTACATTTGAATGGCCGGCCAAAGGATAAAACCTGGCCTCACTAAGGCTGGTTATACATTATACAATTTGCCTTCATATTTACCAAAACCATATAATATGATGTCATACCTAAGCACTTTCAACTTGTATGCAATCAGGCAGGCCCTTGCACTACAAAGTTAAAGTTAAATCCAGGGGCGGACTGACATCTCATGGGGCCCCCGGGCAATAGAAGATTATGGGGCCCCCGGGCTTACAGATGGCCACCAAGCCAGGTGGCAGTACAGAGGCGGGGAAGCTAAAATGTGGGGATTTTCACATCAAAAGCATGTAGGTTTTGGACATATCAGGGACAGATGTAAAAAAAAAACCACAGAGATTTTTACATACTGTCCCTGGTTTTAATGAGCCTGGCAACCCTGATGGGGCCCCCTAGTGGCATGGGGCCCTCGGGCAGTGCCCGAGTTCCTCGATGGTCAGTCCGCCCCTGGTTAAATCTAAAGGAAATTGAATAAGAAAATTGTATAATGTATTGCCAGCCTTACACAGATCAGCTTCTGTGCTTTGTGTGATTTACTAAAGGCAAATAGACTGTGCACTTTAGAAGTGTAGAACTTTGTAAATATGGGTAAGCTATGCTGACTTCCATCGTCCAATCATGTTCAAGCAAAAATTACCGGTATGTTTTTTTTAAAATTGTCCTTGCATGTGATTTGGTATTTTTTGCAAAGCGAAGCTTAACCTCATTTACTAAGCTCTGGAGAAAATGCCCTTGCAGAGTGCAACTGTACTTGAAAAGTGCACAGTCTATTTGCCTTTAGAAAACCAACCCCTATGTTTTACTGAAGGAGGGCATGAACATTTAAAAGTAGACATTGTCTGTTTATGTTACAAGAACAAAATGTGTTGTCAGAAAAAACTGGCTCTACCAGCTATTTAGATTCTCTGATGGTTGTTTAAGGTGCTGTTGAGCCTTTTGTTCTCTGTTTAACATGCTGTAATAAAGAAAGATGATCGGGAATAAAAGAAAGACCTGGAAAAAAAAGGGTAATGAAAACAATTATCTGTTCTTAAATACAAAATACCATAGTTTGCATTTTATGAATAATATTCTGTTATTATGTTGATAGCCCTGTGGAATATTATTAATCTTGTAAAAAATATATAATTATCATTATTTAATGATGTAATAAATGAATAAAGAAGAGGGGTCACAGCAAACACACGACCGTTTTCCTCTGCAAAAAAGCTCTGCCACCAAGTTTCTTGATGGATTTTGCAGAGGAAACGGTTGTGTGTATGAGACCTAAGATCTAGAAGATTTCCATGACAAATTAAGAAAAGTCCCCTTGCCACTGTTTGTGTCTGTAGCTTTAACCGCTTAAGAACCACCCACTTTATATATACGTCAGCAGAATGGCACGGACAGGCATAATCACGTACCTGTACGTGGCCCTTTAAATGCCTGCCATGTGATCGCGAGCGCACCGTCGGTGGCGCACTCGCAACCCTGCCGCCTTCCCTGTAGGGGAGCCACCTCTTACTGGATTTGCTTGACAGCAGCTCGAGCCAATGGCTTCTGCTGCTATCAATCTATCCAATGAGGACGGAGAGAGCGGCTGGAGCTGCTGGGCTCGTGCTCATCGCAGGAACATTCAGGTTCAGTTAAGAAAAAGGGGGTCTCTGTGGGGCAGCTGCAGCACAGAAGGTTTTTCACCTTAATGCATAGAATGCATTAAGGTGAAAAACCTTGAGGGTTTACAACCCTTTTAAATGTGAATTCTGGTCAAATACAGTATACTGGTAAATATACCAAGTAATGCTGTTATGTATTTATTAAAAATAGTACTTTTTTTATGTAGCTAGTGTAAGTTCCTGCATTTGTTTTTATATAAACATTCTATATCTGTCTGCAGAACAGCACCTTTCAGAAGAAGGTTCAATGCTTGCACCAAGTCAGGTTCTATTGCAGTGCACATGTTGACTGAAGGTGAGAGCAGAGTGCTGAATTGATCAGTGTGCTTCTGTTCTAAATCAGCAGACTCAGACTCTGTTGCCCCAGTCAATGATCAGGCTCTGCTGTGTGGCATAAGCTATAGATAGGCTGTACCGGATACTGTCTATATTCCCCTCGCACATGCTCCTGGAAACAAGGCTCATCGATAGTGGGCGCTGCAGCGACTACCAGCTGGTTACTGAAAACATCACAGATAAATGCACATATTTGCCAGCACACTGAGAAAACTCAAATGTCATCCAAAGGTTTTTATTGCAGAAAGATCACATTACAAGCGAAAGTGCAACCTTTCGGAGCCTCACAGGACCCCTTCATCAGGCATGTCTGACAAAGAGATCCTGCAAGGTTTCGAAACATTGCACTTTCGCTTGTGATATATTTGGGCAATATTTGAGGATTTTTGGCAGGAGAAATGGTGCTCAGGTAAGTATTGCAGTTGTCTATTTAGCGGTTTCAGCTTTAAGCATAGGTTTAGAACAGATTGTTCCCATGGATAAAAAGACTACAGATTTCCTATTCTGGGAATTTGTATCCTTTGAGGATCCTTGCCAAGTTACAATATGAAAAAAATTAAGAATTTACTTTTGGCATGCAGTTGAGCCAGATATTATTTATATAAATATTGGTTAAAAAAAACATCAGCTTAAACAAAGTTTATATAACTTTACTTTTGATGAACCTACCTAAACCTGGTATTACTTTTGCAATTACCGGTACTATTTTTACCAGCATCAAAGCTAGAACTGCACCTGTTACCTAGTTTCCTATTATAAAGTGGTTATAAAGCCTAACAATTTATTCCTTAATGCATTCTTTGCATTAAGGTAAAATAAATGTCATTTACTGCATCTCCATGTTCTGTCTACTGTGGGAGACCAGATATAGTAAATGCAGGGTTCTGGGTTTAGTAACACTTTAACCACTTAAGACCCAGACCCTTAGTCAGCTAAAGGACCCGGCCAGGTTTTGCAATTCGACACTGCGTCACTTTAACAGACAATTGCGCAGTCGTGCGACGTGGCTCCCAAATAAATTTGGTGTCCTTTTTTTCCCACCTCTGCGTTTTTTATTTTTTGCGCTATAAACAAAAGTAGAGCGACAATTTTGAAAAAAAAAAGCTATATTTTTTTACTTTTTGCTATAATAAATGTCCCCAAAAAATATATAAAAAAATATTTTTTTTTCCTCAGTTTAGGCTGATACGTATCCTTCTACCTATTTTTGGTAAAAAAAAAAATCACAATAAGTGTTTATCGGTTGGTTTGCGCAAAATTTATAGCAAAATAGGGGATAGTTGTATTGCATTTTTATTAATTACCTTTTTTTTACTACTAAAGGCACCGATCAGCGATTTTTTTCGTGACTGCAACATTATGGCGGACACTTCAGACAATTTTGACACATTTTTGGGACAATTGTTATTTTCACAGCAAAAAATGCATTTAAAGCGGTTGTTTTTTTAAACCTGCAAGGCAAAAGACATAATGAGCTAATATGCACCGCATATTAGCTCATTATGAAATACTTACCTCTGAACGAGGAAAGTAGAACTTACCTGGTCCACGCCGAGCGAGATGTCATCTTGACTCGGCATGTCTTCCGGGTATCGCCGCTCCAGCGCTGTGATTGGCTGGAGCGGCGATGACGTCACGCGCGGGAGATTTCAAATCGGTAGGGTCCGGCGGATGCCGGTCCTTTCGCCGTGGATTCCCCCCTGCGCATGCGCCACTGCAATCAGCGGCGCATTGCGCCGCTGCAATCAAGCGGCGCATTGCAATATGAATATCTTCCTAAACCATACAGCGGTTTAGGACCTAGCTATACTTCTTTATACCTACAGGGCCTTATTATAGGCTTACCTGTAGATAAAAGTGAAAAAGTGGGTTTACAACCACTTTAAAATGCATTGTTTATTGTGCAAATGACAATTGCAGTTTGGGAGTTAACCACAATGGGGCGCTGAAGGGGTTATATGTGACCTAATGTGTGTTTACAACTGTAGGGGGGTGTGGCTGTAGGTGTGACGCCATCGATTGTGTATCCCTATAAAAGGGATCACGCGACCGATGACGCCGCCACAGTGAAGAATCGGGGAAGCCGTGTTTACATCGATCGCTGGACTCCAGCGGCGATCGGGTCTGCAAATCCCGCGGTCCCGGAGCTTCGGACCGGGTTGCGGGAGCGTGCCGCGGCCTCGCGCCCGTGACCCATGGCTGGGTACTAGCACAGCACGTACCTGTACATGCATGTGCCCAGCCGTGCCATACTGCCGACGTATGCAGGAGGCAGTCCATAAGTGGTTAAAGCCCTGTACACATGCTCGGTTTTCTCAGTGGTAAAAAGTCTGCCTAGACAATCGAGGGGAAAGCCGAGAACCTGTCAGGAAAACTGCCATGGAGTTTTGGCTGGGAATCCCGGCCGTGTGTATGCTCCATCGGCACTCCATGGGCCCTGCCTTGCAGTCTTTCCCATAGGTAAGTAGTAGATCTGGCAGAAAAAAAAACGCCGGGAATCCTGACGGGAAAATAGAGAGCAGGTTCTCTATTTTCCCAACGGGATTCCCGGATGTTTTCCTGACGGGAAAACTGCGAGGAAGCATACACACGTACGGTTTTCCAGACCAAAGGCTCTTCTGGCAGTTTTCCTGCCGGAAAATCCGGTCGTGTGTACGAGGCTCTAGGGCCCTTTCAGACATGCGGACCGTATATCCGTCTTTCACCCATCAGTTTTCGGATAAAATACGGACATACATGTATCCCTATGGGATTGCGGTTCATCCGCTGACATCCGATCTCATCAGTCCATTTCTGCAGACAAAGGAAAATCCTAGTTTCAATCTGTCTGCAGTTTAGATCGGATGAACATGGACAGACAGAGGAGAGCGGAGATCTGACAGGGCGGTCCCTGCACAGTGTGCAGGGACCACCCTGTTATCTGCCGGCTCAGCGGGGATCAATGGAAAGATCCCCACTGAGCAAGCGGATGTTAAAGGTACAGATCCTCATGGGATTCGTACGTGTGAAAGAGCCCTTACTGGACTAAAAATTCATTCACAGGGATCTGACAGCTGAAGGTGGTTATACCCTAATAGATTTTTGAATAAATTATTTTTACATTTGATGATTGGACAAATGTTGTTTAACCACTTGCTGACGACCGTACAACTTTCTAGGGCCGCAGAGTGGTTCTAATTCTCCGGGTCGCTGTCTTTTTACGGCCTCCGCTCCTCCGCGCCGCCACATCACTGACATGCCGATGCGCACGCCTGGCGGCCGCGATGTCTGCTGTGCACTCGCGATCGGTGGTACACAGACATGGAAGTAGATCTGTGTGTGTAAACACACAGATCCATGTCCTGTCAGGGAGAGAGGAGACCGATCTTTGTCCCTTGTACATAGGGACATAGATTGGTTACCTCCCCCAGTCACCCCCCAACCCCCACAGTTAGAACATAATGCAGGGTACACATTTAAACCCTTCCTCACCCCATAGTGTTAACCCCTTCAATGCCAGTCACATTTATACAGTAATTAGTGCATTTTTATAGCACTGATCGCTGTATAAATGTGAATGGCGCCAAAAATGTGTAAAAAGTGTCCGATGTGTCCGCCATAATGTCGCAGTCCCAATAAAAATCGCAGATCGTCGCCATTACTAGTAAAAAAAAAATAGTAAAAAATAATAATAATTCTGTCCCCTATTTTGTAGGCACTATAACTTTTTTGCGCAAACCAGTCGCTTATTGACATTTTTTTTTTTTACCAAAAATATGTAGAAGAATACGTATCGGCCTAAACTGAGAAATTGGGCAATTTATTATAGCAAAAAGTAAAAAAAAAATTTTTTTTTCAAAATTGTCGCTGTTTTTTGTTTATAGCACAAAAAATATAAACCGCAGAGGTGATCAAATACCACCAAAAGAAAGCTCTATTTGTGAGGAAAAAAGGACGCCAATTTTGTTTGGGAGCCATGTCACATGACCACGCAATTGTCAGTTAAAGCGATGCAGTGCCAGAAGCTGAAATTTCACCTGGTCAGGAGGGGGGTATATGTGCCCAGTAAGGAAGTGGTTAAAAGTACTTCAAAACTTTGTTTGTTTCTTACCATTTCATTTAGGAGTGAATGGACTTCCCTGAATGAAAACCACATTCACTGTTAAAAATGAGTTTGTTCAAGAAATTTTTTCCATCTTGCTCTTTTGATATTTTTTGGAACTGCGTTTTGATCCCACTAACAATTAGAAAATGGAACGAACATTATTTTTTTTTAATGAAGTCTACTAGTGTATAGGCAACTCAACACAGAAATACGTTTTAACACAGCTGTTACCTTAGGCACTTTTTAGGCCAGGTCAAGTTCACAATTAATAATGGCAATCACTATTTTCCTCTGTTAACAAATAATACCAGGACTATAACATGTTATATAAATGGAAAATATAGAATCGGTAAATTGCAGTGAATATTTTTCTAAGGCTGGGAAATGAGGGATTCAATGTCACAGTAATCATCTTGTTACAAACGAATCACCTATTACCAATAACTTTTCCAAGTGTCCGTAATAAACTGAATAGCAATGTAGCTCTGCATTATTGAGAAGTATAAATTTTATAGCAGACAACCTTATTTGTAGGATTCGTTTTATTCTGTTGTAATGAGTGGCAACCAACAGTGATATGCTGTTTGTCTTGTTTGTTTTCATTAGCTTGTTCGTTTATTGAGAGGACACTTCCCCAGGAAGGATACACTAGATTGGATGTCTTGCCTCTAAAATGAGACTTGAAGGATTAGTACAATAATCTTCTCAAGGTTTAATTCACTTTTGCTCAAGACATGACCAGCTTTATTTTTAGGCTTATCTGCTCTTCCTTTTTCCATACAAGTCTTTATTATGGATCTTTTTCCCCTTTTATTAGACACTGTAAACAAATGCCTTTTTCTTAGGCATGCTATACACGGGGCAATTTTCTTTCCTGCAACCACGGGTTGCAGAAAAGAAATTAGCAAAATGTCCCCATCAACACAGACAGTGCTGACAGGGGAATTTCTCCCTGTCTGCTCCCGGCGGGGGGAAACCGTCCCCGTCAGGAGAAGACATTGATTAGCGCTAGCATAAGAGAATCCGTCAGGTTGGCTGTACCCAAGTTGATCGATCTACCAATTTGGTACATTCAGCCTGATCATCAACTTGGTACAATTAGCCTGCCCATCAACTTGGTACAATCAGCCTGATCATCAACTTGGTACAATCAGCCTGATCATCAACTTGGTACAATTAGCCTGCCCATCTACTAGGTACATTCAGCCTGCCCATCAACTTGGTACAATTAGCCTGCCCATCAACTAGGTACATTCTGCCTGCACATTAACGGTATGAATTTCGGCCAGTTCCTGCTGAACCGGCCAGGATTCGAACCGTGATGAGTACAACAACAACAGAGAGTAAGTAGTAGGCGCAGAGGCAAAAAAACACAAAGGCTCTGTTCACACCTAGGAGTTTTGTTTTCAGACAGAAAGTCCAAAAACAAGGGCCAGCTTGTCACTCTGTGAAAATAGGAGGAAAAGCATAATGGGTTACCCACAAGATAAAAAACATAAACAGGCTCATCTGAATGCGTCGGTGCTGGGTGCTGTGTCCGTTATCCGAGGAGAAAGCCTGCTGGCGCTAGGAGCCGGAGGAGAAAGTCCACCGGGGGAACCCAGATCCCAAGTTTATGGCTGGCCTTATTTGTAAATCATTTTGTGTAGCACACAATGCCCTTTCTGGATAGTGGTCAGTACAAATCATTACAATGCAACAAACAATATTCTACATATTCCATATTATAACAATCCCATTTCCTGTGTGCTAGGTTTCCATCTTTGGTGTATGTTTAGGCTCCATACACAATAAAGCTAATAAAAGCTATAAAAAAAACACCAGTAGCTTTGCAGGGAGCCTTGCAAAGTTTTTTAGCGTTTTTGCAATAGCTTTAATCAGCGTTTTTCAGTGTAGCTTTTATCAGCTTTCTTTAACTTTTTATTTTATTTATTTTTTTACTTTGTTTTTAATGGAATAAAAAACGCTAAAAAACGCTGGCGCTGGTGTTCTTGAGCGTTTTTGTGCGTTTTTCAGCGGTTTTTAGCGTTTTCCCTGCCAAAAAAACGGCACTTTGAACGCAAACTTCGGGCGTTCAGAAAAAAGCCAATAAACTACAAAGCTCATTAACACTGAAAAACGCCCAGGTGTGCATGGGCACATAGGCTAACATAGAGTTCAGTTTATGGGCTTTAAAAAAAAAGCCAAAACGCCAATAAACTGCAGTTTATCAGCTTCAGTGTGCATGGAGCCTTATAAAGTGTGTATACTATTAATCATAGCAATCCGCTCTCCTTTTTTCCCAAAACAGGTTTGATTATTTGATTGTTATGGATGATACATCTTTTTTATACAAAAAAATAACTTTTCTCCATTTACGCAATCTAGTAATGCATGTTTTTGTTTGGGTTTTTATGTTTTGTTTTTTTTTAAAGCAAGGATAAACTTAGAAAATATATATAAAAAAAAAGCAAAAACCAGAAAATTCAACTTGCAAATATGTGTTTTAAAACACAACTGCCTTTGCACTAAGTATTTAAATATATATCTTTATTTTCAGTGTGTGATTTAGTTACACGTAATTTTTACAAAACATAAGGCAAAGCGACTGGATTCGGTTAGTGCTTCCATCCACCACAGCATATGCTCATCTTTCCTTCGCTTCCTAACCTATTTGTTTGGCACAGGAAACAAAGAAAATATTCAATACTGTTGGAGCTTGATGATTGGTTGTGCACTGCACCTAGGGACAGGAAAAAGCTTTACTGTGTAAGCTCAGAGTGCAGAGGCTCAATGCTTACACTGATTTTCATAGCTTTTTGTGGCTGAATAGAGCAGCAAGAGCGCAAAGGAAAGGCTAGTATGTGCTACAGAGAAGGGGGAATTATTGTCCTGTAGGTTAGGGTGTAGGGTCACTTTAAATATTAAAAGTAGAATCAAACACAAAACTTTTTGGGGGAAATATGCTGTAATTTCTTGTCCAAAAATAGGAAATGATGGAATCCCTTGTTACCAGGTTCACCAGAACTGGTGTCCTGGACAGGTGCATCCAAACTACTACTTCCTGTGCAATGCCTGGTGAGCCTCAAGAACACAAGTCTCTGTAAACCTCCATGTAATCCACACAAAAAAGGAAGAAAGGCTGGTGCCATGGAAGTCAGCTAATACTTTGTTTGATTATAGCATGTGAACGGTCAAAAAAGCCAACACGTTTCGGCCACCAGGCCGATCAATCATAGCTAGCAAATACAAAACAGATTAAATAGTCCGGACTAAATCAAATTGTCAACCCCAAGAGTCACATGAACCAAAAAAGTGTTGGCGGCAAATATCAAAACAAGATATCAAAAAAGAGCACTATAAGCATACAGTTGTAGAGAATTTATATAAAAACATGTATCATGAAAATGAAAAAGGTACAGCATTAAATATAACAGTATAAACTAGGGTTGTCCCGATGCCTCTTTTTTAGGACCGAGTACAAGTACTGATACTTTTTTCCATGTACTCGCCGATACCGAATACCGATACTTTTTTTAATCTGTCCCCCCAGCCATGTCCCCCCACATATTGCAGCCATGTCCTGTCCCCCACATATTGCAGCCATGTCCTGTCCCCCACATATTGCAGCCATGTCATGTCCCCCACATATTGTAGCCATGTCATGTCCCCCACATATTGCAGCCATGTCATGTGCCCCACACATTGCAGCCATGTCCTGTGCCCCCACACATTGCAGCCATGTCCTGTGCCCCCACACATTGCAGCCATGTCCCTCATACCTGGCACCGCCGCCGCTGCTGCCGTTGGAATGTGTCATATACTGCGAGTTAATCCCCGTGCAAAATACAGCGGGCATTACAAGCCATGCCATCTATAGACACTCCCCTTCTCTGGATTGGATTGATCCGTCCTTGCTCGCGATTGGACAGATCCGTCCAATCCAGAGAAGGGGAGTGTCTTTAGATGGCGTGGCGGGCATTACAAGTATACAAACGAAAACTTGTAATGCCCTCTGTATTGCACAGGGATTATTGCGGCGGTATGCGGCGGCGGCTTTGCGGCGAGGGGGGCGGCGGGGGGGGGGGGGAGAAAGTATTCTATTTAAGCATCGGGAGTATTTGCGCGAGTACAAGTACTAGCGAAAATACTCGGCATCGGTCCCGATACCGATACTAGTATCGGTATCGGGACAACCCTAGTATAAACCTCCAGATGTCTGTTACTATTTAAATTTCTCTCTTTATCTGTTCAATGTTGTTTTTATGTACTTGTTATGGGTTTTCTCATTATTTTTTATTATTTTTGTGTCGCAGACCCTCTGGTGGGCATATGTCTGTTTCACATTGATACTGTAGCGCAGCACTGATTCTATTTAATACTTTATTCCTTAGTGTGGGATTTTTTTTTAGATGTCAGCAGCCGCATTGGCTTTTTACCTTATCCTTTTCACAAATGTATTAAAGAGAGAGCGGGGCTAAACAAATCTGAATATGGGTATACCAACCAAAATGCTTAAATATGAAGCAAAAACAGCCAACTGGTTTCCCCATTCGAAAATGTACTGTTTTGGGGACAACCCAAAATTTGGGATTTTCTTTCACTTTTGGTGACAAAGGTAAATACGACAAACTAAAATGGTGAATCTCCATAATAGGGGTGCAGACAGTGTTAAAAACAGGGGGGTCTAATCCCTCACCACTATATGCAAAATTAAAACAAAGTTTTATTATAATTTTATAAATATTAACAAATAGTGTTTGACTGTTTTGATCAGTTAACATACTTCATATAAATCTGCTACCTTTTTAAAGCAGTAGAATTGGCCCCGGTGACTGTTCTTTTAGAGCACATGTGCCGATGACAAAATCGGCTGTATATAGTAGATATCTCCTAAAAGTGAAATGTTATTTACAGTATCTATAGGTAAGCCGTATTCTAGGTTTACCTATAGGTAAAAGTCAAAGATATATATATATAGCCACTCTATATTGTCAGCAAAATGCTGTTGCTTTAATTTATTTTAAATGCAAAATCTGGGAGCGCCTCTATACCAGTTTTGGAGATATATATATAATACAAATAGTTGACTTGTTGAAAAATTAAAGATGTTATAATATTATCCGTATATTGTCTTATCATTACAGACAGCATCATCGGCAATTAAGGACACAATTCAGTTGGGAATACACTACACAGTCGGTAATCTTACATCCAAACCTGACAGAGATGTGCTTATGCAAGACTTTTATGTAGTGGAGAGCGTCTTTTTACCCAGGTACATTATTTCTGCAGAAACATATTTTTCGTACAATTTTTTTTTGTTGCAAACTTTCCTTCTGTTAAGCCCTGCTGCAGCAAGCTGCGTTTCCATTGTCACAAAAAGCAAGCACATAACAATAATGTCACCATGAAACAATCATGCATACAGTGGGTATAGAAAAGAATCACCCCCATTAAATAATGGCATTGTGTTGCTTTGCAGCCTGAAATGAAAACAGACACAGTTTTTGTTTTATGCAGCTGTATTTACTCAGTGCAACTTATAACATCCAAGTAAAAGCTATAACACCAACATACCAGAAAAAAATAAAACAAATTCAAAAACAGAATCACTGAGTTGGAAAAAGCATCATCCCCTCCTAAAAATGACTTGTAACTCAATCAGGTGTCGCTAATCACCTTCTCAATGGCACACAAAGCCATTTGATTTTCAAATGTGATTAGCTGTGGTCATTTTGGTTATCCCAGTATGAAAATAGCTTTCCTGGAGCATCTCAGTCCCTGGTAGTGCAACTGAAGCAAGCAATTAGCCATGGGTGGTAAGGCACTGTCAAACAATTACCGATATACTGTAAAGTTGTGGATAGGCACAAGTCAGGAGATGGATACAAAATGCCTAGAAGCACAGTAAAGTCTATTATTAGGAAGTGGGGGGCATTTGGTACAATACAGACCCTCCCTGGATCAGGACATTACTTCAAACTAGATGAAGGAGCCAGAAGGAAACTGGTAAGAGAGGCTACTAAGAGGCCTAGAGCAAATCATTGTGTGCATGTGGCAACAATATAACACATTTTCCACAAATGTAGATGTATCGGAGGGTTGCAAGAAAAAAGCCACTCCTCGGGAAAGGCCACATGCAGTCACAACTGAGCTTTGCCAAAATGCACCTTGAAGATTCTGAGGTCATATGAAAAAAGATGTTAGGTCAGATGAGACTAAAATTGTATAATTTGGAATTAACACCAAACAACAGTTATATCCTCTTAGGCGGCGTACACACGAGGGGATATGTCCGCTGAAAACGGTCCGATGGACCGTTTCAGCAGACATCTCCGCTCGTGTGTATGGGCTAGCGGACAGATTTCTCCACCCGACAGATTTCAAAGCAAGCTTTGAAATCTATCCGGTGGAATCTGTCCGCCCGACATGTCTGCTGGTTAGTACACTTACAAGCAGACATGTCGGCCCCCACCGCCGCCGCGCCGCTGCCGAATGGATTCGGCGCATGCGCGGAAGTGTTTTACTTCCTGGTGCGGTGGCGGTGACGCGGTGGCGTCAACGTCACCGCCGCGTCACCGCGCCGTCCGGCGGCGGGGAATTTGATCCGATGGTGTGTACACGCCATCGGATCAAACTCCCGATCGGACATATCCGATGGAAATGGTCCGCGGACCGTTTTCATCGGATATGTCCGATCGTGTGTACGCCGCCTTATAGGGGTAGTTCTCTGCAGCAGGATCTATCAGGATAATTGGATGAGGCAGAATACCTTCAAAGTCTTGAGGAAAATTTTGCTGCCCTCTGCCAGAAAGTTGGCAATGGGAAGAAGGTTTACCTCCCAACATGACAATGACCCAAAGCACACAGCAAAAATTACCACACAGTGTTTGAAGGAGAAAGGGGTGAAAGCCCTTGCATGGCCTAGTCAGCTCCCAGACTTAAACCCCATTGAAAATCTGTCAAATAACTTGAAGACTGCAGGCTACAAATGGTCACCATCAAATTTAGTTGAACTTGAGCAGTTCTGCAAAGAAGAGTGGGCAAATATTGTAAAGTCTTCCAATAGACAAGATGTAAAAATGCATGTAACTCAGAAAATTAGCACGATGGAGTACTTACTCTATTGCCCCATTGATGACGTTCTGTTGGACAAAACGTCATCACGCCCACAGCTTGTCTATTGTAAGTAGTTTTAACTTTATTAAATGCTGGATTTACAAACAACTACACTGTGAGATCCTCCTTTCCTTTATTTTATACTGAAGTTTGGTATGTAGATTGCCTTGGCTACCTGGATTTTTTTCACCTGAGCCCTGGATCACATCATCTATCCATCCCAGTGGGATATCTCCTAAAAGCACAGCCAGACCTCCACCCTACTGGTAAGCGGCCTGTCAGTGGGGGTGTGCACCCAGGGTGTAGAATGTGGCTCACTTACACTGGTTCACTGGAATCTGGCGACACATGAATTTGATTTTGACATGGATTTTTTTGTACTGGCCACTTTTTCTGCCTATGAGGGGTTTCCTTTGTACTTTTTGCAATGTTTTTACATAATAATTTTGTTCCAACTGTTTCTAACACTAATTAGCTTGTTTTTTTAACACTATACAGTATCTCACAAAAGTGAGTACACCCCTCACATTTTTATAAATATTTGATTATATCTTTGACAACACAAAAAAAAACACTTTGCTACAATGTCTACAGTCAAGCATGGTGGTGGGAGTGTCATGGTCTGGGGTTGCATTAGTGCTGCCATCACTGGGGAGCTACAGTTCATTGACGGAACCATGAAACGTAATGTGACATACTGAAGCAGAGCACAATTCCCTCCCTTCGGAGACTGGGCCGCAGGGCAATATTCCTACATGATAACAACCCCAAATACACCTCCAAGACGATGATTGCCTTGCTAACGAAGCAGAGGGTAAAGGTGGTGGACTGGCTAAGCATGTCTCCAGATCTAAACCCTACTGAGCATCTGTGGGGCATCCTCAAACGGAAGGTGGAGGAGCGCAAGGTCTCTAACATCCACCAACCCGTGATGTCGTCATGGAAGAGTGGAAGACCTATGAAGCTCTGGTGAACTCCATGCCCAAGAGGGTTAAGGCAGTGCTGGAAAATAATGGTGGCCACACAAAATATTGACACTTTGGGCCCAATTTGGATATTTTCACTTAGGGGTGTACTCACTTTTGTTCCTAGCAGTTTAGACATTAACCACTTCCATACCAGGCACTTACGCACCTTCCCGCCCAAGCCAATTTTCAGCTTTCAGCACTGTCGCAATTTGAATGACAATTGCGCGGTCATGCTACACTGCACCCAAACAAAATTGGCGTCCTTTTTTCCCCACAAATAGAGCTTTCTTTTGGTGGTATTTGATCACCTTTGCGTTTTTTTTTTTTTGTGCAACAACTAAAAATAGAGCGAAGATTTTGAAAAAAAATAAAGTTTTTATTTTTTTCTGTAAATTTTTTTGTAAATGAGTATGTTTTCTCTTTCAATTATGGGCACTGATATGGTGGCACTGATGGGCACCGATGAGGTAGTTCTGATGGGCACCGATTAGGTAGCACTGATGGGCACTGATAGGCGGCGCTGGTATTGGGCACTGATGGGCACTCATGGGCGGCACTGATGGGCACTCATGGGCGGCACTGATGGGCACTCATAGGCAGCGCTGGGAACTCATAGGCAGCACAGGTGGGCACTCATAGGCGGCACAGGTGGGCACTGATAGGCGGCACAGGTGGGCACTGATAGGCGGCACAGGTGGGCACTGATAGGCGGCACAGGTGGGCACTGATAGGCGGCACAGGTGGGCACTGATAGGTGGCACAGGTGGGCACTGGTAGGTGGGCACTGGGCATGGATTGGCACTGTGGGTGGCACTGACAGACACTGGGGTGGCACTGATGATCACTGAGGGGTGGCACTGATGGATCAATGTTGCCAATCAGTGCCCATGTGTGGGCACTGATTGGCATCATTTTTTTTTACTGCCCCCCTTTTTTTTTTTTGTCATTTTTTTTTTTTTTTTGTCATTTTTTTTGTCATTTTTTTTGTATTTTTTTTGTATTTTTTTTATTTCCCCGTCGGCGGCTCTTCCTGTTTACATCGTGATCAGCCGTGATTGGACACGGCTGATCACGTGGTAACGAGGCTCCGCCGGAGACTCGTTACCGAGATCGGAGGTGCAGGGTGTCAGACTGACACCCCGCATCACCGATCGCCGCGCTGCGCGCCCGCACGGGCGCGTGCGGCATGAAATCGTGCAGGCCGTTTGAGAACGGCCTGTCACGATTTCATAACCACTTCCCGGCCGTAAATCGGCTATTGGCCGGGCGGGAAGTGGTTAAAGGGGTTGTAAAGCTTCATGTTTTCTCAACTTAATGCATCCTCTGGCCCCCCCAAGCCCCCATTTTACTTACCTGAGCCCCGAATCTCCATGGGCGCGATCCTGCGTCATTCTCTCCATGGCTGATCGGCTCCTCATTGGATAGATTCATAGCAGTGCAGCCATTGGCTCCCACTACTGTCAATCAAATCCAGTGTCGTGGCCGCCGAAGGCAGGGCAAAGTCATAGACTTGGTGGCTATGCATGCCGAGTGTATAACACGGGAGCACACCCGCAAGGTAACCCCCTTGGGAGAGAGCTTCCCAGAGGGGGTTAGCTCTTGCAGGGAGGAGCCGAGACAGTGCCGTAGGTCCCCAGAAGAGGACGTTCGGGCTAATTTCTTCAGGGTTGTCACATGAAAAGATATAACAAAATATTTACAAAAATGTAAGGGGTGTACTCACTTTTGTTACATACTGTATATATTTTTATGCATTTGCATTTTATTTGGATAGCTCAACACCCGATTAGTGATATTGTTTAATTTTATATTTATGTGAATATTTAGTGAGTGCGGGTACCACTGAGAGAATATTTACACAGTTTTTGTTTTGACACTTATCACAACCTTTTTGTTGATATAGTGTGTACAGCTGTCTTTCTGACAGAAGCCGGTCTAACGATCAGTTTTTGTCAAAGGGACACACTGGAAAACCAGTACCCGATAAGCGCTGGCAGCCATTAGGCAGTCCCCCTGTCAGAACACAAAGGCGGAATAAGGTAGATTTCCGCGCTAACATCACTTGTGTTATTGTTAATTTTTTTTTAATTCAGCCCGCTGGGTTGAACACAAAAAAAAAAAAAAACTTTACATGTGCACCAGGCTTAAGTGTAATTCCCATCTTAAGCCTCGTACACACGCTCAGTTTTCTCGGCAAGATCCAGCAAGAAAACTGCAGAGTAAACCGAGCGTGTGTACGAGGCTCTCAGGTTTCTCGCCTGGAAATCTGGCCAGAATCTCGACGAGAAAAATAGAGATCCTGCTCTCTATTTTCTCTTTGAGATTCTTGTCGGCCTGTTTCCCGACAAGAAACCAGAGAGTGTGTATACTTACCTGTCGCCGTGGAAACCTGTGCATGCTCAAAATGACTTTGACGCACGGACGTTAGCTTCCACGGCATAGGTAGGGTGATGTCGGCGACGGCATCGAATGTGACGAGCGCATGCTCGTCGTACGCAATGACGTCACCGAGTTCTTGCCTTTCAAGAGAACCGCGGTTCTTTTGAAAGGTCTGAGTGTACACTCGTGCGGGAAGAGATTCTTGCCAAAAATGTTGTCATGAAAAACCTGACAAGATTCTTGCCTATGTGTACGAGGCCTCAGACAGTTGTCATTGGAGCATGTGTCCCCATTGGACTTGTTTTGGTGAATCTTGGCCCACTTTCCTTCACTTTCTGTCTTATGAATACTCAAATAGAGAGGGTGAATCTTCTGTGGTCAAAAATAAAAAACAGATGGAGGTGTTAAACTTTCCTTACTTTCTGCAAAACGAAAAAAAAAAAAAAAACTGTTTCAGCTAGAGGTAGACGATAAAATGTACTCACACCACTCATGGAAACTTTCTACTGCATTCTGTTATTTCGGAGTAATACACATACAGTAACTTTGTGTAAGACTGCTGTTTATGTATAATGTAGAGCAAAGGCGATAATGCTGTAAAAGGAAAAATGAAATACAAGTAGGTTCCTCTTTGCAGCCACAGAACACATCTATATTTAAACACACTTTCTCACTGTATGCATTAATGTGTAACGTCATCCAGTGGAAGACTAAATACTTATCACTATAGACTAAATATTGATGAAAATGGTACTTGCGCTGTACAAAACATATTATGTTTTGCATATGTCACCAGTGCCTAAGCTGTACAATGGCGCTAAGGAAGGTAAACTGCATAATAAAAGAAAACAGCCTTGAAATGGCATAATGTGCAGCCCTTAGCTTGCCTATTCAGTCATTTTTGCATCACTGTGTTTTAGAGGCAACAGCTAACTCACAACTTGCCATTACCCCAAAGATTCTAGTGCCTGACTATGATTAAAGCAGAGTTCCACCCGTTTTTTAGTTTATTAAAAGTCACCAGCTACAAAAAGTATAGCTGCTGACTTTTAACAAACCAACACTTACCTGCCCCACGGTCCAGCGATGCGTCCGCCCGGAGGCTCGCTCCTCACCCCCTCCTCTCCTCTGCGCCAATTTGGTAACTGTGGGCACCTGGCCAAGGAAACGTATGACTTCTCGGCCGGGTGCGAGTTGCGATGCACTCCCCTATTGGCCAGCCGATCTTCTGGGACCTGAGTTGTGTCCCAGAAGATTGCTGTCCGGGAGGGCCTGCCTAGGGCAAGAGGAGGAGTTGCCTAGGCAGCCAAAGATAGGAAGCAGGAAGTGGGACAGGAAGTCCAACAAAAAAAGGATACACACTCCCCCCCCTTCCCAAAAAAAAAATGACATGCCAAATGAGGCATGCAAGGGGGGCGGGGAGAGTGCTTAAAGCATAAGTTCCACTATTGGGTGGAACTCTGCTTTAAGCAAAGGCTGGGTGATGATTTAAGCACCCATTGTCAAGCACTCACTTCAATATCCTGTGGTTATGCAGCATTTATTTAGCATTTTTAAAGCCCTTCAAAACCTGCCATGGATATTACAATAACACATCACAGTGCTGTTCACACAGGAGCAGTAGCGTAGTGTTGTTTTGTATTGTGTTAAAAAAAGAAGCATGTCACCTTCATGAGGCATTAATGCTAGTCAGCCGACTTTAATTGATTTCAGTGGTGATGCTCAATAACCGCATATTAACAGCACCAGGTGTCATGATGGCAATCCAGCTGTTGCAGAACTACAATTCCCATGAGGCACTGCAAGGCTGACAGTTACAAGCATGACTCCCACAGGCAGAGGCATGGTGGCACTTGGAGTTCCGCAACAGCTGGAGAGCCACCAGTTTGACACCCCTGCCTAGAGCATTTATAGCGTGTTAGTGGAGCATTTACAAAGTGTTAACTGGACATTATTCATGTATCCCAGATTGCACTGGAAATTGTACAGAACGGCTGTGTGGTAATACTATTTACTTCTGTGGGCAGGCAAAAGCATCAACCAGCCAGCAATACAGGCAGGAGCAGAGGCATTTGCCAGTGTCAAAGCCGGATCAAGCCAAGTGTCAGAGAGATCAAAATATATGAACAGATAATTCACAAAAATGTCTATCACACCACAACCTCACCACTGCCCAAAGTAGATCACGTTGTCTATATCACTTCTAATTAAGCACTTCCCATCATAAATGCTATATGTGTGTTACTTGGCATTGCTTTGTTCTTTATAATCAACAATTGTGTACTTTTGCAGCCAAATTTGGTAAATCCCACTATATGCTTGTTATGTATTCTCATTCAAGTAGCATAACTATAAATAAATAAATACGCCTAAGCGATTATTCAAAATTGGGAAAAAAGTGCTGGTGTGTGTATATATAGATATTTCCAAAAATCATCCTGATAGAACACACTGTTGCTGCCCCTTTTGCCATGCTGGTACTTGTAGTGCCCCAGCAGCTCACAGACATAGCATGTGGTAATACAGGAGAGTAGGCTGTGCCTGTGTACTGCTGGGCAGGTGATGAGTAGGGAGATGAAGCATGGCACTTCTCACTATATATATATATATATATATATATATATATATATATATATACAGTGCAGAAAATAAGTATTTGAACACAGTTGGCTGCATTTGATGGCACAGTTGGCTGCATTTGATGGGGGGCAGTTGGCTGCATTTGATGGGGCACAGTTGGCTGCATTTGATGGGGCACAGTGGCTGCATTTTATGGGGCACAGTTGGCTGCATTTGATGACACAGTGGCTGCATTAGATGGGGCACAGTTGTCTGCATTAGATGGGGCAAAGTTGGCTGCATTAGATGGGGCACAGTGGGCTGCATTTAATGGCACAGTGGCTGCATTTGATGGAACAAAGTTGGCTGCATTTGATGGGACACAGTTGGCTGCATTTGATGGGGGCACAGTGGCTGCATTTGATGGGGCACAGTGGCTGCATTTAATGGGACACAGTGAGGCTGCAATTGTTTGCCCATAAGAGGCTTCTGGTGAATTTAGTGGGTCACCAACTCTAAGCCACTCAGCATGTCACGGAGCTTGGTGCCTCTCCGCATGGGTTTGCCCACATTCATGTTGCATCAAAAAAAGATGGTGGCCGTCTCTAAGCCTGGGGGCCCCATAATCTCCTATTGCCCGGGGGCCCCATGAGTTGTCAGTCCGCCCCTGTTGATAGGTTATTAGGATGTGGGTTTAATGACATTTTAAATGGTCCCCTGATCAAGTTCCCACCATTCAAGACCCATACATCAGCCACAATACAGGGCAGAGAGTAGCAGAGCTCCAAACTGTACATCAGCACAGCAGGAGCTTAATCTACAGCCTTTCTCAACCTGGATGCCACAGCACCCCTGACAACCTCAGATGGAACCTCAGAGTGCTGTGGCAACTCGGTTGAGAAAGGTTGATATAGGTATGCAAAAGAGTTGTAAAAAAAGGAACAAGATAATACACAGGTACTGTTGGATGTGATAGCAAGAGAAGTGACATGGTTCACTTTGAAAGTCTGTTATGTAAACATGTTTCCTTTTTACTGTTATGCTGGCCATACACTCCACGAAAATTCGGCCGAAAATCGGTCGTAAAGAAAGATCTTTCGTTTTTCGGCCAGTTAATGGGCACAAAATCGAAAATCTGTTGGACGTTTTTGAGCCAAAAAAACGAATGCAAGTTTGGAAATTTTCTGCCGAACGAACGATAAATCGGAAAGTTAATGTGTTTCCCGTCCGAACCTTCTGCACTAGGTATATGTAAAAAAAATAAAAATAAAAATGTTTATGTCCACTGAACGATTTATCGGCCAGTACATGATGGCACTATCGTTTGCACTCACGAAAGAACTTTCGTTTTTCGAAAGTTCATTCGGACGATTTTTCGTGGAGTGTATGGCCAGCATTAGAGAGGTTATTAGTATACATCTCCCAAAAAACTATGCCTGAACTCTCTTTCTGACTTCTTCCAGAAAACTAAGACAAAATAAACAAAACAACTTAACTTGCTTCTTGCTGACCATGAGTCCTTTGAGTTACACTGACAAACTGTGCCATTTAGCACCAGGTAATTCCAAATGGAAAATTGTGTTCCGTCTTGCCAGGAGCAAGGTGACTCACATAAAAAACAAATACCAGTACTACGTAATTGTCATGTAGACTCCCTATGTTTATTTTCACTGGGGAGCGTGACTAACAACAACACTCGGTCTAGTTTGAAGACTTTCATGTTATGTAATTCGTAATTCTCAACATTCGTGAACAGCGTACTCCCTCTTGCATATTAATCACAGTAGCAGTTAGGCTAAGAAGAAAATGCAAAGTGCGGTGACCAGATAGCATCTGAATCTGAATTCATCTTTTAGTCATCCAACTTCACAAATCGGAAATCCGATTGGTTGCTATGGTTCAATGTACTTTGCACTCTGCAGAGCCTTATCGAATAAACACATAATAGATAAATAGGCTCATTGACAAATGCATACACTGTGGTTCCTGTGGTGCACATTACATCTGTGTTTGTTTTTCTGTAATGTACATGCATGCTCTAAATAATGTGGTTGCGGCACATTTTTGTATCCACCTCTCTGAAATATTTTGAACATTAAAAAGCTGTAAATCCTCCAACATGTCAAAGATTAGAAAACGTATTGACAAATTAGGTTTTAGAAATGATGTTGGAAATCTTAGTATAGCACAGTGTGAAGCACGTTGTGCTATGTTACCATTTTTGGAATTACTCTGGTGCTGGTACCAAAACATGCTTGTCAGATTTATATTGTAACAGAACTATAAAACTCTGTTGGAAGGAAACACAATATAGGCCAGCATGGCTATAAAATAGCAGGTAAACTACATTTATTAGAGTTATCAGTTAGATAGTGTACAGATGCACTTGCTGCTAGGGAGAATGAGATAATAGTAAAATTGGAAACTCAGACAGGCCATAGATTATGCAATTTTCTTACCTTCCAACACAGATGGAAGGAAAGAAAATTGCTTGATTCCCCCTTCAGCACAGTCAGTGTTAATGGCGGAATGCCCTCCCGCAGCACTATTGTGTTCTGCTTGCTCTCTGATGGGTTTGTTTTGTTTTTTTCAGCCTATTGATGGCTTGCTTCAGAATATGGATCTTGTAACGGAATGCACCGTGACAGACTGAGATATTCCTATGTCTAGGGTCACCTTATGTCCACTAGGGCCATAGGGTGACAAAGAATCATAATTCATATATTACAGAAGACATTAATAAGGGACATTAATAATAATTCATGTTTGCAGGATGTCTTCAAATACCAAAAGCGGTTAGCTATTCAATCTGGGCACACATGATTTGGAAAGGTGTTAATCCAGGTCTACAAGACCAGAGTGAGTCATACCTTTGTAAAATATGCTATTGAAATATCTTAAGGTGTTGGCATTCATGTGAAAGACATTCCGTTGAAGGTGTGGATTGCACCCACTCTCACAAGACTCTGCCATTGTGTGATAAAGCTGTATTAGATAACTTATTCAACTAGATGTCTGTGTTACTATTCAAGGTTAATTGAACCCTATTGATAATACGGTGCCGTCATGTCTAGCTACCAATTAAAGAATTATCCTCAGTGTGTGAATAGGGGGGTGGAGATTGCATTGTCCTGTGATTAACTGTATTATGCTGTACTGGATATAAGAAGCTGAGAAAATACTAATAAATTGTCATATATCTTTGGAAGCAAGAACGGAGCTCTGTCTCGTCTTATTCTGGGAAAGGATATGGATCGTGTATGCAATATTGTCGGAGTGTGTCAGATAAGCTTGTCGTGGTTGGATGGAAGGTCGTAAGCGGTGGAAGAGATTCCAAATGCAAATAGCACACTTGAAATGAACTCTGGACCTTTTATCTGCTCCTTGTAAATGGGATAATGAAGGAATAACACACCTGGCCATGGAACAGCTGAGCAGCCAATTGTCCCATTACTTTTGGTCCCTTAAAAGTGGGAGGCACATATACAAACTGTTGTAATTCCTACACCATTCACCCAATGTGGATGTAAATACACTCAAATTAAAGCTGAAAGTCTGCAGTTAAAGCACATCTTGTTTGTTTTTTAATTTCAAATCCATTGTGGTGGTGTATAGAGCCAAAAAGATTAGAATTGTGTCAATGGCCCAATATTTATGGACCTGACTGTATATAGGTGTATTCTAGAATCCATAAGAATGGCAATTGTGCCTAGTCTGGCAGAGAGCAGGCAATCAAGTGATGGTCATTTTATTGGGTACCTAGTGACTTTTTGTTGTAACATGATGCTAAGGAATTGATGTTAAACCCAGCTTATCAGCTATTGCCAAAGAACCAACAGCTATAGGAGTCTTCTAGTATTAGTTTTGAGAAATAAGCTAGATCTGGTGACCATCATCTTACCTTTATGGCATCTGTCTGGTGCTAGAATTTTGTGCCAAAAGAAGGGTTAGAAAATGACTGAAAACGTTGTTTCTTTAAATGTATTAACATGGAATCAGGCAGCACAGTGGCTAAGTGGTCATCAATTTGAATCCCAACCACGATACTACCTGCCTGGAGTGGGCATGTTCTCCCTGTGCCTGCGTGGGTATTCTCTGGGTACCCCAGTTTCCTCCCACATTCCAAAGACATTCTGGCAGGTAGATTGGCTGTAGTATGTGTATGTATAATCGTGAGTTAGGGACCTTAAATTGTAAGCTCCATGAGGGCAGGGACTGATGTGAATGTACAATATGTTTGTAAATCGCTGCGTAAATTGATGACACTATATAAGTACCTGTAATAAAATAAATACATCTTTTAAAGTTTTAATAGTTCTGGTGGTGTATGAATATATGTAATTATTCGGTTAATATTGGCTTACTTCTATTTAATAACTTATATTTTCTCTCCCTTCTTCCCCATGACACAGAGAAGGAAGCAACTTAACCCCAGCTCATCATTATCCTGACTTCAGATTTAAGACATATGCACCATTAGCATTCCGGTACTTCAGAGAGCTTTTTGGTATAAAGCCTGATGATTACTTGGTAAGGATCGAATCTGATTTTATACCTTTTTGGAAAGGTCACTTTTCATAGACACATCGCTATAATAATTCTGTACTATAAGAATAAAACTCATCTTTGGGGAAAACTGTATTTGTATTTACATCATTAGATAGATATATTACAAGCTTTTTGAAATGTAATCAGATTTGGTCAGTGTTATTTTATTTTATTTTTTATAAGTTTATAAACTGACACTACAAATTAGAAATAAACCCTCAGGATTTTAAAGCTTAACAAATTGTGCTTGATAAAATAAATGATCCCAGTAAACTATTTAAGGGTTTATTATTACTTTAAAACCCAACTCTGGGCTACTAAAACTATCCCTTGTAGTGGGACTGTGCCTACATTGCAAGGGTTAATTGTTGGTTTTGGTCTAGGGAAAAAAAAAAGATTTACTTACGAAATTCTCTGTCCCACCCAGCAGCTAGACTGGTCTCCATGGCTTTATCTCCCCCACGCTCCGCTCCAGCTTTCTAGGGTCCTGATGTTATCAAGTCCAGGGCAGGGTCAGTAGCCCAGCACTGAACATAATGGTGCTGAGGGACAGTTTATTTTTTAGCATAAAAACTGTACAAAAATTCTGACTTGCATACAGCTGGTACTGACTGCAGTATTGGATATAAAATATCCATACTCACTATTTACTACTCAGGAGAAGGAATCTTAGGCCTCATTTACACAGCAAAAATGTTTCAGCTGCTTCAAGAGTTCATTGGATACTTGCTACTGGATGTACAGGTGGAAGCAGACAGTTGCGGCTGCTGAGCCTGTACAGAGCAATGACAGGCTGACAGCAGCCAGCACTGTAAGATAGTCCTCTGATATCACATTACCTGCAGTCAGGGACAGATGATCACCCCAGAATGCAAGCTGTGTGCCTGCAAATGCAATTGGTAGCGGGGTTCTTGCAGCATGTTCTTATATGCTTAAATGTGCTGCATTAGGCAGTGGTATGCAAGAGCAAGGATAAATCTTGCAGCGGTTGCAAAACATTGCAGCCACGGCATGTAAACTCCCTTGTGTGTGCCTTTGCAGCTTAAGGAGTGGTTGGGGGCACTAAAAACATTGCTCAACCAGCTAAAATTTGTTATAGGTATATACTTAAATCAACTGACGTATATATAGGCTGGGAAGTCTGCCTTGACACCTAGACATTGATTACCACTGTTAAAAAAAGGATTAAATAAGATACAGAGTCCTGTGTAATGTTTTGTGAACTCTGCTGGGACAAAATCAGCTTTATGATTTCCACTGAAGGTACGGTACTTAAAGTGATTGTAAAGGTTGTAATGTTTTAAAAAAAAAATAACAAGCGCGTTATACTTACCTGCTCTGCGTAATGTTTTTTCTTCTTTTTTGGTCCCCTGATGGCGGCCCTTGTCCAGGGCCTCCAGTAGCTAGCCTCTTCCTATGAGGGCAATGAAATAGGCTCACTCCTGAGCCACGCTCCTTTGAGTGGACATTGTCCATTCACCCACAGAGCATGGCTCCGCTCTATCCTCATTGGCTGTGATTGAAAGTAGTGGGAGTCAATGACTCCCGCTGCTTTGTAAGCCAATGAGGAGATAGAAACCCAGAAGAGCCGCTGCTCTTATGCACATTGCTGGATCGAGATGGGTCTCAGGTAAGTATTTGCTGCACCCAGAAGGTTTTATTTTTTACCTTAATGTATAAAATGCATAAAGGTAAAAAGAAAAACTTCTGCCTTTAGAACCACTTTAAAATATACATATATATAAATGGTAAACTGCTATGTACAATTTTGCACTTCACCAGATCAAGAGTTTATCTTTGTTCCTTCAATGTCTTGTCCTGTGTACTCTGAAATGTTTAGCAGGATTCAAGCTGCACTTCTGTTATATCCAAATGGGTTAAAAGCTGTTGAAACATATTACAATCTTTGGTCTTAATATAATTGATATTTTTGTAACCATTGATTGTAGTAATTATTTCATGGAAACATATAATTAGACCTAAATACCCCTAAGTATTTTTTCTCATTAAATTCTAATTGAGAGCACTTGTGAGTTAATTGACAAGTTTATGCATTTCATTTCCAGAAATATTGTGTGTGCACCTTTTAACCTTGACCTGAAAACTCTTCACATAGAGTCAAGGCAATTCACATTTTGTGGTTCTCAAGCACAGAAAACAGTGTGGTTTGTCCGAGTAAAATAAATCAGAACAACGCAAAACCAATCCTAATAATTTGCAGCTGAGTACTAGAGGTCAATATAAAAAAAGTCCTTAGATAAAACGCATATAAAAAGCAGTGCAGCGCTGAAAATAGAATCACATGGACAGTCCAAGAGTACTGAGGCCAAAAGATGTTGACAAAATGAGGACAACAGAGAGAGGGAGAAGACTCCTTAGGCAGTGAACAGAGTGCTTGGAACAATCACTGTGCATCCATATCAGTGTCTCCTCCACCAGAGATACAGGCCGCTCACCTTAATGAATGGACCTCTGAGCAAACAGAAGGTTAATCAAGCAATCCCCTAACCAGGGTAATTGTCTCCTCAGTCAATTAATGGCCTCCAAACTCACTCATAGGCATACATTGGTTCATGTAAAGATGCAAAAAAAAAATGCATAGTGCTCTCCATATACATAAAACACAAATTTAATAAAAAATGTGAAATTACTCACAAAGACGGCACTGTATCCCAGTGCTCGGATTCAGGTCTTGTAATAAACACATATAAAAACCAGGTAGGTGGCTGTCCTGACATCACATAGCCCCCTATCGTCCGTGGGTAAGGAATCAGAGCACTTGGATACAGTGCCGTCTTTGTGAGTAATTTCAATTTTATTTTTTAATTAGTGTTTGATGTATATGGAGAGCACTATGCATTTTTTTTTTTGCATCTTCACATGAACCATGTATGTATGCCTATGAGTGAGTTTGGAAGTCATTAATTGATTAATTGACTAAGGAGACTGAGTGAAGGACCACACATGAAGATATCCCTCTCAAGCTTACAATTACCCTGGTTAAGGGATTGCTTGATTGACCTTATGTTTGCTCAGAGGTCCATTCGTTAAGGTGAGCGGCCTGTATCTCTGGTGGAGGAGACACTGATATGGATGCACAGTGATTGTTCCAAGCACTCTATTCACTGCCTAAGGAGTCTTCTCCCTCTCTCTGTTCTCAAAACATTTTGGTTTGTCTGAGGTATAGTATTCTATATTGTATGCTTATGCTCTGCATTCAATAAAGTTGTATCAGCTGCCAGTGGCAGCCAGTTAGAAACCAGTTGTCACATTTGTGATGTGTTTTTTATCAAATTAAAGGCAACGTGTACTGTAAATGGTAAAGAAAACACACAAACAAGACAAAATGCCTTTAATTCCCCAAGATAGGGATGTCACAAAGGGTGTCTGTCTGCGCACTCAAATCAATCATGTGCAGTCATGTATGTTCCGGAACAATCATTTGGTAGTCAGATCTCCTGATCACTTGTCTCTTTCTGCTCTTGGGATTTCTTTACAGCAGTGTTGAAGCTAACTCAAATATTAATGTCTTATTTATTTACTTTTTAGTATTCACTGTGCAGTCAGCCTTTGATTGAGCTGTCCAACCCAGGTGCAAGTGGCTCCATCTTTTACGTAACCAGCGATGATGAATTTATTATCAAAACTGTACAGCACAAAGAAGCAGAGTTTCTTCAGAAATTGCTTCCTGGCTATTACATGGTGAGTTAACTCAGGAATAATGTGTTGAGTGAGCATGCTACAGAATGTTTTGAGAAAATACAGTATTTAAAAAAAACAATGACGTAAGATGTTAGGTTTATCATGTAGCTTTCGTTTGTTGCTTACTCTGTTTAAACTGTATATACTTGCTGCTGGTACTTTCTAGTAGACTTCATAAGCTCAATTTAGGCTGATAACAAGTGAAGATGCCACTAGCGATCCTGGTGCTGACAATTTGTCAAAGTCACCAGCAGCAGGATTTCTAATTGGCTGCCTGTTTTGTCCCTAAGAAAAGCTCATACATCGGAAAATAAGTTTTGAACACGCTATTTTGCAAGTTCTCCCACTTGGAAATCATGGAGCTGAAATTGATGATGATGTCCATTGAGAGACATATCAAAAAAAAAAATCCAGAAATCACAATGTAATTTTTTTAACTATTTATTTGTATGTACAAATAAGTATTTGCACTGGGAAAAAAGTTAAATTTGGTACAGAGCCTTTGTTTCAATTACAGAGGTCACGTTTCTTGAGTTTTTCAAGGTTTGCACACACTGGAGGAGGGATTTTGGCCCACTCCTCCACACAGATCTTCTCTAGATCTAGGTTTCTGGGCTGTCGCTGAGAAACACAGTTTGCTCCCTCCAAAGATTCTCTATTGGGTTTAGTTAACTGGCTAGGCCAGCCAGAATAATGTACAGAGCCACTCCTTGATCCTGGCTCTGTGTGAGCATGTTGGAAGACCCAGCTCGCCCCATCTTCAGCTCTAATGAGGGAAGGAGGTTTTGCCCAAAATCTCGGAATACATGGCCCCGGTCATCCTCTCCTTAATACAGTGCAGTCGCCCTGTCCCATGTGCAGAAAAAACCCCCCAAAGCATGATGCTACCACCCCCATGCTTCACAGTAGGGATGGTGTTCTTGGGATGGTACTCATCATTCTTCTTCCTCCAAAACGGTTAGTGGAATTATGACCAAAAAGTTCTATTTTGGTCTCATCTGACCACATGACTTTCTCCCATGACTCCTCTGGATCATCCAAATGGTCATTGGCAAACTTAAGACAGGCCTTGACATGTGCTGGTTTAAGCAGGGGAACCTTCCGTGCCATGCATGATTTCAAACCATGACGTCTTAGTGTATTACCAACAGTAACCTTGGAAACGGTGGTCCCAGCTCTTTTAGGTCTTGACCAGCTCCTCCCGTGTGTCCTGGGCTGATTTCTACTTTCTTAGGATCATTGAGACCCCACGAGGTGAGATTTTGCATGGAGCCCCAGTCCGAGGGAGATTGACAGTCATGTTTAGCTTCTTCCATTTTCTAATGATTGCTCCAACATGATTGGACCTTTTTTCACCAAGCTGCTTGGCAATTTCCCCGTAGCCCTTTCCAGCCTTGTGGAGGTGTACAATTTTGTCTCTAGTGTCTTTGGACAGCTTTTTGGTCTTGGCCATGTTAGTAGTTGGATTCTTACTGATTGTATGGGGTGGACAGGTATCTTTATGCAGCTAATGACCTCAAACAGGTGCATCTAATTTAGGATAATAAATGGAGTGGAGGTGGACATTTTAAAGGCAGACTAACAGGTCTTTGAGGGTCAGAATTCTAGCTGATAGACAGGTGTTCAAATACTTCTTTGCAGCTGTATCATACAAATAAATAGTTAAAAATTCATAAATTGTGATTTTCGGAGGTTTTTTTTTGGATTATGTCTCTCACAGTGGACATGCACCTACGATGACAATTTCAGACCCCTCCATGATTTCCAAGTGGGAGAACTTGCAAAATAGCAGGGTGTTCAAATACTTATTTTCCGCACTGTATATGGAAGGAGCATCAGACCAAATGATAAGAGGCTAAATTCATTTATTGATGATGTGTTAAAAGACAGCTAGTGTGTTTCTTGGGTTAAAGGAACTTCCCCATCATCAGGGCTTCAGTTAAAAATGAGAACTGCACAAAAAACTGTTTATGCAAAAAATAAATAAAAAATGAGGACTACAGAATACTTTATTAATCACAAAGTGAAATTAGGAAATTGTTGGGACCTTTGAGTGGCCAGGAGTATCTACATCAGCAGTCAAAATAGGAGTCCACTCAAGGTTCCCATTTTTTAACTGAAGCCCTGATATAGAGTTCCTTTGGCCCCTGAAACACGTTTACTGTCTTTTAACAGAATATCAATAAATACACTTTGACTCTTTTCTTTTGGTCTGGCACGCCTTCTATAAATGCAGGCTAACCTAAGCCAGTAGGCTTCATCAAATGTTTTTTGCCCTCTTACTACCTTGTTTAAACTTATATCAAAGTCTCAGCGCCTCTTTGATGCCCTTTTTTTTCATTGGTGTTTTGTCCCTAAGGAATTGCTTCCTCTGTAGCTGAAGCAGTGATATGCACCTCCCACCCCATCATTAACGATCGAGATTCAACAGCGTTTAGGCCATCTTGCTGAGTGTGGCTATAGAAGGAGTAATTCCATAAAGACAGACAGGCAACCTTTTTAGTAATCCTGCCATTGGTCATTAGTCACTAGCGGCAGAATGGCCTGTGTGTCGTGAGCCAGTGTTCCAGAATGCAACACGGAAGGCATGGATGAAAATATATGAGGTCTTCTAATATGAGAAAGGATCATATTCTTAGAAGATGAGATATAAGTGTCCACTGTTCAACTGAGCTTATTATACAGTAAAGCTGAAATTTGCCAAGCCACTGTATCATGGTTTTAGCAATTACCAGAGGACATCTGTTTCGATCCATGCTTGGATAGATGTTGTGACTGTTCTGGAATTAATATTATATGACTGGCATGCATTGTGTCTATGTAAAGTGCAGAAAATAAGTATTTGAACACCCTGCTATTTTGCAAGTTCTCCCACTTGGAAATCATGGAGGGGTCTGAAATTGTCATCGTAGGTGCATGTCCACTGTGAGAGACATAATCAAAAAATAAAATTCCAGAAATCACAATGTATGATTTTTTTAACTATTTATTTGTATGATACAGCTGCAAATAAGTATTTGAACACCTGAGAAAATCAATGTTAATATTTGGTACAGTAGCCTTTGTTTGCAATTACAGAGGTCAAACGTTTCTTGTAGTTTTTCACCAGGTTTGCACACACTGGAGGAGGGATTTTGGCCCACTCCTCCACACAGATCTTCTCTAGATCAGTCAGGTTTCTGGGCTGTCGCTGAGAAACACGGAGTTTGAGCTCCCTCCAAAGATTCTCTATTGGGTTTAGGTCTGGAGACTGGCTAGGCCACGCCAGAACCTTGATATGCTTCTTACAGAGCCACTCCTTGGTTATCCTGGCTGTGTGCTTCGGGTCATTGTCATGTTGGAAGACCCAGCCTCGACCCATCTTCAAAGCTCTAACTGAGGGAAGGAGGTTGTTCCAAAATCTCGCAATACATGGCCCCGGTCATCCTCTCCTTAATACAGTGCAGTCGCCCTGTCCCATGTGCAGAAAAACACCCCCAAAGCATGATGCTACCACCCCCATGCTTCACAGTAGGGATGGTGTTCTTGGGATGGTACTCATCATTCTTCTTCCTCCAAACACGGTTAGTGGAATTATGACCAAAAAGTTCTATTTTGGTCTCATCTGACCACATGACTTTCTCCCATGACTCCTCTGGATCATCCAAATGGTCATTGGCAAACTTAAGACGGGCCTTGACATGTGCTGGTTTAAGCAGGGGAACCTTCCGTGCCATGCATGATTTCAAACCATGACGTCTTAGTGTATTACCAACAGTAACCTTGGAAACGGTGGTCCCAGCTCTTTTCAGGTCATTGACCAGCTCCTCCCGTGTAGTCCTGGGCTGATTTCTCACCTTTCTTAGGATCATTGAGACCCCACGAGGTGAGATTTTGCATGGAGCCCCAGTCCGAGGGAGATTGACAGTCATGTTTAGCTTCTTCCATTTTCTAATGATTGCTCCAACAGTGGACCTTTTTTCACCAAGCTGCTTGGCAATTTCCCCGTAGCCCTTTCCAGCCTTGTGGAGGTGTACAATTTTGTCTCTAGTGTCTTTGGACAGCTCTTTGGTCTTGGCCATGTTAGTAGTTGGATTCTTACTGATTGTATGGGGTGGACAGGTGTCTTTATGCAGCTAATGACCTCAAACAGGTGCATCTAATTTAGGATAATAAATGGAGTGGAGGTGGACATTTTAAAGGCAGACTAACAGGTCTTTGAGGGTCAGAATTCTAGCTGATAGACAGGTGTTCAAATACTTCTTTGCAGCTGTATCATACGAATAAATAGTTAAAAAAATCATAAATTGTGATTTCTGGAATTTTTTTCTTTGGATTATGTCTCTCACAGTGGACATGCACCTACGATGACAATTTCAGACCCCTCCGTGATTTCCAAGTGGGAGAACTTGCAAAATAGCAGGGTGTTCAAATACTTATTTTCTGCACTGTATATTGCTACATATAATCTTGAAATGGAGTTTGCCAATATTTATTTTTGTGTATCAGCCCCATTTTGGACCTTCTCATTTCTTCCCAACACTTCTATTTCTTTATTTTTTTAAAGTTTGTAGATTTCTGTCACTCAGATTTCTTCTTTTTTTTTTTTTTATGTGTGTGTGTGTGCATTTGAATTTAGAACTTGAACCAAAACCCCCGGACCTTGCTGCCCAAATTTTATGGACTATATTGTCTTCAGTCTGGAGGCATAAACATTCGACTTGTTGTAATGAACAATGTACTGCCACGGATCCATGAAAATGCATTATAAATATGACCTCAAGGGTTCCACATATAAGCGGAGAGCATCTCGGAAAGAACGGGAGAAATCTACCCCCACATACAAAGACCTGGATTTTATGCAAGATATGCCCGAAGGAATATATTTTGATCCTGAGACTTACAGTGCATTGATGAAAACACTACAGAGAGACTGTCGTGTGAGTAAAGTTCTGGCTTCCTGTGTTTATTTTATGACTGTTTTCTGTAGTTTATCACACTACAGTCCACCAGTGTTTTGAGGAAACAATTTACAGCAGTGTTTTAGGAATTCATAAACTTTTGACAGCTTCTAGTTCCTGAGTAAGAACTACAACAAATCATTCTAATATAAAAGTGCTTAAAATATTTGGTTTGGTTTGGTGAATGAACAGAAAAATCTCCCTTATCTTTGTGAAAGCTGAAATGTGAAAGAATGAGAGGTAAAAGAGGCATACATGTATTTTTCTGTAGCTCGATAAAGTGTTATAAAAACCTCATGGTGAAATACAATATACAGCAACATATTGCAGGGCGTATTGTGTTTGCTCTGGGCGTTCTTTCTGCAGGCTGCCACTGGTTTGCATTCTGCCTTGGAAGTTTTCTCTCTGATTCAGTTTTGCCTTGAGGGTTGCTCCGCAGCTTTGCAGGGTCACCTTCGAGCCACTCATGTGTGCAGGCCTCATGGACCTTGCGACAAGTCCAAATGCAATATTCCCTCATACACATGTTCCTGAGAATGGCTATTCGGTTTTCCTGTGGAGAAGTGTCACCAGCACACGAAGGATTACTCAAAATGGGGTCAAAGTCAACGTTTCAGAGCCACGCAGGGCTCACTTCTCAACACTGATGCTCTGGGATGGCGGATCGGTAACCCGCAATCTGGACTTGCCGACCCACCATCCCAGAGCAGGAGGTCGTGGGCCACATCACATGGCAGGCTGTTGGGCACCCCTGCTTTACAGTGAAAGTGGAGGATTTCATACTTATGAAGTTTTGAGGCCTGGCTCACCAGTCACATCTGTGTGATGGTGTAATTTTGTAGTGAATATAGGAATAATCACTTAATGCAGTAATATCGTGGCACACATCAAATTGCGTCAAACACTGCAGCAAAACTTTCTATTTAGCTAAAAGCTGGTAAGGGTTTGAACCTCTGTCAGGTTTTAAATGCTGTCTTTGTGCCCAATGAAAAGGTTTCTCCTCACTTCCTGTTCAGGAAATTAAAGAGATATTATCACATTGCCCATGAACGGCAAAGTCAAAGTGTCTCTGTTAAGGCCATCCCCTGACCCTCTATATACTTACTTTACCTTCCTTGCATCCCCTCGCTCCTCCACAGCTATAGGACTTTAGGGTTATAGAGGAGCATGGGACCTGTCTCCTGGTTACGTTTCCCGGGCCTTACAGCCAAGTACTGTCACCTGATCAGGGGAATGATGTCACTACTCCTCCGAGTTTCCAATATAGCTAAGGGCTGGCTGCAGATGAGTCAGGAGTTGCAAAGGGCACAGATAAGGTAAATACATTTTTCAGGGGATACCATTTTTCAGAGACACTTTAATAAACAAGGTGACAGTATCTCTTTAAAATTAATCTTCTTAAAGGCATTGTAAACTTTTAATTGCTTTTGTTGTTTTAACTAGGTATTACCGTATTTATCGGCGTATAACACGGGAAGGGGAAAATCGTGGGAGCCGTAATCTCCTGTTTACCCGCCGTTCCGTCACGCACAACCAAGCCTCCTGGTTTCCGCTTTGGGCCACTGTTCTGTCTATCATATGAGCAGGGCCAGGAGGCGTGGCTGTGAGTGACAGAGCGCCGTGTACACAGGAGATCACGGCTCTGTAATTCAGCGGCGCTCGCTCCTCCTTTTCCCTCGGAGACAGCAGGGATAATCTGACACTGGCGAGGCTGCAATGATGGCAGATCAGTGTTTCCAAGATATGACCACCATTGGCTATACTATTCCATGAATAGAGCAGACACCAGCTATTTATAAATCCAAGTATAATCTTCAATTCTCTGTCCTGCTCCCATTGTATTGGAGGATCGTTTCAGCTTTGGTGATGGGGTAAAGCGGGACAGGGAAGAGATTTTTTAAGTTTCTCGACTTCTTTCATAAGTTATAGGATGGAAAGTAGAAGATAGAAACAATTCAGGGTGTTTGCAGAGGCTGATATACATAAATACACTGCACACTCATCTGATCCATTGCTCCTCTTGCCCTTCCTATAGTTAGCATAGGATAATATGGGAATATTTTTTCAGGGGCTTCAAAGTTCTTTATTTAAAATGTTTTTTCCTTAAACTTCCCTCCTAAAATTGGGGTGCGTGTTATACGCCAGTGCGTGTTATACGCCGATAAATACGGTAATTGCATTTATATTCCATGTGCTGTTAGTTTGCATTACCTTGTAATGGTGGGCTCATATGTTGTGGCTGTAGTGTCAGGGCTGATGTATCCCAATGTGGCCAAGCATAGCTTCAGTTAGCACCATTTCTAGTCTAAAGCTGGCCATAGGTCTGGGCAAACTTTTTGAGTCAGGGCCGCAATGGGTTCATAAAGGTACTGTATTAAATACTGTACTTTGTACACATAGCTACAGCGGTACCAGTGTACAGTACTGGATTTTGCCTAATAACTTTTGTTACATAAAGAGTATCAATCAATTTCAACTCCAATCTCCTTTATCTTGTTGCTGCGCAGCTAGACCGCCCTTACTGAATCATGCCTTGTAGTTCTTCTGGGAGCTGTGGACCTGTGGGTCCTTGCCATTCCCAGCAGAATCTACAATGTGGGGATGCTAAAATTATGAAATACATCAGCTCCAAACTGTGGGAAAACTTTCTGGATGTCTATGAATGCTCTACCTACTTGTGTCTGTCAGATCTAATTACTATGTATTTCTCACCTGCACCATGTCTAGTCTAAAGCTGGCCATAGATAATCAAGTTCAGGCTAGTTCAGCACCAATTGAAGCAAGTGCCCATGTAGTATTTTTTGCCACTTAAGATACAAGCATTCTAGGGAAGACACAAGAGTGTGTTATTTCATTGGGATGTGCTTTGACTACTACACAGTTTACTTTTACAATGTTGTCACATAAATATACATATTTTTAAGTTACAGTATATAAGATGTGGATGAGGTTAGTATAAAGTTTTATGGACTCGTGACCCTCTGCAATGTAGTTGATTAATTTATATCAATTTTCATATTGCTTATTAATCTCAACACTCAATCAAAACCAGTCAGAACTGCTGCCACTAGTTTCACGTAAAGCCCATAATCACCCACTTGTTAATACCGGTTAAAATAATATTCAGCAAGAGACTTACACAAGCTTGGTCATTAAAAATGCAGTGTACATGTAATTCAGGGAAAGAAGTTCACTTTACTGAAGCCAGACAAGGACATGAATGGTTCTGATTGGTTCTATGTGAATGTGTGCCAGTGATGTTTGAATGAGCAAATGAGTTAAAAAAACTGCAATTATGTTAGATATACCCAAACAGACACACTGAACTTGATTTGCTAAAGGTGCAGAACAAGTTCATATCCAAAGTGAGTTTTAAATTGATTACTATATTATACAAGTGCCGTGCTTATCTTAGGAGATGTCATAAGTCAAAAGGGACAATGACGCACATATGGTGGGAATGCCTACAGATTAAAGCATTTTGGAGAAAACATATTAGATATATGTTGTAAGTAACTCACCAAAAATAGCGTTACTATCTATAATATCAGGCCCCCCTTTAAAACAATTCAGAAAGATATCCTTTGCCATTTTATTTAAGCAGCAAGAGCAACGATTCCTCATCATTGAAATTTAGAAACTGTACCTTCTCTGGCAGAATGGGCAATAGAACTAGATTAAGGAATTGGAAAGGATGTGATCACAATAAAATGACAGATTGAAACAGTATACAGTAGAAACTCCGGGCTTACATGGTCAATGTGCAGTGATTGTGTGTGATTAATACAATGCACAAAAACGGCATCAAACATCAATAGAATGAAATTTACTTTATAATTAGCAGTCATTTTGGAGTAATTGGAGTAATTGAATTATGCATGTTAAATTGCGAATCATTAGGTCTGTGAGCCCAGCAACATGCATGCCAGCGTTTATTGTCCCCAATAAAAATACTTTCAATTGTTTAGTAAAATGCCCTTGGCACAGGCATAGCAACTGTCGCGTGGATGTGTCCTTGTGGTGATCTCATAGGCAGCTGTGTATATTGGGCAGGATATCATCCTATCAGTCAGTCTGGGCTTTGTTGACAGGCAAAAGCATCCATCTTTTACCAGCCCCCATGTAATGTTTATTTACAACAGCCTGGTTTTTGTACAAGAGGCTGCAATGTCTTTGCCCAAGTAAAATATTTCTTTTACCTCACAAATAAACTGATGTGCTTACTGTTCTATATAATATTTATAAATAAAATTTCATGAGACGGTCTAGGAACTTTGTAGATTATTTCCTTCTATATGTTTTTCTCTTTATGATAGCTGTAAACTACCACTTATAATGCAATGTGCAAACAAAACTGTACATATAGTTAATTCGCTATTACATCGGAAGGCATATTTATAAAGCAGTGAATCTGCCATTGACCAAAAATGTACTACACATTTCTGTGCTCATTCCTGGAGCGTGTGAAAAAATGCACATCATGCTTGTGATGCTATTAATTGTTAATTGCACCCCAAAACATGGCTAGAAAACAAGCAAGAATGTGCAAATTAGGAAGGGAATGGACTGCCCTACACTGTTAGCGCGATGCGCGGGTGTGAATGGGACCTCAGAGTGGAAGAATTACTAGTGGAACACAATGAATACCCTCTATCATAACAAGGGGCTGTTATAGTCTAACAAGATCGTACAGAAAAAATAAAAAACAATAATACTTTATTATACATATGAGTAAAAAAAAATGTGGTTGAGGTATCATAGGTCAAGCATATAGTTCATAACCAGAACCAAATATCCATGGTTGGTTTTGTGACAACGCAGGACACCAGATGCATTTCAAAGCCAACTTCTTCTATAGAGGTGCCACAAGCAAGTAGATAGAATGAACTATAAATGCAAAAATTACAATACATGAAAAAAAATGTAAGTATAGAATACATACAATCTGTTAGATAATATATGAATAACATAGGTAGGGCCTTACTTTGTATTGACTACTGACCTAAAGGTGCACTAAAGCAGCATATGTATACAAATTCATGCAGAAGGGGCCCAGGGAAAACACCTTGTAGGATGTTACACTTTCCCCGACTTGTTCATTCACAGACTTAGTTGTGGTAGGCGGTACACTTTGGTGGAGGTGGGTCAGCCACGCTCCGTGACCTTTGACCTTTGGGAACTGCCTTTTGACCTTTGACCTCTGAGGGAGGTCCCTGTTCTAATTCCTGAGTCCTAGCCTTATTCTTCAATGGTAAACGCTAACCCTAGGCCCTAACCCTAAACCCCAACCCCTAAACCTAACCCTTTTTCCTGGTCCCCTTTTGCATGAATTTTTGAAATGTCATCAGGCTTAGTTTTAACCTTTTTATCCAGCAGCTGTATACGTATGCTTCAGTGCACCTTTAGGTCAGTAGGCAATACAAAGTAAGATGCTATCTATGTTATGCATATATCATCTAACAGATTGTATGTATTATATACTTAAAACAAATTTAATGTATTGTCATTTTCTCAATTATAATACATTCTATCTAACTGCTTGAGGCACCTCTGAATAAAAAGTTGGCTTTGAAATGCATTACTTGCCCTGCCTTGTCACAAAACCAACCATGCATATGTGGTTCTGGTTATGAAATATATGTTTGACCTATGATACCTCAGCTGCATTTATTTTTACTCAAAAGTATTCTCTTTTAATATTATAATTTTTTTCTGTATGATCTTGGTAGCCTATAATAGTCTCTTGTTATATTAGAGGGTATTTATTGTGTTCTGTTGTGAGATGAAAGCTACACATTGACACCGCATCCTGCCCATTTCATGAATTACTATAAGGCCCTGTACACACGATCAGACATGTCCGTCAGACCAAAGTTTTAAAACATGCTTTAAAACCTGTCTGATGGAACCTGTCCATCGGACAAATTCGATGGTTAGTACACAAAAGCATCGGACCAAAAACCTGCGCATGCTCAGAATCAAGTCGACGCATGCTTGGAAGCATTGAACTTTGTTTTTTCATTACGTCGTGTTCTACGTCACCGCGTTCTGGTCTGATCGGATTTTGGTCCGATGGTTCAGAGTTGTCTGATGAAAACGGTCCGTCAGACAAGTCTCATCAGACATGTCTGATCGTGTGTACAGGGCCTTAAAAGGACCAATACCTTAAAATAGTTTAATGTTCACTTTTCCAGGTCTTTTTTTTTTCGGTGTTCATAGTAAATTTTGAACTTCAGGCAGGTACAAAAAGACACATACCTGCAGTTTTGTATTTGTTAAAGGCATTGTACATTTTCAGATGTTATGGTTATTTTAACTAGCTGTTATGCCGCGTACACACGATCGGATTTTCGGATTAAAAAAGTCTGATGGACTTGTTTCGTCGTAAATTTCCGATCATGTGTACGCGGCATTAGTATTGTTTTATTTCCTGTGTCGTTTATTTGTCTTACCTAGTAAAGAGGGGCTCACATGTTGTGGGTGCAGTATGTAGTGTAATGGCTGATCAATTCCCCTATCACCATAGATTGCTACAACTAACCTGGCCACAATAACCAAGAGACAAGCAACTTCTTGTTCTGGGTCACATAGCATCCAGTGCATGCGTTGCCATCTCCCCTGTGTTGCATCACAAATATGGGAGCGCTAATTTGATGTTTGCTGAAACAGTGATAAAAGAATTTATAAACCCAACATTATATGTCCCTGATATGTGCCTACTTGTGTGAGAAAGTTTCCTGTTCTCTTTTGTATTTCTTCCTACAGTATCTCACAAAAGTGGGTACACCCCTCACATTTTTGTAAATATTTTATTATCCCTTTTAATGTGACAACACTGAAGAAATTACACTTTTCTACAATGTAAATAGTAGTGAGTGTACAGCTTGTATAGCAGTGTAAATTTGCTGTCCCCTCAAAATAACTCAACACACAGCCATCAATGTCTAAGCTGCTCGCAAAAAAAAGTCAGTACACCCCTAGGTGAAAATGTTCAAACTGGGCCCAATTAGCCATTTTCCCTCCCCGGTGTCATGTGACTCGTTAGTTTTACAAAGGTTATGATTGGGGAGCAGGTGTGTTAAATTTGGTGTTATTGCTCTCACTTTTTTTAAACTGGTCACTGGAAGTTCAACAAGGCACCTCATGGCAAAGAACTCTCTGAGGATCTGAAAAAAGAATTGTTGCTCTACATAAAGATGGCCTAGGCTTCAACAAGATTGCCAAGACCCTGAAACTGAGCTGCAGCACAGTGGCTAAGACCATACAGCGGTTTAACAGGACTGGTTTCACTCAGAACAGGCATCGCCATGGTCGACCAAAGGGGTTGAGCGCACATGCTCAGCGTCATATGCAGAGGTTGTCTTTGGGAAATATACGTATGAGTGCTGCCAGCATTGCTGCAGAGGTTGAAGGGGTGGGAGGTCAGCCTGTTAGTGCTCAGACCATACGCATGGACAATGCATCAAATTGGTCTGCATGTCGTCCCAGAAGGAAGCCTCTTCTAAAGATGATGCACAAGAAAGCCCGCAAAAAGTTTGCTGAAGACAAGCAGACTAAGGATATGGATTACTGGAACATGTTCTGTAGTCTGATGAGACCAAGATAAACTTATTTGGTTCAGATGATGTCAAGCGTGTGTGGCGACAACCAGGTGAGGATTACAAAGACAAGTGTGTCTTGCCTACTTTCAAGCATGGTGGTGGGAGTGTCATGGTCTGGGGCTGCATGAGTGCTGCCTGCATTGGGAAGCTACAGTTTATTGAGAGAACCATGAATGCCAACATGTACTCTGACATACTGAAGCAGAGCATGATCCCCACCCTTCGGAGACTGGGCCACAGGGCAGTATTCCAACATGATAACGACCCCAAACACACCTCCAGGAGGTGCTTGCTAAAGAAGCTGAGGATAAAGGTGATGGACTGGCCAAGCATGTCTCCAGACCTTAACCCTATTGAACATCTGTGGGGCATCCACCAACTCTGTGATGTCATCATAGAGGAATGGAATAGGACTCCAGTGGCAACCTGTGAAGCTCTGGTGCCCAAGAGGGTTAAGGCAGTGCTGGAAAATAATAGTGGCCACAGTATGTCACAGGTATGCCGTACCTTCAGAGTGCATGTGCCAGTGACGTATCCCGGCTACATCTCATATAAAAATCTCCTAAACAGTGCAAGTTTTAGGAGATATTCACTGTACCTACAGGTAAGCCTTATTATAGCCTTACCTGTAGGTACAAGTTCAAAAGTGGACTTTACTAACACTTTAATGTCAGAACCAGCATTGTCTTTTTAAGCAATTTGAGCTACTTCTATTGGATTGGACTACATGGGCCAACCTTTGCTCCCCATGTGCATCAGTGAGCCTTGGCTGTCCATGACCCTGTCGCCGTTTTGCCTGTTTTTCTACCTTTGACTACTTTTGGTAGGTCTCGACCACTGCAGACCAGAAACATCATGTCTGAGGTCATAATGTTATGGCTGGTAGGTGTATATTTAGATGTTGCTCTTTTTACCTGTGGGACAGATTAATCCATTTATTCTTAACTGGATATCCCTTCAGCAACAGTAATCCAAACTAACAGGCTTTTCAAGGCTTGTAATGTATAATGATTGGCATGTGGGAAAGTGGTAAATTAAATCCAATAAAGACATTATAAATTGTGCTTTATCGGTACAGATCAAACTAGACAGTGGGTGGTTCATATATACCAAAGCAGCTTTCAGGGATATTTCATTTCCTTTCAGCGCAGTCACATCTGATTGTTCACATTCCCCCTGACATCGCATACTAACCCAGACACTGCCAGATTGGGTTTTGAATTGAATCTATTCCTGGTGGGCACATGTGGTTTCTTTATTGCTTGTATAGGCCAAAATATATTCTGCGGGTCGGGTGAGGATATCGTTGGATCCTGGGACAGGTAGATTTGTTTTTTAAGTCAGCAGCTACAGTATTTGTAGTTCTGACTTTAATTTGTTTATTATTATACAGGATTTATATAGCACCAACAATTTGCGCAGCGCTATGCAACATCAGGGAAGACCGTACAGTCACAGTACAATTCAATACAGAAGGGATCAGAAGGCCCTGTTCGTTTACAGGGTGAAGGTCCTCCTTAGGTAGCGGTATCCTTGAGAATTATTTCATAATGTCAATAAATGACAAAATTAGCCCCCGTTCACAAAAGTGTATATGCGAAAAACGCAAAACCTATTTAGAAAATAAATCTATAGAATTTTATCTTTGCCTTAGGTTTTGCTGCTTGATGAATCAAAAATATTGGCACAAAACTTATTTCAAGATACTAAGCTGCTTTTATGTACAGACCTTTTTTTATGTGTTCCACCCAAATGTAAATGAGGTGGAAATACAACACTAGCCTCATTTGAATAACAAACATCCATATCAGGAACTCATTCTGAATTCTCATTCTTCAACTGACAATGCTATAGAAGCATGCCTGAGAGTTAGAAAGTAACTGAAATAACATTCACAAGCCAATGATTTTCAGCATGAGCGCACTGTCATCCAGCGTAAGATTTGACTTGGTTGTGAGTTCATCATTTAACCCCTTGTTGGCCAGTGCCTCATTTACACTAGGTTGATTCCATCCCAAGCAGTTGGCAGCAAAAAGTTGTATGTATGTTCAGAAACATTTCACGTGTGCACTGCTAACAGTTGGTCAAGCAGTGCCTTAACCACACCTATGTTTATACAGGAGATCAGCAGACCTGTCATGCACACATGAAAGATGTTTAGTGCGGCACACACCCAACCACACTGTGTGGAACTGAACTCTGGACACAAAAACGCTCACCTAAATGTATTCCTCAATAGTCATAAGGGATATAAATCCACTTTTGTACACTAAAGGACTTTGAAAACCCAGTAACATTATGTTGCACATACCCTGTGTAGAGAGAAGAGCTGTGGGAGGGACCCTGCAGGGGGGCAGAGACAAGACCTGTCAACCTGCAAAAGGAGAGAGAACAGCAGTGACCAGTCTTCATTACAGGAGAAGTCTGCATAGAGGCAAAATTTCACTGGATTACTTAACAGCACTGAAAGATATATACAAAGTGCACCAAAAAAAGAATGCAGGTCTTTTTTCTTTAGACAATATTTGCTTATTCTCAAGTACACTGTATTGACAAAAGTATTGAGATGTCTACCTTTACACGCACATGAAGCTCTATGCAGCGTTATAAATTCCTGGAGGTATTTTCAAACAATCATGCTCATGAAGGAGGAGTGGCTTCTGAAATGCATCCCGATTGGCTGACACAACGGTTGGACTGACAGCTCCTCTCACTACTCCAGCTGGACACATCTTTGGGCAGACTTCCGCTTTTTGGATATACCATCACAGACACATCTTTGGGCAGACTTCCGCTTTTTGGATATACCATCACAGCCACACAGGGCAGCCTAACGCCTGTCTCCCTGCACGGACTCCAGGCTCGTCTTGCTCCCCACCACAGCTGGTTTTCTTCTCCACCAAGGACTACCACACAGTTCCTAGCTCATTACAATCCACTGCGGACTGTCATCCTCTCTCTCCCCCTCACCCGCTTATGAGTTCTATTTGTTTTATATGGTATTTTACTTAATAAATTGTGCTACACAATGCCAGTTTGGCGCTTTCTTTCCTTCTCTTCCTATTTTACAGATTGTGGATTTCCAGCCCACAAATGAAAGCAGCTTTGCCAGCACCACAGTGTCAGCAATTTTGTACTAATTGACATTTTTATTCTAATCATCGTCTACATCAGTACCTGACTTTACAAATGCGCTTCTGGAAGAATGGTCAAGCATTCCCATAGACATACTCCTAAACGTTGTGTATAGCCTTCCCAGAAGAGTTGAAGCTGTTATAGCTGCAAAGGGTGGGCCAACTCAATATTGAATCCTACGGACTAAGACTGGGATGCCATTAAACTTTATGTGTGTGTAAAGGCAGCCGTCCCAATACTTTTGACAATAAAGTGTATATTCTGTCAGCACACACTTTGTATTGTTATTGCAATGTTTATTTTAACCACTTCTGGACTGCCGCACGCTGATATACATTGGCTGTTTGAAGGGGGATATCTTTATTATGGCATGCCCAGGTATCCTCCTCTTCAGCCGGCGGTCCGGTTTCCAAAAATAGTGGTCTCTGCGGTGGCCAAAACATCACTTCTGCACATAGCTCTTTTTTTTTTATTCCTATTTTTTTTTTTTTATTATTGCATTCTAGTGAAAATATGACATCTGAAGTCTTTTTGACCACAGATCTCATATATAAGAGGTCCTTTCATGCTTTTTTCTATTGTTACAGGGGATGTTTACATAATAGGAATAAAAGTGACACACTAAATGTTTTTGAAAGAACAGTGTAAAAAATAAAAAATAAAATAAATCTGAAAAAAATGTTAATGGCGCACCGTTCTGCCAAGCTTGTGTGCAGAAGCGAAGGCATACGTGAGCAGCGCCCACTAATGAAAACAGCGTTCAAACCACACATGTGAGGTATTGCAGCGACCAGTAAAGCGAGAGCAATAGTTCTAGCCCTAGGCCCCCTCTGTAACTCAAAACATGCAACCTGTAGAATTTTTTAAACATTGCCTATGGATATTTTTAAGGGCACTATTTTGAAGCATGACATGTTGGGTATCAATTTACTCGGTGTAACATTATCTTTCACAATATAAAAAAAATTGGGCTAACTTTACTGTTGTTATATTTTTTAACTCAAAAAGGTGTATTTTTCCCAAAAAAAGTATCCTTGTAAGACTTCTGCGCAAATACGGTGGGACATAAAGTATTGCAACGACCGCCATTTTATTCTCTAGGGTGTTAGAAAAAAAAAGTATAATGTTTGGGGGTTCTAAGTAATTTCTAGCCAAAAAAAATGTTTTTAATTTGTAAACAATAAATCTCAGAAAGAGGCTCGGTCCTTAAGTGGTTAAAACATAACACTAGGTAAACAACTACACACACAGTTAAAGACTAAGTTCACCTTTAGGAGCATGTTACACCCATAGTTAGATGGGTGTAACATAGGGAGTTAGATGACCAGTCGGGCTGTATTGCACTATACAGTTCTGGTAGCTTATCTACAGAACAAGACACTAGAGTAGTAAAAATGGTTGTGACTCAGTGTGGTGATGCATCTTTGTTCAGTCAGTAGGCTGGGCCTAGGTTCAGAGGCGGTTCTCTAATTAGGGAAATTAGGCAGTCGCCCTGGGGTCTTACACTCACAGGGGCCTCGCGGCCTCCTAATTTGCCTGTGATTAATACTAATGTCGGCACCATCAGATCTCTATCACCCCTCTATCTTTCTCACCTCCCTCCTCTCCCCCACTCTTGCATTGCCTGAATACATCTGATGGGTGAGGAGGGTGCCCCAGAAGTGGTGCCGATCACCTGTTTGCTAGATCCGTGCATTTTGTGCAGCCATTTTTCTTGCGTGAATTATTTTTCCATTATGGGCATGAGTGGGGGGTGGGGGCCCTCATGTCTTTGTTTTGCCTGAGGCCTCACAAAGCCTAGAGCCGCCTCGGCCTGGGTTGGTGGCCAAGCTATCTACAGGGTAGACAAGGGAAGTCACTAACCTGACTGTGTTGTTTAACACAGTGTTGCAAATGCACCAAATTTCACCTATGTGTATTTCAACAATGTATTTTACTGTTTACCTTCAGTATAGAGGGATTTCAATGTCATGTTTGTTGCCGAGGCATCACCTTGTTCGCAGCACATTGGCAAGTGTGTTATGGATAAAGTGACTGCCAACAAGAGTTGCTTAGTAGCATGAAATTAGTGTTCTTTAGTTCTAACACTACATAAATTGGAGACATGCTCATATGTTAAAGCGGAGTTCCACCCTTAAAACCACTTTGTTTCATCCCATCCAGCATACTGGCGTCAGCGCCAGTATGCTGTTTTTTTTTTTTGTTTTTTTTAATCCATGTACTTACTTTATAATAAATCATTTAATTTCGTGCACACCGCGGTATGTCGCCGCTATAAGGCGTCACGCCTTCCGGAAACAGCCGATTAGCGTTCGGCTCTTCTCGGCGCCTGCACACAGACCCAGAAGCTGACTGCGCAGGCGCCGTATATAGCCGCATCACGCCCTCCAAAAAAAGCCGAACTAGGACCGGCTATTTACGGCGCCTGCGCAGTCAGCTCCTGGGTCTGTGCGCAGGCGCCGAGAAGAGCCGAACGCTAATCGGCTGTTTCCGGAAGGCGTGACGCCTTATAGCGGCGACATACCGCGGTGCGCCCGAAATTAAATGATTTATTATAAAGTAAGTACATGGATTAAAAAAAAAGAAGCATACTGGCGCTGACGCCAGTATGCTGGATGGGATGAAACAAAGTGGTTTTAAGGGTGGAACTCCGCTTTAACATAAATCCATGTGAAAAGTTTAGCTGGTGTGGATAAACAGTAAGGCTCCATGCACACTGGACGCTAAAATAATGTTATAGAAACGCCAGTAGCTTTGCAGGGAATCTTTCAAAGCTTTTTCAAGTTTTTGAAATATCGTTTTTTAGCGTTTTTATTTTTTTCAATGGATCAAAAACGCTGACGAGCCACCTTTTGGAGCGTTTATCTGCGTTTGATGTCTTTTGAGGTAAAAACCGGCACTTTGAACGCGATTTTCGGGCGTTTAGAAAAAAGCCCATAAACTCCACTGCTCGTTAAAGCTGAAAAACATCTATGCGTGCATGGACACATAGGCTAACATAGAGTAGAGTTCATGGGCTTTTAAAAAAAATGCCCAAACTACAATAAACTGCAGTTTATCAGCTCCAGTGTGCATGGAGCCTTAGGCCTCGTACACACGGACAAGAATCTCTTTGTTTTTCCAGATGACATTCTTGGCAATAATCTCTTGCTGCCCGAGTGTACACATTGACCTTTTCAAAAGAACCGCAGTTCTCTTGAAAGGCAAGAACGCAGTGACGTCATTGCATATGACAAGCTTGCGACACACGGATACTCTGCTCTCCAGAAACCTGCTACTGCTTTTTCCTCTACTAACTTACCCAATGGGTCCACTTACCGTCTTACAGGGAGGCATGTGATCTCCACCAATGTAGAAATACTCATGTCTAGCTGACAATCACTAGGTCCTAGCACAGTCACCTGATGGATGACATGACGTCACTGCTCTCTCTAAACTCTGACACCTTGAACAAGCAAATTGACTGTCTCTTTTTAAAAGAAATCCAGCCAGTTCCTCTGATCCTCCTCTTCAGCAGATTTCCTATAGCAAAGCATCTAGGCCTACAGGTGAACATCAAAGGTATTTCATCCACGCAATCACTTTTTTTTACATCATCTCAACAAGACTTTTAATATAGGTTAATGTTAACATTTGAGTACAGGTTCACTGGAAAGAGAATTTCCATACCAAATTTATTTACCACTTGATTGAGTACAAAACGTTCTTCTGTCATTTTATCTTTGTTGATAAATGTCTAGAAGCACCTGGAAAATGTTGAGCTACAAAAAAAATACAGAGGCAAATCTTGAATGCCTAAGACTGTCCATGGAAATCAATATGCAAATATGCCGTTGCTGTGCTGATTAGATGACTGCAGTTTACCATATAGTTATTTCATGCAAGAGCAATTAAATACTGTAGCTACACGCCTTCTTTATAGCATATTGGGTTTTCCAGCATTACACACAGGACATATTTAATATATTTATTGGTCTGTGAACATTAACAAAGTAACATCTTCATTAGCAAAGTATTCCCTGCTAATTATAAAGCAAACAATGACCATTTGTGACTAACACACCTCTTCATATGACTGATTTATTCTGTGTGTGACATGCTGTTATTATAAAAATGTATGTCTGTGTTTGACAGGTACTAGAAAGTTTCAAGATCATGGACTACAGTCTACTACTTGGCATTCATGTACTTGACAATACATCCAAAGACAAGGAAGGAGAGACATCTCACTATTCCATAGACAACAAGCGACCGTCAGTACAAAAAGTTTTGTACTCCACTGCACTGGAGTCTATACAAGGGCCAGGAAAAGCTGTTGACGCTGTTATTAGTGAGGACACGTGAGTTATATATGAAATTGTTTAAAACTTTGAAAACTTTATTTTAACCAGTTCAACTCTACGGCAATTGTTTTCATTTTTGCACACATGTAAAAATATAAGTTTTTAGCAAAAAAAAAACAGAACATTAAATAATATAATGATAGTTGCACATTTTTATGTAACTAATGAAGAAATGGCTGCACACCATTGTTTATTTTAAAAATACTTTATTGGGGTTTCCCAATGTGACAACACAGGACACCAACAGGCTGAATGGTAGACACATTTCACACACTAAAAATTTGCTTAATCATTAATGATTAATTAAAAAAATATAAAAGATGATATTGCGAGTAAATAGACACCCAACATTTCAAGTCTTAAAACTTTTGTTCTTTTCTCTTTTTCATTTTGTTGCTATCCCAAAAGGGTTAATTAACCACTGTGTGATAGCATTGGCCAGGTGGCCTGTACTTGTTTTTTAGATATAAGGGGATCTGCTCGGTTTGATGTGTCCCCTGGCTAAAACCGGAAGTGACTAAATCATCGACTTATCTGGTTTTATTGTTTATTTGTGAGATCAAGGCATGAATCAAGGCCTCGCTCCCCCCTCCCCCTGGGGGATTGTGGTTCCAGGCTCCCGGTAACACCTGGAAAGCCCGGGAACCACGGGAGGGAGGCTGCCAAACTGAAGGGGGCACTACACTTCCCTATCGGCTCTGTGAAAGGGATCGGTGGCTAGAGAGCTGCTGTATCACTTTAAATTTCAAGCTGGAATCGGCTGAGCCGGCTGAAGAAAGCCCACACAAGCTGATGGCTGACATCAGCTTGTGATTAAAGGTCTACTCTTTGGACGTACGTAGTATGCCCAAAGTGCTAAAATAGTTAGGCAAACAATGCTTCACACAAAAGAGCATTTTTGACAATATTGGATTAGCCGCAAATTAAAACTCTTAATTGCAATTTATGAATGGCAAAGCATCAAAAGCTTGTTCAACTATGTTGGTCTTGCTGCCATCTGACAGGTTTAAATACCGTAACTTTTTTTTATGATCACTTGAAAATCACTAACTGTTTCCAAAACACACATGGCAGCCAACATATTCCTCTCAGTACATATTTCCTAGAAATCTCCAAACATAAATGTGTACTATGAATAGCTTCTTTACTGATCCAAGTTGCTGGGAAAAGATCGCCTTATTCAGTAATATGCCTTGCAAACAAAGAAAAGGCAACATTAATTCATTCAGTAGTGCTAGTTAAAGAAAAACTAGCAGATACTGTAAACATAGACTGCCTTTAAGTGATAAGTACTATATATTTTTCTGCTGGAAGAATATCATGTATATTATACTTATAAACTGTTTTATGGGCACATACTGTATCTGTGATTGTAATTATGCTGCAATAAAGACTATTTCTGTTTATCTATTGAAAGCATGCTAACGCAGTATAGTAAATTTTACCTTTTATCATCTATGTTCCCGAGACGCATGATATCCAAAAGTGATTTTCAGAATTAACTGAGGTTGAATAAGGTTAAAAATGTATGTTTATAAAAGTGTATCAATACCTTTATAGTATACTGTAAAAACAACTTATATGTAAATGTCAAACCAGGATATCTTTCTTTACAATTTACATATGACAGCATGCTGGGCTAATATTTTTCAAATTTTATAGGATGGGTGGTATTCCTGCCAAAAACCACAGAGGTGAACGGGTACTCCTTTTCATGGGCATCATTGACATTCTGCAGTCCTATAGGTAAGTATAAGGAATTTGAATGAACAGATTTTACACACTCAACTGCAGTGCCATAACAGTTCTCTTTATCGCTACACTTTTATGTTCCAGTACTCTTCCCCAGTCTTGTACAACAACATCTTATGCATAGAATGGATACAATTTTTCAGATTTTTTTTTTTTATTGTTTCCAGGTTGATAAAGAAGTTAGAACATTCGTGGAAAGCTTTAGTTTATGATGGGGTAAGTTTTTGTCAATTTGTACAGATGTTTTTATGATAAACAATTGTAATTGTTTCTTTCTTATGATCTACACTATGTAAAAACCCTCTATGAATGGAGGATGAATGAAAGGTCCACCTCCTCTATTCATTCTCATTCATGAAAGCTGTAATATAGCTTTCATGAATGGAGGAAAGGGCAGGCATAGTTGGCATTCTTGACGAGTGCCTGTGACAGGTCCTTCAGCTCTTTGCATGCGGTTGCGGCACAATGGTGCTCCATTTAGGTGTTAAAACAGTTGGTGAGGAGGTGACATATTGCCTCCTCATTGCCTATCAAATGAGTCTGAAAAGCGATTCGAGAGGTTGCTAGGGGTTACTTGAGCAATGAGCAATTTCTGCCTCTTCCCACTGACAGCAGCTTTCTGTAAGGGGGTAATTCTTCCAAATGACCACAAGTGTAAGGTGCATTCTTCCACTGACCATCACATTTATGTTTCATGAGTTGTAGATATATTCATTTTTAGCAGGGGTTCCTGAGACTCCTTTGTGTTGAAAAACTAGAGAAAGGTCGAAATGGTCAGCTTTTATTTATTCATGTAAAAACTTGCAAAATTAAAAAAAAAAACACTGTTGCTGTATCTGCAGTGTAAGCTGGAGTATGGCTTCAGTTGGTTAGCGTATCTAAATCTGTATCTGCATCTAACACCCCCCTACCCTAGACTGACTGTCCAAAGGTACCCCTATGCTCCTTCATCCAGAGTGGGAGTACTTTAATACAGAAGGTGTGTTTCTGGCCAGATCACTAGGGGAAAACAGAAGGGGAAAAGTCTAAAAAAAAACAAATGCAGCCACCACAGCTAAGCTGCAATATATTGCATTTTTGATTTTGGGTTTAATACCACTTTACAGAGCCCATAAACATTTTAAATCTAATGCTCAATAAGGTAGTAAATGATCCAATGCCTAATTTCTGCTTTGACAGGTGAAATATCTTAAAGGATAAATCATCCAGGATTGATTTTCCTGGATTACCACAATATATATTGGAGAGACAAGGCCAGCAAAAAGGAAGCATAGGGAACAGTGGTATAAAAATATGTTTTGAGGTATACCACCAGTAAATCACCCAATCACTCTCACATGGGTGGGTCTCTGTGGCAGAATGGCATATAGTAAAAAAAAAAAAAGATGGCAGAGGTTGTCTGAATGTGGCAACAAATGTGCACACCATGCTAGTGTGATCATGAATGTTTAAAACAATGATCGCTTTATAGAATTATTTATTTTGTAGTTGTCGTAGATACCATTCTGTGTATTAGGTCTGCAGTGGCTTATTTTTTATTTATATATCCTTCAAAAGCATATGCTAACATTGTGCATGTGTCATTACCTTCTTCCTTCATCATCAGACATGCTCCAACCTTTGCCTGTGTTTCCTTTAGTGTAAATAGCTGCCTGCCTCTTCCTTTTATGTACTCACATGAGTAATAACCTTCATCAAATCGAATGCTGCAAGGTGAGACGTCATCTTGCCAATAATGCTTTCGGCAGAAAAGTCTGTTTAGATTACTTTGTTTTCAGGGACCTGGACTTTATTTTTAGAAAGGCGATGCTATTAATCAACTGGAATTACTCCGTTCCAAAATGAAAAAGATTTAGGTTTGCTTATTACTGTTAAGGATTGTCACTCCCATTCAAAGAAATTTCTGTCACATAAAGCTAGATGGATACATGATAGCTGTATCTAAAGCCTAGTACACACTATTGTTTTTTTTTTTTTGTTTGTTTTTTCATTCAACCCTGCAGGCTGAACAACAAAAAACTGAAGAGCTCGGGTGGAGATCCTGTACCAATAATCTGGTTTTAGTACAGCAATCTTCCCGCTGAGCTATTCTGTTCTGACAGCCAAATCCAACCCTCCTCCCCGAACACACAGTTCACCTTTTTCGGTCTTGCCCCTTCAGCCGGCTTCTGTCGGACCGCCTGCCGGACACATGGTTTCCAATTAAGCAGCCAATACCACCTGATATTTGGCCAGTGTCTTCGTGGCGTAACTCTTCTTTCTATCTAGTTCAGTCAGTCAGCAAAATGGTCATTAGTCGTTCACTATTGACAATTAAAAATGGAAATCAATGCTGTCAGATAACTGATTTATTTATTAATTAATTAATTTTATTTTAGGTACTTATGGTATATAGCGGCGTCAATTTACACAGCTATTTTACATATACATTGAACATTCACATAAGTCCCTGTCCTTAAGGAGCTTACATTGATGGTTTACAATTTAATTAAAATTATACAGGAGTTTTATAGCGCCAACAGTTTGCACAGTGCTTATTTCATGAGGGCAGACAGTACATTTACAATACAATTCAATACAGGAAGAATATGAGGGCCCTGCTCATTAGAGCTTACAATCTAGGAGGGAGGGATACGTGATACAAAAGGTAATAACTGTGGGGGATGAGCTGATGGATTAAAAAATAAAAATAAATAGAAGTACAGTTGTTAGGTAGGGACAGATCAGGCTTCTCTGAAGAGGAGGGTTTTTCAGGGACCGTCTAAACCCAAACAGAGTAGGAAATATTCGGACAGATTGGGGTAAGGATAGGCTCCTAAGAAGTCATGGAGGCAAGCATAGGAGGAGGTAAACATTTTCTGTACTAGTCATAGGTATTGTTTATAGACAAATGCAAATTAATACATTAGTTAGCTTATGAATAATGCAAACTGCAGCCCTGGAGTCTCTTGGAAGATGTGTATTCTTTCTGTGGTATTGGAAGATTTCTCATTAAACTTCCAAGATCAGATTGCCCAAGCATACATGCTTATATCAATTCAAGAGGAAATGAGAACAAGGGAAGAGACCTCTATTGTCTTCTTATCTTGGGGGGTAAGTTGCAATGGGCAGAGAACGTCCAATACACTATAGGTGGAGTGATGTAGGTAGGCTGTGGTAGCTTACAGTGCCTTATATTGCCCATTAACCTTAACATTTTACATCTATTCAGCATTTTTAACATGTGAATATATTTCTGTATCTCTCTCTCTCTTTGTATTCCTATTAACGCTATATTTTGCCGTATCCCATAGCTTTAATAGTTACTTGCCCAAGTCACAGGCCATATGACTCTTTTTTTTTTTCTTGCTTGACAGAATTTTTTTTTTTTTTTTTACCGATAGTCTGTAAACTGGATTTATTTTATAAGACTCTCCCGAGGGAGCCAAGGGAAAATCTTGTATAACAGGATTTGCTATCACAGGAATTTCATTGGGGGAAAATCGTTCTCATGGGCTTATCAAAGGAATTTGCATTAGCTGGATTTACTGTTTTATAACATAGATGCCTGTTCCTTTCTTTCTAGGACACAGTGTCAGTCCACAGGCCAAGTTTCTATGCAGGCAGGTTTCTGAAGTTTATGAATTCCAAGGTCTTCAAAAGGGTCCAAGGTATGGAACATCAGCGTCATCACTTTTCTTGAAGATGATACCAGAGAATTGCGAGGGAAAAGGTGGTCACATGATTTCATACAAACCAGAACCATCTTTAGACGCAATATCAGAGGTGGATCCTTACTGTACTCATGCATGTGATAATCTATGCTCCCAAAATATTGCTAAATTAGTCTGCACCAGAATGGTTCACGCCACTAGAATATCAAATCTTAGTTACCAGTTATTGATATACTTATTTTACAGTGACTTTTATTGTACCTGATACAGCCTGCACCCTGTGGAAGAAAACATGCTTTCTTACAATAACTTCTATATCACACATGATCAGGAAGAAGTTTTTGTTTTCCTTGAAATATAAAAATGTATAGTTTAGTTACCTGTGCACAATAGTATTTTTTTCTTTTTAAATGATTGGATAAAAACAAATGACAATGTAATTTCCAAGTAATATTTGCCAGGTCTGCCAGAGTGTGTATAAGCTGAGACTCATTTATATGAGCAGCACTTACCAGGACACTGTCAAGCAAAAAAGCTGTTGACCAGCCAAGTCTAACCCCTCCCACTGCTTCTGTTTTATGCTGGTGCCCTAGGAGGTGGAAGTCTTTTCTCTATTAAGTCTATTACTAGACATTGTGTTTTCTTTATTTTGTTCTTTAATTAAATCAAGATATCATCTGCATGCTGCTGAGCTGGGTTTTATTTTCAGCTATCAATATCAGCTAATCCTTTGCGCTGTCTTGGAGGCTGTTCAGTCCCCGCTGGGCTGAAGAACATGGGGCCTGCCTGGAATGTGTCCTCTAGGCCAGTGGTCATCAACCCTGTCCTCAGGGCCCACTAAGGCCTTGTACACACGATAGGATAGCCAGAGGACAACGGTCTGATGGACCGTTTTCATCTGTCAAAACCGATCGTGTGTGGGCCCGATAGGTTATTTAATTTTGGTTAAAAAAAGCCAACATGCTTTAAAATTTAACCGATGGATACCTAACGATAGGTCAAAACCGATCGTTAGTAGGCACGACCATCGGTTAAAAATCCACGCATGCTCAGAATCAAGTGGACGCATGCTTGGAAGCATTGAACTTCATTTTTTTTAGCACGTCGTTGTGTTTTTTACGTCACCACGTTCTAACACAATCGTTTTTTTAACTGATGGTGTGTAGGCACATCAGACCATTAGTCAGCTTCATCGGTTAACCGATGACAACGGTCCTTCAGAACGTTCTCATCGGATGGACTGATCATGTGTACAAGGCTTAACAGGCCAAGTTTGCAAGATAACTGTAACACATCACAGGTGATATAATTTGCTGCTCAGTGATTGCAGTATTCCAGTCTGCATCTCCCTAAGGTAATACATAAAACCTGGCCTGTTAGTGGGCCCCCGAGAACAAGGTTGATGACCACTGCTCTAGGCAATGCTATCTGCAAGTGGTGCTTCCCAGACCCTTTATTTACAGTGTTGGTTAGCCAGAGCAATTTCTGGTTTCAGACACGTAGAACAGTCTCTAGTGTGACCCAGTCTCTGTGGACTCTAAATGAGTGCACCATTTTTTCTGCGCAACAGGGGCTACTGCATTGTTTGTAACGTTGAACACCAATTTGAATTTGCTATGGTTTTCTGAGAAAAAGTCAGCTGCCCCCCGCTGTGGATCCAGTGATATTCCACTTTAACAAAATACTGAAATCTTGAGAGATAGGGGACTCTCTGTGATTCTTACACTTCCAAAAGCTAAGAAATCTACCTCTTGTATGCTCTGCCCTTGTATATTGAAGGCTTATTTTGCATTGTACGGTAAAGAAAGTTGCATCCCAGTAAGTACTCTGTGGGACGAATCCTGCCCTTTTTATAATTAGGACTGGATCATTATTTGAACCATCAAGGGTCAAATCTCCTTGTATTCCTATTTAAAATATTACATTTTTTGTTCACAACCTTTGCACATGGTATCTTCACAGCCTGTGGGATATTAATTTGGTTCTTGTCGGCACTTTCAAAAGACCACCTTTTCAACCTAATAAGGATATTCCCCTTTTCCACTTTCATTGACAGAGTTGTGTTCCTCGTTGCCATAACCTCTGCAGGACTTGTGTCTGAGCTTGCAGCCTTATGCCGGGTACACACTATAAGAAAATCAGGCGAACATTTTCATCCGAGGAATGATCGTGCGATTTTTCTGATAGTGTGTACACAACTTTTAACAGCCAGTTTCAACTTTCCGAATTAAAATTTTCAAAGAGACCAAATGACTTTGATCTGATTTTCTCATAGTGTGTATGGGGTATTAGCCTGCAAAGAACCATTTTTGGTCTTGCACAGGAATAAGGCAATTTTAAAGCCCAGAGACTTATTCCTTCCTAGGGTGGTTTCAGCTTTTCATCTCAACCCAAGTTCTGGATAAAGCTCATGTTGTCTGACTTTACATCTCAGCCACTGCTTGCATTAGAAGTCTGACTCCCTGTTCCTTAGTCCTGATTATCCCTGTATGGGGAACCAGCTCCTACTTCCACTATTTTTCAGTGGCTCAGACAGGTCATTGAACAAGCCTATGGCCTTAATCGCTTCCGTACTAGCCTGTAATACACCCACTGCCAGGCCATTTTTCAGTGTTGTGATAGTTTGACTAACAATTACTCATCATGCAACACTGTACTCAGCTGAATTTTATATATTTTTTGAGACAGGTGGAGGTTTCTTTTGGTGGTATTCATTAACCTATAATGCAGACTAATTTATATAAAAGATTACAAAAATCTGTTTCACTTTCTGTTATAAAACATATTTTTAAAAATGCCAGAAGGATACGAAAACCCCCAAAATTAACCCTTTTAGGAAAATAAAGTTCCACATTTTCCCTTTGAAAGCACACTCTACTAGATAGACAAGTGTCTCTTGGGTTTTTTGGCATCAGACAATCATTTCCTAAATTTGCAAGGTCACCACCTAGTCTTCTGTTCACACATTGTCCAAGTTTTACCAGGCCTCCTCTGATGCAGGCTTTAGGTGTAAGGTCCTTAAGAAGCTCTTTAAGCCTCAGTTTTATCCAGTTTGATGGCCTTTTAGCGTTTCGTTTGCTGTGTTGCCCACCTCTCAATTGGACTACTTTTGGACATCCCACTTGTTTCAAATTAACTGAATCCTGTATCTTATAATGAACAATAAAGAAAACCAAATGTTTGTACTTACAGTAAAAACTGTTTTTGAAGTTCATTAAAAGACACAGGTCCCACTCATCTTTTTTGTGATCTACTGCTTTTCCACAAAACTGAAGCACGTTGGAAACAGGAGGGGTTATATTTGGTTGGCCAAGCTTTTTTTGCATTCCAGTGACCAAATCCTCCTGTAGGTGGCAGAATATCCAAACCCTCCTAATATTTACTTATTCCTGTGACCCTTAATGAAGATTTTACAACTTTTGTTACTTTCCAGATAACACTAAGCACAAGGAAAACGTAGGAAAATGTAGGAAACTTTATTTTATGTGGTCTGGTGAAGAGTTACTGAACTCTTTGCACAGTTTTATTGAATAAATCTGTATATGTTTGTGATGGCTAGGATCCAGGGTTATAGCAATCAAGACCAAATCCAGGCTCAAGGTTGCTGCATTCCAATGGTGTACCCTGTTCCTACCAACGACTTGCAGCCTTATTTTTAGTATATCGTTTCTACAGCTGACCAAAGTTTTTTTTAAGCCATGCCAAATGTGTACTTTCAATGGTGTATAGCTGTTGTGAGGAAAAAAGCAGCGTCTCGTTGTTGGTAAGTCTATTGCAGCAAAGTAGGGGCACACAATGGTGAGGAGCAAATACCAGACAATTCTGGCCATCCCCAAACTCCCACATCATTCAAAAAGTGCAGGCAGCAATTGACCTATAAATATACACACGTCACTATAACGCAACGATAAACAAAAAAAATGCCCAAAATTAACCCTTAGTTTAAAAAAAAAGAAAATATATAAATGATATATAAATCATAATAAATTGTTCAGAAAAGTCCAAACACCCTCAAAAATGTGGAATATGAAAAATCATCCAATCTGTTTCACTCTGCACCATGTTGGACCCTTCATCTATGAAAATTCCACTTTCCAGATTCTTTGACCTCCAAATTATAGCCAGGTCTTTTCAGGCATGTGTGAATAATCCCCTTAGGACATGTCATCCAATTCAGAAAAAAGCATTCACAGATTTCTTAATGTATTGCTATTAAACTTTCAGCCTAGCAATTTTATAACTCAGAATAGAAACAAAAGACTCCTCTGTTGTATTAAAACGCAGAATTCCTACTTAAAAGGACAAACTCACATTGCCATTGTTTGTTAGTATTAGAACTGCAATCCCACCAATACAGCAAATACCTACCTTCTCAGTCGGCAGAATGCCAGCAGTGACTTAGGTAAGGCCCAGCCCACTAGTTTCATCTAACAACTTCTATAAGAGCATGTCTGTTTCTTCTGTTTTGTTTTGAGTGGCAAACTGGTTTAATTTATCTATATGAAACTAGCTGCACAGCATCAACTTATTGACACACATTTACACTCACTTTGCAGCTTTAAAGTCTTCACCTTCCAAACGACGGTGCAATTCAATCCCGGCTTTGAAGTCTTCATCGCAGGAGATACTGTCTCCCAGCAATCAAGAATGGTCAGAAGAGAAAAACATAAAATTAGCAGAGGGACAGAGCTTCAGCAGTCTGGATGAAGAGGGTAAGAAACACTGGAACAAGGTATTGCAATCTGAAGCAAATAAGTGAGCAGTCTGTTTATTCTAATAACGTCTATGTAAACCTGACCATAGACATGAGATGGCAGTCACACATCAAAATAGGAAAGTGTGCAGAAGCTAGGAACAGCAACTACATTTTAAGGAAATAATAGTAATCTGGTGGTAAAATCCAAAGCGTCAACATATTCCCCTGATTATAAGAGTACAGGATGTTGCATGTTATCCATAGACATATCAGTAGTCCATCAAGTCCAACCAAAGGCTGCTGAATTGAGTGCCATACTTCCTATTTCAAGGTTACGTTTTCAGTAAGAAATGAATTGCGTTTGTCAGTCTGCACCTTTCAACAGTACTTTATCTGATTAAATACAGTACAAGGTTGGAAACCAGAGCAGCAACATACTGTATGCCTGTGGCAATGATATGATTTAGCCACCTCACTGAATGTCTGTGCATGTTATTGTTCCATCAGTGCCTTTTGCCTAACTGGTTTTCCCCACCCCAAAAAACACCACATGATATCCAAAAAAAGCATTGTGCATTTGTGCCTATTTTGACACATTGTAAGGAGTGAGCAGATCTGCTTGATACTCAGTGGCATATGGCTTGGAATAGTATGGGGCCTGCACCCTTGAGGCCCTCCTGCTATTGATATACCAGCCGATATGCCTGGTGTTTCTTCGTGACTATTTTAAAGCGGTTTATTGACTCAAATACAGCAGCAGGAGCTATTGGCAAGCACAACCAGTGAGAAGGGAGCCAGGGCGGGGCCGAGCACTGCTCTGTGTGTCTTATGGTCACACAGAGCGGGGCTAGGAAGCAGGCATGCATGAGTACCCCATAGCAAGCGGCTTGCTATGGGGGCACTAGGCGGGGAGTGCTGGTGGGGGAACCGAGAAGAGGAGGATTTGGGCTACTCTGTGCAATACCATTGAAAACGCTGCAAATGCAGAGTTTTTAACCCCTTTTTTGTGGTTAAAAGTGCCCCGCTAGCGGGCAAAAAAAACGTAAACAGCACTAAAGCGCCACTAAAACAATCGGCGCCTTAGTGCTAATGCGGCTGCTGCCCCAGTGTGAAAGGGGTCTTAGTGCCACTTTCAGGAAAAAAAATGGTCCTTGTGGATCAGCTGAAACTCATGAATAACTGATTTCTGCAAATCAGCCAGATCACAGTCACACTCAAGTTAATTAATATTTTTAAGAATCACATGTACTGTATTCATGACTTCAAGGTATGTTTGTGTTCTCATACCTTTTTGTTTTCTCCAGCATTAAATTCAAGGCATCGACCTGACCTTGTGCCAAGCACCCCTTCCTTGTTTGAAGCTGCTTCCTTAGCAACAACTATATCCACTTCCTCGTTATTTGCTGATGATCAGTATCACCATGAAGATACGATTCGCTATTCCAGCAGGTATGCAAACATGTTTGATATCATGTAAGCCAACACTTTCTATTATGACGCATTATAGACAGTAATGTGAGAGCACCCATGTGTTTATATTAATTGTACGTGATAGGTGAAATAAACAACCTTAATTATATATAAAATCTGATAAACAATCCAATGCTGTGTAAATCTGAAACAATGATACCAAGGTTTTTTATTCCGGTAGAAATGGATATTAGATTACAAATTAAGCTGCGCCGGCCCTTTTTAAGTAAATACAAAACACCATCACTGTGCTCAATACATTAGTGAATGAACGATAAAGTCCCAATATAGAAATTCCAAAAAGATGAGAATATTCTGGTGTGATCATTTAGCGTTGCAGGAACAATGAAAGTGCTCCAAAACCACTCCACACTCCTGGTAAACATGCGCCTTACCAAAAGGACTGATCCCACAAAGGGATCATAAAACACCTTGATGCCCCGCAGCACCAATTAATCCGGCCATCAGAACCCAGCAAAGCTTCTTAGATGATACTGTTGGAGGAAAGAACAACCAAAAGAAAAAAATGCTTTCATTTATAAAAAAAATTGCACTTACAATGGTCGCATCTGCATATATCTCAACACAATAGCACTGTTGCATCCATCATCAATGTTCGTGATGATGTCACTTGGCCAGCCCCGCCCAGCGTGATTCTCTTTAAAAAGCGTTTTCAGGGAATAGAGCTTCTGAAGCCTCTATTTTATTATATTATTTATATAGCGCCAACAGTTTGCGATTCGCTTTACCAGGGCTCAAAATTTCAAGCCCTGAGCTACTAGCCAGGCCTCAAGAGTTACTCGCCACCAGTTGCCCCACCTAATTCATACACTGCCCTGCGCCCAATTGCACCCGTAAACGCGCCCTCGTAGATTATCTCATGGAATGACACTGTTAAATGTTTTATGCAGAATCAAGTTACACAATTAAATATTACCAACAACAACTTTAACAAAATGGGATAGGGCATGGGGGCAGACCAGAGGGACAGGGCACTGGGGGCAGATCAGAGGGACAGGGCACTGGGAGAAGACCAGAGGGACAGGGCACTAGAACTGGGTCTCTTCCCGATTCTCTTGCTGTCTCCTCTGCAACTCCCATCCATCCTCTCTCTCTCTCTCCCTCTCCTATTCATCTCATCATCAGGAGCCTGTGTGTGCGGATCCACACTTGCATGTCCCCACTTTCGGCTTTTATTCAGGCTGGCAGTGAGGAGAGGAGCTGCAGCACAGCGAGAGGGAGTACAATCCAGCGCTGAGATCCACACAACTGCACATCCATTGACAGCATAGCACACTGACAACGCACAGCACACATTGAGACCAGTCTGTTCATAGTACTCAGGCTGAACTGTTGGACACTTACATAGAGCACAAGGAGAAGAAAACTGCACAAACTGGAAGGCTGCCGCTCTCATGTCAGGGCAACTTTCAGTGAGCGCTGCAACGGAGTGGTAATTTTCGCAATCCTCCACTCATTACTTCCTGCTCCCTGCTCTCTGTTCTCCAGCTACATTGGACGGGGGGGGGGGGGGCGTCTCAGAGAGGTCATACTGTTAGGTCCCATGGCTTAATGAGAATTGTAAGGAGAGCACCTGTGTACTGCTCTGCCTGTGCGCGGCTCACCAGACTACTTTTCCCGAGCATGCACGTTTCCTCTTCGGCCACCAATCGCATCGGGGCTCTAAGTGTAGGTACAGATTGGAGGGAGATTGGCCATGCAGCCCTGTCATTACTCGCCCCCAGCTTAAATCCACTCGCCAAATGCTAGTAGGCGAGTGGAAATTTTGAGGGCTGGCTTTACAACATGAGGGCAGACGGTACAGTTACAATGCAAATCAATACAGTAGGGATCAGAGGGTCCTGCTCAATAGAGCTTACAATCTATTTTTTATCCACTTTTAAAGGGGCAGCGCATCTTATTTTGTGTTGTAATTTTACAGCACGTCTTGTATCCAGATTGGTTTTTAGGTGCTGCAGCTACCATTTATTTATTGATTTATTTTACACTACGCACAAGATTATCTTTTGGTTATATAGTATAAATACTAAATCGCATTATTATTATTTTTATTATATCATCAGTACTTCTTTATTTAGGTGAATAAATCATTGCTTTTAAGCTAATTTATTTGACATAGAGCCAAGTCTAATGCCGCCTAGAGAGGATCGGACATTCCGACAACAAAACCGTGGATTTTTTTACGACCGATGTTGGATCAAACTTGTCTTGCATACACACAGTCACACAAATTGCAAACGTCAAGAACGCGGTAACGTAAAACCCGTATGACCAGCAGAGAAAAATTAAGTTCAATAGCCAGTGCAGCTCTTCTGCTTGATTTCAAGCATGCATGGAATTGTGTGCATCGAAATTGTGCACACACGATCAGAATTTCCAGCAACAAGTTTTGTTTTTGGAAAATTTGAGAACCAGCTCTCAAATTTTTGTTGTCGGAAATTTTCGACAACAAGATCCCATCGAATATTTGCGTTGTGGGTATTCCATATTAGAAACTGCAAATAATTGATTGTTTTCAGTCAGACAGACCCTGCCTGTTAGACTTGCAGTGTTATGATCAGCAAAACACATCTAGACAGTGGCCACCCCCACATACACAATTACAGCTCACACATACTGTGGATGTGAGGTTTTAAAATATAAGCACTCTAGTAGGATTACTTACATAAAGCTGATCACTTTCACATCTATATCTACATAACATTAAGGGCCGGTTTACACCATGCCTGCATCTGACTCACACAGGAACGTGCTGTGTGGTTCCTGTGCAATTCACATGAGGTTTTGTGCAGTGTAATTTTAACCCATTCAATTAAGAAGTAGTGCATGCACTACATTTTTAAAATGCACTGTAACAGGATTGCATGGTACAAAAATACCATGCGATCCGGTGCGGGCAAATGTACTATGTTTGGGGTGTTGCTAACTTTGTATTGACACCCACTGCAGATTGCAAATGTAGTGTGTTTTGCATGTGGGTTGAATCGCACGGGAACGCACAGCGCGGTCCCGTGCGATTCAAATGCGGTTAGGTGTAAACCAGCCAATTACCACACTCAGCAACAGGTATTGAATGATCACAAGAGGGGAAATTTCCCAGTCCACTCTGCTAGCAGAGACAGCATTATAAAAGGGGAACCAAACTTGTGTGAATTGTAAAACACATTCTGCAGCCGCTCACTGATAGATCCACTTTTTTCATCCATTCCTCAGTGCTGTGTGCCTATGAAGCAGACACCACATTAATAGATGTACATGCTATTACTAGGCAGATCCTCTTATTCCTGGGCCCAGCCTCTGATGGCACTATAAATGTAATCCAATGATCAGAGGCAGGACATGCCATCAATTATGTTAAAAGTGTTCTTTTGTCTAATCGGGAATTATATCCTAATGGTATTTTTCTTCAATACTTTATTAATTGCTTTGTCACATTAAACTGTGCCAATGAACCCCTATTAGACAGACAAGTGCTATTTTTTTCTTTTAGGTCTAGGTGTAATTTAAAGAATATGTAAACTTAACATTTTATATTCCTGATATGTGGCTGCTGTACCTTGTACTTGTATGAAAAAAGTATCCTGTTCCTTTGTGTGAAATCCCTGTTGCTCCTGCCAGTCCCTCTGCTTTCCTATGAAAAACTGACTACACAAGTCATGAGAGCACAGCATGGTCAGTTTTCTGTCTGCTCTCCTCCAAAGACCAGACTTGTTCTGACCCCTTCCCCATACAGCCATTTACTGGGAAGATCAGTGTGCTGCTGCTTCTCCTCCCTCAATTCTCTGAGCTTCTTATACAACTGAGAAGAGAGGGAAGGCAATCACTTATAAAAAAGGGGGGAAAATATTTATAATGATAAATACCGTTTGTATATATATATATATATATATATATATATACACACATACACACACAAACATTTTGCTTTTTGTTTGGAAACCAAACCACCCTGTTATAAGTAAACACGTATATGTAAGTTTATTAAAAAATATATAGAAAATTTTGTTTAAAAATGTTTTAAATAAAATTGACAGAATGCCTTATCAGTAGGCTATACATTCTCTGTTTATGGTATCCATACACATCAAGAAACAGTGGCACTGTAGTATATCTAAAATAAAAAAAAGCAGTGGTCTCCTAAAATTAATGATAAAATTGTCAGGTTACAAAGGGGTCTTATTTATTGCAAATATGTTGGCTAACATTGTAAACTTTACTCTTTACAGTTAGAGTTACTGTACTGGCCTGAAAAGCGTATTTGAAGTACCAATGTGTTATGTATACAGAGATCTCTGTCTCCCCAACTCCTGACCTTGCCTACCAAAATGTATGCATTTTGTGTATAGCAATAAGGCAATATAGGGTTTAGCAAACATGAAACAAAGACCATGTTTTTTTCTGAATTGTGATATTAGGCGAAAATAAACTGTGCTCATTTCATTCATCCAATTGGGTGCTGGGAAGTTTTAAAACTAGAGATGTGATTAGCCACACATGCTTCAGTTCTAAAAAAAAACCTCATTGCGTTTTTGGGAGCAGTTTGCCAGCGAAAAAAAAAAAGCTGAAAGCTTCTAAACCCCTGTTCAAACTGAATGCGTTTTTGAAAACAAAGCTACTTCAAAGCCGCCAGACAGTTTGATTTCATGTGCGACTTTATGCACAGATGTCAATGCAAGTCACACATAAAATCGCCCAAAAACTTTTTTTAAATCGTGCAAGTTGGAGTCACATCGATTTGAACGGTTTCCTCGCATCCGGTGTGAACCAGAGCTTATAGTGTGCATAAAGCCTACCTGTACAAAGTGAATTCATATTTTTTGTAAATGTTCATAATGGGAGCCAGTTCACACCATATGCAGTCCACTGTGTTTTTTTCTGCATCGAAAACGCATTAAAAGTAGGTTACGGTATATGTTTTCCAATGGCATAGTTCAGTTCCAGGGCGTTCCAGTTTGAGAAAAAGAAGTAGAACATGCTGCACTTTTCCTGCACTGAACTGTACTGGAACGCAGTAAAACACATCAAAAACACACTGGAATGCATCAAAATCCATACAAAAAAAATCACCTGGAATGCGTCAAAAACACATAATAAAAATGCGCACCGGAACTCTAAGGGCTGGTTCATATCCACAAAAACACACTCCAGATTAGTTCCGGATGCATTTCTGCATGCACGTTTTTATATATTTTTCCAGATGCTTTTCTTTTCTTCCTTTTTCCATTTTTTTTTCACTCTACTAGGATCTGGTGTGTTTTTTATGCGTTTTACCGCATTTCAGGGCAGGAAAATGCAGCATGTTCTGGAACGCAGTTGTGTGAACTATGCGACTGGAAGCCATATAACCTACTTTCCATGCATTTTTGGACTGCATGTGGTGTAAACTGGCCCTTAATGTCTCCCGGTTGTCTGACATTCTTTAGCTACTTGCCGAAAAACTCTCTTTTCAATGATATGGTCTAAAGAAATTTCTAGATTATTTCAATATTAAATGATACATGCTAAACTATAAGGCCTAATGCACACTGGTTTCTTGAAAATGCTGTTTACCCTGATAGGAAAAAATCACCTAAGCTGCATTATTTCAAACCAGTCTAGACGAGTTTAGCAGCATTTTAACAGAAGGGAGGGGCCAGAAGAGCCGAAGAGGGACCCGAGAAGAGGAGGATCGGGCTGCTCTGTGCAAATCCTGAGCAGGTAAGTATAACATAACATTAAAAAAAAATTACGTTAACCACTTCCTTACTGGGCACTTAAACCCCCCTCCAGACCAATTTTCAGCTTTCAGCGCTGACGCACTTTGAATGACAATTGCGCGGTCATACAACACTGTACCCAAATTACAATTTTATAATTTTTTCCCACAAATAGAGCTTTCTTTTGGTGGTATTTCATCACCTCTGCGGTTTTTATTTTTTTGTTAAAAAATATTAAAAATACAGATTTGTTTTGTATTATTATATTTTTTTATATTTTGTTATACAATTTTGCAAACGGTAATTTTTGTACTTCATTGATGTACGCTGATGAGGCTGCACTGATAGGCACCGATGGGCTGCACTGATGGGCACTGATAAGGCGGACATAGAGGTGGCACTAAAGGGCACTGAAAGGTGGCATTGATTGGTGGCACTGATGGGTGGCAGTGATGGGCACTGATAGACAGCACTGCTAGGTGGCACTGATGAGGCACTGATTCGCACCACTGGTTGGCATTGATAGGTGGCACTTGTGAGCATTGATTGGTGGTACTCATGGGCATTGATAGGTGGCACTGTGGGCACTTGCAGGGGGTACTGGCAGCACAGAGGAGGCAGATGTGCTTCCTTCCTTTTGGGGACCGATGTCCCTTTCACATAAGCCACTTTAACATTACAAGGAAATCTATTTGTTAGACTGTGCCTTGCCTTACTTGTTTTACAAAAGTTCCTGTTATTTTCTTACAATTACGATAATTAGATGGATCATTTTATTGTAAAACTTGAATTCTCCTATGTATTATTTTGGTAGATGGGTAGATGTATTGCTTCAGATATTAAAGGCAATTCAAGCACAGCATGCAATACTTCTGACTGTGTTAAGTCATAATGAAAATCAACAAACATTTCTGTTCTAAAACTTGTGCATAGATGGAAGATGCATCAGATGAGGGAATAATGTACTGGAAAGCGTTCACCTCCTAGTTAAATGTGCAGCAAGGCATAATCCTGGGTACATTCCCAAATATGGATTGATCATCTTGAGCTGAAGTGTACCTGACAGCATCTCTCAAAGGGATGCTGCTCATTATCCAAATTAAATTAACTTTTCAGCGCTAATCCTTCAGGAAAAAAAAAGACTTCTGAAACAAAATGTTCTCCCATTTGCAGAATTCTTGTGGGTTGGCATGGTAACCATAGAGAAAGTAGTGACACTGAAAACTTTGGGGGAGGGAATAAAATCCACTCAGTACATGACTTCTAAGACTTTCTAATTTACTGGAAGAAGATAATAACTGCCTACCAGATATTTTACCTCAAAAGTTAGCTTTTTTTCCTTAAGGATTAAAGGAAGCTACTGAATGTTTATCTAGCAATTTAATCTATATTTATAGATGCTTCCTATTCCTGATGTAAGGGAATTGTTCTATTATTAAAGTAACTGTATATAACAAAAAACAATGGCTAAGTGAGCACAGATTTTATGTAATATCATTTACAATGGCTGTGTATTGCAACTTTAACCCCTTCCATACAGGGCATTTTCACCCCCTTCCTGCCCAGACCAATTTTTAGTTTTCAGCGCTGTTGCACTTTGAATGACAATTGGGCGGTCAGGCAACACTGTACCCAAATTAAATCTTTATGTTTTTTTCCCCACACAAATAGAGCTTTCTTTTGGTGGTATTTGATCATCTCTGCGGTTTTTATTTTTTGCGCTATAAACAAAAGGAGAGCGACAATTTAAAAAAAAACACAATATTTTTTATTTAATAAATATCACAATCTCTTTTTAAAAAAAAAAACTTTTTTTTTCCTCAGTTTAGACCGATACCTATTCTTCTACGTATTTTTGGTTTTAAAAAAAACACAATAATCGTATATTGATTGGTTTGCGCAAAAGTTATAGCGTCTACAAAATAGGTGATAGATTTATGGCATTTTTATTTTTATTTTTTTACTAGTAATGGCGGCGATCTGGGATTTTTTTTGTTTTTGTGACCGTGACATTGCGGCGACACTTTTGACACGTTTTTGGGACCATTCACATTTACACCGCGATTAGTGTTATAAAACTGCACTGATTATTGTGTAAATGTGACTGGCAGGGAAGGGGTTAACACTAGGTGGCGGTGAAGGGGTTAAAATTTTCCCTAAAGTGTGTTCTAACTGTAGGGAGAGGGGAACTCACAGGGGGAGGAGACCGATGTGTGTTCCTCTGTACTGGGAACACACATCAGTCTCCTCACCGTTGACAGGAGGTGGATCTGTGTGTTTACACACACAGGTCCACACTCCTGCCGTGATCGCCCGTAATCGCGGGTGCCCGGCGGCCGGCGGGCACGCACACGGAGCCGCGGGTGGTGCCACGGGTGCTTGCCTGCACACCCTAGATTGCCGGGAACAAAGGACGTCATATGACGTCCACCCGGATCGAGGAGGGGTTCCTGCCGCCGTCATTTCACAATGACGCGGTAAGGAAGTGGTTAAGGGCCCCTTTCAAACGGGGCGGATTCTGTTTGGGTCAACGAAGGGATCTGTCCGATGGTCCCCTACTGATCAGAGTGGGCGGATGACAGGTCCGTGACTGATCAGTTTATGCAAAGCGGACACAGTTCACTCTGCTCTATGGGTGGCTGGGAGTAAACAGATTCCTCTGTCCTTTTACACCCAACTGCTCTCTGTGGAAGGAGGACAGATTACCTTCCATTTTTTTTTTTTTAGAGGGCTGGATCATATCAGAGATAGGTAGATGTAAACAAAAGGTGTCACATAGCCCAAATTCATTAGACACAAATGCTATTATAATTGTCAATACACTGTATTTGTCCTGTGTATACTGCACCAGATGTGTAATCTTCATATTGTGCATGTATAATAAACACTGTAATTATAGGACTTGCCCACCCTGCTTTATAGACACATGAATATAACCACGTATAAATGTAGTCTTTAGTAAATCAGGCCTACAGAAACACAATGCTATGCGTCTGTTAGCCTAGCTCAATGCAACATGCATTAACTCTGGTGCAAATATACCCTTATGTCCTGTATACACGATCGGTTCATCCGATGAAAACGATCTGATGGATTTTTTCATCAGATATCCGATGAAGCTGACTTTCATCAGTCTTGCCTACACACCATCAGTTAAAAAAACAAGTGTGTCCAAAGTGGGGATGTAAAACACAACGACGTGCTGAGAAAAATGTTGAAGTTCAATGCTTCCGAGCATGCGTCAACTTGATTCTGAGCATGAGTTGATTTTTAACCGATGGATTTCCCCACAGATGATCGTTTTTTTATATTGTTTTTTTTAACCATCAGATCATTTTAAAACAGGTTCTAAGTTTTTTCACAGATGGGAACAAAAAAAACGATGAGGCCCACACACGATCGGTTCGTCTGATGAAAACGGTCCATCAGACTGTTTTCATCAGATGAACCGATCGTGTGTACGCGGCATTACAGTTGTTGGCATAGAGTAGGCAAATTAGCAACAGTTTGTGCTTGCAGTACATGCCCACTATCATTCAGGAAACCGTTATAGGGGTTAGGGGTTCTCTAGATGAGTGCCCCTAAATATGACTGTTTACTACATACTTTATAAATATAGAAAGTAGCTGTATAGTTTGCAAAATGTAGAGAGAAACTTGGACAGCCGCACTCCAAAAAACGTTCCTTTTATTAAAACTGGTCACAAAAAGTGCATGCCACAGCAAAAAATAGGACAGAAGCTATGATTAAGCACTGAGCTACAGTGCGAAACGCGTCAGCTTCTGTCCTATTTTTGGCTGTGGCATGTACTTTTTGTGACCAGTTTTAATAAAAGGAACGTTTTTTGGAGTGTGGCTGTCCAAGTTTCTCTCTACATTTTGCATCAATATTGCATTGCCGACACCCGTGGTTTGGATCCAGTGAGGAGGTTCTTTGGTTATCCTTTCCTCTAGCTCTATAGTTTGCCATAGTTCAGTCCATCAAGTTCAACCTATATGTATGTATTTTTTATCATCAAAAGATTTCCATAGCCATGTATATTCTGCCTTCCGAGAAAGATATCCAAATGTTTTTTGAAATTTTCAACTAGTGACAATTTCTAGGTAAAGGAGTTCCACATTTTTACGGCACTAACAGTAAAGAGCACTTTCCTCAATCTTAAGCACCTCTTCTCCATGGGGAATGACTGCAATCTTTGTAATCGATCCACATAACTGAGGTCCCTCACCCCCTTGTTAACAGCTTGCCAACCAGCTGCCACAGTTATACTGTGACAGAAATACAAAAGGAACTTGGACAGCCACACTCCAAAAAAAGTTCCTTTAATTAAAATGAATCACAAAACTGGAACAAAAAGCTAACGTTTCATGACATCTAGTCATGACTAAGCACTGAAGCTACAGTGCGAAACGTTAGCTTTTTGTTCCAGTTTTGCTGTGGCATGTCTATTTTTGTGATTCATTTTAATTAAAGGAACGTTTTTTTGGAGTGAAGTGAAGGAGTTTTCTGATTGCTATTGAGCGGTATTTTCTCTCTCTATACTGTGGCAGGTTGGCACGGGTGCGCGAATTAGCCCAGCTGTATGTCATCTGCTCTAAGTGCTCTAGCGGTCCCCCACGGCACAACGCTGGAGCCAAAGCGCGTAGCCGGTGGCCGCGATGTCCGCTGGCGACCCGCGATCATTTCAGCGAGAGACAGAACGGGGATCTGTCAATGTAAATAGACAAATCCCTGTTCTGTCAGGAAAATAGAGAGAGAGCTGCTGTTCCTAGTGATCAGAAACAGCCATGTCTCTCTACTCCCTGTCAGTACACTCCCCCCACAGTTAGAAACACCTCCCTAGGGAACACTAAAACCCTTGATCGCCCCCTCAGGTTAACCCTTTACCTGCCAGTGACATTCATACAGTAATCAGTAGCTATTTTTAGCTCTAAATGTCAATAGTCCCAAGAAAGTGTCAAAATCTGTCCGCTGCAATATCGTCAACAATACTAGTAAAAAAAAAAAAAAAAACAATAATAAAAATGACATAAATATATCCCCTATTTTGTAGACGCTATGGCCCAGATTCAGAGAGAATTAGATTATCGTAGAGTATCAGAAATACACTACGCCGCCGTTTTTTAACCTGGCTCTACGTGGAATCCAGGTAGATTTTGTCCAGTAAACTACGGCGGCGTAGTGTATTTCTCCCGTCGCAATCCATCTACGCGAGTAGGGGGCGTGAAGCATTTAAAATAGGCGCGTTCCCGCGGCGATCGAACTGCGCATGCTCCGTTCGCAAATTTCCCGCCGTGCATTGCGCGAAATCACGTCGTTACGTCGTAGTAGCGTCGTTTACGTACATTCCTATTCCCGAACGAGTTACGTTAAAAAAAAAATAATAATTTCAATTCGACGCGGGAACAACGGCCATACTTTACATGGGTTACGCACTGTTAGACCAGCAAAAAGCTGCTCTAACATTACGTAGCCAAAAAATGACGTAGGCGATTGCGAGGGACACTCGTATCTTCGTGGATCGCCGTAAAAAAACTAATTTGCATACCCCGACGGTGAAAACGACGCGGACTCCACCCAGCGGCCGCAAAAATATTGCAACGTAGATCCGAAGGCTTACAAGGACGTAAGCCTCTCGGATCGAAGCCCGAAGCCGCCGTATCATGGTTTGAGGATTCAAACTAGTGATACGGCGCGCGAAATTTGAAATTACTCCTGTCTAACACCAGTTAGACAGGAGTAATCGCTCTGTGAATCTGGGCCTATAACTTAGTGCAAGCCAATCAATATACGCTTATTGCAATTTTTTGACCAAGAATATGTAGAACAATACACATTAGCCTAAACTGATGAAGAAATGTGCTCTTTCAATTTTTTTTTTTTTGGGGGGGGGGGATATTTAGTATAGCAAAAAGTAAAAAAAAAAATATATATTTTTTCAAAATTGTCTGTATTTTTTTGTTTATAGCTCAAAAAATTCAAACCGTAGAGGTGACCAAATACCACCAAAAGAAAGCTATATTTTCTGGGGAAAAGAGGACATCAATTTTGTTTGGGTACAATGTCGCACGTCAGTGCAATTTTCAGTTAAATTAACACAAAAAATGCAAAAAATGGCCTGGTCATTGTGGGTGCAAATACGGTCCTTAACCTCCCTGGCGGTCTTCCCGTGTGTGGCACGGGGTGAGATTTTTAAGCTAAGATCGGTAACCCCGTGCCACACACGGACTTGCCTCGCTGGATGCAGAAAAAAGTTTACTTACCTTTTCTCTGCGATCCAGCGATGAATCTCCGCAGTACACGGCGGCCGGATGTCCGCCTGATGCTGTGTGTACCGCCGATTCCCTTCCCTGCGAGAGTCGCGACGTAGGGGGGGGAACGGCGCCAAATTCAAAAATGTAAACAAACACTATACATACAGTACACTGTAATCTTATAGATTACAGTACTGTATGTAAAAAATACACACCCCCCCATGTCCCTAGTGGTCTGCCCTGTACACTACATGTCATTTTATATAATAAAAACTGTTCTTTCTCCCTGCAAACTGTAGATTGCCCATAGCAACCAAAAGTGTCCCTTTATGGCAAAAATTGTGTTAGAACAGCTAAAAAACAGCGATAATAAATCAGAATCACTTGCAGAATTTAGCGATAGCGATTTGTGGGGAAATTCGTCATAAAAAAAAAAAAATAATGACAGCAAAAATTCTGCAACTGAGCAAATTTCAGTGATTTTGATTTGATTACATTATTGAATAATTTTTACTAAAATTATATTATTATTTGTTATAATTTTTTATAATTATTTGTTATATTATAATTTTTAATAAAAAAAAAAAAAAAAAAATCATACCCGGGATGCCTATTAGACTCTTGTTTGGATAGATTTCAGTGAGTTATTCCTAAGAATTACAGGCCTACAGTATAAAACGCCAAATTCCCTTGCAAATAATGGTACCGCTTTAAGCACCTAAAATCTGAAAGAATCATACCGCCAGGGAGGTTAAGTGGTTATTTTTGTTGCCTTTCACTAAAGTCTTTTTAATTCAACAATTACTTTTATGAGGATTGATGAATAAAAATGAACCGCATAAAGATGAGCCTGAACCAGTAAAGGGTAAAATTATTGATTTATCTCTGGAATATATGCCTTTTTAATACATGACAGTATTTTGTTTGCACTGTTAGCTTTGGCTTGGCATTGCATGCTATTGCTAAGTCTGTGATTTACAAGAACCCCCAGATTCTCCCAGCACGTTAATGTGTAGTTTGCATGTGTATTTATGGCATCCAAGCGCATTACATTACAATTCTCAATAATAAACCTCATCTGCCATGTAACTGCCCAACTCCATCTGTAATGATGCTACATCCTGTGATTCAATTATTTTCAGGTATAATTTGATATCATCAGCGAACACTGAAATTGAGCTCCCCATATACCATTAATAAACAAACAGAACAGGATTGGCCCCAAGACAAAACCATGGGGTACTCTACTCACAACTTTTAGACCATTTCGAGATTGAGTCTTTAATCACTACTTTTTTGACTCAATCGTATAACATGTTTCCTATATGTGTACATACCATTTTATCAACTCCCAACAGACCTCATTTTTCATCAAACATTTAGGAGTTACAGTATTAAATTCTTTAGCAAAATCTAGATTATCTAAATCTGCTGGACTTCCACCATCAAATTTGACATTAAAGCCAGCCATAGATGGCATGATTTTCTTTACTGCAACCACAGTCAATGTTGAAGAAGGAATCCCTCCTGCGGAGCCATCGTGTTATCCCGGCGGTGACGGCTCCCAACAGCAATGCATTACTATAATACCTGCTAGCAAAAATTACATGTAAAATTAAACAGGCTGGTTGTACCCAAGTTTATAGATCAATCAACTTGGGTACATTCAGCCTGCCCATACAGTACATGGTTTGAACCGTCTATGGCCGGCTTTACTCTGTCAAAGAATGATAACAGGCTAGTCTAACAAGAATAGTATTTTATAAATCCATACTGGTTGTCACTTATGATACCTTTATCAAAGACACATTTCTGAAAATAGTATCTTGTCATTCCCTAAAATACCCTGATGTTAGGCTGATGGCTTTATTACAAATGTGGTATGTAAAGATACCAGGACATTATATAATGTGAAAGGCAGAAGGTTTTTATGCATTAAAAAAAAACTTCTGTATTCAGCAGCCCCCCAATACTCATCTGAGCCACATCTGGATCCAGCAATGTTGCAAGAGTCTCCTCGCTGCCCAGAACTCCCCTACTCATTCCTCTGAGACAGCAGTGCAGCGTCATTGGCTCCCACTGCTGTCATTCAAAGTCAGTCAGCCAATGAGGAGAGAAAGGGGGCAGGGCCACCCAGCAGCTCCATGTCTGAATGGACACAGGAAGCTCTGGCTCGGCTTGGGTGCTCAACAGAAGGGAGAGGGCAGGAGCAACGAAGAGGGATCTGGGCTGCTCTGTGCAAAACCACTGCACATGTTTGTTATTTTTAATAACCAAAAAACAGTCTTTTAATTTTATTTTAATATTTTTCCAAAATCAGATTTTTGCATTATGGCTGTGGCTGTTTTTGATGGTTTTGCATTCTGATGGGAAGTACTTGGACTCCCATCTATAGGTTTATGTTGACTGTCTTCTGTTGTTTATATTAAGCCTGAATTAAAATTAACATGTTGTTGGTATATAACTTCTAGCCACTTAACTTTAATTAAAAAACATCCAACAGGTAAGAAACATAGCCAGGGGCTCCGAACCGTAATCCCATGGATATTCAAATATACCCTGTGAAACTGTGAAAGATGGTGTGATGGTGTTGATGATGAGTAATTTTAGCTAGTAGTTTTTCTGAATGTTTAAACCTGTTAACAAAACATTACAGTTCTACATAGCGTGTCACTTGGTTCATTAATGTCTTGTGCCGATATAGCTGCATTCACACTACAGTGTTTTAAATCACGGGCAGATTTGCCACGAATCTGCCCGCGATTTGACAGCACCGATGTGTAAATGACAAATCGCAGAACTCACATTTGAGATGCCATTCATTTGAATGACATCTCAAATCGTGGTGCGGGTCTGCCACGATTGTCGCGCGATAAAACATGCTGCAATCGCAGCAATCCGCATCGAGGAAAGCATGTCGCCCAAAAAAAGTTTTTTGGGCGACATGCTTCCCGCGATGCGGATTGCCGCGATTGCAGCACATTTTATCTTTAAGCAGACCCGCACCATGATTTGAGGTGTCATTCAAATAAATGAATCATCGGGGGATAATCGCGGAAAAATCGTGCCATGATTTGGTGCCATTCAAAGTAACAGGGATTGCAAGGGCGTCCCTCGATTTGCAGCGTTTCTGACGCGTGGGCAGAATCGCGGTGTGGTGTGAATGAAACCTTACAGTGAATGTTGAGCTATAAGGTTCTGTTTGTCAAGGGAGGGTTGGAAAACAGAAACACTCATACAGAGCTTGGCCTTATGAAAACACTATATTTTGTTCCGGTTGAGTTCAACCGATTAAATATAAGAAGGGTGTGGTCAAACCATGTGATGATAGTGGCAACATAATAGCTTTGGAACATTTTTATCACTGATAACAATTACTAGAGAGAAGATCAATGGGGAATAATCATAACAATAGATCACAATTTTTTTTCCATTTTTTTGCAATGCTATTCTGTGGTACTTTTTTTTTTAAACGGTTGAAGACACCTAAATAACTCCTAAAATCAGCTTGTTTTTGTGTATTCATCCACAAACATTAAAATTCCTGTCCAGCCATTCACTGTGACTTGGCTATGCTAGCTCTATGTTGCACTTAGCGTCATAGAAAAAGTTCACAGTTTGCATGATGTTGGAACTAATACATGTTCAAGAATATTGGAAGGCCTTTTATATATAACCATCTCATTACCAATCTGTAAACTGCAGAATACAATGAATTGTTCAAACCTACCTTCTTCACATAAATATAGCATCCACTGTGGATTTGTTAGGAGGTAATGGATGAGAACCAAGCCAGCATACTTGCAGAACTTTTATTTGACCTTATAGGTGCATTTAATTTTATTTTTATTTTTTTAGTCTTTAACTTTACACATAGCAAAGAAATTGCATACAAAGATTCTAGACATTTCCATCAATACGCATGTTGGTAGAGGTGACCATTGTATTATAATGTTCCCTTCACCTTGGTAATTCTATTCCAGAAAACCACAGATATAATTAGACTGTTTAATAGACATCACAATTTTCATGTTTTCAATACAGTTACATGCAATGTCCTTGTGGGAGAAATTAACCCGTTTTTGCTGGCACTTGTACTATAAGCATGATGTGACTGTAAACACATCAGAGTGTAACTGCAGAATGGTTACCAATTAAAAACTGGCTCATCCACTTTACAAGTGACTCCCTGATACCATGCGTCTACGTGAAAAAATTCCCATTCATTTTGATCTACGTGAATAATAGTAAAAATATTTCACAAACCTATTTTCTTTTTACTAATTGTTGTTCCAGGAAACTACAATTTGTTAATTATTATGTTAATATGCACTTGTTCCCCACATCCCCGACCCCCAACATCCCTAATGCTGCTTACAAGGGGTTTGTGGAGGACATATTTTCCTGCATGTTAATACACAATTTCCTGGAAATGACCTTTTATGCCACGTACACACAATCGGAATTTCCGACAACAAATGTTCGATTGGAGCTTGTTGTCGGAAATTCCGACCGTATGTATGCTCCATCGGACATTTGCTGTCGGAGTTTCCGACAAAAAAAATTTGAATTTCGATCATGTGTACACAATTGCGACGCACAAAATTCCACGTATACTCGGAAGTGCCGCACTGCCTATTAAACTTCATTTTTCTCGGCTCGTAGTACGTCTCGACGTTCGGAATTTCCGACAACATTTGTGCGACCGTGTGTATGCAAGACAAGTTTAAGCCAAAATCCGTTGGAAAAAATTCCAGTTTTTTTGTCGTAATGTCCAATCATCTGTACGTGGCATTAGAATTATAATTCTACTCAAAATTGATAGTTTTTATTCTCACACTGCCTGGTTACATTTTTGATTTTCCAGCAGCATAATTGTTTGTTTGGGTTTGTCCAGGTTCTCCCACCATTTACAGTCAACACTTTAATATCTGACTTGGGGACTATTCATCCTTTTTGCTTTTCAAATAGTGCAGTAAAGCCTTCCAATGACAATTGGTACTCACATGTCTTATTCCATCACATACTCCAAAATCAGGATAGTGGGCGGGGCCATACAAATCGTTCCTTTACGCCACAGTGGTCAACTGCACACCCAAATCCAATGGTGAAAAAATCCTACTTCTCGCAACTGGATACATTTGATAGCATCCCCCAATTGTGATAGTCACAATTACTGGCACACAGCGCTCCCTCCAGGGCTTCAAGCGGAGGTCCACCCAAAAAAAAAAAAAAAATAGCCAAAAAAAAAAAAATAGCCAAAAAGGCTACAAAAAATCCTAATCTGCCACTTCCTCCCTTGTCCGCGGTGGTCTTCTTTCTTTTTCTCCTCACGCTGCCTCCTGGGAAATGGGGACATCCGCCCATTCACATAGAGCCGCGCACTAGGGAACTGGTTGCAGCTTCACTTCCTGATTCCTTCACCGAGGATGGCGGCGGGGCAGCCGAGACCCGAGTGCTCGGCTTCGGCTGTTGACATCGCGGCAAAAATCCATCGTGGCAAAATCCATCAAGAAAAATGCTGGCAAAGGAAAACGGCCGTTTGTATGTTTTTCTTCGTGAAAACTGCCGTTGATCTTGGCGAGAAAAAAAGATATAATGCTCTCTTTTTTCTCGTCGTGAGTCTCAATTTCCTCGTGTGTATGCTTAGAGACCCACGCATGTTCAGAATAAAGTATGAGACGGGAGCACACCTTCGGTAAAAGTAGCGTTCGTAATGGAGATAGCACATTTGTCACGCTGTAACAGACTGAAAAGCACAAATCGTCTCTCACCAAACTTTTACTTAACACGCAGTAACATGAGATTAGCGAGAGCAGCCCCAAGGGTGGCACCAGTGGAATCGTACTTCCCCTTTATAGTGCCGTTGTACGTGTTGTACGTCACCGCGCTTGAGAACGACAAGATTTTGTCTTGACAGTGTGTATGCAAGGAAAACCTGACAAGCGTTTGTCTTTTTTTTTAATAAACGCTTTAATGAATAAAGAATGGTTCGGTGGAGCGATATTTGATTCCTTCAGCCCTTCCTAGTATAATTTTCTGGGTTATGTTTTTTCTAAATTCAGATAGACCCCATTTATTTCTTTATGGCTAGTTCACATCTATTACATGTTTAAATATAGGACATTTACATTTTATGCGTTTACATGCATTAAGCAGGCCCATGAACTTGAAGGTTAAATACATATAATGCAAGATTTGCATTTCTAATGCATCTAAGTAATGTAAGAATAAGAATCACAATTCGATATGCTTCTCCTTCACGTTGCATAATAAGTGAACAGAAAACACAAAATAGGACCTAAATGTGCTTATAAATCATACAAAAACCTGCATAAATGTATAAAATGACACACTAACAATGCATGTAAGTGCCTATGCACAAATGTAAAAGGGTGTTTAAAGCATCTCTGTTACTGAAAAAAGGCTTTAACCACTTGAGCCCCGAGCCTGTTTTTCAGATTCGGTGTTTACGAGACTAAAACTGTTTTTTTTGCTAGAAAATTACTTACCCCCAAACATTATATATATATTTTTTTCTAACACCCTAGAGAATAAAATGGCAGTCATTGCAATACTTTTTGTCACACCGTATTTGCGCAGCGGTCTTACAAGCGCACTTTTTTTGCAAAAAAAACACTTCTTTGAATTAAAAAATAAGACAACAATAAATTTGGCCCAATTTTTTTATATTGTGTGAAAGATAATTTTACGCCGAGTAAAATGATACCCAACATGTCACGCTTAAAAATTGCGCCCGCTCGTGGCATTGCGTCAAACTTTTACCCTTAAAAATCTCGATAGGCGACGTTTAAAAAATTCTATAGGTTGCATTTCTTGAGTGACAGAGGAGGTCTAGGCTAGAATTATTGCTCTCGCTCTACCGATCGCGGCGATACCTCACTTGTGTGGTTTGAACACAGTGGTTTGAACACAGTTTTCATATGCTGGCGCTACTCGCGTATGCGTTCGCTTCTGTGCGCGAGCTCGTCGGGATGGGGCGTTTTAAAAAAAAATGTTTTGTTTTCTTATTTATTTTTATTTTGTTTATAATTTTTTACACTGAAATAAATAAAAAATAAAAAAATAATTATCACTTTTATTTCTATTACAAGGAATGTAAACATCCCTTGTAATAGAAAAAAGCATGACATGTCCTCTTAAATATGAGATCTGGGGTCAAAAAGACCTCAGATCTTATATTTAGACTTAAATGCAAAAAAAATAAAAAATAAATTAAAAATGTAATTTTTCAAATGACAGGAAAAAAAAAAAATTCTTTAAGACGCTCAGCGGGACTGACGTTTTGACGTCACTTCCGCCCAGCGCTGCTATGGGGGACGGGTGGGGGCAATTTTTCCCTCACTCGTATCCCAGCAGAGGAGCCGCACGGACCCGATCGCCTCCGCCGCTACCGACGGCTCCGGTAAGCGTCGGAGGGCGCGGGAGAGCGGCGGGAGGGGGGGGACCCTCTCCCGCCACCAATAATGGCGATCTCGCGGCGGATCCGCCGCAGAGACCGCCGTTATCGTTTTGAGGACCCTTGGCACTAAAGATGGATATCTAGGTTGTGGCAGCAGCTGCTGCCGTTACCGAGATATCCATCTTTACAAACATGACGTCTTTGGACGTTATGCAGTAACCAAGTAGTTAAACAAATATCACACTTTTCAAGGACATACTGGGAGGTAAATTGTCTCCTGTCTAAATTTGTACTAGGTATGTGTATGTATAAATGTGAGTTAGGGACCTTAGATTGTAAGCACCTTGAGGGCAGGGACTATATAAGTACCTGTAAAAAATAAAATAGTGCCTGTCAAGGAAGAAACTTCATACCAGGTGCATTGCCCATTCGTGGAATCTCCTCTCTGCTACTGCAGAACTTCACATCTGACAGACTTCCAGGAGTGTTGGATATGAAGATTCCTCAGAAAGTCACTTTGTCACAAAGTAGTGACCTAGGGGCCACTAAATTAACTACGAAGATCTGCAGAGGGATGCATGCATCCAACACATACCAAAATGTGTTGGATGTAATTATTCTTCAGGCACCAAAGCATAGCAGCAGAGTGAAGATTCAACTGCCAGAACTGATGCTATGTACACAAATCTTTGTTATTTTATTTTTTGTGTTTTCAGCAAAGGGTGGCATTAGTAGCAAAGGCCCTGATAACCCAGCCTAAAATTGCTCCTGTCACCACCCTTCCTCCTTAAAAATTAAAGCCGTCAGAAAGATAATTATTGGCCAAACAGCAGCTGCATCCTATCAGATACAGTCAGGCCGCGTACACACGACTAAATAAATCCGATCAAATCGGTCTGACAGGCCGATTTGATCAGATTTTTCTGCTGGGATATATTGGTTTGCTCGTGTACACACAAGCAAACCAAAATCCCCGCCGGCAGACAGGGCGGTGACGTGGCGGTGACGTTGACGCCCCCACGTCACCGCACCGGGAAGTAAAAAACTTCCACGCATGCGCCGAATGCATTCGGCGCATGCGCGGGCAGATATGTACACTAACCAGCAGACATGTCGGATGGACGGGTTCCCAGCAGACAGATTTTAAAGCATGCTTTAAAATTTGTCTGCTGGAAAAACCTGTCTGCCCGCCCATACACATGATCAAATTTGTCTGCTGAAGCGGTCCGTCGGACCGTTTCCAGCAGATAAATTCGATCGTGTGTACGCGGCCTCACTGTTTGGTTGTCAGCGCTGCGCAAGCTGTTGGCGCTATATAAATCCCCAAAAATAATAAAATACATGTACAACAGATGCCAGGAGAGTTTTGTCCATGCTATATAATGTGGATAGAAGAATCTGGTAAAAAAAATGTAGTCTGTAGGCTTACTGAAAAAAACTGAACTGTTTATTGCCAACATAAAGCAGAAAGGATCGCCGCTACTCCCGACCAGCCCAAGTGAATAAACGATAAAGAGTGACATCAGCCTACATGTCTTCATCAAACCATACACCTTGATGCATTTGGCCCCTCCCACACACTACTTAAAACTGACAGCTCAGAAGGAGCTGCTGTACTTACTATCCATTAGTACAGCAATCTCCCCTGTTCTGCTATTGTGTTCTGACAGAGGGATTGCCCCTACACACAGGCCGAATGTTGGCCAGTTTCTATGGAACCGGCCAATGCCATCCAACATTTGGCCCATGTATATTAGGCTTTGGCCATAGTGTGTTTATGGCCAACGTTAGGAAAACATACTAATAACAGTTTGTTGTCTGAAGCTGAATACTGTATCAGCAGATGTTACCATCAAAATCTTTGTCTTTAGTAAGGCCTTTTACCCCTCACGACCAGCTTCTGTCCAATGGGCATGCTGAAAACCCAGTCCATCCAATGTCATTGGACTCTTCAACATGATCTTTCATTTTAAATATATAATCAATTTTTTTTATGTGGTTATTGGTAATTTTTTTTATGTGGCCTTACCTTTATTGGTAATTATGAGTTGTGTTAATTGTGGCCTTACCTGGGACCTTGATTTCCAGAAGATTGCAGGGAAGAAGGGGGATGGAACTTCCTCTTGATTAGGCAGCCTAACGTGGGAAGCTTGCACCCCCCCCCCCTAAAAAAAAATTCACAGCAGTGTCCTTAACCCTTTCATGTGCTATGTATGACATTTAGTGTTTGTTAAAATCATTTTTTGCTAGAAAATTATGAACCCCCAAACATTATATATATTTTTTTAGCAGAGCAAGAATAAAATCGATTGTTGTAATATTTTATGCGGTATTTGTGCCGGTGTTTTAAACGCCTTTTTTGGGAAAAATTAACTTTAATGAATTTTAAAAAAATAATGGCCTGGCATAATGTGAAAGATGAATCGAGTAAATTACCAAGCTGCTTTATAATTGGACCGTGGAATGTCAAACTGTACCTAAAAATCTCCATGCTTTAAATTTTTTTTGTCAGGTTATCCAGAGGAGAAGATTGCTCTTCGCGGCGATACCTCACAGGGAAGAAGGGGGAGTGGAGGGGGGCGAATGTTTTTTTTTTTTTCTTATTTATTTTATTTATTTTTATAATATTAAATTGTGTTTTTTTTTTTTTTTTCATTTTGATTACTTTTATTCTCGAGTCACCAGTAATAGGTGGTAGGCTTTATGGAGCGGGAGTCTGAGTCCCTCCTTTACACTGACGTCGCCGAAAACGGCGATTCTGAATACTGTTTACTTTTTTAAATCCGGCGCCTGACAGCCGAGAAACCCGGAAGGGTACCTGTTTACACATTCAGAACTAGGCTTTCATTAGTCTGCCCCCCCCCTCGAGGATCGGGTCTCCCGGTGGGAAGGCCCGGTCAAGCGGCGAAGGCGGCGGGAGGGGGGGGATGTCCCCTCCCGCTCCTCCGGCATACAGCGGCTTTTGCCATCGGTTGATGTGGCATCGCCGGCTCTAAACAACGGTACCGGGATATGCCTGCAGCTGGGGTATCATCCCGGTATAACCCCTGAAACCCGAGGACGAGGAGTCCGTGAAAGGGTTAAAGCGGAAATTCCAGTTTTGGGTGAAACTCTGCTTTAAGTTTGATGCGAATCTGATGCGATTTCACAGTGCGGTTTCTGTTGTGACAGGTGCACATTAAGCACAATTTGGGAGGGGACTGGGAATAACTGGAGAGTAAATTTGCACTGCATCCTGCACAGGACACTGCATCGAAGTAAACGCCCTTCATAGAAAACAATGTATTTTCAGATGGCATGCAAATCTATGAATTTCGGATCACATGAGATTCGCATCAGTGTGAACCAGGCTTAAAACCAGGGACGTTTTGAAGCAGAGTATTGGTAACAGCATCTGTGAGGGTTTATTATTCATTGCTGCCAAGATATCAGTAGCCAGCCCATGTGACATATGCTAATTGTGAAGCTGTCTACTGTGTATTATCTACTATGAATGCTTTTTCATCATTCTTTAATCTATACCCTTATCAGTAAATTTGGGAGTGAGCAGCTGAAAGGGGCAATTACTAGACTAAGCTTGTTTTTCGTGCCTTAGTGATCAGCATAGACATCTGTCACCAGTGGACTGTGGTCCATCACATAGGCTAGGGTTGTGAACAAAATAAATGTATTAATCAATTTTTAGGGCTCATTTACATTTGCAGTTGTGGGGTGGTAAAACCCTGCTATTGAACTGTATTTTTACCATCATTAAACGCCTTTGCTTAAGGCTCGGTTCACATATAAGCGAATTGGATGCATTTTTAACTGTATCCAATTTGCATAACATGTGATTTGGACCGGCTTTTAATAGAGCCAGTTCACACATGTGCGGTGCAGTTTCAAAAAGGGTCCTGTGTGTTTTTGGGTCCGGTTTAGGTGCGATTTCAGATTTGTACCTGAACCGGTAAACAGAACAATACCAGAGTGCTGCACTGAAACCACGGCCATATGTGTGAACCCAGCCTTAGCTGGCCAAGGGTTTGTTCTTTAGGGAGCAAAGCATGTGTAAAAAAGGGCCTTAAGGTACTCCTGAACAGTAGAAGGCAATCTCATATCTGTGGGAACCTCCCTTCAGCTGCAGTTTGGTGGAAAAATCAATTGTACAGGTTAGAAAAACCTGTTGTCATTGCCATTGTTCCCCCTGATAAGCTAGAGCCAGTTTCTTTCTCCTTCTCTCTCTAATCACATAAACTTGTAAAGCCTGGTACACACTGCCCAGCGGGCTGAACAAATAAAAACTGACAGATCAGGTCAGAGCTGCTGTACTAATTATCCAATGTTAGTACAGAGATCTCCTCTTGTATTGTTGTGTTCTGACAGGGGGACGGCTCCCCCCCCCCCCCAGAACGCTCTGGTTCGTGCTTTCAGTCATTGGCCTTTGGCTGAGAACGCTGAGCGGGAGCCGGTCAGAAGACCCTTTTCAGTCATGCCTCTTCAACAGAAGCCGACCCGGCCAATGCCACCTGACATTCGGTCTGTGTGTAAGGGGCTTAAGAGAGGCAGTGTAAATGGACTTTGGACATTGACCAATCCACCTCCTAAAGTGTGCCTCCATCTCAAACTTTTTTTCTACATTTGGAAGTTTCACTAGGATAGTATTTTAAATATACAGCACATGATGTGACAATAATGCTTTTGCAATAAACTTGTATTCTACATATGAGCACCATTATACAATAGGTGCAGGTATCCAAGCTAAAGTTCAGAAATACATACTGGAATTTTGCTACCCAAAACATATAATAATAAGAAAGTGCCCAAAGTTTCGGGGTGTAGAAACCCCCTTTCTCAAGAACCTCTGAAACATTCCTCCTCCTTTTACTGGCTCTGCTTTCCTTCTCATTAATCTATTCTGGGTACCGAATTTCTTTATGTACAGTATTTCTATACATCAGCTGCTATATGAATATGAGGTGCTCACATTACCTATGTACATGCATGTGTTCTTTTTAAATGATTGGAATTAACAGTGGGGCAGATATTGTTGTTGTATTAGGCTCCAGTCACACTTTGGCACTGCTATAACAGTAATCTCCACTAGCTTCTGGGTCCTGTGATGAACGGCTGCCCAGAGAACACTGTATTTTCTCTGTGGATACAAAGAGGTGGAGATTATGACGTTACAACCCCTTGCTTATTCATCTCATTCAATCAAAGAGCTTTGCATTCAATGAGAGAATGCAAAGTGTTCTCTAAAAGCCTGAGCAAGAGATCCCCTTTATTCACAAAGCAGCAGGGCAGCCAATCATGGGGCATGAGCCCCAAAAGTTAATGGGGATCACTGTAGTAGTAGTGCATACTACAGTGATTTCCAACTTCCACAGGGATCCCACAGGTATGACACACATACTTATGTAAAAATTACTATACCTGGAATTCAGCTTTAAACTATTGCAGGACTATTTGATATAACAATCACTTAAATCAAAGAATTATATCAGTGCACTAAATGGAGGGTTTAAAATAAATAATGAATTTAATTTAAAAAAAAATCCAGGTTTTGTTGAACCAAACTGTTAAGTTTGAAACTACTGAATCTATGATCGATGGTTTGTTTATTATGTATGGTTGACATTAAGTATAGCAAAGGCAAGTTCAACCAAACTGATCTTCTTTAGTGTGCCAGATGACCACTTTCTAAAGAAAGAGTTTTGAACTCTTCGATCTATAATTGACGTTTAGCCGGGTTGTCTTAGTTATTGCTAAGCTGTAATAACCAGAAATTGTTTTCTTTGCATCAGTAGATAAGATGGACATCCTTTTGGATTATGTATGTTCTGACTTACTGCTTTCTGCTTCCAGAAGAGGTTTGCCATCAAGTTCAACATTCACACTTGAAGACAGTGCATACCAGACATCGGAACAGAGCACGATAGAAATGGACAATGATAATGGCTCTATCTTTGATGTCTACTTAGTAAGTATTCTCTTATCATGTAGCTACCGGTATATGCTATAGCACTACTCATGTGTCTTTCCTTTATAATATAAAGAGAGAAATCAAATGACTGAAGATGGTGAAGATATATTGTCATTTACATATGCCATCATTTTCAGCAGAATGCATTGGTCTTTCCTGTGTAGGAATGAGGGGACCAGAAGGAAGAGTTAAGAAAAAAGTCTGGAACTAATTAGGCTCCATGCACACTTGGCTTAAAAAAATGTCTGTTCTCTCAAGAGTAAAAACGATCATATAGAGCATTTTTTGTACAAAGTCTAGACGAGTTTAGGAGAGTTTTATATATTTTTTTCTGCCTTCAAGCTCCAATAAGAAACGCCAACCAGAAGGTTTTTTTTTTCTACCTCTAAATGTTAAACTCAAAATATGCCTTTTAACGTCCTAATGGGTATGGACACACAGGATAAGCTAGAGCTGCTTCTATAGGCAGAACACAACTCTTGTAGAAGCACATTTTTTAAGCCAGTGTGCATGGAGCTTAAAAAATGTAAAGATAGTGTTTTACCAGCTGCGTTGAGTTGAGAGGTATCTTGATATAGCACGGTCTTACCCCGAAGGGTCCCGACGCGCAAAGCAGAGTTCCTGGGAAAAGAGGACCCAGGAACCAGAAGCAGCACAGAGCGGCAGAAAGGGTGGAAGAGAGAGGCTACACAGGGAAAGCTTGCATGAAAAGCCAAGTCTTCAGTAACCTGTAGAAGACCGGAATAGTAGGGGCCTCCTGGAGGCTATTCCATAGAACGACACCCTGATGAGAGAAGGCCCGGCCACCACGCCGGATCTTCTTGGGCACCGAGATGTAGAGGAGATCTCTGCCGGTAGATCTGAGTAATCTAAGAAAAGCTTGTTTATGAAAACGAGAGCAGAGATACACTTCAGCAGTTCTTTATGTTACAATGTGTTTTTTAAATTAATCTTAGCAGTATATTTGTATTTCTCTTATATTAAATTGACTACACCTATAACCATGTGTATGCTTCTCTAGAAGGAAAATATATACTAAAGCTTCCTTTACATCAGGGGTCTTCAAACTCTGGCCCTCCAGTTGTTCAGGAACTACAATTCCCATCATGCCTAGTCATGTCTGTGAATGTCAGATTTTTACAATGCCTAATGGGAAGTGTAGTTCCACCACAGCTAGAGGGCCGTAGTTTGAGGATCCCTGCTTTACATGTATGTGATAAGGGCACCTTTTATCACATGCTGTACACAGAGCGGCTTTGTCCATTCCTACGAATAGTACTACATTTACAGAATAAGCTGGCCATACATTTCTATGCAATTTTCTTATACAATTTTCCTTCAGATGTACCAAAACCATATAATTTGAGGTCAAACTCAAACACTTTCAATGTGTATGCAATCAGGCAGGCCTTTGAACTACATAGCTGAAGATAAATTTAAAGGTAATTGAATAAGAAAACTGTATTATGTATGGCCAGCTTAAGTGCATCCAGATTTATTAACCTTTATTCAATAAAGAGTATTATTAAAGCAACCCTTTTCCGGTGTCACTATTCTTGACACCGAATACTAGTATATTATGACCTAAAAAAAATGGGCCCCCATTCAAGTTTGTTTAATACAAAGACTTTTCTACTGCTAAGGCCAAATTTCCATCACTGGAGCCTGTAGGTACACGACCTTTGGTGCTTAAAGTAAAAACAAGTTGCTAGGGCTGCCTCTTATACACAGAATATGTCCTTGATTTGCTGATTCTTAAGTGGCTCAGATTTTTATGATGTGATGACTATTTTCTTTATGTACATTAAAACATACATGACAAATATTAGTCGCTCCCTATTTTCCCTGCTGCTCACAGGAACAGGCCTACAGTGCTTAATGATGATGTAGCAACTCATGGCCTTTAGCGGAGCGAATTCCTATTTGTTACACTTAAAGTAGAAGTCCACCCTAAAGCTAAAATCCTGTATCTACTGACATTGACAATCTAACACTAACCTAACTAGCTCAGTAAAGAAAAAAATATCAGTATACATTTTCTGAAGGCAATCCGACCCTATCCCACGCTGAGCTGTCATCTGCGGCTTTGTTGTGGAGGCGGATGCAGAGGACACATCTGACAACGGAAGCCCTATAGTGGGTGACGTCACTTCCCATTAATTTCACAGCGGTTGTCAGCTGTGTCCACTGCAGGGCTTCCACCGCTGGAGATCAGGTCGGATTGGCTTCAGAAAAAGGTATGTATACTGGGGTTTTTTACGTTTCAGGGCTAAATAGGTTAGGGTTAGAATGTGCATGTAGATGCAGGAATTTTAGTATTTGGGTGGACTTGCACTTTAAGAATTTCCAAGAAGAAATCTTTACTGAATAAGGTTATAATTTATAAATTATTTACCATTCCTACTTCTGTATTCCTATATATCATGACTGCCATTTGACATTGTGACTGCTTTTTCACAATTTTTTAGTTCTGTCTAGTTATCACAATTGCTAACAGGAGTCGGATTAGTGACCTGTATAAAAACAAAACAGGGCCTGTGTAAAGTGCTGTGCACACCAACTGCTTTTCATCATGCCCTGCCTTTGTCTCACTCATCTCACTCTGCTGTGCTAGGTAGACTATTGATGCCGCTTTTTTTACATTGCACTGGGCGGTACTTATCTTTTCAATTGTGTATTTTTCTGGTATGTTCTCTTTGTCAGAAGAGTCCATGCTATGCTACAGTTGGAGCTGTGAGATAATACAGTGTGATGCCACAGAAAATGTTAACCAACGCCCTGCTGTTAATCTGCAAATGTTTTCTATTGCTCTTGTCTACGTGTGTTCCAGGATATTATGGGTGTTGGCAGTCAAGTTCCTTCCTTATTTTTACTAGCATGAAGTCAGGTTTGAATAGCAAATAAAGAGAGGCTCCAAGAAAAGCATTAGTCAAATAGCACTCCCCTGCCATATCCAAATGTACTGCAGGACAACGCTAAAATAGTTTGAACACTGATCAGTCTAGTGTAGATTGTGTCTCCTGGCATATTATACAGCAAGAGACTGAAAGATATGTTTTAAGAGGAACTGCAATCTGCTTATTTAATTTGTAATAAAAACATCTTTGCCATTCTAAAGCTTCTATCCAACCACTTATTTTATACATATTATTGTATATGTACTGTGATTCTATACTTGGCAAATATGCTGCAGAAATCTCCCTCCACTGAGTCTGGCTGCGTCAATTTTAACTGTGGGCGGCTGAAGCTGCTACCTGTTTACTTCCTGGATTTACACAGACACAGAGTCACACCTCCAGCTCTGCAGCTCTCAATTGCCCTTTTATGACTCGCCCCCCCCTCCTCCCTTCCTCGCAAACTCTCACGAGAGTGAGAGAGAGCTGTGCATGGTGTCATAAGCCTAGGCTTTTTTTACCAGACAAGAAACAGAAAGTATAAGGTATTTACTGGCAGAAAAGAAAATGTTTTACTATCCAAAGGTAAAACAACAAGGGGAGAAGATATAATAGATGGAAAGATAAAAAAAAAAAAAAAAAGACTAAAGTTCCGCTTTAAATATGTAGACAACTGACAGTATTTTATTCTGCATCCTTCTTTTACTCTCAGGCCTTGTACAAATGACCGAGAATCCCGTCATAAATTAAATGTAATTTTCCTCGACGAGTTCCTTGTTAGGCTTGTCGAGAATCTTGACAAGCTTTCCTTGCATACACACTGTCAAGACAAAATCTCATCGTTCTCAAACGCGGTGACAGAGGTGTATTTAGGTTTTGTGCTGCCCTAGGCCTGACTAAACTTGTGCACCCCCTAATTTAAATATGACCCACCTCTTCCTGTCACAGCCACACCCTGTGTTGTTTAAGACCCGACCTGAAATTTTCGAGTGAGGACACTAGTTCTGAGGGCCTGGGGGGGGGGGGGGCAATGGATTCCCTTAATTTACTTAGATTTCCTCTTACTTTCTGGTTGCCCATAGAGCGGGAAGTGATGGGAAATCTTCACAACGGGACAGGAATGGTAAAAGTGTTGCCTATAGTTCTACTTTAAGTAGATGGTGCAGCAGAAACATATAGCACAGTGAGGAAGTTTGTGGTCCAGGATGACAAAACAGTCAAAGTTGGAAGCGCCCCCCGCCCCCACAGTTGCGGAATGCCGGCCGCCCGCATACTAGAAGCAGCGCGGCCGCTTTATGGGGGCGCTAGACTAATTTTCCTAACAGTGTAGCGCAAGCCGGCGGGGACTCTTTTCATGCTGCCCCCCTGCAAAGTGCTGCCCTAGGCCTGGGCCTTGTTGGCCTCAGGCCTAGGGCAGCACTTTAGTTCACATTAGTGCGACTTAGCATCCCGCTTGTGAGACCCAAAGTTGCAGGACATTAGGCATGCCATGTATCTCCATGAGAGTTGTTCCAATTGACACTACTCAAGTCGCTGCAACTTCAGAAAAGGTTCCTGCACTGCTTTGATCCGACTTTGACACAACTTCAATGCTAGAGAGTGTAAAAGTCTTATCAAAGTCGTATCAAAGTCTGACTCTAAAGCTGCACCCAAAATCGCTCAACTTTGGAGTCGACTAGTGTAAACCGAGCCTTGGTTGTTTAAAAACAAGGGCTTCTTATAATCTCCTTTAGTAATAGTCGTGCACACTTGATGTTGTTTTATTCTTACAAGGTATGCACATTTAAAATTGTTAACATCAGTTAGATAGACATTTGGGAAAATCATGTTACATTTAGGTTTTGCCGGGATACATTCAGACATCTTGACCAACTTGTTGATAAATTAATTTATGCAATAAAGTCTGGGCACATATCCCTGTAGAGCCAGCATAGTAAATGATGCAATATATGATTTGGATGTCCACACATAATTGATGCACCATTTTATGTGCATATCCTTTAGTAAAGCAGGCCTCATGTTAATGTTGAAGGGTCAGATTATCATAGAAGTGTGTCAGCTATTAAATGCCACTTGTTATGTAAACAAGCTGAACTACCGGTAAATCGTTTCCTGATATTCAGACAATTCATTAATTTCGTAACAACACATCAACAGGCTTAATAATTTGAACAGTGCATGTATCTACAATCAGTAAGACTTTAAAGCGGATGGTTCAGCAAAAAAAAAAATTAAAAGCCAGCAGCAACAAATACTGCAGCTGCTGACTTTTAATATTAGGACACTTGCCTGTCCTGGAGTCCAGCGGCGTCCGCAGCAGAGGACGAGCGATCGCTCGTCACCCTGCTGCTCCCCCCTCCATCCACGGTGAGGGAACCAGGAAGTGAAGCGCTGCGGCTTCACTGCCCGGTTCCCTACGGCGCATGCGCGAGTCGCGCTGCGCCCGCCGATTGTCTCCCGCTGTGTGCTGGGAGCCGAGAGTTCCCAGCACACAACGGGAAAAACCCAACTTTTGCCCGAGACTGCGGGCCGGAAGTGGGTGAAGATACCTGTCTTTAGACAGGTATCTGCACCCCCCTCCCCCCTGAAAGGTGTCAAATGTGACGCCGGAGGGGGGGAGGGTTCCGATCAGCGGATCTTCACTTTAGGGTGGAGATCCGCTTTAAGGTGAAGTCCAGCCTGAGCTTTTTAGGCTGGGCTTCTCCTCTGTGTCACAGGAGTGCAATTCGTGTTGCACTCCTGTGAGTGCAACACGTCGAGGCAGCGCGTCATCACGACTTCCCAAGTCTGGATCCGCCAGCTGCCTTGATTGATGGAAGTCTCAGCGAGCCGCTGAGATGGCCACTCTCCACCCCTCCACAGCTCATCTCTTAAATGAGCATGGAGAAGTAGAGCAAAAGCGATGCTGACTGACATCTCAACATCGCTCTGCTCGGGGAGGAGTGAGAACCGAGCAATCGGCGGTGTTCGGTGGCTCGGTTCTCAGTCTAGAGAGGCCTGGAGACAGCTGCAGCATCGGTCTGATGCTGCAGCCACCGAATGAAGTATGGCTAGCAAAAAAACAAACAAAAAAAAACATACTTCTTTTTTAAGTTTACTATAGATTGCTCAGATGTACAATTATATTTCATTAATTGCTATGAATTTGTGGTGTACTTATATACAGTATTTGCACAATTTGTAGCACCAGAATATTATGTAGCACTTTACAGAGTATGTACAGTGCCTTGAAAAAAGTATTCATACCCCTAGACATTTTCCACATTTTGTCATGTTACAACCAAAACCGTAAATGCATTTTATTGGCTTTTATGTGATAGACCAACACAAAGTGGCACATAATTGTCAAGTGGAAGGAAAATGTTAAATGGTTTTCTTATTTTTTTTTTACAAATAAATATGTGAAAAGAGCATTTGTATTTAGCCCCTACAAGTCCCATCATGCCTCTGCCTGAGGGAGTCATGCTTGTAACTGTCAGCCTTGCAATGCCTAATGGGACTTGTAGTTTCGCAACAGCTGGAGGGCCACCAGTTTGAGACCCCTGGTTTAGATCAAAGCATATTCATTCACACGGTCGTTTTTTGCAATGGTCGTTTTTTAAAACGTCATTTAAATTGATCGTGTGTGGGCAAAACGTTGTTTTTTGTCTTAAAAAAACGACCAAAAATTTTTTCCAACATGCTTGAATTTTTTGTGTCGTTTTTCAAAACGTCGTTTTTTGTTTCACAAAAAGTCACCGTGTGTAGCAAAAACGTTGTTTAAAACAAAGTTTTTCAACCCGCGCATGCCCAGAAGCTAGTTATGAAGCGAGCTTCAATGGAAAAGAGTGGTGAACGTAACCTCGCTTTTTGTGAAAAAAACGATGGTGTGAAGGCAACATCGTCTTTGAAAAGTGACGTTTCAAAAACGTTGTTTTTTACTTCACAGAAAACGTCATTTTTTTTCATCACAAAAAATGATCGTGTGTACGCCGCATTAGAATGGCCCAGTCAAAGTCCAGACCTAAATCCAATTGAGAATCTGTGGCAAGACTTGAAAATTGCTGTTCAGACGCTCTCCATCCAATCTGACATTTTGAAAAGAAGACTGGGCAAAAATGTCACTCTCTAGATGTAAAGACTTGCAGCAGTAATTGCAGCGAAAGTGGTTCTACAAAGTATTGATTCAGGGGGGCTGAATACAAATGCACAACACACTTTTCACATATTTAGTTGTAAAAAAAATTGAAAACCATTTATCATTTTCCTTCCACTTCACATTTATGTGCCACTTTGTGTTGGTCTATCACACAAAATCCCAATAAAATACATTTAAGTTTTTGGTTGTAACATGACAAAATGTGGACAATTTCAGAGGGTATAAATACTTTTTCAAGGCACTGTACATCCTTGGTTATATTACTTAGAAATATAGTTTTGCATTGCAGTGACATAATAGTATTTGTGTAAAAAAAAATAGACAGTAAGCCCGTAAGTAACCCTTACAACAAACCAATTTCAAAATTCCTATGCTTACATTGGGGGTTATTTACGAAAGGCAAATCCACTTTGCACTACAGTGCAAACTACAAGTGCAAACTGCACTTGAAATTGCACTTGGAAATGCAGTCGCTGTAAAACTGAGGGATAGATCTGAAATGAGGAGAAGCTCTGCTGATTTTATTATCCAATCATGTGCAAGCTAAAATTTTGTTTTTTATTTTCCTTGCATGTCCCCCTCTGATCTACAGCGACTGCACTTCCAAGTGCAATTTCAGATGCACTTTGCACTTGTAGTTTGCACTTTTAGTGCAAAGTAGATTTTCCTTTAGCAAATCACCCCCATAGTGTCAGTGGTTTGCAAAATTTGCAATAAAATACTCCTGGCTGGTTACTTCGGAAGAATAACTACACCAAAATAAATAAATTTGTCCCTTATACCATTAATGCTATTTTCAGCTTTTAACCAAAACAAATGTAAAAAAAAGTGCAAGCACTGTACAATTTTAGCAATGAAGGTTATTGAAAGGGCATGCAAATTTTCTTTTTGTGTTTTTTTTTTACTTACTATCTCTTTAAGTGTTCATCTCCACTAAGGCAACAATGCCACCTGTTGGTTGATTGGTTTTACTGCTACATTGTCACATTGGGATGAAAAAACAGACTAGAGATCTATGTAGTTTAAAACCAATAGTAATAAATGTGGGGAAATGAAATGTTGCACATAGTGAGCAATCAGTCTATTTTACCAGAAAATAAATTGTTATGTTTTGAGCAGATTGTTTAATTTGTGCATCTGTAATGAGAGTTTTCTTTTTGGTGAGCCCAGCTTGTATAACCACTTGACCCCCGGAAGATTTACCCACTTCATGACAACGCACTGCATTACTTTAACTGACAATTGCGCTGTTGTTCGATACAAAATTGATGTCCTTTTTTTTCCACAAATAGAGCTTTCTTTTGGTAATATTTGGGTACCTCTGCGCTTTTTATTTTTTACACTATAAACAAAAAAGACAGTCAATTTGGAAAAAAAAACACGATGGGGGTTATTTACGAAAGGCAACTCCACTTTGCACTACAAGTGCAGTTGCTGTAGATCTGAGGGGAAAATCTAAAATAAGGTGAAGCTCTGTTGATTTTATCATTCAATCATTTTTTTATTTTCTTTGCATGTCCCCCTCGGATCTACAGCGACTGCACTTCCAACTGCACTTGCAGTGCACTTGTAGTGCAAAGTGGATTTGCCTTTCATAAATATCCCCAATATTTTTTACTTTCTGCTATAAAACATATCCAATAAAAAAATCTAATTTCTTCATCAGTTTAGACCAATATGTATTCTGCTGCATATTTTTGGTAAAACAATTCCCAATAAGCGTATTTTTATTAGGTTGCGCAAAAGTTATAGCGTCTACAAACTATGGGGTATTTATATGTATTTTTCTAGTAATGGCGGCGATCAGCGACTTATAGCGGGACTGTGATATTGCGGCGGACATATCAGACACCTGATACTTCATGTTGACACTTTTTTGGGAACCAGTGACACTAATACAGTTATCAATGCTAACAATATGCACTGTCAGTAAGGGGTTAACATCAGGGGCAATCAAAGGATTAACTGTGTGCCTAGCTAATGTTTCAGTGTAGTGGGGGAGGTGCTTTTACTAGTGGAAGTCATGGATCAGTGTTTCTGGGATCCATGCCATCTGTACTGACAGGATGACAATCTGCCTTGTTTACATAGGCAGACTGTCATTCTGTCAATGTACCAAACTTTCAGCGGGTGCTAACGGACATCAGGTAAGATCACAGCGAGAGCCGGCGCACACTCAAGCTCGATATCCAAAAGTGCAGGATAACGTATATATATAAATCTGCTATGGTGTGAATGAATGAATGAAGAACTTATATAGCGCAGCACATGCGAAGTAAATCGCCTCTGGGCGCTTGTTGTTCCTGTCTCCTTTGAGATCAAAAGAGATGAGTCTTAGGCCGCGTACACACGAGGGGATATGTCCGCTGAAAACGGTCCGATGGACCGTTTCAGCAGACATCTCCGCTCGTGTGTATGGGCTAGCGGACAGATTTCTCCACCCGACAGATTTCAAAGCAAGCTTTGAAATCTATCCGGTGGGAATCTGTCCGCCCGACATGTCTGCTGGTTAGTACACTTACCAGCAGACATGTCGGCCCCCACCGCCGCCGCGCCGCTGCCGAATGGATTCGGCGCATGCGCGGAAGTGTTTTACTTCCTGGTGCGGTGACGTGGCGGTGACACGGCGGCGTCAACGTCACCGCCGCGTCACCGCCACGTCACCGCGCCGTCCGGCGGCGGGGAATTTGATCCGATGGTGTGTACACGCCATCGGATCAAACTCCCGATCGGACATATCCGATGGAAATGGTCCGCGGACCGTTTTCATCGGATATGTCCGATCGTGTGTACGCCGCCTTAATCTTTCTCCTGAAGACTAAGTAGTTCTCCTCCAGCCGAATGCTGGCTGGTAAGGCGTTCCATAGTCTGGGACCTTGGACAGCGAATCTCCTGTCTCCTTTGGACTTCAATCTGGCTTTCGGTATCTGAAGCCGATTTTGATTGGTGGATCGAAGAATACGATTGGGATTGTGAACTTTTAATTTTTCGCATAGATAATGGGGAGCATTCCCATGGATACATCTATGCGTTAGACAGAGAGCTTTAAAGGTGATTCTGTCTTTAACTGGTAGCCAGTGAAGGGATCTCAGTGAAGGTGAGTTGATTCCCAGGGTTTTTTCCCAGTCACAAGTCTGGCGGCCGTATTTTGAACGACTTGAAGACGAGCGATTTGGTACTTGGGGAGTCCGAGGTAAAGGGCAATTGCATAGTCCAGTCTGGAGTTTACAATCGCTCCCACCACGACCGCTATATCTTTCTTGGGAATAAAAGGCGTGAGTCTGCGTAGTAGGTGCAGCAGATAGTGAGATCCACTGACTACTGCCCCTATTTGTCATTGTCATGTCGGAGTCAAAGATGACCCCAAGACTTTTGACTTTGGCGCTAGGGGTGATGATTTTGCCCAGAATGGGCGGGGGGATCCAGGTTGTTGTTGATTGATTCCTACGCTTGGCGTGAAACAGAAGAAGTTCTGTTTTCGCTCCGTTGAGTTTGAGATAACTCTTTGTCATCCAGTCCTCTATCAAAGAGAGGCATGTCTCTAGGTTGAGGTGGTGATCCTTTTTATTGCAAATGCGGAAGTACAGTTGCGTGTCGTCTGCATAAGAGTGATATAGCAGTTTTTGGCTGCTGATGATTTCGAAAAGAGGACGCACATAGATGTTGAATAACATCGGCGACAGGGGAGATCCTTGAGGGACCCCGCACGATAATGTGCGTTGTTCAGAAGTGAAGGGTCCTAGCTTCACTATTTGCGATCGGTTTTCCAAAAAAGAGGAGAACCAGGATAGATCGCTTTCTGCGACTTTGGCTATATTAGCCAGCCGAGTCAATAACAGCTTGTGATCAACTGTATCAAAGGCTGCGCTTAGGTCCAGCAGAACCAGAAGAGAAGATTCTCCTTCGTCTGCGCCCTCGAGAACGTTGTCCCATATCTTAAGCAATGCTGATTCTGTCCCGTGTCCAGGACGGAATCCTGATTGAAATGGGTCGAGTAAGTTGTGGGTATCTAGATGCTGTTGCAGCTGCTGTACCACTGCTTTCTCCATGACCTTGGAGAGAACATTTAGGCCTGTTATGGGGAGCCAGTTGAGCGGATCCTTAGGATCCAGGGTGGCTTTCTTCAAGATGGGTTGAATGAAGCCCTCCTTCAGCTGGGAGGGCATTATGCCCTCCCTGAAGGATTGGTTGATAAGCTGCGTGACAGGAGGTGCCAGGATGTCGGCGCATTCCTTCAGCAGTTTGGTGGGGATAATATCATTTGGCGCAGTGCTGTTGCGCAGAGTGCCGATGATATTTTTAGTGGTCTGAATGGAGATGGGTTCCAGCGTGAACTCACCAAACTGTGGTGAATTGCTGCCGGTGCTGTGTAAATGACTACGGGGGGGGGCTGGGAGAGCAATTGTTTTGCTGAATGCTTTGCCGGATTGCCTCAATTTTGTTAATGAAGCAATCCGACAACTCATCGCAAAATTCTTGTGTATCCAAGTTGGGGGCTTCAAGACATCCTGGATTCATGGTCTGAGTGACCAGCTTGGAAGAGTTTGCGGGGGTGATTTAGGGCACTGTTGATAGCCTCAGAAAAATAGTTTTTCTTGGCTTCGAAGATTTGCTTGTAGTATTTTCTGGTTATTGCCTTGTAGATTGAGAGGTTCTCATCTGAAGAGCTTCTTTTCCAGGCTGCTTCTGCCCTTCTGCGCTCTTGCTTTAGTAACGCCAGCTGGTTGTTGAACCAGCCGGAGTTATTTTTCCTGATCTGGGTCTTTCGTTTCGGCGCTATCAAGTCAGCTGACTGCAATAGTGCTGTGTTTATGGCCTCCAGTGTTTCTTCCGCTGTTTGGTGCGGCTGAATTGTGTTTATTTTTTCCCCTAGCATGGCTTTGAAGAGTTCCGAGTGGAGCTTCTTCTGACATCTGGTCCAGTGTGTTGTCACTGGATTTGATGTTTTTGTTAAGGGGGGGAATTCGGAAATAATGAATTGCATGGTGATCTGTCCATGGCAATGGTTCATTTTCCAAGATTTTTATTTCCAGATCTTGTCTGAAAATAAGATCGAGCGTGTGACCTGAAGCATGTGTGGGCCCACATACTAGTTGCTGAAGCCCTAATCCTTCCAGGTGGTCGATGCAGGCGTCTGCAATGGGGTCTTGCGGGGAGTTGGCCCAGAGGTTGAAGTCCCCGAGCAGCAAAAGGTGTTTGCTATTCAGGGTATAGGTGGAGACAAAGTCCGTCAAAGATGGGAGCAGTTGCGACTTGGGGCCAGGTGGCCTATAGCAGAGTAGAATCCGGACGGTCTCCTGGCCGTTTACTTGCAGTTGAAGAGTAAGGGTTTCCATGAATGGAAGAGGGTTTTGGAGGCTTGGTTTTGTGATCGCAAGACGCGTCTTATGGATCACCGCCAGTCCTCCTCCTCTTTGCCCTATTCTGTTTTCCATTATAATACGGTAGTTTTCTGGCACCAATTCTCCTAGAATGGTGTTACAGTCGGCTGTGAGCCAGCTCTCTGTAATGAAGAGGCAGTCTAGGTCGTGTTGTAGAATGAAATCATGGATTTCAAGTCGGTTTTTTACTGCCGATCTTGTGTTGATCAAAGCACATGAAATGCGCTTAGGTTGGGGTAAACGGCTAAAATTTTTGACAGTCGATCGATTCTCAAAAGTTGTTCAATTGTTAGGGTCTTTTTGGTGATGGCTGGCAGTATTGCGGCAAAACGCCTCAGATTCCTAATGGTTTCTGTGGAGTACCGCAGATCAGCCATGGTCGCCATTCACCGGGGGAAAAGACGTTTCTTTTGGTGGCGATGAAGAGAGGATTCAGTGAATCCTCCCGGCTTGGTCCAGAGGAAGGCAAAAAAACCCTAACAATGCTATGCCAATTTGCTTTGGTAGGGGAAAAAATTCCTTCCTGATCCCTGAAAGGCGATCGGGCAAACCCCTGGATCAAGTACTATTAAATTGTGAAAAGGGGGGTGGGGGGGGTGGAGAGCTGACACTGTTGCTGGGGTGTACCAAGATGGCCGCCGACCAGGAGCAGGACATGGGACCCAGGCTGGTGTGTAGCCAGCTGGGTGGATTGGTGAGCAGGGGGGGGGGCTGGGTGTTGAGGCCAGGGGTGGATGAGTCCTACAGGGGCTGGGGGTGAGCTCCTGGGGGTTACTAAAGGCGTTATTGGCCGAGAAGCGGCGCGCCGCTAGGCCGCGGATGAAGCCGCGGCCTTTCCTAAGATGCGGCGGCCGCGAATCAGCAGTGGCTGGCGCGGTTCAGGGGAGAAAACGGGGAGGCGCCGGGGGGAAGGTTGCTTGGCTGGTGGGTGGTAATGTGGGGTAAGGAGAGGGAAAGAGGCTCCAGCGTTCAGCTGATTCGGCGGCTTATCCTGATAAGGACGGCCGCCAATCGGTTCCAGGGGAGGCGTTTCTCCGATGGAGGAGATCCGGGTCCTGGGGAGGTGTAGATCGCCCTGAGTAGCAGGGGCTTACCTGGAGAGGTCCTTAGGAGAGTGAGAAGCGGCCAGGGAGAGGCTGATGAATAGGCCTGCTGAGGCGGGGGGTGGGAAACCCTGCCTGTCTGGAGCCCAGGAGCCACACGTCCTACTGGTAGGTACGTGCGCCGATTACTACTGGGACAGTTCTCGCCCTGGGGGAGGGTCACTCTTTCAGACCCACAGGAAGAGCTCCTGGAATCGTGTGGAGGAGGAGTGTGGTCGGCAAGTGGATAATATTAGTCATCTAAAGCAGCCCTCAAAATTTCCACTCGCCTACTAGCATTTGGCAAGTGGATTTAAGCTGGGGGCGAGTAATGACAGGGCTGCTTGACCAATCTCCCTCCAATCTGTGCCTACACTTAGAGCCCTGATGAGATTGACGGCCAAAGAGGAAAGGTGCATGCTCAGGAAAAGTAGTCTGGTGAGCCGCGCACAAGCAGAGCAGTACACAGGTGCTCTCCTTACAATTCTCATTAAGCCATGGGACCTAGCAGTATGACCTCTCTGATCCTGCCCCCCTCCCCCCGACCAATGTAGCTGGAGATCAGAAAGTAATGAGTGAGGTGGAGATTGTGAGAATTACCACTCTGGTGCAGCACTCACTGAAAGTTGCCCTGACATGAGAGTGGCAGCCTTCCAGTTTGTGCAGTTTTTTTTCTCCTTGTAAGTGTCCAACAGTTCAGCCTGAGCACTGCAAGCAGACTGGTCTCAATGTTTGCTGTGCAGTGTCAGTGTGTGCTGTGCTATGGTGTCAATGGCTATGCAATTGTGTGGATCTCAGCGCTGGATTGTACTCCCTCCCGCTGTGCTGCAGCTCCTCTCCTCACTGCCAGCCTGAATAAAAGGGGAAGTTGGGACATGCAAGCGTGGAGCCGCACACACAGGCTCCTGATGATGAGATGAATAGGAGAGGGAGAGAGAGGATGGATAAGAGTTGCATAGGAGACAGCAAGAGAATGGGGAAGAGACCCAGTTCTAGTGCCCTGTCCCTCTGGTCTGCCCCCAGTGCCCTGTCCCTCTGCTCTGCCCCCAGTACCCTGTCCCATTTTGTTAAAGTTGTTGTTGGTAATATTTAATTTTGTAACTTGATTCTGCATAAAAAAATGAACAGTGTCATTCCATGAGATAATCTACGAGGGTGTTTACGGGTGCAATTAGGCGCAGGGCAGTGTATGAATTAGGTGGGGCAACTGGTGGCGAGTAACTCTTGAGGCCTGGCTAGTAGCTCAGGACTTGAAATGTTGAGCCCTGATCTAAAGCTTATGTGAACCCACAGTTTTTTTTTTTTTATATATTGCAGCTTACCAGTGAATAACATACTTCATGTGCCTTCATGTCTACAATTTTTCTCCGCAGTTACTATGAAACTTTACACAATAAAGATAAGGTTCTTTGTGCCTAACTAACATTTCACAGGAAATGACAAAGACACTGCATTTCTGGCAAGATCAACAGGTATTCTCTGTGCTTGCTAAAAATGTTTATACACTTAAGAATGAAAAGTATTTTAGCAACCACATCTTCTAATGACTGGTAAGCTGCAATATATAAAATGTGTTTTGGGGTTTAGATATGCAGTGCAATTATTGAAAGGAATCCCTTTTGGCTCGAAACCTTGTCAGATGTCCCATAAGCAGGTAAAAAAAAATATATGGCAATGCAGAAATATTTTTTGTTAAGATGTCAAAAAAATAAACCATATCCTCCAGTAATATGAAAATGGACCGTGTACAAAGCACACAAATGCATAGTTCTTCATTCTTACAGCTCTAAATTGATAAAAAGAGAAAACTGTTTGCTCAGGGTTACTCTTTGCATTACTTTATAAAATAAGCTTCGGAACATTTTAGGCTTCAATAAACAGACTTTCTATATGCATTGCTGAAAAAGAGAAAATAACTTTATTAAGTGGCACATAAAGCATGGTCCGTTGTATAAATGCATTGGGCTTGTAAAGACATAAACATACAAAAGAAGAAATGAATTGACTACTAAAAACAGCCACGGTGCAATACCTTTTACAGTCAAGAATACAGGCCTGGGCCCTTTTCCATTTAAAATGTCATTTTCTGTGTTTGCTTGGGGTGTTGAACAAAGAAATGAAAATTGTGCTTCTCTGTAAATCCGCTGCTAGTTTCCTCCACCGTTTTACGTGTTCTTTTTTTTCTTAGCAGTCTCTGTTTATACATCCACTGATGATAAAGCACAACATGAAATTGTATTACTGGAAGCCTTTAACAAGGAACAGACATGCTTTATTTTTTTAACAGCAATACCTCTTCTAGGCTTAAAATGTACAAATCTGTTGAGAGTGGTGATTTAGTGATGGACTGTTAGTTCATTGAAGCATGTAGAAGCAATCATTAAATTCTAGTGCAGAGGAAGGAAATATTGGACGCTCATGGATCTTTGATATACCATATTGCACAACATATTTGCCTCAAAAAGATTCTGTCATTAAAAGAGAAGTAGGTTTTTTTTAATTATTCATACTTACCTAGGTGGATGCAGCATCAGTCTGAAGCTGCATCTGTCCACCAGCACCTATAACACTGAGAACCAAGCGATCAAACGCTGCCGATTGTTTAATTCTCACAGCTCTCCAAGAAGAGAGCTGGTGACAGTCAGTCGGCAGCTCTCTGCTCTGACCCTCTGCGCTCACTGGAGCACTGGGCTGTGGAGGGGGCAGGAGGCTTTGGTCCAGGAATCTGTCTGGATCCCGACTCCATGGTTGTGATGACACCTGAGCCTGGACCGACTTTGTGACGTCGGTAGATAGCAGACTTCAGCCTGCTCTCTGCTGAAAATGGGTCACAGGAGTGTAAAACAAACTGCACTCCTGTGATCCATAGAAGTACAGCCAAACGAGCTTTGTTGTAGGACAGTCCTGTAAATTGTAGAAGGAATCACTTCCCCAAAACTAGTACTGAAATGGTAGTCAGAAAATAGCTTCTTCATCAGATACATCTCAAGTAGATATTTAGAATTTTTACCGCGATTTTGCCGCGATTCGCGGCCGCGATTTATATGAATGCCTGTGTAAGTGGCATCAAAATCGTACCAAAGTAGTCCAAGGACTACTTTGAAGTCGGCACTACTTAGAGTCGTGCCAGTATGAATGGTGTTCATTGAAAATAATGGAGAATGACTTGTCATACGATTTTGCAGTCCAAAATCGCGGGACAAGTCGTATAAGTGTGAAAGGGGACTAAGACATACAGCACCCACCCACAGGTGCCTGCAACCATAAGTACAAGCCTTATCAAGCTGCCCAGGATTCCTGAATTATAGGAAATTCTACAATGGAAATAGCATGTTAAACCCAACCTTCTTTGCATAATTATTGGGTCGTTTTGAAAAACGCCTCTTGATGAAGACAAAAAACGACGTGCAGTCTCACGTCGTTTTTTTCTCGCAAAAAACGACTAATACTAAGGCCTGGTAATAACACTGCCGTCGACTTTGAAGCCGACATCCCATACGATCTCTTTAACCAAAGTCAATGCAAGTTGTGCCGAAGTCAGACCAAAAGTAATACAGGAACTTTTTTCTAAGTCGGAGCAACTCAATTCGCTCCTATTAGATCAGTTCTATTGCACTTAATGGGCCGCAACTAGTCATGCGATATGTGCTCATTACCACTTTTATGACCCGCACCTTTATGCAGGTAAAGGACCTGGCCAGTTTTTGCAATTCGGCACTGCGTCGATTTAACTGACAATTGCGCGGTCGTGCAACTTGGCTCCCAAACAAAATTGGCGTCCTTTTTTTCCCACAAATATAGCTTTCTTTTAGTGGTATTTGATCACCTCTGCGGTTTTTATTTTTTGCGCTATAAACAAAAATAGAGCTCCAATTTTGAAAAAAAATCAATATTTTTTACTTTTTGCTATTAAATATCCCCCAAAAAGAGTTCAGTTTAGGCCTATACGTATTCTTCTACCTATTTTTGGTAAAACAAATCACAATAAGCGTTTATCAATTGGTTTGCTCAAAATTTATAGTGTTTACAAAATAGAGGATAGTTTTATTGCATTTTTATTATTATTAATTTTTTTTACTACTAATAGCGGCGATCAGCGATTTTTTTCATGACTGTGACATTATGGTGGATACGTCGGACATTTTGGCACATTTTTGGGACCATTGTCATTTTCACAGCAAAAAATGCTATAAAAAATGCATTGTTTACTGTGAAAATGACAATTGCAGTTTGGTAATTAACCACTAGGGGGCGTTGTAGGGGTTATGTGTGACCTCATATGTTTTTCTAACTGAAGGAGGCGGGGCTGGACATGTGACATCATTGATAGTGTTTCCCTATATTAGGGAACACACGATCAATGAAGCTGCCACTGTGAAGAATGGGGAAGCTATGTTTACACACAGCTCTCCCTGTGCTTCAGCTCCGGGGACCGATCGCGGGACTCCGACGACGATCGGGTCTGCGGGTGCCGCGGTCAAGGAGCTTCGGACCGGGTCGCGGGCGCGACCCATGGCTGGCCACTTAAAGAGGACGTACAGGTACGTGCTTGTGCCCAGCCGTGCCATTCTGCCAAGGTATATATGCAGGAGGCGGTCCTTAAATGGTTAAAGTCAAAGCGCATGTCACACCAGTATGAACTGGGCCTAAAGCACAGAAGGCTGTAGAGCTAAGCAAAACTTCAGGAACTAATGTTGCAATTTGCATTTTAGAGCTTATCTGGCTTTAAGGTTTCGAGGTTTACATCCAAACAGCTTTAGGTGTCTGTAGTTTACAACAAAGCGATAACAGGTTCATTTGCAGTCATAAATTTTATAAACGATAATGGTTGTCAGAACTTTAAAAAAGGTGACCGTACTACCATTTATGTCTGTGAATGTGATCTTACTGGCAACTACAATATCTATCCACCCAGAGACAAGATATGCTTCTTCCAAATAGCACTGAGAGGGTTTATTTACTAAAATTGAATGAGCTGAAGCTAGAAGCTGATTGGCTACCATGCACAGCAGCACCAGATTCTGAATGTGGCAGTTTTAGTAAATTTCCACCTGTGTGTCAACAGGTTTTGAGTTTGTGTCTAGAAAATCAATTTGAAATTTGTTTGAGATGTTTCAGAGGTTATTCAGAATAGATAGGTTAATTTAACCTGCCTAAAGTAGGTTTTGCATTAAATACATTTGTATGGAAATGCAGAACCTATCTGAAGCAAACAAAGGCCCATCGGCACAGGCTCCTAGTCAAACATTATTCTTGTGTGGTTGCATGTAAAGTAAAGTTTTAAAGTAAAAATATTATTGTTATTATTATAGTATTAGTGCATATCCAAATGTGTAAGTCAATTTGTAGCAAACACTGTACTGTACTTGAAGCTGCATTAGGGGCCTAAATAATAGAATTGCCCTAACCATGTTCTTTGCTCTCTTACTTACAGTAAAGTATACTAAGGAGACGAATGAACCATATTGCAAAGAATTCACATTTTCCACGTGCACAAAAGATAATGGTGGATTACGAAGTGTGTCCTGTTTTGACCTGAGATGATAATCTAGAAATGTATGCCATTTCAGACAGGACATCTAGCTAAGTCTTCTGCATTGACTTAACATATGTGACAAGGTGGTATGGAATATGGACAGTTTGTTGCACTCTACTCTTGAACTGTGAAGAACTCTTACAAAATAATGAAGATTATGCTTTCATTGCTGCAGATCACCTTGGACTGAAGGGTGATGCTCTTCCTAAAAAAAATCACTTTGTGTTTTCTTTGCATGTTTTCCACTGTTACTGGCACAACGTGTGAACTTATTGGCCTACTAAAAACAGACTCAAGAACATTATAAATGCAAAGTTAAGCTGTTTTTCATTTCTTCTGATTCTGAAATAATAATCACTAAAGTCAGTCTTGTTTGGTTATCAAATAACTTCATGCACCAGTTTGCTTCTGTGTACACATACGTTATGGAGAATAGCTTCCATACAGATATTTTCAATATGTTTACTAGAGAAATTAAGATGTGCTATTTATAACTAAGCCTTATGTTGTGTACATACTGTCTTTGAAATATTGTGATCTAGTTTATTGCTTGTAAATGAAAAATTATATAATTTATTTAGAAAAAAATAACTGTATACTATAGTTTTATTGATGAAAGAAATAAAATATTTTGTTCTCAGTGCTTGTGATTTTATTGTGTATAGGTTGATGCCATTATTTCTTGATGAAAAAGTTTATAAACCCCTTAAGAGTTTTATTTCTTTAACCTCCCTGGCGGTATGATTCTTTCTGATTTTAGGTGCTAAAAGCGATACCATTATTTGCAAGGAAATTTGGCGTTTTATACTGTAGGCTTGTAATTCTTAGGAATAACTCACTTAAATCTGACCAAACAAGAGTCTAATAGGCATCCCGGGTATGAATTAAAAAAATAAAAATAAATTATAAATTATAATATAATAAATAGTTATAAATAATAAAAACAAATAATAATATAATTATAATGAAAATTATTTAATAATGTAATCAACTCAAAAACAATGATATTTGCTCAGTTGCAGAATTGTCGCTGTCATTATTTTTTTTTTATGACGAATTTCCCCACAAATCGCTATCGCTCAATTCTGCAAGTGATTCAAATTTATTATCGCTGTTTTCTAGCTGCTCTAAAACCATTTTTGACATAAAGGGACACTTTTGGTTGCTATGGACAATCTCCAGTTTGCAGGCAGAAAGAACAGTTTTTATTATGTAAAAGTACATGTAGGGCACTGGGCAGACCACTAGGGACAAGGGGTGTGTGTATTTTTTACATACAGTACTGTAATCTATAAGATTACAGTGTACTGTATGTATAGTGTTTGTTTACGTTTTAGAATTTGGCGCCGTTCTCTGCTCCCGTGCGTCGTAACGTCGCAGGGAACGGAGATCAACGGCACTGGGGACACTGTGTGAATCGAGCGAGCACCCGCTCGCTCACACAGCATGGATGCATCGCTGGATCCACGGACAAGGTAAGCCAGCGTGCGCTGCAGGCTCTGCATAGCTACCCCGAGCGTGACTCGGGGTTACCGATAATGGCACAAAAAAAACACCCCGAGTCACGCTCGGGGATACCGCCAGGGGGGTTAAGAATGGCTCATGATATGTTATATTTCATAATAAAAAATAAAAAAGTAAAAAAGATAGTCTCATGAAACAAGCATACCACACAACATTTTTTGTTGTTTTTTTGTTGCTGTATCTTGATTAAAGTGGTTTACACAATTAAGTTAATTGATGGGAAAAATGTGAACTTCTCTATAATAACATTGGCATGGACCATATGGTGAGTACATGGATTGAAAACTGGCTACAAGGGTGAGTTCAGAGGGTGGTGATAAATGGGGAGTTCTCTGGAATCGTCAGGGGTGGAAAGTGTGGTCCCCCAGGGTTCTGTAGTGAGACCAATCCTATTTAATTTGTTCATAAACGTCCTGGAGGATGGGGTAAACAGTTCAATCTCTGTAGCTAAGCAGGGCAATAACGTCTCTGGAGGATGTGGAAACCTTGCAAGAAGATCTGGACAAATTAATGGGGTGGACAACTACATGGCAAATGAGGTTTAATGTGGAAAAATGTAAAATAATGCAATTGGGTGGCAAAAATATGAATGCAATCTACTCACTAGGGGGTGAACCTCTGGGGAGAAAAGGATGGAAAAGGACCTGGGGGTCCTAGTAGATGATAGGCTCAGCATTGGCATGCAGTGCCAACAAAGCAAACAGAATATTGGCATGCATTAAAAAGGGGATTAACTCAAGACATTAACCCTCCTAGCGGTATCCCCGAGTGTGACTCGGAGTGGATTTTTAATGTAAAAATCGGTAACCCTGAGTCACGCTCGGCGTGTATGTGCAGAGCCTGCAGCGCGCGCTGGCTTACCTTTTATCCAGGCAGGGTACTGTACTTACCTTGTCCCTGGATCCAGCGATGCATCCCCGCTGTGTGAGTGAGCGGCGTCCTCGCTCGACTCACACAGTGCCTCCGTGTGCCGCCGATCTCTGTTCCCTGCGACGTAATGGCGCACGGGGGCGGAGACCGGCGCCAAATTCAAAAAAGTAAACAAACACATTACATACAGTACACTGTAATCTTATAGATTACAGTACTATATGTAAAAAATACACACCCCCCTTGTCCCTAGTGGTCTGCCCTGTGTCCTACATGTACTTTTATATAATAAAAAAAAATGTTGTGCCTGCAAACTGTAGATTGTCCATAGCAACCAAAAGTGTCCCTTTATGTCAAAAGTGATTTTAGAGCAGCTGGAAAACAACGATAATAAATTATAATCACTTGCAGAATTGAATGATAGCGATTTGTGGGGAAATTTGTCATAAAAAAATAAAAGTAATGACAGCGACAATTCTGCAACTGAGCAAATTTCAGTGTTTTTGATTTGATTACATTAGTGAATAATTTTTATTATAATTACATTATTATTTATTATATTATAATTTTGTGTTTCAAACTTTATCATACCCGGGATGTCTACTAGACTCTGGTTTGGACAAATTTAAGTGAGTTATTCCTAGGAATTGCAGGCCTACAGTATAAAAAGCCAAATTTCCATGCAAAAAATGGTATCGCTTTTGGTACGTAATTCCAGACAGAATCATACCGCCAGGGAGGTTAAGCAATATTTCTCCCACTCTCCAAGACTCAGTCCTCAAGAAGGATGTGCTGGAAATGGAGTGAGTACAAAGAAGGGCAACAAAGCTAATAAAGAGACTGGGGATATTAGTTACTAAGAAAGGTTGCAAGCACTGAACTTTATTGTGGAAGGCCACAAATTATGATTAGAAGAAAAGAGGTTTAGACAGCGTAGAGGGTTCTTTACTGTAAGAGCGGTAAGGATGTGGAATTCACTTCCGCAGGCGGTGGTTTCAGCGGGGGCATCAATGGTTTAAAAAAACTATTAGATAAGCACCTGAACAACCACAACATACAGGGATATACAATGTAATACTGACATATAATCACACACATAGGTTGGACTTGATGGACTTGTGTCTTTTTTCAACCTCGCCTATTATGTAACTATATAACCACATCTTGAAAAAAAGGATTTTTAATAACAGCTTACCTGTAAAATCCTTTTCTTGAAGTACATCACGGGACACAGAGCGCATAGCCATTACATATGGGTTATATGGGTACCTTCAGGTGTGGACACTGGTGTAATCAACTTCACAGGAAGTTCCTCCCTATATAACCCCCTCCCAGTGAGAGTGCTTTAGTTTTGTAGCAAGCAATTTCTCTGAGGTTACACAATGTTCCCCAAAAGAGGGGTGGGAGCTCTGTGTCCCGTGATGTACTTCAAGAAAAGGATTTTACAGGTAAGCTGTTATTAAAAATCCTTTTTTCTTTATCGTACATCACGGGACACAGAGCGCATAGCCATTACATGGGATGTCCCAAAGCAATGCTCCATGAGGGGAGGGAGACCGTAAGGCCAAAATTAGCCAAACAGAAAATATATCAGGAGGTAAAAAATAGCTCCACCAACAGAAAAAAGGGGCGTAATCCGGGCCAGAGGATTCTATACTGCTGCCCGTAGGACCGCCTGCCCAAATGCTGCGTCCGTAGCTTTTGTGACGTCCAACTTATAAAATTTAGTAAACGTATGTACGGAAGACCAGGTTGCCGCTTTGCAAACCTGTGCCATAGAGATCTGATGGTGTGCCGCCCAAGAGGCACTCATGGCCCTCGTAGAATGGGCCTTAACTGATAAGGGAGGTGGAACGCGCTTCAGACCATAGGCCTGAAAAATCAGCTGCTTAATCCACCTAGCCAAGGAAGACTTGGCAGCCGGCTGACCCTTCTTGGGGCCATCCGGGAGAACGAAAAGCACATCTGTTTTCCGAATCTTTTCTGTAGCCTTGAGATAGACCCTCATGGCTCGGACCACGTCCAAAGTATGAAGCAATCTTTCCTCTCTGGACTGGGGAGTAGGAAAGAAGGATGGTAGGACTAGGTCCTGATTCAAGTGAAAACTGGATATGACCTTAGGAAGGAAAGAAGGCTGAGGCCGCAGAACCACTCTGTCCTTATGCAGAATCAGGTACGGTTCCCTGCAAGACAAGGCTGCCAGCTCGGAGACCCTTCTGGCCGAAGCCATAGCCACCAAGAAAACCAACTTTCGGGTTAGCAGCACAAGAGGGATTTCTGTCAGAGGTTCAAACGGCTGCCTTTGTAAAGCTGACAAGACCAGATTTAAATTCCAGGGGCAGAGGGGAGCTCTAATAGGGGGATTCACATGCAAGACCCCCTGCAAGAAGGTTTTCACAAGCGAATGCGTGGCCAAAGGCCTTTGAAACCATATCGATAAGGCAGACACCTGCCCCTTTAGAGTACTAAGAGCCAACCCCTTGTCAACGCCAACCTGGAGGAATCGCAAGATCCTGTCAATAAAAAACTTGCGAGGATGCCCTCCTTGAGACTCGCACCACTCCACATAGGTCCTCCAGACTCTGTAATAGATATTTCTAGAGACTGGCTTTCTAGCCTGAATTAACGTAGATATGACCTGGGCTGAGAGGCCTCTGCCCTTAAGAATTAGGGATTCAGCCGCCAAGCCATCAAATTAAGCTGCTGTGAAGCAGGGTGGTAGATCGGGCCCTGAGACAGCAGATCTGGGCGCAGGGGGAGTGGCCACGGTGCCCCTACTGACATCCTCACGATAAGTGCGTACCAAGCCCTTCTGGGCCAGGCTGGGGCCACCAGGATCACCGGCCTGCGCTCCACCCTGATCCTTCGTAGAAGGCGGGGAATCATCTGTAGTGGAGGGAACGCATACAGGAGAGAAAACTGGTGCCAGGGGCAAACCAACGCATCGGTCCCGTAGGCCGAGGGGTCCCTGGCTCGGGATACGAATTTGTCCAATTTCTTGTTGAATCTTGTTGCCATGATGTCCACATCGGGAACTCCGAATCTTTGGCAAATCTCTTGGAATACCTGGGGGTGAAGAGACCACTCTCCCGGGAGTAACTGTTGACGACTCAAAAAATCTGCTTGAGAATTGTCTATCCCTGGGATGAACACTGCTGAGATGCAGGGTACATGGGCTTCGGCCCATGAGAAAATCAGGTTTACTTCCCTTTGAGCCGCTAGGCTCCTTGTGCCCCCCTGGTGGTTTATGTATGCCACCGCCGTGGCATTGTCGGACTGTATCCTTACTGGCAGACCCTGCAGGGGGAGAGTCCAGGCGACCAGGGCCAACCGAGCAGCTCTGATCTCTAGGACATTGATGGGAAGCAGACTTTCTGCCTCTGACCACTGTCCCTGCTGGGTCCGTTTTCCTAAGATTGCCCCCCAACCTGTTAGGCTGGCATCTGTGGTTACTATTTTCCATGTGATGGGGCAAAAGGTTTTCCCTTTTGACAATTTTTGAGGGATCAGCCACCAGTACAGGCTGCGCTTGACCCCTGGGGAAAGAACTAATGGACGGTCTAATGCCTGTATGGACTTGTTCCAAGCAGAGAGAATAGCTGCCTGAAGAACTCTGGTATGGATCTGGGCATAGGGCGCTGCTTCGAAGGCGGCCACCATCTTTCCCAGCAGTCGCATGCATAGGCGAATAGTCGGCTTCTTTTTGCCTAAGACTATTTGAATCGTTTGAATCAACGACCTGATCTTCTCTTGAGGTAAAAATACCCTCTGGCATTCTGTATCTAACCGAAAGCCTAGATATTCCAACTGTCTTGTGGGTTGTAACCTTGATTTTTCTTGGTTCACAATCCACCCGAATTCTTCTAGATGCCGCACTGTGCGGACTACTGCATGATTGAGGTTGGAAGCTGATCTGTCGATAACCAGGAGATCGTCCAGGTATGCCAGGACCAAAATGCCTTCTGTCCTTAGGACGGCTAGCACCGGGGCTAACCCCTTTGTGAATACCCGCGGAGCTGTTGCCAACCCGAAAGGGAGGGCTACGAACTGGTAATGACTTTGATTTATCGTAAAACGAAGAAACTTGTGATGTGCTGGGTAAATCGGCACATGCAGATATGCATCCTTTATGTCTATAGATGCTAGAAAGTCGCCCTGATGCAGGCTGGCTGTCACTGAACGTATGGAGTCCGAATCTTTAGAAAGCGATTTAGGCGTTTGAGGTCTAATATAGGCCTGACGTCGCCATTGGGTTTTGGTATAACAAAAAGGTTGGAGTAGAATCCCAGACCCCTTTCTTGGGTTGGTACTTCTACAATTACTCCTTGGAGCAAGAGGCGATCCAACGCCTTTACGAGAGAGGCCCTCTTTAACGGGTCGCTTGGAAGACTTGACCCCTGAAAATGAGGAGGGGGGATTTCTCGAAACTCTAGTTTGTAGCCTGAGGCTACTACGGACCGAACCCAAGAGTCGGGAATTCTGGCCTTCCAGACTTCGGAGAAAAACTGAAGTCTTCCCCCCACCCAAGAGAGTGGGGGCGCCCCTTCATGAATCTGACTTGATGACTGGTTTAGCCGGCTTGCGAGACCAGGGCCTCTTGTTTGCCGCGGCTTGTCCCTGTGGGCGGCTATTAACTGCTGAACGCCCGGGAGGCCGTCGATACTGACGGGAAGTCGAAGGGGCCGAGCCTGCAATGGCCTGTCGTTTAAACGTGGGCCCACGCGGTCTTTTCTTGACCGGTAAGGAAGTACTTTTTCCACTTGATATGATGTGGATATATTTATCTAGGTCTTCCCCGAATAGTCTTCCCCCATGAAAGGGAAACCCTGCTAAAAGCTTTTTGCAGGGTGCCTCTGCTGACCAGTTCTTTAGCCACAAAAGGCGACGCATGTGAACCATCAGTAGAGATGAACGGGATGCCTGTTGGATGGAGTCCTTAATAGCATCTATTGCAAAGCAGAGAGCCCTAGGGAATTCTGCTAATTCATGAGTATGCTGAGCCGGCATGTCCTTTAATATATGTTTTGCCTGATCCTTCAGGGCCTGACAAACACCAATGGCTGCTACTGCTGGCTGAACCATGGCACCTACTGAGGTGAAAGCTGCTTTCAGTAGGGTCTCGAATTTTTTGTCGACCGGATCCTTGAACATATGGACATTTTCAACCGGACAAGTCAGGGATTTATTCACGCAGGAAATGGCCGCGTCCACTGTAGGGAGTGCCCATTTCTTTACATATTCCTCTTCCATAGGGTAGAGAATAGAGAATCTTTTAGGAGGGACAAAGATTCTATCAGGTCGAGCCCAATCCTGGTAAATCACGTTCCGCAGAAGGGGGTGCATTGGAAAAGACGCACAAGTTAATGGAGCCTTTAAAGAACCCAATGAGGATACCTCCGGGGCTACTGGTTCTGGCACTGGAAGTTTAAAGGCAGTGCGAACCATATCTGTCAAAGACTGGATCCACAGTCTCTCCGCTTGAGAGGCCGAAAAATATTCATCTATAGTGGAATTTTCCCTGTCTGAACTGTCGGGACTTGGGTCTGCCTGATCCCCTTGTGGGTCCCGTTCCTCTGAAGAGGAGACCTCCGCCTCTGAAAACCCCACACTGGGTGAGGGGGATCTAGCCCGCTTGCTACTTGGGCAAGGACGGGAAAACAACGCAGTTAACCTTTTCTCTAGCCCACTCATGGTGGCTGCTAGCATTTCTTCCGTCACGTAAACGGGAATGGGTGGATCGGGGGCCGCCTCTGCCCCCAGCACCCCCAATGGCTCTTGTACTATGCCACTCGGTGTCCTAACTGGCGAGGGTGGGGCCGTAGAAGCCTGGCCCAAATCCTCTGACCCCGATGGAGACCCCTTTTGCTTTTTGGCACCTTTAGCAGCCTTGGCTGGTCCAGATCCCTTTGGAGCCATTGTACAACCTTTGGTCACCCCTATAGCCAACACCTGACTGTTGCAGCTAGGAGTAACCAATATGAGGGCAGGTATGAGGAAAATGAAAAAGAACTAATTTCTTTCTTTTTCCTTTTTTTTTTTTTTTTCAAAAATTTTTTTTTTTTTTTTTTTTTTTTACCCGCCTGGGAGGTGGCAATACTGAGGAAACCTGTGAGTATTGACACACCAATGCCCGTTAGCCGGAGTCCAAGGTAGACTCAGATACTGCTGGATCTAAGGCTGAGTCCCTTTAAGCAAAAAACTTCCTTTTTTTTTTTTTTTTTCTGGTCAATAGTGGACCTAAGTCCTAGACCTGAAGATCCACAAAACCGCCACTAGGTGTCCCTGTGTGGCCAAAAGACCCAGCTGCACGCTCTGTATCCTTTCTTCCTCTGCCTCCAGGAGGGAAAGACCAGCCAGAGAAAAAGTTTTTCCCTTTAAACAGACCCTGACGCTGCTGGCCCGCCCCCCCGACGCACGCCGACGCTATAAAAGGCGGCGTGCACGCGCGCGGCGCACACGCGCGCACTCGCGCACGATCGCGCGCACCACGCTGAAACCACATGGAGGAAGCAGAGCAGAGGAAACAACATGGACCAGCGTTTAGGCAGCACCAACAGACACCAGGTAAGCACTAATCTTATTGTAGTGCACACATAGCGAGGAAGCTGTCCCCATGGGCTTCCTAAGAAACAGGAGTTTTTACCAGCAATTTCCTCTTTAAAACATGTGGGGTTGCAGTATCAGTGTTAACAGGCAGACCTGGGGTGAGTAGCAAATATATAACTTACACAAGTATACATATATCTACATGTTATCTGGGTAAACATTAGTATCCCATCCTGCCTACACAGACATAGTGGAGATAGTGGCTGATGCACAAGCATACTGTTAGCCAACCCAGAACCCCCAGGGGGATACCTACTGTCGAACCAAGTCCCGCAGGTTCCCTCTTACCTGCTCCACGCCGCAGGGTATTGCAAAATGCAAGAGGCCCAATCTTCCCCCATCTCCGTGGGTATTGTCTTGGACCTTCAGGGACCGGGGTCCTGTGTTAAGGAACCCACACCCCTGGACCTATATAGCATCCTGGCATCAGTAGCGTTTAGTTCTTGGAAGAGACTAAGGCACTGGAGCCCAGAATCCAGCCCTCCAAGGAGAGGCATTATAGGCAAAACCCCACTCCAGCAGGGCCCGGGTACCGTACACCTTGGCTTTGAAGCACTTCGGACGGATCCGGCTAGCTATCCTGGGTCCCGAGACCTCCGAGGGACAGCTAGACGTGACCAACACCTAAGACACTGGCGAAAAAAACTAAAGCACTCTCAGTGGGAGGGGCTTATATAGGGAGGAACTTCCTGTGAAGTTGATTACACCAGTGTCCACACCTGAAGGTACCCATATAACCCATATGTAATGGCTATGCGCTCTGTGTCCCGTGATGTACGATAAAGAAAGAGTGTATTTGGAATCAGGTATTACACTCAATTTGGCAGTTAAAGTAGGGGTTTCCAAACTTTTCAGTATAGGGCTACATCATATGGAAAACAAAAAGGTGTAGCGCTAAATATATGTGAAACAATATAAAAGGACTAAAAATAGGCAACTGTAATGATCATGTGATAATAACACTATAAGTGCTCAAAAAGTCAGTGAATGATGACAAAAAATGGGAAGATATATAAATGAAAGTATAAAGTCTCATAAATAATTCAAATCAATGAGTCCAACAAAAAGTGACTTGGTGTTGAAACAAGAAGTGTGTGAATTTTGATAGTAGATCCACCACCAAAGCAAATGGGGGGCTTACCGGACAAAATAGACCCAATTAGGCCTATACTTAACAGGTCAAGTAAGCTTAAAGGTACCGGCATCCTGGTTCCAAAGCCCCTCGGATGGCAGGCAAGAAGTTGGTTTCACTCTGGTGGAGTATATGGTAAAATGGAGGAAGATGGCAAATAACAGCCAATGGTGCCCACAAGTATAAACCAGTAATAAGAGATCCAGAGGCTCAAAGTATGGAAGGAATGAAAAGAAGAGAAGGGATGCACATAGTGTAAAACTGTATGGATAATTTTTACTCAGCAGTAAATATTAGGAATACACTCACATTTCAGCAGATACAATCAGGCATGCAAAAAATTAGCAGTAGGGTCAGCGGGTACCGACGCGTTTCGATCACTAGATCGTCATCTGGGGTACTGACCTACTGCTGTGAAGGACCAAAATATATAGACATGACACCCCCATACCTCAATAGTGGCTCCAGGATTCTTAGCCTGCAGGAGTGATCTAATCCTGTGGTGTTGGCTGCCATTTGTATGCTTATGTGGGTAGCGCGGTGATTTATATACATTGTATATTGTTTGAATATCTAGGGCTACATCATATACTTTGCAAATTAAAAACCAGCTCTATAAATAAAATAATAAAATGCAGCACAGTAGTTAGCACTTTTACCTAGCAACACTGGGGTCATCAGTTTGAATCCCAACCATGACGCTACCTGCCTGGGGTATGCATTTTTTCCCTGTGCCTGTGTGGGTTTCCTCTGGGAACTCTGCTTTCCTCCCACACTACAAAGGTGGGTTAATTGGATGGATCCTGTCTAAATTGGCCCTAGCATGTATGAATGTGAGTTAGGGAACTTAAATTGTAAGGGCAGGGACTCATGTGGATGTACAACATTTATGAAAAGTGCTGTATATTGACAGTGCTGTATAAGTACCTGTAGTTAAAAAATGATTAAGCTTTCCTTGGATATTTGTTTGTAAACAGCATGATACGATTCAGAACAGAGAAAAGGGTTGAGTAAAACAAAGTCTGCCCTTACATTACACTTGCAGTGTGGCTGTAGCAGCAGGGCCGGAGCCAGGAATTTGGCTATAGCAACAGGGAGGAGAAGCAGGTCTGGACAAGGGAAGCTCCCTCCTCTTGTAAATGCTGGGGTCTAGCAACCAACTGTAACCTTTGGTGGAGACTGGGGTAAAGTACGATTGGCCCACATTGTTGATATAGTGTAGCATTGACCCTAGCTGCAGACTGAATTGTAGCGGTCTGCATTTGGCCCACAGGCCATAGACATGAAACCCCTGGTCCTACTGTATAAAATAAAAAAACAGAATTGTACAACATAGCTTTTAGCGTTACAACATAATTTGAAATATGCGTATGCTATTGTGACTTGTATGACTCATGCTATATCTTGTACAATACTACTGTTGGTTCAATAAAAGAATTACAAAAAAAAATGACAAAAAAAAAATTAGAAGCACATAAGACAGTAGGTGAAAAATGGACCAGAGAACAAAACCAAAATATAACCAGTGGGGGGGTGCACCAAAATCAGTGGGGCTCAGTGTGAAATGGAGGGATGGTCTACACAGTGTAGAAAGTTTACTTCCAGCAAAGGAACAGGGTGCATCAGGCACTTATTTTGAGACAGAAGAGGGCCTGGGAATGACAACAAGTAGAATGGAGTGGTGTCTGTTCCTAGACACAATGTAGCAGTGGCCATAGCTGTGGAAAACGCCTCTGCCACCAATGCATCCTGTAACCAGGAGGGAAGGAACCATCCCGGGTGAGTTCCCTCAGAGCGTTCAGGGAACTCCACAAAGTATAGGCTGTTCCTGCAGGAACGATTTTCCAGGTCATATCATTTAGCCTTTTGGGCCATGCGTGCTGTGGCAGATAAAAGGTTGTAGGGAGTCCTTTACAGAACAAATATGTTCCTCGGCCGCCCTGGATCTTTCACGCAAATTTTGTACATCTTGCTTTAATAGAGAAAAAAACGGTATGGATAGTTTCTATCTAGTAAGGGAAGCTTTTCAATCCTGTATAGCAAGCATGATCTGTGCCAGTGTGGGTTCTGCCTTTGTGTAGGTTAGAATCATGGTCAGGCTCTGGGCTAAAGGTGGTGTCCTGAGGGCATAGAGAGTTTGTGTGGAAAAGACAGCAGGAACAGAGTCACTCACCCAGGCTGAGGAGGCATGTGCTGAGGAGAGAGAGAACTTTACTTTCGTAGTAATCTGTCTATTGGAAGTTGGGAGGGACAACCCCCAGATTTTTCAGCCAACATTGGCAGATATTTGTAAATTTCCCTGGAGAATTCCTATGACGATATGCATTTTTTTTCCCTAACAAGTATTGAATTAACTGTCTGGAACCACCGCACACACGTCGGAGATTGCGCAGAAAGTCAGAGTCTCGCTATCAGTTTCCTTGCTACATATAACAACCAAATCAGAGCAGTGTAAATACTCCTCATTAAGGCTTCCCAACAAGCACCTCAGTGGATCCGCTGTCAATTGAATTTGGTGGTGAAATAACTAGATTCCATTATCTCACCAGTTTGGGACATTTCCAAAGCATGTAAATAAAATCACCAGAGTGAACCTGACATTTAGGACAAATGGGGTTAATATACAATATAAATAGGTGAGACAGTTTGTGCACCGCTGAAACTGAAACCAAAGGACCAGCCTCATGTATTTGTTCCCATTATTCACAATCAATAGACCCAAAATCCTTGTCCCATTTCTCGTGATAAGGTAGCAAATCAGCACATAAAAAAGCAAATGTGCATAGATCTTATGCCGCGAACACACGATCACTTTTTGTGATGAAAAAAAACTTAATTTTTTCTCACGAAACAAAACAACGTTTTTCAAACTTCATTTTCCAAAACGACGTTGCATACACACCATCGTTTTTCAACAAAGCTCTAGCAAAGCGTGGTTACATACACCACGTTCGACGGCACTCTGTTCCATTGAAGCTCCGTCTCATAACTTGCTTCTGAGCATGCGCTGGTTTAAAAACGTCGTTTTCAACATCGTTTTGCCCACACACCATCACTTTTTATGACACAAAAAACGACGTTTTGAAAAAACGACACAAAAAATTAAAGCATGTTCGAATTTTTTTTGGTCGTTTTTTTGAAGACATAAAAGGACGTTTTGCCCACACACGGTGATTTTAAATGACGTTTTTGAAAACGTTGTTTTTTTCATCACAAAAAATGATCGCGTGTATGTGGCATTAGATATGATACCTTTCCTTTCCAATTCCACAAAAAATAGAATCAAGAAAAGAGTAGTCAGTTAATAGTAGTTTGTTTTCCTTGATTAGTCATTGCATGGTGCAATTGTAAGTATTGATAATAACAATGCTGTAATAAAGAAAATTCTGCCTGCAACTGTTCATATGATTTCAGTGTGGAATTATATAATTGTGAGAAATTTTTAACACCTGCCTCTATTCACCTATTGTGACAATGAAGCCTATTTAATTCTACATAAAACCTGTTACACCGAATACAGTAAAACCTTGGATTGTGAGCATAATTTGTTCCAGAAACATGCTTGTAATCCAAAACACTGTAGGCGTGTTGGATAAGAAGCCTGTAATACCTATTCTCTCCCTTAGTGGTTGTCCACAGCTGTTTGAATAGTTGAGCGTTGGGACAATGGGAGGAAATACGGGAAAACCCCATTTCCTTATGTGACAATGCTGAGTACCCAGCAGAAGGGCAGGTTAGTGAGTTTCTAGATGAGTCTGCTGTAGAGGGTAAGTCCCAAACTGTAAAATGCTGTAATTGTGCAGGTAAAAACAAAAATCAATGAATGTGGAACAGCTAGAGCATGTTTAGTCTTATGCCACGTACACACGATCGGACATTCCGACAACAAAACCGTGGATTTTTTTCCGACGGATGTTTGCTCAAACTTGTCTTGCATACACACGGTCGCAAAAATGTTGTCAGAAATTCCTATCGCCAAGAACACGGTCACTTACGACACGTACGACGGCACTATAAAAGGGAAGTTCAATACCAAGTGCACCACCCTTTGGTCTCCTTCTGCTAATCTCGTGTTAGTAGAAGTAAGAGATGATTCGCACTTTTCAGCCTCGTGCTTTTCAGTCCGTTACAGTGTGACGAATGTGCTATCTCCATTACGAACGCTAGTTTTACCAGACCGTGGGTGCTTGATTGTGATATGCAGTTTCTGACATTTTTTGTAGTGCAGCTGGAACGCACCACGGTGTCTCCATGCACATGGATTTTTTAGCTGCAAGCATTTGCTGTTTTACCTTGTTTTCATCTGTTTTTGGAATACAATCGTGACATACTTCACTGTGGAAGCCCTTTCTTTTTGATTTTTCTCATTAACCATTGGACAACTCTCCTCAAATCGTTTTTTTGCCTGTGCTCAAACGATCAGGATTCCTTTTTGGTGTGAGTGTCCTGGAGGTTGGTTAAACATTGGGATCATCATTGGGATCATGTACAACTCCTGCTGGATATACCCATATGCGTTTTATGACTACCTGTAATAGGGGTCATGGAAGTCTGGTGAGTAGGATGTGTGACTGGTGATAGAAGAAATTTCAGTCAAATATATCTACTGTTCAGCTGGGATTTGAAGATTGTGTACACTATTTGAAGAATTTGATACATTGTCTGAGGACCCTCATACACTGTTTGAACATTCACTATTTGCAATATTGAAATTTTTTTGTGTTTGGACTTTTTACACACATATTATCATATTATCATGTTGGTGTTTAGTTGAAATCACTTTGCACGTTTGCACTTTAAAACGGAAGAAGCGCGGCTTAATCAATTTAGTATTGATATATATTTTTATCGTTAAATGTATTATTTTCCCCAAAAAATTGCGTTTGAAAAACTGCTGTGCAAATACCAAGTGACATGATATATTACAACATTTTATTTCTAGGGTCTTTGCTAAAAAAAATAATGTTTGGGGGTTCTAAGTAATTTTCTAGCAAAAACTGAAAAATACTAAAAATTCTGACACAAATTAAAGGTTAACTGGTCCAAATCGTTGTTATTCCCAATTGACCAAGCAGCGCGGACGACATCCCCTTCTGACACTCCCCTTCAGTGGGTAGACACTTTCAAATACCTGGGTGTAATTGTCTCCCCCCAAGCAACAGACTTCATTTCTCTCAACTTAGACCCAGTGTTGCTGGATATAAAGGTTAAACTTAAAGGGACACTAAAGTCAGGGCTTTTTTTTTAAAAGAATAACAAACATGTTATACTTACCTCCACTGTGCAGTTCGTTTTGCACAGAGTGGCCCGGAAAGCTGTCTTCTGGGGTCCCTCGGCGGCTGTCTGGGCTCCTTCTCTCAAAAGCTTTCCCTCTTCATGCGAGGGCGCTCGCATGGAGGAAAGCTTTTGCGAGCTCGCTCCCGTGATACAGCGGCGGCCATAGCCGCCGACTGTATCACTCGGCTCCGCCCCCGGCTGCGCTGCTATCAATCCGCCCAGCCTAGCCAATCAACGGCCAGGCTGGGAACCGAAGAGGACGACGTGGACGCGCCCGGGAGATTCGAACGGTCAGGTAAGTACAACGGGGGCTCGGGGGGGGGACGGTGCTGTGAGATGTTTTTTTACCTCAATGCATAGGATGCATTAAGGTAAAAAAATGTGTACCTTTACAACCCCTTTAAATCGTGGAGTAATTTGCTGCTGTCCTTATAGGGCCGCATTAACCTCATTAAAATGAAGATCGTTCCCAGACTCACTTACCTTTTCCATCATTCCCCACAGTGGATTCCAAAATCTTTCTTTAAAAGGCTTAATCAGATTTTTTCTTCCTTCCTCTGGGGTCCCTCCCCGCGAGATATAAACTAAGGGGGGTATGGCCTTCCCAGATTGTTATAAATACTACCTTGCCGCACAGCTGATGACGGTGGCATGGTGGCTAGCTCCGGATGCCTCGAATTCAGCTATAGCCCTGGAGGCGGCAGTGCTGGGCTCATTGGAGGCACTCAAAATTGCTGGTTTATAGGGGACCTCGTGCTCCCTACCCCCTGACCCCCTCCATGTGCACCACCATACGTGCATGGCGAGCGGGGTTGGCGGTGGAAAAGTATAGATCTACTGAGATATCACCGAACGCTCAGCTTTGGCTGAACCCGACCACACCTCATCTCTACAACATGCCGGATCCATATGTATGGACCAAGTATGGCATCAAACTTATATCGCATATCACAGAGAACAATACTTTGATCCCCTTGTCCCGACTCTCACAGACTCATAATATACCGAACCATTATGTTTTTCGGTACCTACAACTGTCACATGCTTTTAATGCCTCCTGCATGGTGGTTCAGTCAGGAGAGGACACTTCGCTCCAGATGTGCTGAAAAACCAACATCTCGTCTGTATGAGCATCTGATATTTGTGTCTCTCCCTCCCATGGATAAGCTATGGTCTTGTTGGCAAAGAGATATCCCAATGCTGGACAACGATGACTGGGATGATGTCTGGGATTTCCCCTTTAGCCCCCTAGTTTCGTTGCAAGACAGACTTGTACAATTTAAAATAGTACACAGAGCGTACTTTACACCTCATAAGCTTCATAAAATGAAGCCTGAGCTCTCTGCAGAATGCTGGAGGTGTGGTGTCTCCCCGGGACTTTCTGGGCTTGTCCTAAGATCCAGCAATATTGGACTGAAGTGCTGGATTTGATTGGCCTGGTCGCCCTGATTACGTTGCCAATGACGTTGGAGGTCTGCCTCTTGGGCCTGATAGAGACGCTGGTGCTGACTGTTGCGAGGAGAACTCTGATTGGGTTATTACTCTTTTATGCTCGAAAAAATATAGCTATGCATTGGAAGAAGCCCACGATGCCTTCTCTGGCTCGATGGAAGCGCCTTGTGAACGAGAGCCTTCCCCTGTACAAAGATACATATGAAAATAGAGGGTGCCCCTTGAAATATGACAAAATTTGGCGTACCAGGTTAGCGGAACCTACAACGGCTTGATTGTCAGGTGACGAGGTTACGGAGTAGTTGTGGATACTTTTCTGTAGCGGGGCACGGGAGCATGGTATGCCTGATTGGGGAATAACTGTTCCAGGTGATGGAGGGGATGTCTGACGTACTGGTTATAAGCTGTGTCCCGAGTACGCATATACCTGTCATGCACTGTTCAGATCACACGCTAAAACTATCAAGACTTGTTAAGCACTATCTATCTGCTGATTATGTACCTGTTAAGTTTTTGCACCCTTTTTGTTTTGTTGTTTTGTTTTTATTGTTTTTTTTTTTTTATGTTGTTTCTTGTTCGAAAATGCAAAAAAAAAGATTTATAAAAAAAAAAAAATACTGACACAAAAAGTGTCAGAAAAGCCTTGGTCAGTGGTTATACACAGCTTTAGTACAGTGTTGTCACGTCCAGAGGTGCCGTTTAGCTACCTCTAAAAAAGGTATCCAAGAAATGGAGAATGCCAATCAGCAGTGTTCAAACCCTACCTTGAAACCAAACCACGGTCAGGTAGACCAACTAAAATTCCAGACACAACTGCCAGGAAAATTGTTCGGGATGTAAAGAACAACCCACAAATAATAACTTCGGATAAAATACAGGACTCTCTGAAAACATGTGGTGTGGCTTTTTCAAGATGCACAATTAGGAGGCACTTGGCTGCATGGTCGAGTCGCCAGAAGAAAGCCATTACTACGCAAATGCCACAAAGTATGCCTCTTACAATACGCCAAACAGCAAAGAGACAATCCTCAAACCTTCTGGCACAAAGTCATTTGGAGCGATGAGACCAAAATTAAGCTTTTTGGCCACAATCATAAACACAACATGTGAGTCAACAATAGGGGTGCAACGGATCAAAAAAATCACTGATCGGATCGATCTTCGGATCAGATGTCATGGATCGGATCGTTTTCGGATCAGCAAAAAAATAAAAAAAATAAAAAATCTTGTTACACCAACCTAATCACTATCCACCCCCTCCACCCTGGTGTACAGACATGCTCCCCAGGTGATGGTGTAGCTCCTACCTGCAGGTGCAGACCTCACCGATGCTGTCTCCACATGTGTGCAGGCAGTTCCGGGTCTGTAGTGAGCGCACTGAGGCGGGGAGGCGTGTCACGCTGTGCTCTGACAAGCACACGGGGGTGGAGCAAAATGGCCGGGGTCTTTCCTACAGCCGAGGCTCCGGAGTGCTCCGCGGATCGCGTGGTGTGCCGATCCGAACGGGGTGACCCGTTCGGATCACGGATCGGTGGCGATCCGTTGCACCCCTAGTCAACAAGGCATATGATGAAAGGTACACCACTCCTACTGTGAAACACGGAGGTGGATTGCTAATGTTTTTGGGATGTGTGAGCTACAAAGACACAGGAAACTTGGTCAAAATTGTTGGCAAGGGTCCCTCAAGGGTCCCCGCTGTCGCCTGTGTTATTCAACATTTATCTTCGTCCTCTTTTTGAAATCATTAGCAGTCAGAAACTGCTCTATCATTCATATGCTGATGATACGCAACTGTATTTCCGCATTTGCAATAAGAAGGATCACCACCTCAATCTAGAGACATGCCTCTCTTTGATAGAGGACTGGATGGCAAAGAGTTATCTTAAACTCAACGGAGCGAAAACAGAACTTCTTCTGTTTCTCGCCAAGCGTAGGAATCAACCTGCAACAACTTGGACCCCCCGCCCATTCTGGGCAAAATCATCACCCCCAGTGCCAAAGTCAAAAGTCTTGGGGTCATCTTCGACTCCTACATGACAATGGACGCACAAATAGGGTCAGTAGTCAGCGGATCTCACCATCTGCTGCGCCTACTACGCAGACGTATTCCTTTTATCCCCAAGGAAGACATAGCGGTCAGGGTGGGAGCAATTGTTAACTCCAGATTGGACTATGCAAATGCCCTTTACCTCGGACTCCCCAAGTACCAAATCGCTCGTCTTCAAGTCGTTCAAAACACGGCCGCCAGACTTGTGACTGGGAAAAAAACCTTGGGAATCAATCTCACCTTCACTGAGATCCCTTCACTGGTTACCAGTAAAAGACAGAATCACTTTTAAAGCACTCTGTCTAACGCATAGATGTATCCATGGGAATGCTCCCCATTATCTATGCGAAAAAATAAAAGTTCATATTCCCAATCGCATTCTGCGATCCACCAATCAAAATCTACTCCAGATACCGAAAGCCAACTACAAGTCCAAAGGAGATAGAAGATTCGCGGTCCAAGGTCCCAGACTATGGAACGCTTTACCAACCAGCATTCGTTTGGAGGAGAACCACCTAGCATTCAGGAGAAAGATCAAGACTCATCTCTTTTGATATCAAAGGAGACAGGAACAACAAGCGCCCAGAGGCGATTCAGTTCGCATGTGCCGCGCTATATAAGTTTTCATTCATTCATTAATTCATTCATGCAATATGTTATCAAAAATACTGGAGGACCATTTGCATTCATCAGCCAGGAAGCTGCGCATGGGACGTACTTGAACATTCCAACATGATAATGATCCAAAACACAAAGGCCAAGTCGACCTGTCATTGGCTACAACAGAATAAAGTGAAGGTTCTGGAGTGGCCATCTTAGTCTCCTGACCTCAATATCAATGAGCCGCTCTGGGGAGATCTCAAATGTGAAGTTTATGCAGGACAGCCCAAGAATTTACAGGAACTGGGCAGCTCTGAGAAGATTAGGAGCCTCATCAACAAATACCACAAAAGACTTCAAGCTGTCATTGATGTTAAAGGGGGCAATACACGGTATTAAAGTGTAAGTAAACCCCCCTATCGTTTTCAGCCAGGGAAGGTACCGTCTTTCCCTTTCTAATCAACAACTGCCATAATGCTGCACATGTGATCAGTTATGACTAGAGGTCGACCGATATGGGTTTTTCTCTGGCCGATGCCGATGCCGATATTCAGAAATCGCGGCGGCCGATAGCCGATTTATGATGCCGATTTTTTTGGGCCGATAAGTTAAGCCGATTCCCCCCCCCCCCCCTCATTTCATAAAATCTAACAGTTAGACCCCTTTCACACTGGGGCGTTTTCAGGCACTTTTGGGCTAAAAATAGCACCTGTAAAGTGCCTGCAAAACTGCTCCCTTGCAGTCTCAGTCTGAAAGCCTGAGTGCTTTCACATTGAGGCGGTGCGCTGGCAGGACATTAAAGAAAAGTCCTGCAAGCAGCATCTTTTGAGCGGCTCCTCCACCACTCCTGCTCATTGAGATGAACACCTGCAAAGCGCTTCTGCAGTGGTGCTACATGGGAGCATTTAACCCCTTAATCAGCCGCTAGCTGGGATATAAGCACCCCACTAGCAGCCAAATAGCGCTGCTAGAATGATGGTCCAGTGTTTAGGCAGCGGAGTTCTGCGGAAAAAATAAATAAAAGTCAGCAGCTACAAATACTGCAGCTGTTGACTTTTAATATATGGACACTTACCTGTCGTGGGTGGCCACAATGCTGGCACCCAAAGCCGATCTCTCCCTCGGGTGCTTCGGCCACCATCTTCCGTAAGGGAATCAGGAAGTGAAGCCTTGCGGCTTCACTTCCTGGTTCCCTACTGTGCATGCGCAAGACGCGCTGCGCAATCCCACTGGTCCCTGCTGTCTTCTGAGACCTGTGCGTCTCCCAGAAGAAAGCTGGGGGCGGATTAAGCACCAGATGTGGTGTAGGTCACCACAGTCACCGCAGTGGTCTATGCCCGGAAGAGGGAGCAAATACCTTGGATTACGCAGGTATCTGCCCCCCCTTCCCCCTGAAAGGTACCAAATGTGACACCAGAGGGGGGGGATTCGGAAAAGTGGAAGTTGCCCTGCAGTAATACAGAACATTTCTTACATTTAAATACAACAAGCCTCCAATCAGTGCACTTGTATGTGTAATTTAGATATAAAAATTATATATATATATATATATATATATATATATATATATATATATAAATCCAATACACAAAAACAGGTAATGAAAACTTTTGGACGAAAAAAAAATAGGTTAACTTTACTGTTTAGTTTTTTTATTTGTTAAAGCATATTTTTTCCCAAAAAAAATGCGTTTGAAAGACCGCTGCGCAAATACCGTGTAACATTAAATATTGTAGCAATCGCTATTTTATTTCTTAGGGTCTCTGCTAAAAAAAATATATATAATGTTTGGGGGTTCCAAGTGATTTTCCAGCAGAAAATACAGGATTTTTACTTGTAAGCACCAAGTGTAAAAAAGATTTAGCCTTTAAATGGTTAAACTGAGAACTCTCCTTCACGGAGTTCAGTTAATTGATAAGTAGCAACATTGTAACTTTTCTCAAAACTTGGCAGGCTGCCCAGAGTCTCCTCCACGGGAAACTTCAGGCAACTTGCATTGACTTCTATTATAGAAGCTTTTTGCAAGTCGCGCTGCTGAAGTTAAAAAATAAATAAAAAAATCGGCTTTCTTACAGCACAAATCGGCCGATGCCGATTAATTAAAAAACGCAAAATATCGGCCGATATATCGGCCAGCCGATATATCGGTCGACCTCTAGTTATGACACCAGCCATTGGATGGTTTGACGGTTTGGTTAAGAGCACAACCAATGGGAGTGTTAAGCCGCGTACACACGGCAGAGAACCTCGACGGGCAGAACACATCGTTCCGCCCGTCGAGGTTCTCTGCCGGCCGTCGAAATCGGCGACCCGCCCGTCGGGAATGGCAACGAGCCATTCATCCAGGCGGGCCGTCGAGCAAATAGAGAGCCTGCTCTCTATTAGCTCAACGGGATTCCCGACGGGCAGGGCGAGCCAGCAGCGTACACAAGGCCGAGGTTCTCGCTGGAATGTAGCTTCCAGCGAGGTTCTCGCTGGTTTCCAGCGAGAACCTCGGTCGTGTGTACGCCGCCTTACATTTCCGGGACATGCACTGTATTATGGATAGGTTTTCTTCTGCTTAAAAGGGACTGGGGTATGTAAACTTTTGATCAGGGTCATTTGGGTAATTTCTGCTGCCATTATGATATAAAAAGAGTAAACACAGTTTACCGCTTAATGACCGCCGCATGTAGATGTATGTCCACAGAATGGCACATACAGGCAGATGGACGTGCCAGGGAGTCCCTGCCTAGAAGTGGGTCGGGGGTCCGATCAGGACCCCCCGCCCCCCGCTACATGCGGCGTCGGTAAGCCTCTGGGAGCGATCCGGGATGAGGGGGCGATCGCTCCCAGCATATACGCTTCCCCCCCTCTGCCCGCCCTCTGCCTGTGTAATGTAAACACAGGCAGAGGAAGTGATGTCACCTCTCCTCTCGGCGGTCTTTTCGTTCCGGCGTGAGGAGAGAAGATATCACAAGTGAGTCGCACCTAACACTACACTGACATAATTACACATAGGCACACTTAACCCCCTCAGATCACCCCCCCCCCCCCAGCCCCCTATCACAGTGTCACTGATTGCAGTGATCATATATTTACTGATCACTGCATTTAGTGTCAGTGTGACAGTTAGTGTGACAGGCAGTTAGTGTTAGGTCCAGGGTATCCCCCTACCACCCTAATAAAGGTTTAACCCCTTGATCACCACCCTAGTTAACCCTTTCACCCCCTATTGTCAGTGTCACTAAGCGATCAGTTTTCTGATCGCTGTATTAGTGTCACTGTTGCCGCTAGGTAGCTATTTTTTTTTTGATATTGCGATTTTTTTTACTAAAGACATGTGTCTGAATACATTTTGGCCTAAATGTTTGACTAAAATTTAGTTTATTCGATTTTTCTTATAACAAAAATTAGAAAATATTTTTTTTCAAAATTTTCGGTCTTTTTCCGTTTATATCGCAAAAAAAAAAAATCACAGAGGAAATCAAATACCATCAAAAGAAAGCTCTATTTGTGGGAAGAAAAGGACGCAAATTTCATTTCGGTACAACATTGCATGACCGCGCAATTACCAGTTAAAGCAGCGCAGTGCCAAATTGTAAAAACACCTTTGGGCATTTAGCAGCATATTGGTCCGGGGCTTAAGTGGTTAATTAATCATAAATAGCTTCAGCCAAACACTAACCATGAGTGAAAGAAAACTGTATATATATGTGTGTGTGTATATATATATATGTAGCACTACCCCCGAAGGAGCTGCTGGTTTGTTTTGGATGGCATGTTCCTCTGCCGTCTAGGGGTATTTGGTGAAAGTTGCAGTAATAGAATGTCTGTGCTCTTTATTACCCAGCCGGGTAAAAACAATAAAACTTGGTGAAGAGTAGAGGTTTAGTAGAGCTGGAAAGTAACATATTCAGGTACGAGTAACAGGGAAACAGTCCTGCTTCCAACAACATTTTTTTTTTCACCACTCCAGAGTGGGTGTAGTGCACCTGGACAGGCCTCTCTCACCAGCCTGGCAGCCAGAATGTCACTCGGAACTTGGGGGAAAAGTCTCTGCCACAGACCCTCCCTATGGGTGAAACAGCGGATATAATCCTCCTCCAGACTTGGCACCTGGATCAGGTGGTTTGGTAGGTTACTGACTGATAGGCGACCGATGTCCAGCCTCTCAGTACCAGGTTACCCCGATCCCCGGTAGATGGTCGAAACCCTATTGGATCGCCAGCCTCTCTTGGCACTCCTCAGGCAGACTTTCCACCGAACAACTTCCTCTATCAGGACTAACGCTTGGGACCCCTTTAGATTTGGTGACTCAGTCGATCACTGGGGCCCAGCCACAGCTCAGATGCTCCGGACCAACGTGGTCCTGGAGCCAGGAACACCACGTGGCACGCACACCCAGGCCTGGAAGGCCATTTTGCCCGGGTGCCGTGGTATGGCTACCCTGAAGGTGGGTGGCACTCAAAGAACCCAAACCAATGGCGCCTGTCCCATAAATACCCTCCCTCAGCATGCTCAGTGAGGCAAACTCCCCCTGATAGGCTGCTAGGTAAGAGCACCCAATCCCTGACTCCACTGCTGCCACCTGCCGACCTGGGGTGTGATTAGCACCCCAGAAACGACAGAATGAGCCAACAGCACAGCCAAAGCTGAGACAGAGGCCTAAATTTGAACAAATTAACATGGTCAGAGTTACCTAACTCTCTGACCCCCTCTAAATTTAACCTGGTACCGGTTCTGGAAAGTAACCAGGCGCTACATATATATATATATATATATATATACAAATAAGTACAGTAAAACCTTGGTTTGTGGGCATAATTTGTTCCAGAAACATGCTTGTAATCCAAAGCACTTGTATATTAAAGCATTTTGTTATTTTGTTTTACAGGGTATAAAAGAGATGAGAGGCACCTCTAAGTGTAGCAATATGTTGCTAAATGTTGTACCTTCATTAAATGTAACTATATTGCTACACTTAGAGGCTCCTCTCTTCTTTTTTATACTCAGTTGTGACATGACGATACTCTTATATTAAGACATCGCTTGTATATCAAGGCAAAATGTATTAAAACATTTTGCTTGTCTTGCAAAACGCTCTCAAACCAAGTTACTCTCAAACCAAGGTTTTACTGTATGTGGCATTTGAGATTTTGAGACATCTCGGCCTTCCTTATTTATTTAGTTTATCTCTCTTCCTTGTTTATCCTGTAATGTGAGGAAAGTATTTGGCATGTTGTTCTCATATCCTCCCACACACACCAAGTTCTCTCTCCTCTCCTCTCCCATAAAGTAATGTTTGATAACTTCCTCCCTGCCCGTTTTGACACATTATAAAACACAGCCTGTTGCAGTGAAACTCCCTCGTGTTCTTCCTATCACAAAGTCAGAAGCTAACACAGTAGCTGCTATGATTCTCTGCATTTGAAAGAGAGACTTTCCACCGAAGCAGCCAACATTCAAGGAATGTGAAACATTGCACCTCTACCACTAGATGGCAGCAAGGACACGCCTTTAAACTTGACGCATAGACAAGAAGAGTTGAGTACAGACATGCTCTTACGGCGATAGACTCAAGGAATCGATCCCCGATGTATAGGAGCGAGGAAGAGACTCCGGTGTATGTACATGTGACACGGTGTGCTGCAGTGAAAATGTGGGCTGTATGCAGGGCACTGAGAGCTGTCATTGGTTTCAGGCAGCTAAGAGCTGTGAGCAGTTGTTCCAGGCTGTGTGTGAGGACCGTATACAAAGTGAGTACATGACATTACATAAATGAAGACCCCGGGAGGAAATGCATAGGAGGACACAGGTCTCATAGGGTAAGGTCTGCCCACCTTACAAGGGTCACCTGACTGGACACTCCAATGGGAAACAAGGAAGGGTGTCACTAGCAAAGTCAGTCTACAAGTATATAGACCTCCTATACTTTCCTGTGCTGTCTGTTATCACCTCACATGATTTCTTCAAAATATAATATAAAATATATTGTAATCCTAAAGTCATAGTCCGGTACACCATTGCAATGTAAGAGTGTGTCCACCAGTGTTCACTGCAGGTAAGTGCAGGCAGCCACCACCAACCTATCATGGAAATATACAGGGCACGGCGGTCACGCCCACGACAATGTAGCCTTAAAGTGGTTCTAAAGCCTCAAGTCTTTTATTTTTTTTCACCTTATTGCATTCTATGTATTAAAGTGTACTAAACCCACAACAGTAAAATCAGTCTGTATATGCAGTAAAGCATGCTTCTTATGCTCACCTAAGGGGTTAATCCATCTGCATTTGATCCTGTCTTCTCTGATCCTCCCCTTCTTCCACTGTCCCCAAACCATCTGATAGAACGGAGCCTTGGGGGGCACTCTGCCCATGTTCAGTTTGGTGGGGATTGCTAGAGAGGTTTTTTTTTTCTTTCACCTTAATGCATTCTGTGAGTTAACCTTTTCACTGTCGGAGCTGTTTTTTGCGCACATGTTTAACCACTAGCCTACAGCACTCCGTCAATTGACGGCGAGACGATGAGCCTCTCGTTCTGGGGGGACGTCTTTGCCTTCCTGAGCCACAAGGGGGTGTGCGCACCCGCCGTGTCACTGAGGACCTGATGCGCGTGTTTGGCGGCCGCAATGTTCCTTCAGGCACCCGTGATTGCCCAGTAACTGAGCAGGACCGTGGAGCTGTGTGTGTGTAAACACACAGATCCACATCCTGTCAGGCCGCGTACAGACAAGGAGACATGTCCGCTGAAAATGTCCGACGGACCGTTTCCAGGGGACATGTCTCCTCGGATATTTGGTCTGATGGCGTGTACACACCATCGGACCAAAATCCCCTCAGACGGATAACGCGGTGACGTGACGGTGACGTTGACGCCGCCACGTCACCAATCCAGGAAGTAAAATACTTCCGGATTCGACGCATGCGGGAGATTTATGTCTGCTGGTTAGGCATACTAACCAGCGGACATGTCCGACGGACAGGTTTCCAGCGGACAAATTTCAAAGCATGCTTTGAAATTTGTTCGCTGGAAAAACCTGTCCGCTAGGTCGTACACACGATCGGATATGTCCGCTGAAACTGGTCGGCGGACCAGTTTCATGTTCGATCGTGTGTACGCGGCCTCAGAGAGAGGAGACCAATGGTGTGTCCCTTGTACATAGGGACACCGGTCACCTCCCCCAGTCAGTCCCCCTTCCCCCACAGTAAGAATAACTCCCTAGGAAACACATTTAACCCCTTCCCTGCCAGTCATACAGTAATCAATTCATTTTTATAGCAGGGATCGCTGTATAAATGTGAATTGTCCCAAAAGTGTCCGATGTGTCCGCCATAATATCGCAGTCACGATAAAAATCACAGATCGCCGCCATTACCAGTAAAAAAAAAAAAAAAGCTATAAATCTATCCCCTATTTTGTAGCCGCTATAACTTTTGGGCAAACCAGTCACTATATGCTTATTGCTTTTTTTTTTTTTTTTTTACCAAAAATATGTAGAAGAATACGTATCGGCCTAAACTGAGAATAAAAAAAAGATATTTGTTATAGCAAAAAGTAAAAATTATTGTGTTTTTTTTTCAAACTTGACCCTCTTCTTTTGTTTAAAGCGCAAGAAATAAAAACGGCAGAGGTAATCAAATATACCACCAAAAGAAAGCTCTATTTGTGGGTACAGTGTTCCATGACCGCACAATTGTCATTTAAAGTGTGACAGCGCTGAAAAATGGCTTGGGTAGGAAGGGGGTGAAAGTGACTTGTATTGAGGTGGTTAAATAATAATTTTAGCGCTGAAGATTATGTAAAAAAAAAATCCCCAAATATTATATATTTTTTGAAAGCAGACTCCCTAGAGAATAATATATTGGTAGCTCCATTTTTTTTTTTATGTCCCACGATATTTTGGCAAAGGTAATAGGAAGGTAGAGAACGCAAAATGTTAGTAAAAAAACACAATAAAGCGATATTTAGGGCAAACCAGTGCGATAAATGACCCAATTTTTTGGTAGAATATAAACGATGAGGTTACATTGAATAGATACCCAACATGTCAAACCTTAAATTTATGTGCGGTGCCATGAAATGACAACAAAATTTAGTACCCTACATTTTCTACAGGCTATCCTTCGAAAGCCCTTGTAGGTAATCAGTTTAGTGTTATGGATCAGTTCTTGTGCTAGAAATATTGCTCTCACTCTGGTGTGCGTGGCAATATGTAGCATGCATCGCAATCAATGTTTTCACGCATAGGAGCCCCTGACAAATGTGTTTACGTTCGTACGTGCATATATATTTTTTTTTTTTTACAGATTTTTAGGTGACATGTCCTCTTTTTAAAGGGGTTGTAAAGGTTCATTTTTTATTTTCTAAATAAGTTCCTTTAAGCTAGTGCAGTGTTGGCTCACTTACCTTTTCCTTCATTTTCTCTTCCAAATGTTTTTTTTCTTTGTTTTCTTTGTGTGAATTTCTCACTTCCTGTTCCTCCTCAGTAAGCTTGCCCCCATCATCTGGATGGGGGTCAGTCAGCCAGAATAGCTTACTGAGGAGGAACAGAAAGTGAAACATTCAGACAAAGAAAAAAAACATTTAGAAGAAAATAAAAAAAGAACCCTTACAACCCCTTTAATGAGACACGTAGAGTCTAAAAGACCCTGCATGTCTCCTCTGGGCTTCATTGAATGTTATGCAGTGCTAAGCTTTAGTGGGTAGACAGCCACCCTGATATTATCCTGTAGGATATTTTGATAAACTCAAGAATTTATTTTCCTCTCAATGATGGCACTTGGTCCAAGCCATGAGACAGCAAAACAAGCTCAAATTATGATGTTTCATCCACCATAGGTCACTGTTGGGATATGTTTTGATGTTAGTAAGCTGTGCCCTTTTTTTGCTATACATAGTGCTGAGTATTCTTCTTGAATTCAGTCTACAAAACATTTTTCCAGTAGCATTGTGGTTTGCCAAGGTGCTATTTGGCAAACTTCAGGCATGCAGCAATGTTTTCTTTTGGAGAGCAGCATCTTCATCATAGTGTTCTGCTATAGACAACCCTGCCTGTACACAGACTTGCAAATGGTACACTCATGAACAGGCATGTTTGCCAATTCCAGTGAATTGTCAAGAATGGCACAGGTAGTTCCACCATCTTCTTTGTTTGTGTCATCTGGAGCTGGCTATCTCTTCTAGGATCTTGCAGTGGGCCCCTTGATGACACAATGCAACATGGCGCAGTGTGTAGTAGATGGCCCTGAAGTCTCCTGGGAATGCAATGCGTATGTATCCCTTAGAGGCTTTGGGCACCACGGCTGCGTCATTCTTGCCTATCAAGGTTCTAGGAAGTGCAGCACTGGCTCAATATAAAAAGGGGGCACTTATAAAATATGGGCCAGATTCACAGAGCCCTTACTCCGGTCTATCTCGCGTTAGACCGGAGTACTTTCAAATTACGCGCGTCGTTTCATTAGTCTGAATCCTCAAACCATAAAACGACGGCTTCGGGCTTCAATCCGACTGGCTTACGTGTTCGTACGCCTTCGGATCTACGCTGCAAAAATTTTGTGGCCGCTGGGTGGAGTTCCCGTAGTTTTCCGCGTCAGGGTATGCAAATTAGCTTTTTCTGACGATCCACGAAGTTACGAGCGTCGTTCACAATCTCTTACGGCATCTGTAGTCATCTTTTTGTTGCGTAAAGTTATTCCACTTTTTATCTGGTCTAGTTTTAGACAGCCCATGTTAAGTATGGCTGTCTTGCCGCGTCGAATGTCAACGTCTTTTTTAATTTTTTACGTAAGTCGTCCGGGAATAGGAATGTACGTAAACGACGCTACTCAAACAAAAAATGACGTAACGACGTTATTTCTCCTATCACCTTCCAGGACGGCACACCTGAGAGATGAGGGCTCCTCCCTGCAGGAAACACAATCAATTGACAGCTTGTTATAAGTCCCCACCCTTCCCCTTGATCCCCAGTATTGATTGTGTTTCTCCCGAACACAGCGACATGTTTGTTTTGTTTGAAAGACCTAAAAGACCGGGGAGGGTCTAATGGTACCCCTGTTACCCCTGTTGAGACAGGTTTTAGGGAGGCCGGGGAGGGCTGAACTAACCTGTAGGCTTTGACCATCTCACAGGTCCCCCCAGGCGTGCACCAGCGCTCTGAGCTGCGGGGAGGCTAGCCATCGCTGTGATGCAAAAACACCGCCATTAAGCTGCTCTCTTCACTTCCTGGTTTTTCCTAGAGGAAGCACTGAGCTCCAAGCCTCTTTCTGGACAGAGGAAGAGGAACCGCATCACAGGAAGTGGGTGGGGTCACAGACAAAGTGCAGCCAGGAAGTGTTTGGACGCCGGGAGACAGCGTGGAGAGTGGTGTGGAAGTGGTCAGCTTGCAGTACCAGCAGCCCAGGACACAGCCAACCTCCTCATGGAACAAGAGGAAGGGAAGGCAAATGCAACTGCAGGCAGATCCAGGTCGGGGACTGGTGAGTACAAAACCCCCCTTGGAAAAGGAGGAGGGAAGAGGGAGAGGTCCTGGCTTCCAGGGTCTGAGACCATGGGGCCAGCCAGAACAGGAAACTGGATTTCACTTCTCACCTTTACCCTTTCCCCTCCCCAGTACAAACCTGCAGTCCCAGGGGAAGACAGTAATGTTATACATATGTTTATACCTCTTGTCTTACAGACTCCCCCAGCGGAACCCAGGAGGCCTCAGTACAGTCTCCTGCCGCGACAGGGCATAGTTCCTCCAAAAGATGTGGGAACTGTAAGGATAAGCTCCCAAAGTCCCACTCAAAGCCCTTTTGCTATAAATGTATAAACAACTTGGCAGGGAAAGAGGCTGCTGCAATGATGAAAAGTTTCCTTACATCCATGCAGACGGAAATGCTGGCAACTGTTAAAGCTTTCCGTGAAGCAGCCGGACAGTCATTGACTCAGAGTTCTGACACAGAGGAACTTACCCCTAGAGAAGGCACATCCTCTCAAGAAGGCCTCTTTACAGGGGGACCCAGTGATCTCCTCCCACACTCACAAGTACTCCCTCTAGGCCAGGCAGAGGAAGGTGAAGGGGGGGACTTGGAAAGCCAGGCCAGATCAGGACACGGCTCAGAGGGAGAGTGGGACATAGACTCCTTTAGCCAGCCCCAGGAGGAGATTCCAGAAACCCCTAAAGCAACCTCAGCGCAGGATCAGGTTTATAGGGGACTGAGCAAATCTCAATCTAGAGTGTTCCCACTCCACCAATCCCTTAAGGATCTAGTCCTACAGGAATGGAGAGAACCTGAAAGGAGGATTGTCAGACAGAAAACTTGGAAAAGGAGATTTCCCTTTCATCAAGCTGATGAGGAGACTTTCTTTAAACTCCCAAGACTGGATGCAGCTTTGTCGCAAGTCACCAAGCTGTATGACCTCTCCTTTGAGGATGCAGGCAGTATTAAGGATTTGATGGACCGCAGAACAGAATCCCTCCTTAGAAAAGCTTGGGAAGCTAATACAGCAGCCATGGGTCCAGCCTTAGCAGCAGCCTGTGTAGCCAGGAATACAGATTCCTGGGTGGAAAAGCTCACCAAGCACCTGTCCCAGAGAACTGAATCAGAGGATGTGGTCGATTCTCTAACAGTGATAGGAAAAGCTGTTGCTTACCTTGCGGATGCAGGAATCGAATCCGCAAGAGCTTCGGCTAAAACAGCAGCATTAATCAACTCGGCTAGAAGAGCTGTCTGGATTAAAGCCTGGGAAGGAGATGTAACATCTAAGGGTAAGCTGTGTGGCCTTCCCTTTCAAGGTTCTTTGCTTTTTGGCCAGGGCCTGGACGATGTCCTGTCAAGGTCATCAGAGAAAAGTAAAAATTTTCCAGTTAAACCCAAAAAAGAGGGGTTCAGGAAAACTTTTCGAGGCCCCCCTGGGCAAACAAAGCGCAGAACCAAAAAGGAACCCAACAAACGGTGGGGGTATGGTAAGGGGAATAAAAAGGACAACTTACTGTTCCCCTATCCCAAAGCTGGCAACAAGCAAACTAAGTGACGCCAAGATCAGAGTGGGGGGACGGTTGTCCCAATTTGTTCCTCAGTGGGAAAAGATTTCGGACAGCACTTACATTTGCCGAATCCTACGAGAAGGTTATCGTCTGGAATTTTCGGCAACACCCCCCTCTATGATTACTCTGACACATCCCCCCAGGGATACCCTAAAAAGATCTGCCCTCCTGGAGGGTATCCAAGAATTGGCCGAACAACAAGTAGTGGTACCAGTACCGAAGGAACAACAATACCAGGGATTCTATTCCCACGTATTTGTTGTCCGCAAGCCATCGGTAAAATACCGCCTGATAGTAAATTTAAGAAACCTAAACAAGTTTCTGGAATACAAAAAATTTACTATGGAAAGTATCTACTCGGTAAGGAAGCCTTCATGACGACCCTGGACCTCAAAGATGCCTACCTACACGTGCCAATCCACATGGATCATCAGGCATATCTGAGGTTTGCTGTGGTGGTTGGAGGAGAGATCTTTCACTGGCAATTCAGAGCCCTACCATTTGGACTAACAGCCAGCCCAAGGATAAAAATCAAAGCTCATTCAACCAGATCTCTAGCAACTTCCTGGGCTGAAAAAGCAGGGGCCTCCTGGGAGCAAATCTGCAGTGCGGCCACCTGGTCCAGTCATCATAGATTCCTGAAGCACTATCGCGTGGAAATGTTGTCACAGCAAGACTTAGCCTTTGGTCGGAAGGTCCTACAAGCTGTGGTCCCACCCTGAAGGTAGGCCTGTGGTTACTTGATTATCCTCTCAGGTGTGCTGTCCTGGAAGGTGATAGGAGAAAACCTACGTTAGACTTACCGGTAACGGTATTTCTACGAACCTTCCAGGACGGCAGGCCTACTTCCCGTCCTATGTGGAGGGAAAGATAAGCTAATCGCTAGGTGGTAAGCACCTATACGGAATTATGTCCCTTGTGAACCAGTTCGGGATTACTTTAATACATACTGGGGATCAAGGGGAAGGGTGGGGACTTATAACAAGCTGTCAATTGATTGTGTTTCCTGCAGGGAGGAGCCCTCATCTCTCAGGTGTGCCGTCCTGGAAGGTTCGTAGAAATACCGTTACCGGTAAGTCTAACGTAGGTTTTCGCGCAATGCACGGCGGGAAATTTCAGAACGGAGCATGCGCAGTTCGATCGCCGCGGGGACGCGGCTAATTTAAATGCTTCACGCCCCCTAATCGCGTATTTCGATTCCGCCGCGAGAAATGCACTAAGCCGCCGTACCTTACGGGCCAAAATCTACTTGGATTCGTCGTAGAGCCAGGTAAAATACGGCGGCGTAGTGTATCTCTGATACTCTGCGCCAATGTAATTGTACCTGAATCTGGCCCTATATTTTTATATATATTTATTTGGGGATTCTAAAAAGAGGGGGAGGAATACATTATAGAAAGTGCAAAAAAAAAGAGGTTGGAGATTCACTTTAAGTATCTGTGTTATCCAATGAACCAGTAGGATTATTTATACATTTTTCAGCCTGGGTTCACACTGCTGTGACCCCAAACGCGTGCGACCTTCCTGTGACTTTTATGATTTAACATTGCTATCTGTTGCAGTCATGTCGTACCAAGTCTCAGAAAAATAGTGTAGAGTTAAAGGGGTTGTAAACCAGCATATTTTTCAGTGTACGCCCCCCCCCCGTTTTACTTACCTGACCCCCGAGTTTCAGTATACACGATCCCACGTCACTTTATCAGCGTCTTCTCGGCTCTTCATTGGATAGATTGATAGCAGCGCAGCCATTGGCTCTCGCTGTTAGTCAAATCCAATGACCGGGGGGGGGGGGGGGGCTGGCTGAGTCATACACTCGGCGGCTATGGACGCCGAGTGTATGGCACGGGAGTGCGCCCGCAAGGTAACCCCCTTTGGGAGAGAGCTTCCCAGAGGGGGTTATCTATTGCAGGGAGAAACTGAGAGAGCCGCCAGAACATGTGGATTGGGGCCACTCTGTGCAAAACGAATTGCACAGTGTAGGTAAGTATAACATGTTTGTTATTTTTATTTTGAAACGGTAACCTTTACAACAACTTTAAGTCGCATTGATTTAGACACCACATATTGAAATGAATGTGTTTTGACTCGTTATGTGACTTTCCGTGTCAAGTGTGAACCGGGGCTCGGGCTGCACCAAATAACAGCTGGAATCTGAGTGCTTTGAAAACGTATATTCCTTTCATATAGACTATGCAGTTCTCCTTCCTTCCCAGTTGCAGTGTTTTGACTTTTCAATTTATTGATGAAACCTCTATCCATACAAATAATTCTAAAATGTGTGCACATCTTTATAATAATATATTTTGTGGACAATTGAAATCTGCATTGTACAATATATTCCTGTTCTAAATTGGATAAAGATGGCAAATAAGAATATATAATTTACCATTTTGTATTTTTTCATTTATAGGATAGATTATGTATATTGTCCAATCAACCAATACAGAATATCTGCACAAACATTCCGATATGTCCTAGCAGACGAGCAGGAACTTTGACAAGCAGTAGGTAATATTTTTACACTGAGCTATGTTTACAAATTCTTTATCCTGAATTCTGCATGGTATCAGTCTAAAGGAATGTAAATATGATTGCTTTTTCCATTTCTTTTCAAACTATGTATTTGTCTGGTAACTGAGCATATTTTTTTCTTGTTTCACAGTGCATTAGATGAAACAATGTATGAAAGATTGGCAGCAGATACACTATATGCCCTTGCTGAGTTCTTTGAGGACCTGGCTGATCAGCCTTTTACACCTGCAGATTATGATGTCTCTTTTGGGGTATGTTTCTGTGATAACAAAAATATGTAGAGTCTCTGAAAGGAAATCTTTCAAAATGCTAAAAAATATTTGTTGTTAAAGAGGAGCTCCAGGGCCCCCCCCCCCCCCCCAAAAAAAAAAGACTGTAGCTGCTGACTTTTTTTTATTATTGGGGTACTTACCTGTCCAGGAATCCAGCGGTGTCCTCAGCCGAGGCAATTTTTCAATCATGTGCTGGTGCAGCTGGCAGTGAAGCATTGCGCTTTGTGAATGGGTCAGCTGCTGGGGAAAGAGGGTCGCGGCGAACTTCCATCTCAGTTTGTCGCGGTGAACTGAGCTGGAAGTGGGAGCGGTTACCTGTCAAAACCAAGTACCTCCCATTCCCCCCCTCCAAAAGGTGCCAAATGTGGCAGCGAAGTAGGGGGGAGGGGAGCGAGGCAGACAAGCACAGCTTCCTCTTTTGAGTGGAGCTCCACTTTAAAGGATACGTGCTCTTTAACCACTTCCCCAGAGTGTTTTTTTTATATTATTTTTTTTTTTTACACACACATGCTAAAAATATAAATTTTGCATCTAAAATTAAGGAACCACCCCTTTCCACTAGAACATTTGTATATTTTATGAATGCAGAGAGGTCTTGTAGAATAAAAGATGGTAGAGGCAATTTTTTCTGTTGCACAATATTTGTTCAGGAAAAATTATACTAAAATGTGGCTCATTTTTATTTTTTTGTGAATGCTTTTTTTTAAATTATATTTTAAATATGTTTCTTTTTTTTTTTTACATTTACCTTCATTGCTATCGCAAGAGGGCTAACAAGCCTCATATGTGATAGCATTGGACAGATTCTGGTCCTCTTTCTGGGGTGTATTGGACCCTTAAGGCACAGGTGTCAAACACAATGCCCGTGGGCTGAATCCGGCCCTCCAGGCACCTCTTCTGCAACTGCAGAAGAGCTACAGCCCTCCTCTGGTCCTACTCCAGACCCTTACTTTCGGCTTTCAAGCAATACATCCAGCTTCTTCCCAGCAGCAGCATAAGGAAAGGGGGGGGGGTGCACTGTGATGTAAGGGAGAGTGGGGGACTCAACTTCTGATGGTGGGGTGGCTCTTGACATCTAATGTAAGGGGAGGGGATGCTCTGGACATCTAATCTTACAGATACAACCGGCCCTTTTGAGGGTAATCATAATGCGGCCCACAATGAAATTGAGTTTGACACCCCTGCCCTAAGGTGTTCTCTCCCCTCCACTCTAACCAACACTGTTGCTTGATCTACTGTGTACTTGGCTTTCTAACCAGGGTTTTGCCAAAGCAGTTTGCTTCTGTGTTCACACTGCACAGAGCAGATCAGGGATTGGGACAGGAGAGCCCAAGAACCACTGAGCGGGGATTTTCTACAGCTATTCGGATGACAGAGCATATGTAATTAAACATATTACAGATTTAGCACCTCCAAACAATCAATTTAAGTTTTGTTTATAACCCCACACATACTTTTATCAGATTGGTCACCTACATCAGTGTTTCTAAAAATAAAATTTTGTGTGTGTTTTGTTTTTTGACAAGTCACAAATGTAAACCTTATATTGTTTATATAGATAAGCACACCTCTTAGAACAGACTAATTTTTTCAGATCAGTGGCTGAAGCAGTAGTGGATTGTTTTCAACCCTTTCACCCCCCCCCCCCCATCTTCTCCTGTATATGTCAGTTCCATTCTGTCCCAGCAGTGGCCTGTGCGTTAACCCATTTACCTCCCTTATCCTTAGTAAAAAATAAAATAAAAACTGTGGTTATTAAATACCACCAAAATCTTTTAAAAATGCAGGTTTAAAAACAGCCTCGTACCTGGAGCAGCCTCTAAAACCCTCATGTCGCAGCCTGATATTTGAATCATTGACGAGCAAAGTTTCAGCAATTTATGATAGTGGCAAAGTTTTCCTCTTTCTACATCCTGCCTGCTACTATTGATTAGTAATGCTGCCTATTATATAGTGATGGGCCAGTAGGAATCTGCATTAAGATGACATTTTGTATCTGATATTAGTGTTGTGAAAACATTTAATTTACCACAATGTATTTATTCCCAACAAATAATGAAATAAAGCGGAGGTTCACCCTAAATATAAGATCTCCCATGTGATTCAGCATACTGGCGTCAGCGCCAGTATGCTGTTTTTTTGTTTTTTTTTATCCCACACTTACTGTAATATCCTGTAATTTAATTTTTTTCCCCCGCGGTGGACGGCGCCAGTACAGCGCGTCACATCTTCCGAAAATACCCAATATGGACTCGGGTAATCTCGGCGAAAATGCGGCGCCTGCGCACAGACCTAGGAGCTGACTGCGCAGGCGCCGTATTTCTCCGAGTCCTATTTCGGAGGGCGTTTCGGAGAAATACGGCGCCTGCGCAGTCAGCTCCTAGGTCTGTGCGCAGGCGCCGCATTTTCGCAGAGATTACCCGAGTCCATATTGGGTATTTTCGGAAGATGTGACGCGCTGTACTGGCGCCGTCCACCGCGGGGGAAAAAAATTAAATTACAGGATAATACAGTAAGTGTGGGAAAAAAAAAAAAAACAGCATACTGGCGCTGACGCCAGTATGCTGAATCACATGGGAGATCTTATATTTAGGGTGAACCTCCGCTTTAAGATGAAACAGAAATCCCCAACCCCCAGGCTTCGGACCTGACCAGGTCGCTAAGCAGGAGACAAATGGGGACCATCGTCCACACAGGGCTATCACAGTCCGTATGTGCTGTGCAGACGTGCCGCGTGTCCTCTCCCGGATCCTCACAGTTCAGTCCCCTTTATATTACAGTGCCCCCTGTAGTGCTCTGTAAAGGGGCACTGTTAATGTATAGGGGGCTGTAATGTGAAAGGGGAACTGAGGACACTGTGGGAGGTTAGACACTGATATAAAGGGGGGGGGGGGCTATGCTGTGAAGGGGGTTGAGAACAAAGTTTGAATATCACATCCCCCTCCTTGTCCACCACAACCACCATCCTCCCCCAGCTTCCACAGCCGTGCTGTTTTCAAATTGTGACAGCGGGTCTGGGTAGAAGAAGATCCCCAGCCTTCTATCACAGGGAGGAATTGGGATTGGACAGAGAGCTGCGGGAGCGTGTTGCTTGTTCCATCTTTTTAAAAAAAGGGGGGGGGGCCCATGTAACATCTTCCCAAATGTGAGCTTATCCTTTAAGAAGTTTTAATAATGAACATTTCTACCTCATGCACACAGGCATATTAGGCCAGGATGTAAAATTTGCTGTATGTCTGCACCCAGGAAGCCCATGTATACTGAATAGACATGATTGTTTACAAATGGGTCTACACTAGTATGCACGTAAACATGCACAAAGCATATGAGCAATTTCCTGTGAGACCAGATACTTTACAATGGAAAGATAAACTCATTGAGATGGCAGTGTATTATATATTTCATTATAGCTGCAGTTACAGAAATCGCCAAGTGGTGGCACTCAAACATTGTCTTGCAGAGTTGCAAAATGTTCTTTATTTTTAAAATTCTGTGTAACTTGTGTTTTGCTTTCTCATAGATATTTTTGGATTGTTTAGTTTAATTTGTAGAGATAGTTTGCAACTTTATTAAGATAAATGTCCTTATAATGGAAATGTTGTTATTTGTCCTTGTAACCCCTTTTCTATGACATTGACTTTTTTCCAGTCTACAGAACAATGAGACTGTTTGTTACTAAGTTGGATATACTTTTGTATTCAATTCACTTCAGTCCACTGTTGGTTCAGTGAGCAAATGAAACAAAAAAGCTAACTGACCTTGGAATACTCCTTAATGGATATTCTGACAGTTATTTAATAGTATCCAATACTACAGGAGTGCAGATGGATAGTAGGACATTTATGAATGTTAAAACATTGTAGCTAAGTAAAAGGTACTTGCTCGGTATATATTTGGAACATATTGTCATTTTAATAATCGGACCTGATAGCTTAGATCAGGGGTCCTCAAACTGCGGCCCGCCGAGCACCTTTATCCAGCCCACTGCATGCAGGGCCGGTAGACTGCTGTGTCAGAAGTTCATTGAAAAGTTCGGGCGCGCTGTGAAAAGTCACTGTGTCAGAAGCTCATTGAAAAGTTCAGGCGTGCTGTGTAATAGTAGTCCCGCCCTCCTCTTAGACCGGCTCGTGTGATAGACGCAGTGTTCCGTCTATCACATGAGCTAGTCCAGGAGGAGGGCGGGACTACTATTACACAGAGCGCCTGAACTTTTCAATGAGCTTCTGACACAGTGACTTTTCACAGCGCGCCCGAACTTTTCAATGAGCTTCTGACACAGCAGGAGCAGGAGATCCTGATACACACACACAGACAGGTCAGACATCGTTTGGCACAGTAAGGCTGCAATGGGCTTGTAATAATGGTGGGGGGCTTCAAGGGTGAGGGGGTTTTGTAATGATGGTGGGGGGGGGGCTTGTAATGATGGTGGGGGGCTGCAATGGTGAGGGGGGCTTGTAATGATGGTGGGGGTGCTGCAATGGTGAGGGGGCTTGTAATGATGGTGGGGGAGCTGCAATGGTGAGGGGGCTTGTAATGATTGTGAGGGGGGCTTGTAATGATTGTGAGGGGGGCTTGTAATGATTGTGAGGGGGGCTTGTAATGATTGTGAGGGGGGCTTGTAATGATTGTGAGGGGGGCTTGTAATGATTGTGAGGGGGGCTTGTAATGATGGTGAGGGGGGGCTTGTAATGATGAGGGGGGCTTGTGATGGTGGGGGGGCTTGTAATGATGGTGAGGGGGGCTTGTAATGATGAGGGGGGGTGAGGGGGGCTTGTAATGATGGTGAGGGGGGCTTGTAATGATGGTGAGGGGGGCTTGTAATGATGGTGAGGGGGGCTTGTGAGGGGGGCTTGTAATGATGGTGAGGGGGGCTTGTAATGATGGTGAGGGGGCTGCAATGAGGGCATAGTAAGGAGGCATTGAAAGTGAGGCTGCAGTCATGGGCATGGGTTGGGGGACTTTCAGGTTTTTTTTGGCGGGGGGGGAAGGACCTGGCCCTCTAACGGTCTGAGGGACAGTGAACTGGCCCCCTGTTTAAAAAGTTTGAGGACCCCTGGCTTAGATCATAGTAGTAGAAGCTGTAACAATTATGACACATCTTTGTGTTGCAGACATTTTAAGGTTTTATTACTAAAGGCAAGTAGACTAATCTCTTTGCAAGGGAATTTTAACTTTTATAGTGTTGTGTTTTTTTTTTCCTTAGTTTTTTTGAATGTGCTGAAGCTCCATTGCCTTTTATCATCCAATTAGGTGCAAGTAAATATACAACTTTTTCCCTTGTATTCTTGCAAAGTGAATTTTCACCACATTTACTAAGCTCTGGGGAAAATTCCCTTGCAAAGCGAACAGCGTATTTGCCTTTGATAAATACACCCTTTTGTGTCTTAGCAGTGTATGTCTGATGTTGTGTTTGTGAATAAGGGTAGAGTAGGTTGACTTTACATAATAAAAGTAATAATAGAACATATTTATATCGTATAAGTGAGTGTTGAAAGGCATTGCTTTGGCAACTTTTACCCATTAAGTTCTGGTAATTCTTTGGCTTTATTTCAGAAAAAGTATACCATATTCCTATAAAGCCCCGCTGTCATAATATATAGGTATATACTTTGGCCCGGATTCACAAAGCACTTACGCTGACGTATCTCGAGATACGACACGTTAGTGTAAATATGCGGCGTCGTATGTGTGTGCCATGTCCACAGAACTAAGATACGCCTAAAAAATGACTTCATCCGACCGACGTAACTTGCCGGCGCATAGTTACGCTGGACGCATTTGGCACTCCCATTTATTTTCTATGCAAATGAGGGAGATACTTGCGCCCGGCACATGTTTAAAGCGATTTGCGTAAGGTTTACGTCCAACGTAAAGTTATTCCCCTTATTGGAGGCGCAACTCATGCAAAGGTATGGACCAGGGAATGAACGCCGTCTAATTTTACGTAGTACGTGAATAGGGCTGGGCGTAGGTTATGTTCACGTCGTAGGCAGTAATTTGACGTATCTTAACCAGTTGTTTCGACGTGATTGTGAGCATGTGCACTGGGATGCGTCCAAGGTACGATGCATGCGCAGTTCATTTTAAGTACTTGTCTGAAGCTCAGCCCATCATTTGCATGGGGTCACGCTTCATTTAAATGTATCACGCCCACTTCCACCTTCGCTCTCTTCTACTTCTCTCTTCTCTCTCTCTCCCTATTTATGTGAATCCGGGCCTATGTGTTCTTTTGATTTGCGGAATACATATGTAATTAAACATATTACAGATTTAGCACCTCCAAACAATTAATTTATAACCCTACACCTACTTTCATCAGATTGCTCACCTACATCAGTGTTTCTCAAAAAAAATTCAGTTACGGCACCCTTTAAAATTCTGGATCTGATCCTACAATGATAAAAACTAAACGAATATTTTACATTATGCTGCAATATCCACACACATAGAACACCCAGCGTTAGAAGTGGTTTATGCTTCCAAAGCAAACGCACATTGGTACTGAATAGTATTCCAGGGTTTCTCGATTGCTGTGCAGACACCTAATGTCCTTTGTATCACCCAAGGACATAATTGGTTGTTAAGATGCTGCCAGCTAGAATGTTGCAATGGTGCACAATGAAAAACGTGTGGCTTTGTGTTACTAAAATGCAGGCTTGATCCACTTGCTGGCTTGTGTACAATTTTTTTGGACAATGTTTAGGCATTTTTGCCAAGGCACCCTGGTTATTAATGACTGAGCTACACACTTTGTTGTCATTCAGGTCTGTTAAGGTGTCATTAAACCAGGCTATATAAAACTCTAATTACATGCTATATACTAGAGTGTTCATACTCACCAAGCCATCAAATCATTTGTTTTGTGTAGCGTGAAATATACCTGGTTGGTCCTGCCTTCAGCTGTTGCTCCCATCTTCTCTTTGTCCCCACTGCAGCCTGAGATTGTATAGACCAGCTGTTGCAATCTACTGAGCATGCTCCAGTTTCAGTTCCCTATTAAACTGTTAATTTCTTCTTTCATACTAATTGTACAGCCCACATGACTATAGAGTCACACATGTGGACGTATACACAGTGGTAAATGACCTTCCCTCCTCCTTCATGTCCTCCTATTGCTAAATACTATGGGGGTGGGATATAGTATGCTTATTGATTTTACTCCCTAAGAAATGCACAAAAAAATCTTAGTTCTAATATAAATCAGTATTATTTTTTTTAAATGTAATTGCTAATACCTGTAAAGTAAATAAAAAAAAAAAACAGCTTTGGATGCGGATGCCATCTGAACAAAATTAAAGCTAGTGTCAATCCTCTGACGCCGCCTATACCATATTAATGGAAAAAACCCGTCTTTTTTTTTTTATAATTTAATTTGAATTTCTTGTTTGTTTTTTAGTCATGTGACCAGCACAGCACACATCAGGACTGTGCAGACGCCAAAGAACAGTCCTGAAGGAATAAGGATTAAAAAAATAAAAATATCCATTATTTATTTAAATGAATCATGACAATTGGCACTTCTCCGTTTACGGCAGGCAAATGGGCGTACAGGTACGTCTCCTTTTAATTTGCCACTGTGATGTCGCGCTCACGCTGCCGAGCTCTGTGACCGTGCCACGGGACCCACAGACTAAATGTCCACCAGTGTCCCGCGATCGTGTCACATAGCCTAAAAATTGCTGCTCGCAGCCATTACTAGTAAAAAAAAAATGTCAATAAAAATGCCATAAAACTATCCCCTATTTTGTAGACACTAACTTTTGCGCAAACCAATCAATAAACGCTTATTGTGATTTTTTTTTTTACCAAAAATATGTAGAAGAATACGTATCGGCCTAAACTGAGGAAAAAATATGTTTTTTTTATATATTTTTGGGGGATATTTATTATAGCAAAAAATTTAAACTATTGAATTTTTTCTCAAAATTGTCGCTCTATTTTTGTTTATAGCGCAAAAAATATAAATTGCACAGGTGATCAAATACCGCCAAAAGAAAGCTCCATTTGTGGGAAAATAATACATCAATTTTGTTTGGGAGCCACGTCGCTCGACCGCCCAATTGTCAGTTAAAGTGACGCGGTGCCAAATCGCAAAAAGTGGCCTGGTCTTTGGCCAGCCAAATGGTCCGGGGCTTAAGTGGTTAAACGGTGTTCTCAAAATTCCCAAGACATTGCTGGTCAGCTTAAGTGAGATTTTGTTTCTTAAGATGCCTTTGTTCTTCACCCTTCCCTTTCTTCCATGTTATTCCCAAACCATTGTTACTGGTTGGTGTTACAGATGTAAGGGACTGTAGTTTGGATATGTCACTTTGTGAATTATAGAAAGAAAGGAGCAACCCACAATCGCATATGTTTATTTACTTTGGTGATTTCCATATTAATCTAGTTAAAGCCATTTCTGGGTTATTTCACTTCTAACAAGGCAATGCTAACAAACTGTACAGTGATGCTTACGGGGTTAGTTGGGGTCCCAGAGACTTGCAACGAGCTAGCAATGATCAGTCTGACTAATGGCCCACTAATACATTATTATTATGATTGGATGCTATTAGTTTTGCCTGGGACTGAAATCAATACCTTCCTTTGTTTTGTTTATAACATCAGATGGTCTTTAACTGCGTTAATCTAAGGATGTTTTTTGCCAATTTGTATTATAAGCCTTGAGTCGTAGAACAGAAGAGTTGTGTTTAGCTAGTTATTACGAAACTCAGATTACTTTATGGCAATATTACATCGTGAACAGAGAGGCTATTGTATTCTTAAGTTGTGTCCCTCCTGGCTACTGTTACTTCAAAAGAAAATTTAAAGGTACAGTGTAAAAGTAAATATTTTTTTTAATCAAATGAGCAATAATAAACTTTTTTACAGTGCCCCTATCCTCCAGTGCAACCAGTGTGAACCCACATGTCAACCCCACAACATATGTAATCGCGCCACAAATGTGAGGTATCGCAGCGTAGGTTAGAGTGAGAGCAATAATTCTAGGGCCAGACCTCCTGTGTCACTCTAAACTGGTAAAGGCTTTTAACCACTTCAGCCCCAGAAGGTTTTACCCCCTTTCTGCCCAGGCGAAATTTCAGCTTCCGGCACTGCGTCGCTTTAACTGACAATTGCGCGGTTGTGCGCCGTGGCTCCCAAACAAAATTGGCGTCCTTTTTTCCCCACAAATAGGTGGTATTTGATCACCTCTGCGATTTTCATTTTTTGCAGTATAAACAAAAATAGAGCGACAATTTTTTTTAAAAATGCAATATTTTCTACTTTTTGCTGTAATAAATATATATATATATATATATATATATATATATATATATATATATATATATATATATATATATATATATATATATATATATATATATAATCCTCAGATTAGGCCGATACGTATTCTTGCAAAAAATGCAATAAGCGTTTATCGATTGGTTTGCGCAAGATTTATAGCGTTTACAAAATAGGGGATAGTTCTATGGCATTTTTATTATTATACATTATGGCGGACACATCGGACACTTTTGTGACATTTTTGGGACCAATCACATTCATACAGTGAACAGTGCTATAAATATGCACTGATAACTGTATAAATTTGAGTGGCAGGGAAGGGGTTAACCACAAGGGGGCGGGGAAGGGGTTAAATGTCTAGCCTAGTTAGAACACAAACTGTAGGGGGAGGGGGGTGACTGGGGGAGGTGACCGATTGTGTCCCTATGTACAAGGGACACAGATCGGTCTCCTCTCTCCCTAAAGGACGTGGAGCTCTGTGTTTACACACAGAGCTCCACGTCCCTGTTTAGTTACTGGGCAATCGCGGGTGCCCGGCGGCAACGATCGTTGCCGCCAGGCACACGCACCGTGATCCCAGCAAAGCGGCGGGTGCACGCGTGCGCCCCCTAGCGGCTTTAAAAGACAGGTCAGAACAATGGAGTCTTCCAACCGCCGTCATTTGACGGCGGGCGGTAGACAAGTGGTTAAAGTGTCGCCTATGGATAATTTAAAGAAGCATGGCTTGTCGCTATTCCATGGACACGTGCACTTTTAAAGCGTGTCAATATAAAAGATGTTGTTACTCATAACATCATCTTTTATATTTTCCCCCAAAAAAATGGTATCATCATGTGTTTGTGTTCACAAAAATGTATTAAACCTGAATAAAAAAAATAATAATAATAATATTAATAATAATTGCATTGGAAAAATCGCTGTGCAGCTACTGTGTGACGTGAAAATTTGCATCACCCACCATTTTATTTTCTAGGGTCTCTGCTTAATTAATTTTTTATGTTTGGGGGATCTATGTAATCTTCTAGATTTGTACATGAATGACAGAATAGGCTTGGGAATTAGTAGGCTAGTGATTAAAATAGTAGTATGAGATTTTTTTTATTATACCTAGGTGAATACAGCATCTGTCTGATGTTACATCTGTCCCCTGCCGGATCCAACGCTGCCAAAAGCTTGGTTCTTAGAGCTCCCTGCCTGCCCTGCGCTCACTGGAGAGCTGGGCTGTGGAGGGGGCGGGAGAACTCGCTCAGGCACTCGGCAGCTCCCTCAGAGGTTGAGCCAGTTGCCGGTTCAGGCATGTGGGCAAATCCCGACCATATCGCAATCTTTCTCGAGCCTGGACCAAGTCTGTGACATCAGACTGCTGTCTGCTAAAAGAGCATCACAGGGGTTCAGACCGAACTCGCTCAGGCACTCGGCAGCTCCCTAAGAGGTTGAGCCAGTTGCCGGTTCAGGCATGTGGGCAAATCCCGACCATATCGCAATCTTTCTCGAGCCTGGACCAAGTCTGTGACATCAGACTGCTGTCTGCTAAAAGAGCATCACAGGGGTTCAGACCGAACTGCACACCTGTGATCCACAGAAGTACAGCCAAACAAGCATGGGCTGTACTTCTCCTTTAAATGCCAGACTCCAAGGTCATTCTGTTCTTGTGTATATATTTTAAAAAGCAAGTGGGCTAGCGTGAAGAAAATTTGCTCTTATTTTATCCTGTGTTTTTAAATCTTGAGTTCTTGTCTGTAAAATCAAGACCTGTGTTTTTGTCTTCCTTTACAGTAAATATATAATATTGTAGTGTTCTTTGTTGCCAATATTTAACCTTATTTTGTTTTTGTAATTTTTTCACTAGAATGGCGTTCTTACAGTTAAGGTCAGTAGTGACATTGGAACCTATGTGATCAATAAACAGACACCGAACAAACAGATCTGGTTATCATCGCCCTCAAGGTATGTTACGGTTCACCTGTCCATTTTATCTGCAGTGTGTTTTTAACATTTTCTTTATTTAAAAAAAAAAGACTTTCAAATGCATTTTGCAGGTAAATTTGAGCTCCATTTGACTAGTTCACATTTTTTACCACTTTGAGAATTGCTGATCTTAAATATAAGAAAAAAGGGTAAATCCTGCGCTAATGGTACATCTATGACAAAATTAAACCAAGTGAACAATAAGCTGCGACATAAAACATGTGATAATCATGTGAAAACAACAAAAAGGGAATAGTCGCGCTATATATTATATTAAGTGATCCAAATACTTATTGAAAAGTCAAATGGTGTAAAAAAATATTTATGTATCAGTAATATTTGTATATTTACAATGTGCTCGATTGTTAAACCCATTCATTGCTGAATTACTTCGCTTTTATTTTATGTCTGGCTGATAGGTTGCTCTGAATTACTTTGTTTTTATTTTATGTCTGGCTGATAGGCTCAAATGATCCTCTTGCAACATATTTCACTTCATTTGGAAAATAGGAAGTATACTCCATATGCCACCAGGCAATCATTCTATAGAAACGCATGAATCACTTGCAGAATTTAGAATAGTTTAGAACTTTTGTTTTTCACATGAAATGTGATAATCACACATTACTTTTGAGGGCAGGGTATGATGGGAAAACTGGAGGTGTCACCCAGAGCATCTGTTATAATTCCTTGTACTTTCTACAGTTTAAAACGTGTGTTTCTTATTTTACCTTTACAATTTTAGAATAGTCTTGTAGAATTTTTTCAATTCCTAAAGCAGTAGTAAACCACAGTTGACAGAAAAAAATAAAATCCCTTGCAAGGCAGTCATAAGGTGCTAGTATGTGTCGCATCTTAGCACATTGTGAGAGACCTGCCTCAAAATGAAGCTCTCCAGCGCCACGTTGACACCACTGAGAGGGCTTCCATTGGTCTTTCTTTCAGGTTCATGAGTGTGCGTCACTAGCTGCATGCACTCTGAATATCTCCTTAACAGTGCAAGACTAGGAGATATTCACAGTACCTACAGGTAATCCTTATTATAGGCTTACCTCTAGGTGCAAGTGGCATAACAGAGTTTATTACCGCTTTAACATCTGTTCATAATTAATAATATCACACAATACTGGTGGTTTGGAGGCACAAGCCCATCAAGATAAACATACAAGTCCTTAGTGCTAGTTCACACCAGATGCAGTTCCGTGCACTTTTTTTCTGCATTGACTAAAAATCGACTGGAACTGACTGCATTGGTGTGAACTAGAGTGTTTTATCTCTTATACAGTTGTCACCGGAATAAGTGTCCTCATTGGAAATGTCTCTTTCTGGATTTTTGCTCACTTTCTGTCTTTTTGGTTACCTGAAAAAGTGGAGGCGTGAGTCTCCCTAGTGGAAACAGCAGCAAAATAAATGCTGACGGAAGTCCTTACCACTCTATCCAAAAAACAAGTTTAATTCTTAAAATACAGTAGTTATCTTATGGAAGACAGCGCTTCACTCTTCCAACAAAACCCTTATTAAATTTAACCTATCATGAGAGAAATTCAGTGGCTAGCATTCCTGATTTTCTGAAAATGCTAGTTGGCCAGCTTCAATACTTTGAGCCCCTGACCTTTCTCTTATATGCACTCTTGTACCAAGTCAGTAACATAGTATTGAAGCCAAAAGATCAATATTACAGCTAGGCAACTATCATTTTTAAAAGGAGAAATCATCAGCAACAGGGCTCCATGTTTTTGACATGAAAAGTTTCCTTTAACCACTTTAGCACCAGCGACCGGGCCATTTTTTGCGATTCGGCACTGCGTAGCTTTAACTGAGAATTGTGCGGTCGTCCTACATGGCTCCCTGAAAAAATTGACACCCTTTTTTCCCCACAAATGGAGCTTTCTTTTGGTGGTATTTTAGCACCTCTGCCGTTTATTTTTTTATTTTTTGCGCTATAAACAAAAAAAGAGCGTCAATTTTGAAAAAAAAAATCAATATTTTTTTTCCTCAGTTTAGGCCGACATGTATTCTTGTACATATTTTTGGCCAAAAAAATCGCAATAAGCATATATTGATTGGTTTGTGCAAAAGTTATAGTGTCTACAAAATAGGGGATCGTTTTATGGCATTTTTATTAATAGTTTTTATTTATTAGAAATGGTAGCGATCTGCGATTTTTATCATGACTGCAACATTATGGCGGACACATTGGACACCTTTGATGCTATTTTCGGATCATTGTCATTTATACAGCGATCAGTGCTATAAAAATGCAGATTACTGTGTAAATGACACTGGCAGGGAAGGTGTTAAGTGTGTCCTAGGGAGTGATTCTAACTGTGTGGGGGCTGGGTTACATGTGACACGACATTAATCACTGCTCCCGATGACAGGGAGCAATAGATCAGTGTCCTGTCACAAGACAGAACAGGGAAATGCATTGTTTACACAGCCATCCCCCTGTTCTGCAGCTCCGCGACACGATCGCGGGACACCGGCGGACATGGAGCCATTCTGCCGACGTATATCTACTGGTGTTGGTCGACAAGTGGTTAAAGGTACACTTTATTTAAACCGGAAAACTTTGCACTTTTATGTGTGAAAATGGAGAATATTGTGTACATTGGTATACACTACAGCCCAACCTGCCCACAAATTTGAGCATGAGAGAAAGTTCCATATTATCAAGAGGTTGGATCTCTTATCAGAAATTACCTTCTAAAATTTATATCGATGATATTTGTATCTACATTGATCAAACTTGTACAGTGATAGTCCATTTGCACTATCCTTTTGGGGGTTTGGCTGGGGACCAATCACCCTTTATCTCCCTATACTGTATCAATGATATTGTCACAGAAAAATTAGATATTGGAACCTCTGTTATATCTGTACATGGGGGGGAGTGTAGCCCTTGAAAGGGTCAAGGCAGAGAGTCTAGGTACACTCAATAGATCTTCCCCAGAGCACTCCGCAAGCCCTGAGGAACTTTACTGGAAGGTGTACCAGGTTTTGGTCCTACACCACACCTGAGAAGAATGGCAGCTGATCAGGAATAGAACCTGGGAATAGTGCACAGTTGACAGGCAAAATCTGGAGCAGGGAGAGGCCAAAGGTCAAGGCTGTGAGAGAACAAGTGTAGTCAAACAAAAGGTGATGTTTCAGCCAGAGAAATAATGCAGGATCTATAACAGACTGGAGCCTAGGGCAATGAAATGAACTCATTGCTCAGGCAGAGCTAAATAGTGAAGTTTATTGATAGACTGGTCAGGCACTGGCTATATTAACAAACGGGTATAATTCTGGTGATCCCTTTACTTAGTCCTGGAACAAAGAAGTCTGTAAAGGATAGATTAGAGGGTGAAAGAACCAGAAGTAGCAGATCTGCTTTCTTTTTTTCCTTTCCTTTTTTTTTTTTTTTTTTGCTTATCTGTGATCACTATATTAAGTAGAGAGAGATCTATATTTCAGTGATTCTCTAACTGACCATTTTTGTGCAGTTACATGTACTCTGTAAACTCTGTTCTCATTTGGTTCCTTGTTTGTTTTCCAGTGGACCAAAGCGATATGACTGGACAGGAGCAATGTGGGTGTATTCACACGATGGAGTGTCCCTTCATCAGATACTGGAACAAGAACTTTCCCTTGCACTGAATACCAAATTAGATCTATCAACTTTATTATATGCAAGATGACACAAAGGCAGCAGTCAATGTAATAATTCTGTTGTGAATGACTACTACCTTCATTTTCTGTGTGATATTCTTTAATGTTCTAGACATACTGTTTATTTATACATTTATTCTGTATTTCTGCTGACTTATTCTCTGTTTTAGCAAAATTAGGAGGGCATCTTTTTTTTGCTGTGTTGCTGACATGACTGGTCTTGTCTTCTTAAAAGCATCTTTACCAGAAACATTTGTGCTTGCTATAAAAGAAAAAATAACCAAAAACTCATATTTTTGAGGTGTTTGATCGAAGAAAGCAATCATTTCTCATATGGCATGTTGGTAGACAAAACTTTGCTGCAAAAAAAAAAAAAAATCTTATTTAATATTTCAAAGACGAAAAGAATAGTACACAAAGTAGGACTATTTTACTGACTATAATATATTTTTCTTGGAGTTCATTGAGGGATTCTTAGACTTACAGGTTATGCTGGAACATAAACCTAAATATTTTCTCACTCATCTGTTAAGGGGACACAGGAATTATTGGAATGTCTAAAAGCCATCCAGCAGGGATGTGCAACACTAAACTCTCACAGTCCCAAGAAAACCGAAAACGGGCCTGCCTACAGCTTGCCTGTAGCACCATATGCCGAAAGCTGGCATCAGATAAAGTCACAACATCCAACTGGTAGACAAACCAGCCCGCAATCTTGCAAATCTGGGAAACGTATACCTGATGATGCCTAGAGGCCCAAGAAGCACTTGCAGGTCTCAAGATTGTGCCTTGACAGGAAAGTTTGCAACCTAATCCTTGAAAACTATAAGCTTGGATGATGGTCTACCAGAGCCACCTAGAGATGATGGAGCAAGAAGCCAGAGCACCCTTCCTAGGTTCATCCAGGATGACAAAAATGAATAAGTTTAAAGAAGCAGTAGGTGAAAGCGAGCTCATAGCCCAAACCACATCCAGATAATGTAGTAAAGTTTCCTTTGGGTGAACTGTAACTGGACAGAGGGACAGAAGACCAGTGACCTAGTTGAGGTGAAAGGAAAAAAATTACCTCAGGCAAGAATAAAGTAATTGGTCTCAACACCACCTTGTACCTATTCAAACCAGTTTGGCTTCCTTGCAAAATTAAGCCACTAGTTCAGACACTCGCCACGCAAAGGTGATGAATGTATCTAATGGGTTCACAGCAGTTTCTGTAGTGCATTGAGAACCAAATTTAGATACCACAAAGTCACAGGGGAGAGTTACATGAGAAACCCCCTTTTAGAAAGGACTTAAGGAGAAAGAGGGCAACCGACTTTGAAACAAGATAGGACAGAAATCTGACCCTTGATAGGCCAGACTAAGTGTAGAAAAGAGAGGATTCATATCACACAGAAAGTACTAGGGTGGACTCCAAGTTTATGCCTGCCTCATCTGATGATAGACCTGGCAGGAAGCAGTGTTGTTAGCATTGTAGGAATCGCAGGTGAAGAGATGCCCCTGTCCTCCAGAACCGGTTCTGCAATAACCATGCCGTTAAATACAGCAACTATGAAGCAGGATTGTAAATTGGTCCCTGAAACGGAAGATCCTTACTAGCCTGGACAGCCCACAGAAAATTCTTTTAGGGGTCCTATCAGGTCGGTGTACCACATCCTCCTGGACAATTACTGGAATGCTTTCCTCCTTGATCCTGCAAAGCAGATGAGAAAGAATTTTCAATTCAGGAAAGTCAGAAGTCAGGATGTACTAATCCCATGGAGCCACCAGAACTTCCACTGCTTACACTAGAGCACATATGTCAAACACAAGGTCCACGGGGTTGAATGCGGCCCGCCAGTTTTGCAGCCAGAATGTGGTGAAACTCCATTCCACCACTTCTGGCTCTCACCCTTCGTTTCCAGCTGTCACTCTGTATGAAACACATTTCTGAACCCTGAAATCAGTGTAACACATCCCAGATACAACCGTCACTTTGAGGGAAATCATACTGCTTATGCGGCCTGTGTTGAAATTGAATTCGATACCCCATGCACCAGAGAATCCCCATACTTGGAGGTAAACTGGTACACTTTGCTCTTGGATCTGGAGGTTCACATTTGGCCTCCCCCCCATTGAAACCCCTCAAAGTTTTGGAGTGTACAGACATTGCCAGCTGAAGAAGTCTGCATTCCAATTGTCCATGTTTGGGAGAAGTTCTGCCCATGACCAGAAGGAATCCACCTCTCCTGCCACAGCAAGATTCCCATCGTGACTTTGTTAGACTGAATGCAGATTAGATGATTTTACAATAGGGTGGTCCAACGCTGCAGAGAGAGATAAATCTTGCAGCGTTCCAGGATGTTAAAGAGGAGTTCCACCTAAAAAAAAAAAAGTTTTTTTTAATCTACTCCCCTTCCCCTTACATGCCACATTTGGCATGTAATTTTTTTTGGGGGGGAGTGGGGGCTTCAGTAGGAGTGGGACTTCCTGTCCCACTTCCGCCGAGGGGCTGGTTAGGCGATTAAGCCTTAATCGCCTACACCAGCCCCTCCCTGTAGGCGATCACATGGGACACATGACAGGTCCCATGTGATCACCTCTCCAATCAGCGGCGAGCCGCGCGCATGCGCAGTGCGGCTCGCGCATGTGCAGTGGGTGCCCGGAAGTGAAGCCGAAGGCTGTCACGGCTGGGTGCCCACAGTAGGAATGGAGACGCCGGCTGGGGACGCAGAACGCAGGACCAGGTAAGTGAGTGTTTATTAAAAGCCAGCAGCTACACTTTTTGTAGCTGCTGACTTTTAATAAACACAATTTTGGGCTGGAACACCCCTTTAATTGGAAAATGAGGCTGCTCCATTGACCAAGTACCTTGCACTAACATAGTGCCTAGGACTCCTGCCAGGTTGACAGACTGGCTTTCATTAATAGGTTCCTCCAAAGGAAGGACTTCCCCAATTCTAGAGATAGAATCCGGAGCTAAAAACAAGGGACAACCTGGCTCAAGGTGTCAAATTATATGATCTGGCCAGGGACTTGATTGACTAGTCCCCTAATGGTAGAATGTTGCATTATATAGAGTGAACCAGTCTTAAGAGAGGCTACTGTCAGGCTCAAAACTTATACAAAAATATTGTGACTCCTGGACTGGAGAGCTTGAAGCTAAGACAAGCGAATCTGAAGTTTTTTCTGTGGAAAAAACATGCTGCTCTGAGCTCTGTCCAAGAGTAGACCCAAGTACTCCAACTAATGAGCTGATTCCATCATCCTCATCTCATCAGCATTGATTTTAAAAAGCTCAGGATCCATCCAAAGCACTGTAAGTTCTGAACAGTCAAAGTCACATTGCCTGATAGAACCTGCTCTGACTGTTCCTTTTTACAGGTCATCTAAATATGCTACTATGAGGATACCACAAGAGCACAGCAAGGTTATCACCAGTACTTGGTGAATAGCTGAAGGGCAGGGCCGTGTGCTGGTAGCATTGGAGGCCCCACAGAAAAATATAGGTAACATAGATGTGCTGGAAAGATGCAACATGCAGATTTATGACCTTGATATCCAGTCAGCCTTCCTGGTGAAGGAGGGCTATGACCACTATAGTGGATTCCATGCAGAACTGCTGAAATCAAATGAAAACATTAAAAAATTGAAAGTTGAAGATGGGGTGAATGCCCGCTTTTGGTATAAGTACTATGCACAAGTAAAAGCTCCAGTTTTCTGTTGCCAGGACCCATTACTAAATCACAATATATAACAACATTTAATGAAAAATTTTAATATGGTGAATACAAACATATATACAGTATAAGAGTGTCCATAAAGTGTTCATCCAGTGCTTGAACTCTGATCTGTTATGCACTCACCAGAGATATAAAATCACAAGCAGAACTATAGCCAAACTCCACAAGGTGTTATGGGAAGATCCAATACAAGTGAGCCTCCGCCACAGTATGCACTCACCAGAAATAAAAACATACAGTGCAGAAAATAAGTATTTGAACACCCTGCTATTTTGCAAGTTCTCCCACTTGGAAATCATGGAGGGGTCTGAAATTGTCATCGTAGGTGCATGTCCACTGTGAGAGACATAATCAAAAAAAAAATTCCAGAAATCACAATGTATGATTTTTTTAACTATTTATTTGTATGATACAGCTGCAAATAAGTATTTGAACACCTGAGAAAATCAATGTTAATATTTGGTACAGTAGCCTTTGTTTGCAATTACAGAGGTCAAACGTTTCTTGTAGTTTTTCACCAGGTTTGCACACACTGGAGGAGGGATTTTGGCCCACTCCTCCACACAGATCTTCTCTAGATCAGTCAGGTTTCTGGGCTGTCACTGAGAAACACAGAGTTTGAGCTCCCCCAAAGATTCTCTATTGGGTTTAGGTCTGGAGACTGGCTAGGCCACGCCAGAACCTTGATATGCTTCTTACAGAGCCACTCCTTGGTTATCCTGGCTGTGTGCTTCGGGTCATTGTCATGTTGGAATACCCAGCCTCGACCCATCTTCAAAGCTCTAACTGAGGGAAGGAGGTTGTTGCCCAAAATCTCGCAATACATGGCCCCGGTCATCCTCTCCTTAATACAGTGCAGTCGCCCTGTCCCATGTGCAGAAAAACACCCCCAAAGCATGATGCTACCACCCCCATGCTTCACAGTAGGGATGGTGTTCTTGGGATGGTACTCATCATTCTTCTTCCTCCAAACACGGTTAGTGGAATTATGACCAAAAAGTTCTATTTTGGTCTCATCTGACCACATGACTTTCTCCCATGACTCCTCTGGATCATCCAAATGGTCATTGGCAAACTTAAGACGGGCCTTGACATGTGCTGGTTTAAGCAGGGGGACCTTCCGTGCCATGCATGATTTCAAACCATGACGTCTTAGTGTATTACCAACAGTAACCTTGGAAACAGTGGTCCCAGCTCTTTTCAGGTCATTGACCAGCTCCTCCCGTGTAGTCCTGGGCTGACCTTTCTTAGGATCATTGAGACCCCACGAGGTGAGATTTTGCATGGAGCCCCAGTCCGAGGGAGATTGACAGTCATGTTTAGCTTCTTCCATTTTCTAATGATTGCTCCAACAGTGGACCTTTTTTCACCAAGCTGCTTGGCAATTTCCCCGTAGCCCTTTCCAGCCTTGTGGAGGTGTACAATTTTGTCTCTAGTGTCTTTGGACAGCTCTTTGGTCTTGGCAATGTTAGTAGTTGGATTCTTACTGATTGTATGGGGTGGACAGGTGTCTTTATGCAGCTAATGACCTCAAACAGGTGCATCTAATTTAGGATAATAAATGGAGTGGAGGTGGACATTTTAAAGGCAGACTAACAGGTCTTTGAGGGTCAGAATTCTAGCTGATAGACAGGTGTTCAAATACTTCTTTGCAGCTGTATCATACAAATAAATAGTTAAAAATTCATAAATTGTGATTTCTGGAATTTTTTTTTTGATTATGTCTCTCACAGTGGACATGCACCTACGATGACAATTTCAGACCCCTCCATGATTTCCAAGTGGGAGAACTTGCAAAATAGCAGGGTGTTCAAATACTTATTTTCTGCACTGTATGAAGGCTTCCTGATTTGTAGCATTAAATTATCATCCCAGGTAAGGATGAACTGCATAAAAAAAAAAAAAAAAAAAAAAACACCACCAGGAGCCCAAGGAGTGCACTCTGCAGTCAGTGTCAGTCTGTTCTTTGGCTCAGTGAAACAAACACAGCACAAAAGTGACCAGGTCCAGTGTTTCTCCACACTGATCCTAAGGACCTAAGGGATATCATGTGGAGCACGCCCGAAGCCGCGCTGGTCCCAGAAGGTGTTGGCAACCCTTATCAGTCTAGCACCTTGTGCCTTTTTAAGCGGATACATGTATTTCAGTGTGTACGTGCAATTTTATTATTTTTATTTCAATAAACAAAAATACTACGCAATGACAGATTTTTCTCCCTATTGATTTTACCCTATTGAAATTTACCAGTGATAACACCATAAGGAAAACTGCATAATTTTAAAAAGTCCAGCTTGAGCTCTTTTGGCTGGGCTTCTCCTGTGGGTCACAGGAGTGCAATACGTTTTGCACTCCTGTGACCCATTTTCAGCAGAGAAGGGTCTGAAGTCCACTCTTTGCTGACGTCACCAAGAGCAATCCAGGCACTGTGTCATCCCAACTATTAAAGTATGGATCCACCAGGTGCCCGGCCGCTCCACGGCTCAGTGCACCAGTGATCGTGGAGGAGCAGAGCAGGAGAGCTGCTGATTGACAGGCACTGGTGGGCAAAGATTATGTGTAGATGTCCCTGAAGTCGGTTATCGGCTCTCTTTTTCCTTCCCTCTTGCGGTCAGCATGAGGAAAGGAGTGCCAATAACTGGCATCTGTTTACCTCTGCGATCAGCTTTGATTGGACACAGCTGATCACGTTGTAAAGTGCCGCGGATTTGCTCATTATCTCAATCTGTGATCAGCAGCGCGATCCCACTATATTGTTTAAATGAGCCGACGTGCAATGACGGTGATTGACGCTATCCTGCCACCTTACCGCAGTAAAACTGCGGCGGGTGGTCAGGAAGCGATTAAAGTGGTTGGGAAGGAAGGAGGGTTTTTTTTTTTTTTACCTAATACATTCTCTGCATTAAGGTAAAAAAAAATCAGCTTCCCCCTCAAATACTTACCTGATCTCAATCCAGGGCCTTTCTCGAGAGCAGCTGCTTATTCCTCTCTCTCTCTCCCTTCTACTCAGAGACAACAATCGGAGCCATTGCCTTCTGCTGCTGACAATCAAATCCTGGGAGAGAGGAGGTGGAGCTATGCTGCACAATGTGTGTCAGTGGACACACATAGCCCAGGTCAAGAGCGAGCCTGTATGAGTGCACCCATAGCAAGCGACTTGCTATGTGGGTACTTAGACAGGAGGGGGAGCTGACAGTACCAGGGGGAGGACCCCAAGAAGAGGAGATTTAGTCCACTTTGTGCAAAACCATTGCACAAAGCACGTAGGTATACCATGTTTATTATTTTAAACAATAAAGATTTACAATCATGTTACATTTAAAGTGATTGTAAAGGATCACCTTGTAAAACAACCCATTCAGTTTAAAGGCAAAACATTTTTGTATAGATAATAAAAAAAGGGGAAAAAACGGGTATTCCAATTTTTTTTTTTTTTTTGTAAGTGTTCACATTACCTAGCTGCATAAGAGCTGGGGGGAGGAGAAGCACACAAAGCCTGCCAGTAAATGGCTGTGCAGCTGGGGTATGTCAGGCCATGTCTAATCATTGGAGGAGAGCACACTGAGTTCCCAGCACAGTTAGAGAACTGACTGCTGTGCTCTCCTGCTTGGTGTGGTCAGTTTTTAACAGGAAAGCAGAGGGACTTGCAGTAACACCAGGGATTTCACACAAAGGAAGCAGGATACTTTATATTACAAGTACATAGTACAGCAGGCACATACCAGGAATGTGCAGTGTTGGGGTAACAAACTCTTTGATATTTTTTTAAATGGGAGGAAGCTTAATCTGTCTCCTCTCAAAAAGTAGGGACAGATTGAGTTTCCTCTCTTTAGCATGCAGTGCAGAACCCAAGCCCTGAAATCTTCAACCCTTTGTTAAGACAGACAGTGTTGCAATTTAGTTTACAACTAATAATGAGATCTGCCAGCACAATACAGGGTTAATTCTAAACCTTATTTCCCAAGCCACCTCATTTAAAAGAGAAGTGTGGGATTTAAAAATAATATTGATTGATCTGATGCTGCAGCTGACCCCCCCCCCCCCACCCTGCTGGCTCTAGACCCAGAGCTAATCGCTCAGTTCTCTGGGCCACACTAAGCACAGGGCGGTTACTATCAGTCACCTCTATGTGCTCTGCCCCTCCAGTGCTCACTGAAGCACTGGACTGTGGAGGGGGTGGGAGCAGTTGGCTCAGTCTCCCAGCAATATGCTAGGAGGCAGTCAGAGATCTGGGCATGTTCCCACATTATTGTCGGGATCCCTGCAGAGCCTTGGCCAGCTCAGTGGTGTCAGCTGACAGTGGGCTTTAGCAGAACTAATGAACTACAGGAGAAGCATGGCCAAAAAAGCTTTTGCCATTTTTCTCCTTTAACCACTTGTCGACCAGCCGCTGCAGTTTCACTGCGGCAGGATGGCTCGGCTGGACAAATCGATGTTACCTTACGTCACTTTTTCTTTTGGCCGCTAGGGGCGCCCACAGCATGTGTGCGGAGCCAATGCGAGTGCTCGGCGGGTGCGATGACCACCGGGCATCCCCGATCGCTCGTGACAGAGTAAGAACTGGGCACTGTGTGTAAACACACAGTCCCGGTTCCTTCTGGGGAGTAGTGACAGATCGTGTGTTCATGCCAAGTATAAACACTGATCCGTCTCTCCTCCTAGACAGTCCTATCCCCCCTAAAGTTAAAACACACATTAGGGCACACATTTAACCCCTCGATCGCCCTAGTGTTAACCCTTTCCCTGCCGGTGACATTTATACAGTAATCGGTGCATTTTTATAGCACTGATCGCTCTATAAATGTCAATGGTCCCAAAAATGCAGATCACTGCCATTACTAGGGAAAAGAATTATAATAAAAATGCCATAAATCTATCCCCTATTTTGTAGACGCTATACCTTTTGCGCAAACCAATCAATATATGCTTTTTGAGTTTTTTTTTTTTTTTTACCAAAAATATGTAGAAGAATATATATCGGCGTTGTAACAATCACCACCGTTTACGACCTTCCATCCACCCACGACAAGCTTATCCCACAATCCTGAACACGATCCATATTTATTCCCCAGACAGAATCAAGACGAGACTCGGCTCTGTACTTGTTCCAAAATGAATGAACGCTTTAATGGTTTCTTCTCAGCTTTTTATGCAGTTACAAGCATCTGACAGTAATCAAAGGGACAATGAAATCTCCACCCCCCCCCCAATCACACACTAAGGCTAATTACTAATTCGTGTCCAGACATTTCGGCACCGATCTTGACGAGACACATTCCTTTAGATAATTACATCAAAACAAAATACTATCACACAATGATTTGACCTCAATCCACATCTTTAGACAGACGTACTGTCTCCTGCAGAAGGGTCTTAACACCTGGGCATCAATAGGCTATCACACAGTGTTATCACACAATGAAGAGGTCTTAGAGCAGACCTAAATTAACACCTTTACACAATGGACAATGAAATGTCTAGGAGTAGATGCAATTGAAACTTTTCAAAAGAATGTTTTCTCACATTGAATAACCAACAACTTGTGATATCTCAAGACATCCTGCAAACATGAATTATTATTAATGTCCCATCTCATGTAATACATGAATTATGATTCACTAGCCACCCCATGCCCAAAGGGGCACAGGGTGGACTCAGACCCAAGAGTTATCAGTGACGCTGACACAGGAGTATCCCCCATCCTTCCAAAGTCTCTGGTTGTCACGGGTCATTCCGTTACAGGCGTAAACTAAAATGTGGGATATTTATTATAGCAAAAAGTAAAAGATATTGGCCCAGATTCACGTACATCGGCGCATTATCGGTCCGGCGTAGCGCACCGCTATTACGTTAGACTTGCGCCATCTAGCCGCGTAATCCCCCGATTCACGTAGCTTTTGCGCAGGAAATTGCGCAAGCGTAAGGTTTTTTCCTGAGGCGTAAGGAGGAGTAATACAAATTGGGAGGGACGTGGGCGTGTTACATTGAAATGAGCCGTGACCCCATGCAAATGAAGGGCCGGCCGGCTCGCGCATGCGCGCGTGAAGGAGACCATGTCAGCTCCGCTGTGCGCATGCTCACAACTCAGGAGCGGCGCAATCAGTGAAATTGGAAATGGACTAGGGCAACGTTGTGAACTACGCAGACAGCATAAATAGACACACACAAACGCACTTGCATTGCAAAAGTACATCCCTTTGTGTCCCTTCCCATTTAACCTAGTGCTTTTGTCCTGTTGTTCGTTGCAGTGTGTCTTGTAGTTGTCAGATTAGTGTTCTGTGTGATCAAGTTCTTGTTGGTATATTTGTGAAAGTGTTTTTTGATAAGTGTTTGAGAGACTGTTTGTTTGATTGATATATTTCTGAGCGTTTGTTTTCTTGCTTTATTTTTTATTTTTTATTTTTTTTGCTGACATTTTTGGCATTTTTTTTTTTTGCTGACATTTGTTTTAAATTTTGGGTTGTGCATGCTGTTTGAATGTGGGGGTGACATTCCTGCTGGAAAAGGGGTGTCATCCTCAATTTTGGTGGAGAAGGGTTCCCCAGGACCAGGGAGAAGTGATTCCCAGGTCCGTGTGAATGGTGTATGAATGTACAGTGACATAATTGGAGCCTTGACGTGGCGTTACTGCTCACCAGTCGTGCATGGTGGACTGGTGCCAATCCAATTTGATGAGGATGTGGGGTGTGTGTGCTAGGGACCACAGTGGTGTGCATGCATGCATTCTCATTGTGCCATGATTAATGTGTGTGTTTAACGTGCAAAGATGCCCAATATGAGCTGTCTCCTGACTGCTCTTCCCTCAGAAGACGGGGTATCCTCGGTTAGGGGGGGATTGTCTGGTTGGGGGGTCAGGTCATCACGTAGCTCAACCTGCAGGCCCTTCCTCACTGCGAGATTGTGCAGCATGCAACATGCAACGATGATATGGCACACAAAGTTTGGGGAATACAACAGTGTACCCCCAGACTTATCCAGGCATCGGAAACGTGACTTCAGGAGGCCAAAGGTGCGCTCCACCACTGCTTGGGTTTTGATGTGTGCTTGATTGTATCTTTCCTCTCCTGGGGTTTGGGGGTTCCGGATAGAAGTCATGAGATGGGGTCCCAGTGCATATGCAGAGTCACCTGGAAGGGAAAAGACAGGAGAATGTTAGTCATGCATGTGCCACTTGTGAGGTGTGCATCACGGGAGGGGATAGTCATGCCTGACTCCCATGTCACTCACCAACCAGCCAGGTGTTCCCATACACGTTCTGATCGAATTCCATTCGGATGTGGCATTGATTGTAGATGTAGCTGTCATGGGTGGATCCGGGGTGTTTGGCACGGACGTGCCATATGAGGCCTTGGGCATCAACTATCACCTGTACGTTGATGGAGTGCCAATTCTTCCGATTGCGGTACATGTGCTCTGTCTCCAGGGGGGGCTGGAGTGCCACATGTGTGCAATCATTGGCCCCGATGGTGCGTGGGAATCTGGCAATTCTGTAGAAATCTGTCATTGCCTTCAGCCGCAGGTCCTCAGTGGTGGGTTTGATGATTAGGTTGGCCAAGCGTGTGAGGATTGCTGGGACAACCTGGTGCACACATCTGCTCATGGAGGATTGTGACATCCCAGCCACCACTCCACTTGTACGCTGAAAAGAGCCACTGGCAAGGAAATGGAGTGTTGCCAGTACCTTGACCAGTGGCTGCACTGGATGTGAGCGGTGTGTTGGGCTGGTGAGGTCCTCCTGCAGGGTTGTGGTTGATTCCAGGATGGCATGAGGGGGGAATCTGAAGATGCGATACACCTCAGAATCACTCATGCCAAACAGGTCTATGCGTGTGCGGTATATCCTCTCCCGTGCCCTCCTCCTTCTTTGGTCATCTAAATTTACTAGTGCAGCTATGAGCGACGATGCCCCTGGCATGTTGGCAGTCAAATTGTAGTGCAACACGTGTGTGTGGTCTGCTCCTCAGTAACGGTGTTGCTTTCTGTGAGATGTAGACGTTTTTTCAAAATTTAGACCAGCTTTTATGTGCTCTAACTTTAGACAGGACATTTTGCTTTTGCGCACATCGCGTAGCCTGCACAGCAACTGCGTTTTTTTGTGGATCCCCGCAACTCCCTCATTAGCATATTTGACTAGCAAATCAATGGTGTGTCTAGCGCATTTTTGCGCGGACGGATGCGTCTGTCTAACGAAATTACGCCGGACCAAAAAAAGTAGATTTCTGGCGTAAATCGTTTTCTGAATCGCGAGCATCTAAACGCACGCGCACATTTAGACTTACGCACGCGCAACACCAGTTGTTCATAGCTATGAACCCGTTTTTTCTCTACACATTTTTGCAAACTTTGCACACTAGTAGAGGAAGAGTGGAGCTACATCTGTGCCAAGATTGGGATCCAGGGGGATCAGGCGCAAAAAGGTGACTCGAGTATAAGCCGAGGGAGACATTTTCATTACAAAAAAAGTGCTGAAAAACTGGGCTTATACGTAAGTATATACAGGGCCGTCTCTACCATAGGGCAAACAGGGGCAGCTGCCCAGGGCCCTGTCACTGTTGGGAGCCCAAAGCAACCCCCTTTGAAAAAAAAAAATATATATATTTATTTTATATATTTTTATTTTATTTTTTATTAAAGGGCCAATTTTTTTAAATATATTTTTATTTTTTATTAAAGGGCCAATTTATTTTTTTAGGGGTCCCCAGGGCCCCAGATGACAACCCACTTTTTTTATTTATTTTTAAATAAAAATATATATATTTATTTTATATATTTTTATTTTATGTTTTATTAAAGGGGCAATTTTTTTTTAGAGGTCTGGAGGTCCCCAGGGGCCCGTAGTTCCCCCCTTTTTTATAAAAGAAAGACTTGTTTTATTAAAAAAAAACTTTTTTTATATATTTCTTTTAATATATATATATATATATATACACATTATATAATATAAATGTTATTATTATTAAAGGACCCAGAGGTCCCCAGGGCCCTGGATGGGGCAACCCCCCTTTTTTTATAATTTTTTTTATATTTTATTTCTTTTTTTTTCTTTTTCTTTATATTTTTATATATATATATATATATATATATATATATATATATATATATATATATATATATATATATATATTATTAAAGGGCTCAGAGGTCCCCAGGGCCCCATGTGGCAAACACCCTTTTTTATTTTTTTTATAAATGTTTATTTTTTTATTTTGGTTTATATATTTTTTTTATTAAAGGGACCAGAGGTCCCCAGGGCCCTGGATGGCAACCCCCACTTTTTTTTATAAGTGTTTATTTTTAATATATTTTTTTATTTTATTTTTTATTAAAGGGTCCAGAGGTCCCGGATGGCAACCCCCCTTTTTTTGTAATTTATTTTTATAAAAAAAAAATTATTAAAGGGCCCAGAGGTCCCCAGATGGCAACCCCCTTTTTAAAAAAAAAATATATATTTTTTATTTATTTTTTTCTTTTTATTAAAGGGCCCAGAGGTTCCCAGGGCCCCGGATGGCTACACCCCTTTTTTTATATATATTTGTCTTTATTAAATCTTTTTTTTGTAAAGGGCCTCCCCCTTCTAAATTTGCGGCACCCCCGCCCCCCGCGTCTCAATTTAAGGGGGCAGCACCCCCCCCCCTTGTTCTCAGTTTTTTAAAATGTACAGAACCCCTGGCTTCCCTTTAGACGTGCACTTCTCCCTTCCTGCCACTGGGTGCTGCTTGTATATAAAAGTGAATTAGAATGTGATTTTATAACATCCCCAGTTTGCTCTTCCCGAGCTGACTTCTTCATGTCCTGCTCCTCAATGTATGTCACTGTTTACAGAAAACTTCTATTTACAATATAGCAGAGTGTGCCCAAAGTCTTTATAATATCTGATAATTCACTGCAGGTCTGGTCAGTGTTTTAAAAAGTTGCTGTATTTTACACATGGCATGGCATGGGGTCACAGCACCGTCTGTCCATTCTGCTTTAGCACCATGAGACCCCAGACCATACCATGTGTAAAATAGAGGAACTCTTTAAGTCACAAAGCAGACCTGCAGTCCAGGCTGAGTAAGGCCTCAGAGCACATGGCATTACTGTCTGTATTTAACTGCTTCATGGGCTTATTTTGGGCCTGGCTGGTTCACATGTATGTGTTTTGGCGGCCCACATTTGCGCAGGCACAGCAGCCCATTCATTTGATGCCTGGTGTAATAGGCTGAGCACACGGCAGACCTATGCCCATGAAGCAATGAAATACAGCACTGTCTGTCCATTCTGCTGTCTGCTGTGACTTATCTGCAGTTCCTGCACTGTCAAACTTGCTGCATTTTTAGACGTTTAGGTCACGCTTTTAACCACTTGCTTACTGGGCACTTACACCCCCCTCCTGCCCAGGTAAAATTTCAGCTTCCGGCACTGCGTCGCTTTAACTGACAATTGCGCGGTCGTGCGACGTGGCTCCCAAACAAAATTTACGTCCTTTTTTCCCCACAAGTAGAGCTTTCTTTTGGTGGTATTTGATCGCCTGTGCGATTTTTATTTTTTGCGCTATAAACAAAAAAGAGCGACAATTTTGAAGAAAAATACAATATTTTTTACTTGTTGCTATAATAAATATCCCAATTAAAAAAAAAACACATTTTTTTTTCTCAGTTTAGGGCGATACGTATTCTTCTACATATTTTTGGTAAAAAAAATAAAAAAAATCGCAATAAGCGACTGGTTTGCGCAAAAGTTATAGCGCTTACAAAATAGGGGAGAGAATTATTATTTTTTATTATTTTTTTTTTTACTAGAAATGGCGGCGATCTGCGATTTTTATTGGTACTGCGACGTTATGGCGGACACATCGGACACTTTTGACACATTTTTGGCGCCATTCACATTTATTCTGCGATCAGTGCTATAAATATGCACTAATTACAGTATAAATGTGACTGGCATTGAAGGGGTTAACACTAGGGGGTGAGAAAGGGGTTAAATGTGTATGCTAGGTGTGTTCTAACTGTAGGGGGAGGGGGGGGTGACTGGGGGGGATGACCGATCTGTGTCCCTATGTAGGAAGGAACACAGATCGGGCTCCTCCCTTCCAGAGACAGGACATTGTCTCTGTGTGAGCCGGCAATGAGAGATGATCTATGAGAGATCATCTCTCATTGGCCCACAGATCGCATCACAAACGGCCGCTCTGATTGGCCGTTTGCCGCGATCTGTGATTGGCCGTGTCCAAGGGACACGGACAACACAGGGCTTCCCCGCAGCGCGCTGTACAGCGCGCGCTGGGAAAGCCAGAATGACATGCCGTCAAATGACGGCATGTTGGATTTTCAGGCCCGCGCTGTTGCCGTCATCCGACGGTAGCGCGGGCCTCAAGTGGTTAAAAACACAGTGCGTTTGTGTGTGCAAGAACTGCAGGTAAGTAGCATGGTGCAAAAGCAGAATGGATTTCAAGGCAACTGTATTTTTAAAATGCTGAATGAACCTTTTTTCTGCAGGAAACAAAGGCATGGCAGCCCATTTCAAATCAATGGGCTGCTGTGCCTGCACAAATGAGGGCCGCCAAAACACATACATGTGAACCAGCCAGGCCCAAAATAAGCTGGAGGGGGCCCAAAAAAAATGTTTGCCCAGGGCCCAAACCATATTAAAGACGGCCCTGAGTATATATGTTAAGTCAAATCAGTATTTGGTGTGACTATCCTTTGGCTTCAAACCAGCACCAATTCTTACACTTGCACACTTTGTACACTTGCACAAGTCAGGGATTTTGTAGGATTAGTGTCAGGTATATAATTAACCAATTATACCAAGCAGGAGCAAATAAGCATTCATTTAATATGCAGGTAGAACACAGTCAATAACTGAAACAGCTGTAACATCAGCAAGGTCTCTCCCAGGTAAATATTTTGAAGCAGACTTGGGTTTCAAGATAAGGGGGCAGATTCACAGAGAAATGGATTATCGTAGGTATCAGAAATACACTACGCCGCCGTTTTTTACCTTGCTCTACGTGGAATCAGGTAGATTTTCTACGGTAAACACGGCGGCGTAGTGTATTTCTCCCGTCGCAATCCATATAACGAGTAGGGGGCGTGAAAATTTATAGGCGCGTTCCCGCGGCGATCATCTGCGCATGCTCCGTTCGCAAATTTCCCACCGTGCATTGCGCGAAATCACGTCGTGACGTCATTCGTTGTTTATTCGTATTTACGGGCGATCCACGTCCCGACGAGTTACGTAAATAAAAAAAAAAATTAAATAAATTCGAAGCGGGAACGACGGCCATACTTAAATGGGCACGTAAAGTTAGAGCAGCAAAAAGCTGCTCTAACATTACGTATAAAAAAATAGACGAAAACGATTGCACGCTCGCTCGTTTGTTCGTGAATCCCCGTAAAAACACATTTGCATATCCCACGCATTAAAACGACGCAAACTCCTCCCAGCGGCCGCAAATAGATGGCAGCGTAGATCCGTAAAGGCTTACGAAGACGTAAGCCTCTCGGATCGAAGCCCGAAGCCGGCGTATCATGGTTTGAGGATTCAAACTAGTGATACGCCGCGGGAAATTTGAAATTACTCCTGTCTAACACCAGTTAGACAGGCGTAATTGTTTTGTGAATCTGCCCCATGGTGTTCAAGCTCTTTTAACCACTTCAGCTCCGGAAAAATTGGCTGCTCAATGACCAGGCCATTTTTTGCAATACGGCACTGTGTCGCTTTAACTGACAATTGCACGGTCATGCAACGCTGTACCCAAACAAAATTGACATCCTTTTTTTCCCACAAATAGAGTTTTCTTTTGGTGGTATTTGATGATTTCTCAGTTTTTTGTTTTTTTTTCACTATAAACAAAAAAAGAGTGACAATTTTGAAAAAAACACAATATTTTGTACTTTTTGCTGTAATAAATAGCCCTTTTTTTTTTAAATCAAATTTTTTTCTCAGTTAAGGCTGATATGTATTTTTCTACATATGTTTGGTAATAAAATTGTAAAAAACGATAAAAATAAACTATGAACACTTCTATTTCTGAAAGCATTCTTAATTTTTTTCACACCTTCCTAAAACTTTTGAACAGTAGTATATATTATAAGAAGTGTCCTATGTAAGCTTTGAAATCTTTGGATGTTATATTCAAATGGGGAGGTTTGGCTGCAGACATTCATATTGGCTTTTTAAATCAATTCTCTATACTTTACAGTTCCACTGTCTCTCAAAAGCAGAAGTGCTGCCAGAGGAAGCTGTAAGCATTAGCGTAAGTCAATAACTGCCGTTAGCATCCAGCAATAAAAGGACCTCCCTATCCTTTAATGCTGGATCCTAATAGCAGATATGTATTGTACTCATGGGGGTTGATTTACTAAAGGCAAATCCACTTTGCACTACAAGTGCATTTGGAAGTGTAGTTGCATTATATCTGAGGGGAAGATCTTAACCACTTCAGCCCCGGAAGGATTTACCCCCTTCCTGACCAGAGCACTTTTTGTAATTCGGCACTGCATCGCTTTAACTGACAATTGCGCGGTCGTGCGATGTGGCTCCCAAAAAAAATTGGTGTCCTTTTTTTCCCACAAATAGAGCTTTCTTTTGGTGGTATTTGATCATCTCTGCGGTTTTTATTTTTTGCGCTATAAACAAAAATAGAGCGACTATTTTGAAAAAAATGCAATATTTTTTACATTTTGCTATAATAAATATCCCCCAAAAATATCTAAAAAAACTTTTTTTTCCCCAGTTTAGGCCGATACGTATTCTTCTACATATTTTTCGTAAAAAAAAATCGCAATTAGCATTTATTGATTGGTTTGCGCAAAATTTATAGCGTTTACAAAAAAGGGGGTAGTTTTATGGCATTTTTATTAATAGGGGGCAGGGAAGGGGTTAAGTGTTCCTGGGTGTGTTCTAACTGTATGGGGGGGGGGTGGCCTCACTAGGGGGAATCACTGATCTTCTGTTCATACATTGTATGAACAGAAGATCAGCGTTTCCCCCGCTGACAGGAACGGGAGGTATGTGTTTACACACATACCTCCCGTTCCCCGCTCTGTAACGAACGAGCGAGCGTGCCCGACGGCAATCGCGCCCGCCGGTGCCCTCTAGCGGCCGAAAAAGATAGGACGTAGAGCTACGTGCTCTCGCGTAGCAGTGCCAACCTGCCGCAGTAATATGACGGCGGCTGGTCGGCAAGCAGTTACATTAGGGGAAGCTCTGCTGATTTTTATCATCCAATCATGTGCAAGCAAAAATGCTGTTTTTTATTTTCCGTGTATGTCCCCCTTAAATCTACAGCGACTGCACTTCCAAGTGCACTTGTATTGCTAATTGGATTTGCCTTTAGTAAATTAACCCTATGGTAACCTTTGTCCTGAGGGCAAACACAACCAAGTTGTCCTTTCATGGTGAGGAATATTTGCACTCTGTTTATTAAGTTTGCATGGTGGGGGGGACTTAGGCCACGTACAGACGATCGGTCAAAACCAATGAAAACGGATTGAAGGTTTGTTTCATCGGTCCAATCCGTGTGTGGGCGCCATCGGTCCGTTATTCTTCGGTCAAAAAAAATAGAACTTGCTTTAACTACTTCCCGACCGCCCACCGCAGGTATACGTCGGCACTTTGAAGATGGATATCTCGGTAACGGCAGCAGCTGCTGCCACAACCGAGATATCCATCTCTTCTGTGGGCGGTCGGGTAAACGATAATGGCGGTCTCCGCGGCGGAATCGCCGCGAGATCGCCGTTATCGGTGGCGGGCGAGCGTCCCCCCCCTCCCGCTGCGCTCCCGCGCCCTCCGCCGCTTACCGGAGCCGTCGGTAGCGGCGGAGGCGATCGGGTGCGCTCGTCTGTTCAGCGGGGATGCGAGTAAGGGAAAAAATTTCCCTCGTCCATCCCCGTCGCTCTGCTGGGCGGAAGTGACGTCAAACGTCAGTTCCAAACAGCGTCTTAAAGAGAATTTTTTTTTTCAATGTCATTTGAAAAATGACATTTTAATTTTTGATATTTTTTTGCATTTTAGCCTAAATATGAGATCTGAGGTCTTTTTGACCCCAGATCTCATATTTAAGAGGACCTGTCATGCTTTTTTCTATTACAAGGGATGTTTACATTCCTTGTAATAGGAATAAAAGTGATAATTTTTTTATGTTTTTTATTTTAGTGTTAAAACTTGGTAAAATAAATACGAAAACAAAAAAAAATAATTTTTAAATCGCCCCTTCACGACGAGCTCGCGCGCAGAAGCGAACGCATACGCGAGTAGCGCCCGCATATGAAAACAGTGTTCAAACCACACAAGTGAGGTATCGCCGCGATCGTTAGAGCGAGAGCAATAATTCTAGCCCTAGACCTCCTCTGTATCTCAAAAAATGCAACCTGTAGAATTTTTTAAACATCGCCTATCAAGATTTTTAAGGGTAAAAGTTTGACGCCATGCCACGAGCGGGCGCAATTTTTAAGCATGACATGTTGGGTATCATTTTACTCGGCGTAACATTATCTTTCACAATATGTAAAAAAATTGGGCCAAATTTATTGTTGTCTTATTTTTTAATTTAAAAAAGTGAATTTTTTTCCAAAAAAAGTACGCTTGTAAGACCGCTGCGCAAATACGGTGTAACAAAAAGTATTGCAATGACTGCCATTTTATTCTCTAGAGTGTTAGAAAAAAAAATATATAATGTTTGGGGGTTTTAAGTAATTTTATAGCAAAAAAAAAACACCGAATCTCAAAAACAGGCCCGGGGCTAAAGTGGTTAAAATTTAACCAATGGAAGCCTAACCATAGGTCATTAGTACGCACGACCTTCGGTTAAAAACCCACGCATGCTCAGAATCAAGTCGACGCATGCTTGGAAGCATTGAACTTCATTTTTTTCAGCACGTCGTTGTGTTTTACGTCACCGCATTCTGATACGATAATTTTTTTAACCGATGGTGTGTAGGCACATCAGACCATCAGTCAGCTTCATCGGTTAACCGATGAAAATGGTCCTTCAGACCGTTCTCATAAGATGGACTGATCGTGTGTACGCGGCATAAAGGCCCATACACACGGTAGGACATCCAACAAAATTTCCCTTAGATTTTTGTCCTAATTGATTTGTCCGGTCACACCCATAGCATACACACAGTCAGACATTTCTGCAAACTTTTCTAAAACTTTCCCATTGTCACGTGGTTTTTCTGCTCTTTTCTGCTCTTTACCGCCACCCTTTGGTTAACTTCTGCTATTGTTGGTTGATTTTAACATTGGTTCTGAGCATGCGTATTTGCACTTTGTACAAAAGTTGGTTGGATTGCTGTACACACGGTCACACAAAGCACCATCAGACTTTTGTTGCCGAAAAGTTGGTCCGTTCGCAGACTCAACTTTTTGTTGGATGAAACCTGAAAAAGTTGGTCTGATGGAGCGTACACACGATCAGACAAATTTGAAAAGTTGCAGATTTTGAAGTTGGTTGGCCAAAAGTCTGACCGTGTGTATGGGGCTTTAGACTGTGTTATTCATTACTTTGGCCATAAAAACATGCTGGGGGGTTAGGCCTCCCCAATTTTCATTTATACTATAAACCTAAAGCCCCAGCTCACATTATTAACTGGAATATGGGGGTGTGAGATAAGTCCTTGATCCCTGGTACATGCCCCCAAATATGTATGACTTTGTATATTTTAGAACTCACTGTATTATGAATTGGGCTCTTCTCCCCTAAATTCTTTCTCCATAGCCTGGAGAAAACATTTAGTTTGTGCAAAGACCCTACCCCCTTTGAGTTGCTGTGTAATAATCATAACCCTTCTCTTCTGCCCCCTTGGACAACTATAGATTGCTTCTGGGGAAAGCATCTTGGACTATTCCATATTTTGTTTGAGAGTGGGAACAGAAGTTGAGAATGACAATTTCAGAAGGGGTGGTCTTTAACCCCTTAACGCCTGCCGCATGTAGATATACGTCTACACAAGGGCACGTTAAGGCAGATGGACGTAAATTTACGTCCCTGCCTTTGCGCGGGTCGGGGGTCCGGTCGGGCCCCCCCCCCCGCTACATGCGGCAGTCGGAAACCCGCGGGGAGTGATCCGGGACCAGGGCGCGGCTATTCGTTTCTAGATGCCCACTCACGATCGCTCCCCGGAGCTGAAGAACAGGGAGAGCCGTATGTAAACACGGCTTCCCTGTGCTTCACTGTGTCGGCTGCATCGATCAAGTGATCCCTTTTATAGGGAGACTCGATCGATGACGTCAGACCTACAGCCACACCCCCCTACAGTTGTAAACACACACAGGGAACACACAAATCATACAGCGCCCCCTGTGGTTAACTCCCAAACTGCAACTGTCATTTTCACAATAAACAATGCCAATTTAAATGCATTTTTTGCTGTGAAAATGACAATGGTCCCAAAAATGTGTCAAAATTGTCCGAAGTGTCCGCCATAATGTCGCAGTCACGAGAAAAATCGCTGATCGGCGCCATTAGTAGTAAAAATAAATAAAAATGCAATAAAACTATCCCCTATTTTGTAAACGCTATAAATTTTGCGCAAACCAATCGATAAACGCTTATTGCAGGTAGAAGAATACGTATCAGCCTAAACTGAGGAAAAAAAATGTTATATATGTTTTTGGGGAATATTTATTATAGCAAAAATTAAAAAATATTGCATTTTTTTTTCAAAATTGTCGCTCTATTTTTGTTTATAGTGCAACAAATAAAAACCGCAGAGGTGATCAAATACCACCAAAAGAAAGCTCTATTTGTGGGGAAAAAAGGACGCCAATTTTGTTTGGGAGCCACGTCGCATGACCGCGCAATTGTCTGTTAAAGCGACGCAGTGCCGAATTGTAAAAACGCCTTTGGGCATTTAGCAGCATATTGGTCCGGGGCTTAAGTGGTTAAGATTGCAAGTTGACTCATGTCACCTCTGTAACGGAATGACCCGTGACAGACTGAGATTCTCCTATGTCTAGGGTCACCTTATGTCCACTAGGGCCATAGGGTGACAAAGATATTATATCATGTATTGCAGGAGATGGGACATTAATAATAATTCATGTTTGCAAGATGTCTTGAGATAATAAGGTGTTCCTACTTGACATCTGTTACACAGGAGAGGGACATTACAAGCTTATTTAATGCAAAGACATCTGCTTTTAAAATGCTAAGTGGCCCGGCTTGTGAAAGACATTGTATAAAGGCTATTGAAATGTCTTGAGGTGTTGGCTATTCAATGTGAAATACATATATTCTGATTGAAAAGGTGTTAATTGCATGGGCTCCTGGAAGACTCTTTTCATTTGTGTTTACACTTAAAAGATTGTGTATTGTACTACAAAGTAGCAGCCTCTAATCATTGTGTGACAGTATTTTGTTTTGATGTCATTATCTACAGGAATGTCATTCTCTCTGAGTTAAGTCTATTGATGATGTGGTGCCGACATGTCTAGCTACGATTAGATAATTAGCCTCAGTGAGTGAATAGGGGGGTGGGGACTGCATTGTCCTGTGATTACCTGTACTGTATAAAAAAGTTGAGAAGAGACCATTAAAGTGTTCATATCTTTGGAAGCAAGTACAGAGCTGAGTCTCGTCTTGATTATGGGAATTGATATGGATCGGGTATGCAGTATTGTCGGAGTGTGTCGGATAAGCTTGTCGTGGTTGTATAGAAGGTCGTAAATGGTGGTGACCGTTACATTTGGTGGCACAGCAGTGGGGTGATTCCATCTTCAGAAGGACGGCTACAAGGACACATGACAATGGAGACGGTGTATGAACGGATAAAGCTCTCTTCCCTCATGGACTTACTGGAGAGCCGGGGCAGACCGGACAGCAACCGTAAGAAAAGGGACATTATCGCAGAACTGGTCGAAATGGATAGAGCTAAAAGGCCCGCCGTAACAGACAGGACACCCGAAGAAGCAAGTTTTGATCGGGCGGTTAACATAAGACTGACACATTATGGTCCTAACCCTCCACCGGAGATCAGGGACCGAGTTATAGCAGCTCTGAATGCCACCTTGCTACAGCGAAGAAGTGCTGCAGCAGCTGAAGTCACAGCAGCACCAACTAAAGAGAGAGGAGAGGTGCAGATACCAGTCTCCATGGAAGAGGAATTCCAAAGAAGGTTACAAGAGATGCGGATACAGCATAGATGACCAGTATCAGAGGAGGTCCTGTTGGGATGGTCGGATGTGATTCGGTGCCAACTCTGGAAGGAAGCGTTAGCTCGGGAGCAGCATCACCAAGGAAAGGTCCTGCCCTCCATCTATGCAAGGTACTGGCCGCAGTATGACGTACGAATGCTGTTGTTGGGGGAACAACCGAAGCAGGAGTGGACAGCGGAGTTAAGCAGGCTGATCCGGGCAGAGATGCAGCTAGAGAGAGCTACAGAGCCCTCCGGTGGTATGTAGCCCAAGAGTGCCCATGGTCAGCTGATGACAGCCCCACAGAAGGCTATGACTATGATGGCCTGGGATTGTTGTATTGGAGGATGTCCAGTGATCCCGACTTTGGGGATGATCGGGAGTGGCGCTTGGAGGACATAATGGAGCACAGAGAGGAAAAATTGAATATCTCAGGAGGCCACTGGTTACAGGAAGATTTGGAATTTCTGGCCATTCAAGAATGGAATTTGGAAATCGCCTACAGACAGCTGTTAGACTCGGCTCAGCAGCAGGGTGGGGCTCCCGTTGCCTGTAACTATGAGGAAAGGTCAGATGACAACTGTGAAATCCTGGCTGATGAATCGGCAGTGAAAAATATGGAGATTACCATCCCTAAAGCCGAAGCGGATGGTGTGGAGTTCCAGGGAGCTGGGGCGGTTGGCCCCTCTCTCCAGCAACAAGCTGAGGTGGTAAAGCTTTTACCCCCAGCTGAATCACTGGCCACAGAGCAGAGTGTAATGGGCCTCTGCTCCCAACTAGCAGATGAGGGGATCCCTGTGGTAGTGGATGGGACTGTGGTCTCCACTCACAGCAACCCAGCGGAACAGCTGGCAACAGAACAGAGGGTCACGGGCCTCTGCTCTCCACTAACGGAAGAGGGGGACCCTGTGGTCGTGGATGGGACTGTGGCCTCTGCCCACTGCCCACGTCTTCTATGAGTATTGATATTTTTTTTTTTATTAAGAATTTATATAATAAGCTTCATCATCATCTTCAGCCTTGCTGGGACTGTCACTTTCATGTATGGACACTTCCTGGCAAAGTCACTTGTCGGCACTGACTCTTGCTGGCACCAACACTTTTCTGTCCTAGTTCTCTATTATTTCCCAGTGCATTCTGGACTACAGGTATCTCCATTTCCTCAACCACGGCACCCAGCTAACACTTTATAAATGCTTCACTAACATGCTATAAAAGCTATAAGTGCAGTTACAGTGCATTATTATTGAAATTAATGGAGGTGATTAATAAGCGTTGATGCCTCATGAAGGTGACATACTGCCTCATTTTTAATACAATGCTACTGCTCCTGTGTGTGTGCTACTGTATTGTGTGGTGCCTATTGAAATATTTATGGAAGACATTAAAGGGCAGTTATGAGGCTTTGAAGGAGAAATTTGTGTTACTAAAAAAATAAACATACTTACCTCATTACTGTGATGCTGCAGCTGTCCCCTGGCTCTAAGCTTTAAAACTGAGCGATCACATGATTGGTCAGCTATGACCAGAGAGTGGTGACCATTAGCACTGACTGGAATGCTAGGCTGGAAAGGGAGCAGGACACGTGCTGACAGCCGGAGCTTGGTGGATCCCAACAAAATGGTCAGGATCTATCCAGAGCCTGGGGCAGCTCTGTGACATCAGCCAGCAGCAGAGTTTAGCCTGCTTTCGTCTGATTCTTAGTCACAGGAGTGCACTCCTACGATGACGTCACCGTGTTCTTGCCTTTCAAAAGAACCGTGGTTCTTTTGTAATGAGTGTGTGTACACTCGGGCGGCAAGAGAATCTCATCAGGAAAAACATTATTTTTTCTGATGAGATTATTGCCCGCGTGTACGAGACTTAAAGCGGATCTCCACCCTAAAGTGGAGTCGCGCTGATCGGAACCCTCCCCCCTCCGGTGTCACATTTGACACCTTTCAGAGGGAGGGTGTGCATCCACTTCCGGCCGGGCAAAAGACGGGTTTTTCTGGCTTCCCGTTCCCCCCCCCCCCCGTTGTGTGCTGGGAACTCTCGGCTCCCAGCACACAGCGGGAGCCAATCGGCGGGCGCAGCGCGACTCACGCATGCGCCGTAGGGAACCGGGCAGTGAAGCCGGAGCGCTTCACTTCCTGGTTCCCTCACCGTGGATGGAGGGGGGAGCAGCAGAGAGATGAGCGAACGCTCATCCTCTGCTGCGGACGCCGCTGGACTCCAGGACAGGTAAGTGTCCTAATATTAAAAGTTAGCAGCTGCAGTATTTGTAGCTGCTGGCTTTTATTTTATTTTTTTCATGGACCATCAATTGCTGTGATGCTGCTTCAACTATGTTAGTACACACAGTGTGGTGCAAATGTTTTAGTCAGTTGTGAAAAAATTGTGTAAATTAAGAATGCTCTCAGAAAAAGAAGTGCTAATAGTTTATTTTTATCAATTAAAACATGGAAAGTAAATAAACAGAAGAGAAATCCAAATCAAATTAACATTTAATGTGACCACCCTTTGCCTACAAACAGCATCAAAGGAACTCGGCAGGTAGGTCTATTCAGTAATCCCAGACAGACTTATTGTCCCATTTAATAATAAAATGCAAACTTTACCAAAAAAATGTTTTTAAATTAGCTGGCAGGTTCCCTTTATTGTCTGTGTAAGTCTAGTAACAGAGCAATTATGCTGCATGCTCCAAAAGCTTTTTGCAAGCTCAACTCTCATAAAAGTCCCTTATGTCATAGATGTAACTAAATGTGTTCATTTATCATTTAGGTTGTATACACCCAACCTTGCCCTGATGACTGTTCATTTATTGTTCTAGTATAGAATATAACACAAGGTGACATTTAAGTGTATGTCCAATTCAAGGTTCATGCTGCTTAGTGTTGTATTATAATTATAACAAATAATACTGTTAGGCCACGTATACACGATCAGACCGGTCTGATGAGACTTGTCTGACTGACCGTTTTCATCAGACAACTCTGAACTTGTCTGATGGTCTTATGTGTGTACACACCATCGGACCAAAATCCGATCAGACCAGAACACGGTGACGTAGAACACAACAACGTGATGAAAAAACGAAGTTCAATGCTTCCAAGCATGCGTCGACTTGATTCTGAGCATGCGCGGGTTTTTGGTTCGATGCTTTTGTGTACTAACCATCGAATCTGTCCGACAGGCAGGTGTCCATCAGACAGGTTTTAAAACATGTTTTAAAACTTTGGTCCGACGGACAACAGTCTGATGGGCCGTACACACCATCGAACTGGTCCGATGAAACTGGTCTGCAGACCAGTTTCATCAGACCGGTCTGATCGTGTGTAATACTTACCTGCTCTATCCTCCTCTTTTCGGGTCACCTGCCAGTGCTCCTGGATCCCTCCCCCGCTAAGTGACCCAATAGCCAGCCACTTGGGCCTTGGAAGGTCCTGTATCTGTTAGTCCTTACCAGTTTATTCTTTACCCAGCTCTGTGGCCTTCTTGCTTTCTGGAACACCCCTTCCTCCTGTTTCTCCAGACTGGAATGCTCAGTCACTATGTCTGAATGTATGGGTAGACTTGTTGTCCTTTTTAGAGGCCTCAAACCTATATATATAAGATTGGGAAGCCTTCTTGAAGGCATTATTCTCTCTGGGTGGGCCTATTATGCAACCTGCTGTTGCAACCATGTCATTCTGTCAGAGTTTAGCTGTCTGCTCCAAAAGCATGGTTTGGGACACTGGATCCATTCTGACAGATCTATTTGCCCTCCAACATCTGGTGCTCTTGAAGGTTAGCCCTCTGCTTATGAGACAAAATAATTCCTTTAATTTCTCTCAAGCCTCTGGGTCCAAGTCCAAGCCGGGTATTAAATTCTGCTGAAAAACTTTGACCTTTACAAGCCCGCCAAGTCTGGGAACAGCTCTCCTCACAAAGAGGGAACACGCCTACTTGTAAGAGTAGGGACCACCTGTTGGCCTTTGCAGCCATCTGGCCTTAATGTGTTTAAGATTTGTGGTTCCAAACCAGCATATCCCCAGGGGCTAAAAACTAGAAATTCGGTCTCAGCCAGGGAGGCTGCTTGATGCCATCAAATTTGTCATCAAATGGCCTCCTTTTCGCCCCCAATAGGTTTGTTAAGTGTTCAAAAATTCTGTATGTAGTCTTCCAGACCAGTCACTGCTTCCTCTAGCCCAGGGGTGTCCAAACTTTTTTCAAAGAGAGCCAGAATTGATGAAATGAACATGCGTGAAGGCCGACCATTTTACTTGAAATTCTTTGAACCATTAAAATTCGGTCTAAGGGTGTTAGTTCGAGCACTACTACACTACCCAACAAGAATTATCTTGCCTTTGTGGCTGTGTGTGGTGAAGAGATGAGCTCAGGCGTGTAATTTGGATATACCGTATTTATCAGTGTATAACACGGACCTTCACTTTAAAAGGGAAGTTTCAGGCAAAAAAATATTTTTTTTTAATTAAGAACTGTGAAGCAAAATAAGGGTCAGTGCCCATCTACAGTCTCACCATTGCCATGAACGCAGCCTTACAGATGCCCATCTGCAGCTTTAGAGGGGATCGGGAGGGGGCGGGACAAATGCCAACAGATTACATACAGAAGAATCTCCTGTTTACCCAGCAGACCCTTTAATACAAAGTCCCGCCTCCTATGATAGACAGTACAGTCATCCAATGTCAGGCACGGAGGCGGGACTTCCTATTACAGATGCCTCTGAGTAAACAAGAGATTGTCTTGTATGTAATCTGACGGCACTCGTCCCACCCCCTCCCTGTCCCCCTCGGAGGCAGCGCCAATGAATAGAGTATATATTTTTTGTGGCCCAAGGGGGCCACATTAAACCAGAATGTGGGCCTCTGCAGATACCCCAATTTTGCCACAGCATCCACTCTACCTCTGTTTTGCAGTGGGCAATTACCAGTTTGTTTCCCTTCCCTTTTGCCTGTCCAAAGCACATTGGGTCTTTACCATGGTTCTAGCACCTGGGTTAGCTTGTCTTTATTCTCTGATTATCTAAATAGCAGATTATTTGATCCAGACTCTGTTGACCAATGTTCAATGGATGGTACAGACCCTGCAGAAGTTCTGGTGGAGCCTAAATCTCCAGAAATCAGCTATTGGTCTGACTCAGTGCTTGGAATATCTGAGCCAAATCTTTCTTTTTAGGGTTCTGGGGGTATTTGTAGCCTTCTTTGAGGCAGTACTGCTAGACCAGTTTCATTCCAGAATGTAGGATCTCAATCCTCTGGCTCTGTAATACACGCAGAGTCAGTCTCTGGATGACCCCATACATCTGACCAACAACATTAGGCCAATCTGGAATCAAGTAAATACTTTCTTCCAATTTCTTGGTAGGTGCTTACAACAGATGCAATCCTGTGGAGCAGGAAAAGGGTCCTGGATACCCCCTTGGTACAGGCAACTTGGTCATTGGAAGAAGCTCAGCTTTCCATTATTATCCTGAACTAAGTGTACTTTCACACTGGGGTGGTGGGTCCGTTAGCATTGTTTCAGCTACGCTTTTCGGGTGCTAGCGAGGTGCTTTTAACCCCTGCTAACGGCCGAAGAAGGGGTTAATAGCGCCTGTGTTGTGGCACTTCTGAATCGCTTTTCAGGTGCTTAAGAGCTGCCTATTCATTCTAATGGGCAGGGGCAGTTTAGGAGCACTATATACAGCACTCCTACACCGCCCCAAAGATGCTGCTTGCAGGACTTTTTTCCTGTCCAACAAGTGCACCACCCCAGTGTGAAAGCACTCAGCTTTCACACTGGGGAGACATGAGAGGCAGTTTTCAGGTGCTTTACAGGAGCTATTTTTAGCGCTAACAATGCCTGAAAATTGCCTCTGTGTGAAAGTACCCTAAGGGCAATTCACTTGTCCCTTCAACACTGCACATCTTGGCTGAACGTACTTCCAACCAGGATTTTGTCAGACAATGCCACAGCATTGTCTCTCATCAATCACCAGGGAGACACCAGAAATCACACAGCTCAAAGAGAAGCAGACCTCGATAACATATCCCAGGCATGCCAAAATTGGCAGGTGTATTTTCTCATTTAACAATGTCTGTATCCAGGTGAATGGTCTTTTCAAAAAAAGGTGTTTGATGCGCAGGTGGGGTACACTGGACTAGCCTTTGTAGTGGTGACTCTTAGGTATCTATCTTTCAGCTACAGCTGATTTTAGACCATCAGATTTTTTCTTTGTAATTTCTGAGGGCCTCCTTAGGGGGCTTCCTGCCTCACATTTCACTATTAACCAAAAACATATTATTATTAATTAGGTGGATCAGACAACTCATCATTGAGCCTGGGTTCACACTAGTCCTACAAACGCTCCGACATTGGGAGCTCATGTAGCATGACGTGTGAAAATCAATGTTTACCTATGAGAGCCGTCTTAACTGATCCGACACAAGTCGGTCCATCTTTGAAAACACTCCCTGTACTACTTTGCTCCGACATTCATCCTACTTCAGCCCATTGAATATCATTGAAGTCGGACCAAAGTAGGAGCCTTGTCCTTATCAGACATCCGACATGTGATTACAGCAGCAGTAAAAGGAATTTATCTCACTCTGGGATTGTTTTGATTGGTCAAAGAACAAGTCAGACTATCACAAAGTCGGTTCAAAGTAGTATCCTGTTCATGAAAGTAGGATGGATGTAGGATGAATGTAGGATGAATGTAGGACAGATGTCGCAGAGCAAAGTAGGATGAAAGTTGTACTGCTGTCGTGTAGTATAGTGTGAACCCGGCCTTAGGCTGGGTTCACACTATACTACACGACAGCAGTACAACTTTCATCCTACTTTGCTCTGCGACATCTGTCCTACATTCATCCTACATTCATGTAAGTAGGTGAAAGCAGTCAGTGAGTTAATAATGCTATCAACATGCTAAAATCAAAAGATAACTGAGTTTACCTTAATCTGAGTTCTTAGTAATCCACTGTAAATCATTTCTCTACACGTATTGCTTGCATTTTTTATATTTTTTTTCAAAAGTAAACAGGAGTCCAGGAAAAATGATATGATCATTTAAGTTATCTGTTCAAGCAAAAGCTACAAGTTTGCTAATTGGTAATGGTAATTAAAAATGGGTCCCTAGTGAAAATACATCATCAATTCCCTTTAAGTCAGTATGTATAAGGCAAATACTGAGCACCTGTAAAATGATGCTGGGGCCACATCTGCCCCGACAAACCACCGGGTAGATCCACTTCTCTACAACATTTGCCCAAGGATAAAAAAGTTCTAGTTCTAAAAATATAGAAATTAGTCAGCAGTTTTTTATTTACCTTTTAATATATGAATGAATGATAGCTCCACTCATGCAGAGGAGAGTTTAGATAATTATAAACATAGATATGGATCCTGATGTGGGGCAAATCAACAGGAAATAACTTTTACTATGGCCATTTTATGTCAAGTAACAGTTTTGCTTTTTAGATGGCCCAGTAATAATACTGTACTGCTCCCTTATCCCTCTGATTTACAGCTGGAGCTCTGACAATGACCCAGTAATTCTGTGTATGGAGGAACAGGTAACACTCCACTGTTGTGTCCCACAATATAGTGCTATGTGCTTTAGCAGACAACCACCAGATTCAAGGTGTGCATAGCCATGTTTTTCCCCCTTAAAAAAAAAATTAAAGCTATCTTGGCTCCCGGTCAATGAAAACCTTTCAACTATCAATGAACACCTTTCAACTATCCTAAATTACAAAATTAAAGTGTTTGAGAAAACATGGGGTCCCTGGATAAAATATATAACTGGTAATATATGATATGTTGGTGGTGGTGGACTTATGGAACAGATGGTTTGCACACTTTCCTTTGCCTCTTTCCTTTTTTCCTTCCTTTTGTGTTTCTTTTCTTTTCTAACAACCATAGCTTTAAGCCTAAAAGACCATAAATTAGCAAATGGCCTAGGAGTTTATGGAATGTGAGCTCCACCTCAGAGAGTAAATGGAGGTTTTACTCCTACGAAATTGGTATTATTCCTGTCTTTCATTCCGGACACTTTTAGTTGATGGAATGTCTGCAGAGATTTGATGTTCAGCTGCATTTTGTAACAGGGTTATCTCTATGTTGGTGGAATTACAGGTCTCAGTTGGTGTAATGATACCCTGGTCCAGAAGTTCTTTATCTGTTTTCTATAACCACCAAATATGTCTTTACTTTTTCCTCTTGTTTGTATTGTGTTGGAAACATTTTGGATTACTTGATCAGTTTAATAGAACGTGATCTCTTTGTATTGTTCTTGGAATATAACTAATACATTTTTTTGGAACGAAAAAATAAATAAATTCACTGTACACAGAAGTTTTTGGGCACTCCGGCAGCAGAAACTGAATGCTCAATGTACCTCCTATGAAGCAAACCTCTTACTTTTCCTAGTATGTCCAAAGTAATTCTTAGCTTTTATTGTTTAATTATAGCTACAGTTAGAACAATTAATTGATAACTTAGGCTATATTGATAACTTAGGCTATTTTAGCATGTAAAATTAGTTAATGCAATGCCCACTTCCTTGTAAATGTGGGAACATTTAAAATTTTGACCAGAAGGGTTCACAGTTGAGTGGAATTGCTTTATGTGTAATACCTAGCCATTGCTTTGGAACCCACAGCACAAAGATTGCTGGAGACCAGCTTCACTTCTGCTACTGACTTTAAAGAGTAACTCATTTGTTGGGAAAAAAAATAAAAACATTCCCCTCTGGGTGATCTATGTACATTGCAGGAATTTTAACAAACCTTGTTGCAGATTCCTACCTTTTGTTAGAAATAGCTGCTTGTTTGTCTGTGTCCATGTGCTCAGTGAATCTGTATGGGACTAATTTCATAAATATCAACAGCTGCTGCACCTGCATGGCTCTAATGAGGAAAGTTGGAGGGTCTGCATCCCTTTAGACACGATTTCCCTTTGAGAGTATCTCACCAAAAATGAAATTTTTGTTGCAGGCAATGCTTAAAATCGGACTTGTATCTTAGTGCAGACTTCTGGGAAAATCAGTTAGTCAATCACACAAGCAGGAAATTACATTTCTGGGGGGGGGGGGGGGTGTTCTATTTGTGATCTGTTTACAGAATGCCTCCTTGTTGCCATACTGCATTTCATTTTACAGAAAATTACAGCACTGCAGGGGAAGTTTTTAATAACATTCAATTACAATATGACTTGCCACATTTCTATAAGCTTTATTTTGTATTTTATTTTTTGCTAATTTTGTTTTCCACGAAAGTGAAGTTACCCTTTAAAAGATTATTAAAGCATGTAAAATTAAATGCAAGCATGAGTAAATTAATTATTATTGAATTGTGCATTTGGCTGAAGGAACAATGTAATGTTTTATGCATTGTATTTCCCTTGCAGTCATAGTATGATGATTGTGTTGTTCACATTTAACCTTTCACAGTGTTTGACGGGCATTGGACACTTCTATGATATGATCCTGTAAATATTTATTGTGCTGCTCTTATAGATCTTTTTTATCTCCTGGCTCGCACTGCAGCCGCGTATCTCTAGTAGCTGTGTGCATCAACCAATTCAATAGAACAAGAACTCTGCAGAGGTAAACCATTCCCAGCTACTCCAGCAGTTTGCAACTGGTGTCTTGTGATGTGCTCATTGTGTACATTGGCCTACTTGGAAGTTTGGAAGAGTGTTTCCGGGCAGGGTGCTGTGATGATTAGAAATAAATAAGGTTTAGCATTAAACTATTATGAATTGTACAGTGGAATGTTTATCTCATTAAAAAGAGTGTATAAAAAAAAAAAAAAAACGTTTTTTATACTACTTTAATTAATAAATGATTGCTGTAGAATTGAGAAGACATTGGTTTAGGAACAGAATGAAGTATCCTCTTCTGTGTCCAATCTGGTGCCCCTCTCTAAGTCCCTTTTTTTTTTTTTGCCACTGAATGTTTTTTTTCTTACCAATTATTCTTCAAATACAGTAGGTTGTAACAATAGTCTAGACTCTCTTAACCACTTCCGCCCTAGAAGGTTTTACCCCCTTAATGACCAGAGCATTTTTTGCGATACTGCACTGCTTCGTTTTAACTGACAATTACGCGGTCGTGCCACACTGTACCCAGACAAAATTGACGTGCTTTTTTTTCCACAAATGGAGCTTTGTTTAGGTGGTGTTTGATCACCTCTGTGGTTTTCATTGTTTGTGCTATAAACAAAAAAGAGTGAACATTTAAAAACAAAAAATTAATTTATTTATCAGTTTAGGCCGATATATATTCTTCTACATACTTTTGGTAAAATAAATCATAATAGGCGTATATTCAGTGGATATTAAGGTCAGAGTGGCCAAGATATATCCACAGGCCTCTCCTCTGTGTTATCAGCATTGTGGCCAGTCAGGAACTATGTTCCATACATGGTGGCAATGCCCCAAACTCATGAGATTTTGGATCTGAACCATCACCTTGGTATGCACGGTAACGGATGTTAATGTCTCCTGGACTCCTGAAATAGCCCTGTTCCAACTATTTTACAGGAAAAATTCCAAATATATACGGAAATTAATAACTTGCATGATTCTGCCAGCCAGAATTGCCATAGCAAAACGTTGGAATCAACCAACAATATTCTTTGAATCTGTCAAGTATAATCTGAACTGGATAGTGATCAACGATAAATTGATGTCTATCCTCACCAATACTCAATTGATAAAATGTGGCAGCCATGAATTCGCTATCTTGATAAGGTATAGTGTGCTCCAAAAATTCCCTCAATGTCACTACTTCTCTTCTTTTTATCCTTCTGGCAACAATCTGTTCCCTTATTATCTGTACGTACATTTTTTTTTTTCACTTGGTACACTGTTGAATGTGGAAACTCTTTTTTTGTATCTTTAATTCACTACTACTTGATCCTATATGCAATTTTACCATTTGACAGCCTATTGATCCTCGGGTGTGCACCCCTAGAAGAATTACTCTCGAGACATTTTTTTTTCATATGGCTGTTATGTGCCTTTGTGTGCCTTTGTAGCCAAATTCCAAGTGACTGTTGGCTTTCCCTTGCTAGTTTGTTACTTGACATTTTTTTCTAAAAATATTGAAATATAAAAAATACTTTAGGTTGGACAATCAAAAATGTGCCTGTATAGACTTAGCCTAAAATTATTTTTTAAAGACCTGTTTTATAAGCTAATTATGTTGCACTTACATAACATTTTATAGCCACTAGCTTCTGTTTATTTTCATTGCATATTTGAAATTTTTTCACCAAGTGGACACTCATTGCTCCTGCCAAAAACAACAGTCATGACAAAAGGAATTTATTCTTGTTATAATAAGAGAAAAACCTTCCAGTCATCTACACATTCACAAAAACTGGTCATTAAGTCCAAGGAAGCTTTCTCGCTGTTAAAGGTCTGTGAATAAAGCATGAAATAACTGGAACAAGATCTTCATGCCCACATAGTTTCAAAGGGAGAAAAAAAATGAAAGAAATCACTTTAAATGCATGTTGTGTTCATGCATTCATTATAAAACTGGGTTAGAATGTGTTATTGATGTATGTGTAAAAGAAAAACAAATTGTAGAAAGCCAAGAAGTAAATTGTCAGTTTGCTTTCACTGTCTACAGACAGATTTGTTTCATGTTATTTTTAAGTTTAGGCAAGGAAGACCGCAAAAATAAGTATAACAGGGTGGCTCGACAGGATAGCATATACGTATCAAAGACCTCTCATCAATAGGAACAATGTACCATTAAATCCTTTAAATCTATTGCTCTAATTATAAACGAGACAAATAAAAACATCAGTAAAACTGCTCTGAACAAACTGTTTATAATTGCCCCATATACTAAATATATACGGTATGTATAATGTATTATTGTATGCTTGTATGTATTCTATATATGTCACAATTAATTATATATGTTGTATTGGTAGGCAGGCAATTTCCTAATGTTTCAGAAAAGCTGATGACATACAAAAAGAAATAGTGATTCCATGAGGGTGGCCGGTGTTCAGTGCTGTTATCTTCAGGGATGTGAGACAATCCTCTTGGGGGGGGCACAAGTAATGAATAAAAGCTTGTAGTGGGGGGTAAACTGTTGTCCAGTCAGATTCCTTGTATCATGTAACCAGAGAATATCCTGTTCAGTTACTATGTTCAACAAATCTGTATTTTCTTTCCTAAAGGGGTTGTAAAGGTAAAAAAAAAAATCCCCTAAATAACTTCCTTTACCTTAGTGCAGTCCTCCTTCACTTACCTCATCCTTCCATTTTGCTTTTAAATGTCCTTAATTCTTCTGAGAAATCCTCACTTCCCGTTCTTCCATCTGTAACTCCACACAGTGATGCAAGGCTTTCTCCCTGGTGTGGAGTGTCGTGCTCGCCCCCTACCCTGGAATACAGGAGAGTCAGGACAGCCACTAACACACAGCTCCTTTATCTGCAACGTAGAGAGCGTCCTGACTCTCCTGTTCGCCCCCTCAAGGGAGGGGGCGAGCACGACACCCCACACCAGAGAGAAAGCCTTGCATTACTGTGTGGAGTTACAGACAGAAGAACAGGAAGTGAGGAATTCTCAGAAGAAATAAGGACATTTAAAAGCAAAATAAAAGGATGAGGTAAGTGAAGGAGGACTGCACTAAGGTAAAGGAAGCTATTTAGGGGAACAAATGTTTACCTTTACAACCCCTTTAATATTTTTTTATTTCCTTCAGATAACTGCATCAGACAGAACAATAAGCGAATGAAGTGTAAGAAATAAACAGCTGATCTAGTATATGTGCAAAACTACAATTTTATTAATTTAAACAAAAATTAGGAACAGGAGAAAGAACAAAAATACCTGTCAGTGTCATCCTTTTTAGGCTGTCTTTAAAGGAGAAGTATAGCCAAAGCTTTCAGCCAATCAGGTGACGGGTATCAGACCCTCACTACCTGATTGGAGGTGAAGGTGGTTCAGTGTTAGAAAAGTGAAGATTCATTTGCTTCTCTAACACACCTGGGTGGACTCCAAACGCAATGCTTTGCGATCTGAGTTCACTTTTTTGAAGCCTCTTAAATCCTATGGCTCTAATCAGGTGCTTCAAAAATACACCTCCGCCACTGGAATTCAGGCGCCCGGCATCCGAAAAGGGGCCAGACACCTGAATTGGGGGATGACAGCTACGGCCATTAGTCATGGAGGGTGGGTGGCTGGAAAGAGGGGGCGGCACCTGTGCGCCCTTAATGGACACACTGCCACTGCCTGTGGATCACATGAGTGCAAATTGTTCTGCACAACTGTAACCAGTTTTTATACTTACATCAAGGATCCACCCAGGAGCCTGGATCGGCACCTTGTTCAACTTCTAAGTAAGCTGCTGAGAGACTGAGCCAGCAGCTCTCTCCCTTCCCTAGTCCGGTGCTCCAGTGAGCATGAGGGGGACAGAGCAAAAAAACAGTGACACTCACTGCTTTCCGCTCAAAGTGGCAGGGAGAACTGAGCGATCAGCGGTGTTTGATCGCTCAGTGTTCACTGCAGAGTCAGCGGGGGACAGATGCAGCACCAGATCGATTTGATTTAAAAAAAAAATAATCCTTTTTTATATATTTGTTTACAGTGCTTGACTGCTTACGATCATCACATAAAACAAAAAAGCAGGAAGAAGAGGTATACTATATATCAGCCCTCAAAATTTCCACTCGCCTACTAGCATTTGGCGAGTGGATTTAAGCTGGGGGCGAGTGATGACAGGGCTGCATGACCAATCTCCCTCCAATCTGTGCCTACACTTAGAGCCCTGATGCGATTGGTGGCCAAAGAGGAAAGGTGCATGCTCGGGAAAAGTAGTCTGGTGAGGCACGCACAGGCAGAGCAGTATTCCATGAGGTAATCTACAAGGGCGTGTTTAGAAGCGCAATTAGGCACAGGGCAGTGTATGAATTAGGTGGGGCAACTGGTGGCGAGTAACTCTTGAGACCTGGCTAGTAGCTCAGGGGTTGAAATTTTGAGCCCTGCTATATATCATTCAGATGAGTGGTAAATCCTATCTTTGTGCTCTTGAAGCGCTACAGTGGCTAAAAAAATCCCAGCATCTGACATATCAAGGGTGTTGGATGCATGTGTCCCCTGCTGTTTTAAACTTATGTGAAAAAGTAAATACACCCACATTTGCAGTCACTTCAAATCCAACATTTTTAGAATTCAGTGTTCCAATTTAGGTGCCAATGATTAGAACCTCCTTCTTTGAGAGTATATAGGTGGAACCTTTCTTATTTAAACCTCAGATATCTAGGGTCTGGTGTTCTCTTCATTGTTGATGTCTGTGATGTTATCATGCCAGGATCAAAGACTGTAGATGTTGGTGACTCTGACAAGTGATTTTTAAAGACAAATTATTTAAAAGCAATCATTCCACAGGGAGGAAAATAATCTATAGGAGGCATAGATTTCAAACCAGTATTAATTTGCCCTGAATTTGCTGGCCCAGCAAATTTAGCAAAAAAAGCTGACTGTTTCATGCTAAAAGAAGTTTCCAAAAACCCATCTCATTATAAACAGGTAACATTTGATGTCAAAGTATTAACAATCAGAAATAGATTGCACCAAGTTAATCCGCATCAGGGGTGGCTAAGGAAAAAATAAATCTTTGCTGTCCAAGAAGTACATTAGAACAGAACTACAGACTGACATTAAACATAAAGGCAAACACCAAGCCTTCTGGAACAATATACCGTGGACTAATGAATCAAAGATGGAGTTAGTTGACCACAGTAACAGTAGATATATTTGGCACAAACCGAAGATAGCATTTCAGAAGAACCTCATATCAACTGTGAAGCATGTTGATGGAAAGATTGAGTTTTGGTGTTACTCTTCAGTGCCTTAGCAGCTTGTAGGCATAAAAAACATAAATTTAGCATCATATCAATGTGTGCTTAATTAGAAATTACATCTTTAAAGGGTGAAATTAAACCAAAATTTTTTATTTTTCCACAATAATCATCTAAAACAAATCGTTTAAAAAGAAGAAATGCAAGGTTATAGGCTATAGACCAGCCTACGCAAAGCTCTGGTTCAAAGCTCATTAACCACTTCCCATCCAGGCCAATTCTTGCACTTCGCTCCTACATGTAAAAATCATAATTTGTTTTCTAGAAAATCACTCAGAACCCCAAACATTATAAAGTTTTATTTTTAGCAGAGACCCTAGGGAATAAAATAGCAGTTGTTGCAACTTTTTATGTCACACGGTCTTTGCGCAGCGATTTCTAGGGAAAAAACTGTTTTGTGAATTATTAAAATAAAAAATAGTAAAGTTAGCCCAATTTTTTTGTATAATGTGAAAGATGATGTTACGTCGAGTAAATATATACCTAACATGTCACGCTTTAAAATTGCGCACACTCGTGGAATGGCGCCAAAATTTGGTATTATAAAATCTTCATAGGCGACACTTTAAAAATGTTTACTGGTTACCTGTTTAGAGTTACAGAGGAGTTCTTGGGCTAGAATTATTGCTCTTGCTCTAACGCATGTGGGCGATACCTCACATGTGTGATTTAATCATCATTTACATATGTGAGCGTGACTTACATGTGTGTTTGCTTCTGTGCACAAGCACGCTGGGACAAGGGCACTTTATTTTTTACACTTTCTCTTTAAAAAAATGTGATCACTTTTATTCCTATTATAAGGAATGTAAACATCCCTTGTAATAGGAATAGTGCGTGACAGGTCCTCTTTATGGAGAGATATGGGGTCAATAAGGCTGGAAAGGCTGAGATAAAAAAAAATAAAAAAAAATAAACTCTCTCTGCCTTTCCAGCCGCGTCCCCGGCATTGTTTATAACATCGCGCCCGGGCCTCCGAGGGTCATAGAGATGACTGAAAATCTCTATGCTCAATTTCCAGGGACAACTAATTCGTTCTCTGGCTTGTTGAGCGCAGGGGCGAGCTGGGAGAAACACCGGAGGGTGGTGGGAGGGGGGGAATGTCCCCTCCCTCCGCCTGTAAGAAAGATCAAGCAGCTGAACTGCTGCTATGAATGTTTTTACGGTGCTCAGAATCGCCGGCTGAAAAAGGTGATATCTGGATGATGCCTATACTGTAGCTGGAGGCATCATTCAAATATCCCCACTCAAAGTCCAGGACGTCATATGATGGCCTATGGGCGGGAAGTGGTTTTAAAATGCTGTGTTGGGATTTTTATACAGATAAGTTCCTGCAGGGATACCCACAAACATCTTGCAAATTAAGGAATTTTTCATGGAGTGTTCAAAAATTTCACAGAGTTAGTGTAGACTGTAAACACTTAAGCCCTGTACACATGATCGGTTTGTCTGATGCAAACGGACTGATGGACCGTTTTCATCGGACGAACTGATCGTGTGTGGGCCCCATCAGTTTTCGTGGGAAAAAAAATAGAACCTGTTTTACATTTTTCGTATGGTTAAAAAACCGATAGAAAAAAACGATCGTCTGTGGGGGAATCCATCGGTCAGAATCAAGTCGACGCATGCTCGGAAGCATTGAACTTAATTTTTCTCTGCATGTGGTCGTGTTTTACATCACCGCATTGGACACGATCGGATTTTTATCCTGCATGCACTCTGAATGAAAAGGTAATGTTTTGTCCGTTCTTGGCAGGCAAACAGATGCTAAACCAAACTGCAGAGAGAAACATATGTGCAAGCATTGACATGTCTGCTACCTTCTATGTTAATCCAAGGAGAGCCTGTGGCAAACACGTGGGGATTACAATATACTGTACCATTCTCACTTTCTAATCACTGTGAAGACGCTCATATTACACCCTGCTGTTTTCCTCCAAATGTAACAAGTGAGATATCTTTAGGGAATTGTAGCCTATAGACATCCTTAAAGGATAAAATAGAAGAGGTTTATTGTTTGGTTTACAAATACTTTAATAAAAACGATATGAAAAAGTGAGTCCTGTACTTTGAGATAGGAATTTACACAAAAAGGTACTCTGAAGGTAAAACCAACTAACAGCAACATAGAAGTGATTTACGCTATGGCATTGCAGTGCTTGGGTTTAGTTGCCATCAATGACACACATCTCTAGGCTTCATTAGGCCATTAGGCCAACATGCTTTCACATGCTCTAATGATAGTGATGAGCGGAATACGCCTTATTCGATTTCGCGATATTTCGCGAATATTTCGAAGAATATTCGCGAATATTCGTTAATATCGAATATTCGTGATATTTTATAAAAAAAAAAATTGCGAAACTTCGCTATTTTTTTTGGATAAAATATCACGAATATTCGATATTTACGAATATTCGCTATATTTAAAAAAAAAATATAGCGAAATTTCGCAATATTTTTTATTTTTATTTTTTATAAAATATCACGAATATTCGATATTTACGAATATTCGCTATATTTAAAAAAAAAAAATGCGAATGTGAAATTGATTGCGAAATTGATTGCGAAATTTGAAAAAATACGAATATTCAAAATAGCGAATATTCGCCGCGATATTCGAGTTATTCGCGAATACTCGAATATGCAATATTCGTAGCGAATATTCGTGAGCAACACTACTAATGAATGGGGGCCTGGCTTCAGAAACACATTGCCAGTTAGCCTGAGCATGTTTTCCTGGCTATAGCAAGTGTTTAGTGATGGACAAGTGCAATACTTCCTGCACTGGAAAAAAACACACTCCTACCCCCAGCAGCTGGAAGAATAAGACACCCCTCTGGTGCTATAGGTAAATGGATAAACTTACAGTACTAGCACTATATCAATAATAAATAAACCAGTATCCACCCCTGCTACAACTAATTACAACAATTTAACACAATAGAAAAATATCCAAATATATTAAACTTAGGCGAATACTGTGCAATAATTCATATATGATAATATGAAAAGCGATATGAACCATAAACTTTAAGTGGTTATAAAGCTTCCTTTTTTTTAAAATAAAAATAACAAACATGCCTATACTTACGTGCTCTGTGCAATGGTTTTGCACAGAGCAGCCCCGATCCTCTTCTTCTGAGGTCCCCTGCTGGTGCTCCAGGCCCCTCCTCTTCATTGGGTGCCCCCCAGGGAAAGCTATCACAGTGGGCAGTATGTACAGGAAAGATGTGTGGAGGGTATGACAGTGGGCCCTATGTATAGAAGAGAAGTGTAGAGGGTATGACAGTGGGCACTATGTATAGGAGAGAAGTTTGGAGGGTATGACAGTGAACAGTATGTGCAGGAGAGGAGTGTGGAGGGTATGGTGGTGGGCATTATGTATAGGAGAGAAGTGTGGAGGGTATGACAGTGGGCACGTTGTATAGGAGAGGAGTGTGGAGGGTATAACAGTGGTTACTATGTATAGGAGAGGAGTGTGGAGGGTATTACAGTGAGCAGTATGTACAGGAGAGGAGTGTGGAGAGTGTGATAGGGGGCACTATGTTTAGGAGAGGAGTGTGGAGTGTGGGATAGTGGGCACTATGTATAGGAGAGGAGTGTGGAAGATATGATAGTGAGCAGTATGTACAGGAGAGGAATGTGGAGAGTGCGATAGTGGGCACTATGTACAGGAGAGAATTGTATGACAGCGGGCACTATGTACAGGAGAGGAGTGTGTAGGGTATGACAGCGGGCACTATGTACAGGAGAGAAGTGTGGAGGGTATGACAGTGAGCAGTATGTATAGGAGAGAAATGTGGAGTGTATGTACAGGTGAGGAGGATGAAGGAATCTGGGAAGGAAAAATGTAAATGTTTGTGGAAGGATGTTTAGGAAATGCGTAGTGGTTAAGCGGTACATACATTGAAATCTATATCTATATTGAAATGACGCCAATTAAGCAGAGACCAGCCATAGTCGATCTATGTATGGGCTAGCTCGTTTTACACAGGTCAACCTATTATCTGACTTTAGTACAACCAGCCTGTCAGGTTTTTCCCAAAACAATCAGTGCTGCCAGCTATAGTTAGTAACACTGATCATTGTATTCACAGGCAGAACACAATAACACTGCAGAAGTGATTCCCCCATCCACAGGTCAGCAGGTGAGAGGGTGTGTGGGGGATAGGCTGGGGAGAGATACTAGTCAGTCCTTGGGAAGGCCCTGGCTAGTATCAGAGCCAGATACACATAGGTTACATACGCCACGATCGTTAGAGCGAGAGCAATAATTCTAGCACTCGCCCTCCTCTGTAACTCTAAACATGTAACCTGTAAAAAAAATCAAAGCATCGCTTAGTATACAAAAAAAAATCGTGCTAACTTTAGTGTTTTATATATATATATATATATATATATATATATATATATATATATATATATATATATATATATATATAATGTTTGAGGGTTATGAGTAATTTTCTAGCAAAAAACAAATGATGATTTTTACATGTAGGAGAGAAGTGTCAGAAATGGCCTGGGTGGCAAGGGGTTAATTACCATAAGTATTATACAAATAATTATTATAAGCACTTTGATCTCATCTTCTCAGTCTGCTGCTGCAGAGTGTGTCAGCTTGTATTTAAACTGGTCGCTCTGTATGTAGCTTCTGACAGGCTGCACAAGCATCTCTGTATCTCCGGAACCATAAATGATAGCAGTCCCATATTTTGACCAGTGGTGAGGTGGGTCAGCTACATACCCCCCCAAATGTGTAGTCTCTGTGACCCCTAGTCACCGAGCTACAATCCTCAAAGTCGATCTTTTCTTTTTTTTCTTTTTTTTCTTTTTGGGCAAATGGGCCTATCTTGAGGAAGGGGCCTGGAGCTGCAGCTCCAATAGCCCCTATGTTAATCCGGCCCTGACTGTTGGGACTTACCTGATCATCGGGACACTGATGATCAGTGCCCTTATTATCAGTGTAGATGTCCCCTGTTTGGATTTTCCAGTTATTGGCCCTCCTAAACTCACACACTGTGAGCATAAGGAGAGGATTGCCGATAACCAATAAATCCTGTTTACACTGTGATCAACTGTAATTGGACACAGCTGGTCACATGGGAAAGAGCCACTGTGATTGGCTCTTTACTCTTTACTCTTTACCACGGCTGGGCTCTTAAAGGTGACGTACCTGTACGTGACTGTGCCCAGCCATGCCATTCTGCTGATGTATATCGTCTGTAGGGGGTCCTTAAGTGGTTAATAGAAAGTTATGTGGAAGGAAAAAGTGTGGAAGAAAAGGGTGCACAAGCAGCAAGGATGAGCGCAGCCTCGAGAGGATTGTCAGAAAAAGGCCAATCAAAAGTGCTGGGGACTCATAAGGAGTGGACTGAGGCTGGAGTTAGTGCATTAAGAGCCACCACACACAGACGGATCCTGGACATGGGCTTCAGAGGTATTCCTCTTGTCAAGCCACTCCTGAACAACAAACAACGTCAGAAGCGTCTTACCTGGGCTAAAGAAAAACAGACCTGGTCTGTTGCTCAGTTGTCCAAAGTCCTCCTTTCTGATAAGAGCGAATTTTGCATCTCATTTGAAAACCAAGGAGCCGAAGTATGGAGGAAGGCTGCAAAATGCTTGAAGTCCAGTGTGAAGTTTCCACAGTCTGTGTTGATTTGGGGAGTCATGTCATCTCCTGGTGATGGTCCACTGTGCTTCATTAAGTTCAGGGTCACCGCAGCCGTCTACCAGGAGATTTTGGAGCACTTTCTGCTTCCTTTCGCAGATGAGTTCTATGGGGATGCTGACTTCATTTTCCAGCAGGACTTGGCACCTGCCCACACTGCCAAAGGCACCAAAGCCTGGTCCAATGACCGTAGGATTACTGTACTTGATTGGCCAGCAAACTCACCTGACCTGAACCCCATAGAGAATCTATGGGGCATTGTCAAGAGAAAGATAAGAGACATTTGACCAAACAATGCAGAAGTGCTGAAAGCCGCTATTGAAGCACTCTGGTCTTCCATAACACCTCAGCAGTGCCACAGGCTGATAGTTTCCATGCCATGTCGCATTGAGGCAGTAATTGGTGTAAAAGGGGCCCAAACCAAGTACTGAGTACATATGCATGCCTATACTTTTCAGAGGTCTGATATTGTTCTATGTACAATCCTTGTTTTATTGATTGCATGTAATATTCAAATTTTCTGAGATTGTGGATTTGGGGTTTTCATGAGCTGTTAGCCACAATATTCACAATTATGACAAATCACGGCTTGAACTATCTTGTTTTGCATGTAATGAGTCTATCTCATATATTAGTTTCACCTTTTAAGTTGCATTAGTGAAATAAATGAATTTTTGCACAATATTCACATTTTTTGAGTTTCACCTGTAAGTGAAAGATAAGCACATTGGGATGGCTTGGGGAGACGACACAAGAAAAGGCTTCTATTTATTATGAAAAGTGAAATTCTGCCTGAAAAGGTGAACTTAGCCTTTAACCCCCCTGGCGGTATTCCCGAGTCTGGCTCGGGGTAAGATTTCAGGACCAAAAGCGGTATCTTTGAGCCTGACTCGGGATCGCCTTGCAGTGTCCACATGCAGTGTTTACTTACCTTGTCCCTGGATCCTGCAATGCATCCCCGCTCTGTGTGAGCGAGCGGCGTCCTCGCTCGATTCACACAGTGCCTGTGTGCCGCCGATCTCCGTTCCCTGCGATGTTATGATGCACGGGGGCGGAGAACGGCCCCAAATTCAAAAAAGTAAATAAACACATTACATACAGTATACTGAGCAAAAGGGAGAGTATAGCCTCATGTAAAAATAAAATACAGTAGATAAAATTGTACCATCATCCCAGTTATGTTAGAAAAGGGGAGAGTGGGGGTGAGGGGATAGTAGCTGAAGCTAAACCCAAAACTCCCCACTCAGTTGTGTTGGGGGGGACTATTTCGGTACAAATAAAATATGGTTAACAAGATATTATAAAACATATTTTTATTGTTATAAAAACAGTTTGTCCATAAAATTGCAAAACAAACAATTAATTGTACACATCAATGATTGGTCATGGTCGACTAGTTTCGCGGGAATTGAAATACCGCTTCATCAGGACAGCCAATCTATAGAATGATGCAAAGAACATTATACAATAGAACATAGATAAATAAAAGAAAACAGCACTACAATATAAATTCCGAGGGAAAATATAACAGTGGTAATATAAGCTTACCCTATGAGTCAATTAAAAGTGTGCGGGGGCCGGACAGCTACGAAGCTTTCCCCCACGGCGGACAAAGGGATAATTGGCGTGGAGATCTGGGTAGGAACAAAAAACATATATGTATGTATGCATATATATAGATACATACAGGGGTAGTAAAGCCTTCGATGGTATATGGCCTGGCAGGGAAGGGGGAAGTGGAGGAAAAGGGGGGGGGGAGGGGGGAAAAAGGAGGGGGGCAAAGGAGGGGAAGGAGGGATGGGGGAGGTGGAAGGGGAGGTAGGGGGGGGGGAGGGAAAGAGGGAAGGAGCAAGAAGGGAAAGAAAACAAAAGGAAAAGGAGGGAAGGGAAATGCCAGAAAATAATATCAAAAAGGGGGGGGGAGGGAAGGAACCAACTTACCCCAATGGGACATTGTGAGAGAAGAGGGGGGTCGGGTGGCAGAACGGCACGACAGGGACTGTAGGCTGGTGCGAAAAAGGTGGGGATACACAAACGGGCACATAAATAGGCTGGTCCAATTGCCTGGTAAAAACCAGGGTAGTGTCATCCAGGGGAATATCCGTAATGGTGCCACGTAAAGTTAAAGCAATTATCTGGTCTATATATAGACGGCCCATGTTAAGTATGGGCGTCGTTCCCGCGTCGAATTTCAAATTTAGTTTTGTTAAGTCGTCCGGGAATAGGAATGTACGTAAACGACGCTACTAAAAAAAAAACTGACGTAACGACATAATTTCGCGCAATGCACAGCGGGAAATTTCTGAACGGAGCATGCGCAGTTCGATTCGCCATGGGGACGCGCCTAATTTAAATGCTTCACGCCCCCTAATCGCGTATTTCGATTCCACCGCGAGAAATACACTACGCCGCCGTACCTTACGGGCCAAAATCTACCTGAATCTGTCTTAGAGCCAGGTAAAATACGGCGGCGTAGTGTATCTCTGATACTCTGCGCCAGGGCAATTGTACCTGAATCTGGCCCTTAATTTCTAAGATTCGTTTTCAAACTTCCTCCTGCTAGTTTGAGGTCATGTCCCTGTGTTCTTGATGATGATACTGGAAATACCCTTATTTGAAACCATACATTGGCCTTTCCTGCATCTTTCCTCTAATCAGTTGGAAAAAAAATATACAAAGCATAGTGCCTTTCTTGCTTGATTATTAAATGTGCCTTAAAATCACCTAATACAGTATAACCACCAGCCAAATCCTAAACTAGTTAAGGTTTTCAAGTATAAGGTCACTTTCGAAATTGTAAAAGTCACATTAATGAGCTCATTAGTTAATCATTAAAACACAGCCAGGTTAGATTTGTATGGTGTCCTGTGACTTTTCCTGAGTAGTTAAGCAATTCAGCTTTTCTTAACTGACTGCATAAAAAAGTTGACTGAATAAATCATATACCACATTGCTGCTCAAATAGCCCACTATTGCTACTTTAGCACTATTAAGCAGCGTCATTTTCAGAATCTATTGAAGGAACTACATGAAAAAAAAAAAAAATTCTACAGACTAACAAATATAAATCGGAGACTAGAAAATAGTATTAACCTATCATTTTTCTCAATGCAATTTTTATTTAATTTGCATTTCCCAAGGTATTTACAGCAAGATAGGACTGACAAAGTCTTTCAACTGAAAGGATATTGCAAAAGTGTTATTTTTGTGTTTTGAAGCTAGGTAGGAAGGTAACGCTCAATGTGAAAGTTCACCTGTTAATTTAAGACAGCTTTATGCTGCATGCAAAGGTCATCCAGAGTATCCAACAATTTTGCTGGGATGTTGAGATTAATGGAAGGAGTTTTTATTTGTTTATTCCTTTTTTTTTTTTTTACTTAAAGCGATTCTAAGCACACACTGTTTAATTTATGTTATCTTTTCTCTTTCTGTATGGGGGTGATGGCACTGTAAATATTTTAATAAAAAATAATATCCAAGTACCTTTTAGCTAATCAATATAAAGATTGTCACATGGCCCAGCCTGTCTGCAGGGAAATAGAAGCAGGAGGAGTTTCTAGTCCTCTGCTACAGGTCACATGTTCAAAAAAACAAAACAAAAAATCAGCCTTTGGAATACAGAGGACAAATAAATAATTAATATCAATAAACTGTTTTAAATCATCATACAAATATATATTTGAAATCAAATCTTTGTACATTTTTTTGTAACTTACAACTTAACATTCTCCAGGTGAAACATGAATGATATTGATCAAAGAAATGAGAAAGAGAAAAGGAGATGGGGAAAAGAGGGAGGGGGTAACATGAAAAATGGAGGTGGGAAAGAAGGGAAGTTGAACGCATTGTGTACCCTTTAATTCCACAAGACCACTCATACCATCATCTGCTACTGCACTAAGGCACACAAATATCAGGTAAGCTGTGCAAAGCTGGGGTCTGCTGGCTTAATATTTTTTTTTTTTTTAACAATAACATGGTGTATGTGGATTTCTGCCAGTTACAGGCTGTGTTATGCCCCTCCAGTCTGTGTCTTAGAACAAAAGGAAGGTGAAACATCCATCAATCTACATGTAATATCCCATCCCCATCGTGTTTAGCTGGTTAGTGGGAGTGGAGGAGGAAGGAGTGGGTGGGCTGTCATTTACCAGAGTATATACGCCCACATGTGTGACTCTATAGTCACATGGGCTGCTCAGATGTGATTGGCAGGCCCGGACTGGGACAAAAAATAGGCCCGGGCATTTTAGACTGAGCAGCCCAGGGGGCAGCGGCGGGGGTTAATGATGGGATGTGGGGTGAGATATAGATAGACAGAGAGAGAAAGAAAGTAAGATAGATACAAAGAAAGATAGATATAGATAGAAAGATAAAGATAGATAGAAAGAAAGGAAGATGGATAGATAGATAGATAGGAAGGAAGATAGATAAAGAAAAAAGATAGATAAAGATAGAACGAAAGAAAGAAAGAAGGGAAGGAAGGAAGATAGATAGGTAGTAGATATAGATAGATAGATAGATAGATAGATAGATAGATAGATAGATAGATAGATAGATAATAGATAGATAGATAGATAGATAGATAGATAGATAGATAGATAGATAGGAAGGAAGATAGATAGATAAAGAAAGAAAGGTAGATAAAGATAGAAAGAAAGAAGGGAAGGAAGGAAGATAGATAGATATAGATAGAAAGGAAGGAAGATAGATAAAGAGAGGAAGAAAGAAGGAAGATAGATAGATAGATAGATAGATAGATAGATAGATAGATAGATAGATAGATAGAAAGGAAGGAATATAGATAACGAAAGAAAGATAGATAAATATAGAAAGAAAGAAGGGAAGGAAGATAGATAAAGATAGATAGATAGATAGATAGATAGATAGATAGATAGATAGATAGAGATAAATAAAGATAGAAAGAAAGAAGCGAATGAAGGAATGCATATAGAAAGGAAGGAAGATAGATAAAGAAAGAAAGATAGCTAAAGATAGAAAGAAAGAAGGGAAGGAAAAAAGATAGATAAAGAAATAAAGATAGATAAATATAGAAAGAAGGGAAGGAAGGAAGATAGATAGAAAGGAAGATATATAAAGAAAGAAAGATAGATAAAGATAGAAAGAAAAAGGGAAGGAAGAAAGATGGATAAAGAAAGAAAGATAAAGATAGAAAGAAAGAAGGGAAGATAGATAGATAGATAGATAGATAGATAGATAGATAGAAAGGAAGGAATATAGATAAAGAAAGAAAGATAGATAAATATAGAAAGAAAGAAGGGAAGGAAGATAAGATAAAGAAAGATAGATAAACATAGAAAGAAAGAAGAGAAGGAAGAAAGATAGATAAAGAAATAAAGATAGATACATATAGAAAGAAGGGAAGGAAGGAAGATAGAAATGAAGGAAGATATATAAAGAAAGAATGATAGATAAAGATAGAAAGAAAAAGGGAAGGAAGAAAGATGGATAAAGAAAGAAAGATAAAGATAGAAAGAAAGAAGGGAAGATAGATAGATAGATAGATAGATAGATAGATAGATAGATAGATAGATAGATAGATAAAGAAGGGAAGGAAGAAAGAAAGAAAGAAAGAAAGAAAGAAAGATAAAGATAGAAAGAAAGAAGGAAGATAGATATAGATAGATAGATAGATAGATAGATAGATAGATAGATAGATAGATAGATAGATAAAGAATGGAAGGAAGGAAGATAGAGAAAGAAAGAAAGAAAGAAAGATAAAGATAGAAAGAAAGAAGAAAAGGAAGGAAGATAGATATAGATAGATAGATAGATAGATAAAGAAAGATAACTAAAGATAGATAGATAGGAAGGAAGACAGATAAAGATAGACAGAAAGAAGATAGATAGATAGATAGATAGATAGATAGATAGATAGATAGATAGATAGATAGATAGATAAAGAAAGATAACTAAAGATAGATAGATAGACAGTGGTGGTGTGTCTATAGCGGGCACCGGAGCACTGCCCCCTCTGGCTCAGCCGTGACAATGGGCACAGTGGCGACAATGTGGGCACAGTGGCGACAATGTGGGCACAGTGGCGACAATGTGGGCACAGTGGCATCAATGGGCACAGTGGCGACAATGGGCACAGTGGCAACAATTAAAGGGCACAGTGGCTGCGTTTGATGGCATGGCATAGTGGTGACAATTGATGGCACAGTGGCTGCGTTTGATGGCATGGCACAGTGGTGACAATTGATGGCACAGTGGCTGCGTTTGATGGCATGGCACAGTGGTGACAATTGATGGCACAGTGGCTGCGTTTGATGGCCATGGGACAGTGACTGTGTTTGATGGCATTGCACAGTGACTGCATTTGATGGCATGGCACAGTGGTGACAATTGATGGCACAGTGGTTGCGTTTGATGGCATGGCACAGTGGTGACAATTGATGGCACAGTGGCTGCGTTTGATGGCATGGCACAGTGGCTGCGTTTGATGGTATGACACAGTGGTGACAATTGATGGCACAGTGGCTGCGTTTGATGGCATGGCACAGTGACTGCATTTGATGGCATGGCACAGTGATGACAATTGATGGCACAGTGGCTGCGTTTGATTGCATGGCACAGTGACTGCATTTGATGGCATGGCACAGTGGTGACAATTGATGGGCACAGTGGCTGCGTTTGATGGCATGGCACAGTGGCTGCGTTTGATGGCATGGCACAGTGGTGACAATTGATGGCACAGTAGCTGCGTTTGATGGCATGGCACAATGGTGACAATTGATGGCACAGTGGCTGCGTTTGTTGGCATAGCACAGTGGTGACAATTGATGGCACAGTGGCTGTCTTTGATGGCATGGCACAGTGGTGACAATTGATGGCACAGTGGCTGTGTTTGATGGCATGGCACAGTGGTGACAGAAGAACAGTGTCTGTCGGGGAGAGTGGGCGGGGCAGACAGAGGAGAAGAGGAAGGGAGGAGAGGGAGGAGTAGAAGCAGATCCTCTCCTCTAACTGGTCGTGCAGGCAGCAAGGGAAGGGGAGAAGTGTCATAGCTGGCTTTGATACGCCCAGCTCATCTCTCTCTATCTGGCGCTGTGTTGGTGGTGTACACCCCTGGGGAGATGTAACATGCGACCTGCGGGCCTGCGGTATGCCCTATGGCCAGTCCGGGCCTGGTGATTGGGATGAAATCTTTAGCATAGAAACTTGTAAACTGAGCATGTGCAGAAGCTGCCAACACTGCTGTACAAAATCTACAACTGCTTTGAGGACATGATCAAAAGGGGGACATAGAGAACAGCAGGATCAACCAGGATTTTTGCAGATAACAACTGCATATAATACACCATTTATTGATATTTTATATGATGTGGGTTTAATGACACTTTAACTTGCCTGGCGGTAATCCAGAGTGTGGCTTGGGGTTCAAATTCAGTACCATTATCGGTAACCCCAAGCCACACTTAGGATTGCATTGCAGGATACTTACCTTGTCCCCAGGATCTTGCAATGTTCCCCCGCTGTGCATGTGGGCTGTGTACTCCACCGGATGCCTCAGTGTGTCGGGCTCTGTTCCCTGCGAGCGTTGCGATGCATGAGGGCAGAGCCCGGCGGCAAATTCAAAAAGTAAAAAATTCATAACACATACAGTACACTGTAATCTTACAGATTACAATACTGTATGAAATCATTTCACCTTCCTTTTGTCCCTAATGCTTTGTCCAGTGACCTGCCTGCAGTTTTATATTATATATACAGTTTTTTCTGCCTGGAAACTTTTGTCCATGACAACCAAAAAGCGTCCCTTTACGTCAAAAGTGGTTTTAGACCAGATAGAAAAAAGCGATAGTAAATTAGAACACTTGCCGAATAGAGCGATAGTGATTTGTGAAAAAAATCAATTTTATTATAATTATTATATTATTATTTTTTATAATTATTCAAGTTATTTATTATAAAATAATTTATGATTTCGTGTTTCAAACTTTATCATTCCCGGGAAGTCTACTAGACAGATTTAAATGAGTTATTACTAAGATTTACAGGCCTACAATATAAAATGCCACATTTCTATGCAGAACACTTGTACCCCTTTGAGATGCAAAAATCTGACATAATCATACTACCAGGGTGATTAACTCAATCTCCCATTCTGCAACAACAGTCTACTTATAAATTGAGATTTTCCTAGCTTGTGACGGAAAATATTAGTTATATGAAGACAGGAGGCGAGTATCTTATGCATTATTCTTTCTTTTAATAATGCTCATAGCAGAAAAATACAGTAAACCATTTTGTGTAACTAGAAAAAACTTTCAGAACTACCACTCCCAGTAGTCCCTGGGCTACCGTAGCCCCTCCCAGATCGTAGCCTCTATATAAGGGACTGCCTCAGATCTAAGTGTCCTCTTTCTTTACGCGGAATGGCATCGCTCAGGACCACGAACTCCATCCAGATTTCTCCCCTGTTGCTCGAAACCCACCGACCGGTCCACAACGTCCGATACTGGAGGGAACGACCAGGAACATGGTCAACATGGCTAACTTCGTCCCAACGGGGACTGTAGGGAATTCAAACATCCGCAACCGATTGGTCAGCCGCCCTCAGGGCCACAAACGGAGTGGTCAATAGCCTGTAAGAAACAAGAATCGTAACAGGGAGGGAAAGGGAGGGAAGATACTCGCCTCCTGTCTTCATATAACTAATATTTTCCGTCACAAGCTAGGAAAATCTCAATTTATATATCAGACAGGAGGCTCATATCTTATGCAAGTTCAAAGCTAACAACAGCAGTTAATATATAATAATGCAGACAAAACATCATAAAACTGACATGGACACATGTTCCTCAGGCCTGAAGTAAAAGAGGCGAAAGGTGGTCTCGGAAGACCAATCAGCCGCCAGTAGTAAGTCAGAAAGGGAGCCTCCTGAAGAGACTATTTTAGTAGCCATAGCTCCCCTGGAAGAGTGAGCACCGAACAGGGAAGTGTCTATGCCTGCCATCTCCATGGTGGAACGCACCCATCGCGCCAGTGTGGCGGAAGAGACTGGGAGATGAGGTCTAACGTAAGAGACGAGAAGCTGTGAAAAGTCCGGAGAGCGTAGATCAGCCGTCTGTGATTCGTATGCTTGTAGGCAATGTACCACGCAAAGCCGAGGGTGTGTGGGAAAGAACGGGTAAAAGACCGTGTGAATGCCCGTCTTGGTTCTACGGACCACTGAGAATTTGACCCCTTGAGGCGAAAATTGCCGCCAAGAAATGTCCAACGCTCTCACGTCCGAGACGCGTTTAACCGAAACTAAACATAGTAAAACGGTCAATTTATAGGACAACAGTTTTAGGGGTAGGACGTCATTATCTTGCCATGAAGTAAACATGTTGAGTAATCTGGAGACATCCCAGGTTGCCTGATATCTAGGCCTAGGGGGGCGCTTGAATCTGATGCCTCGTAGAAGTCTACACACCAGTGGGTGTTGTCCCACTGGTAGAGAATCCACAGGGCGATGGTATGCTGAAATGGCTGAACGGTACACATTGATGGAGCTATAGGCCTTGCCAGATTCAAAAGAATCTGCCAAGTAGTTCACCACTAGCGATACAGGTGCATGTATGGGATCAACCTGCCGTCGATCACACCAACGAACCCAGAGATGCCAGGCAGATCGATAGGCCGATCTAGTTCTGGGGGCCCAGGCCAGGGCAAGGAGGTCCTTAGCTGATCTTGAAAGGCCGATATCTGCGTCCGGGACCCGAAATCAACCATGCTAGGAGGTGGAGGATGGTCTCCACGACCAGAGGGTGAAAACCTCCGGTCTGGTTGGTCAGCAGGTGTGGGAAGTGGGGGATCAGTCTGGGGTAATCCACGGCCATCCCCAGAAGGAGAGGAAACCAAGGTTGCGTCGGCCACCAGGGTGTGATCAACACAACCGTCGCTAGTTGGTTCACAGTGTGAAGGAGAAGCCTGGAAATCATCTGGAAGGGGGGAAGCGCATAGTGCGTTCCCTTCGGCCAAATGTGGCGGAAAGCGTCCACTGCGGATGCCTCCGGATCTGGTCTCCAGCTGAAGAAGCGGGGCAACTGGTGATTGAGACGAGAAGCGAAGAGGTCCATGTCTAACGGGCCCCAAATTTGCCTCAATCGAAGGAACACTGACCGATCCAGACGCCAATCGCTGGACTCGGAAAGATGGCGTGAATTCCAGTCGGCCACCGTGTTGGAGACCCCCGGAATATATTCCGCTATGGGGACGATGTTGTGTGTCAGGCAGAAGTGCCAGAACTCCTTTGCCAGGTCCGCTAGGGTCTTGGATCTGGTGCCTCCCAAACGGTTGACATACTGAACCGCTGCTACGTTGTCCATGCGGAATAATACACAACAGTTGGAGGCTTGTGGTACGAAGCTCCTGACGGCAAAGAATGCTGCCAGGAGTTCCAATGCATTGATATGTAAAGTCGCTTCGGAAGCGGACCACGTCCCCCCTGTGGAAGTATCCCCGCAACGAGCGCCCCAGCCGTGACGGCTCGCGTCCGACTCTATGATGACGTCCGGGCTGGAATTGAAGATGGCCTTGCCATTCCATTCGACGGCGTGACGAAGCCACCAATGTAGCTCCTCCACCGCCTCCGGACAGAGTGGGATCTCGTCCGCGTACCTGAGGCCCTGGCGTAGGTGCATGATTTTGAGCCTCTGAAGGGCCCTGTAGTGAAGAGGGGCCGGGAAGATAGCTTGGATGGAGGCCGCTAGAAGCCCCACTAGACGGGCCAGAACCCTTAAGGATAAGGAACCCTTGCGTAGAACCGCCCTGATTTCTTTGCGTATCAGGGATAACTTTGTTTTTGGGATGCGGAGAACGGCCTGGTTGGTGTCTATTAAGAAGCCCAAGAATTCCATCTCTTGGGCTGGGACCAGGATAGACTTTTCTAAGTTGACTAGGAACCCTAGGGATTGTAACAATGTGAAAGGATGCTAGGCTCTTGGAGCGGGCCATAATGAGTAGGGCGTCGAGATAAATGATCAGACGTACCCCTCTGCTCCTCAATGATGCCACCACCGGTTTCATCAGTTTGGTGAAACACCACGGGGCGGACGATAGGCCGAATGGAAGGCATGTAAATTGCCACATTCGACCCTTCCAAAGGAAACGGAGCAGGTGTTGTGACTCTGGGTGGATCGGGACGGTGAGATAGGCATCCTTCAGGTCTACTTTCACCAGCCAGTCTCCTAGGGCGTCTAGGATCACTTCACCCTGCGTAGCAGGGGTGGCGTCGGGGTCAAGCGCCGTATCCCCAGCATCCTTTTTACCAGTGTCAGACTCATAGTCATCAGACTCATTGTCCTCAGAAATATTTAGTGAGTCCTCTTTAGAGGAAACTATGAACGAGTCGGGTTTAGCCCTTCTTAAGGATCTATGCCTCTTTCCCCCTAACTCCCTGAGGCCCAGGGGTCGATCGGAGTCTGTTGAATGCTGGGGTTGGCAGACCGAGGGAGGAACTGCCTGAAACAAATTGTTTACTTCCCCTGTCGGGGAGTCGGTTGCCGCCAATGAATGTTTCTGTTTGTGAGAAACTTTTCCCTTTTTGGGTGGCGGTTCGTCACTCTGAAGTGGCAGGGCTGGTAGGCTGGGTACTGCAGACTGAGACCCTGAAGGCTGGATGGCCGAGGCCAGAGCCGTCTGGACCGATTTGTTAATCAGGTCCTGAATCTGAAATGCCGTCATGAATTGGGCAGAATCAATAGTAAAACCTTCCCCTCTGGGGGGAATGGGTGAGGGATCTTCCGCCATGTTATGTGTTTGTTAACAGGGACAAGGCAGGCTAACTTCCCCAGCCGGAATAAATTCCACTTTGCAAGAGAGAAGACTAAAGTGTGAGGGGTAATGGAGGTCTGTAGCTTTAACAAAAGTGTACTTATCAGGATTGCAGGTAACAGGCTCCTATTCTTCCCACCGTTGGTGCTGCACTGGCAGCGGTGGGGAAAGAACCCAAGATCCTCTGCGCTCCGGGGACGAAGTCTCGTGAGACTACGTCCTCCAGAGCCCTATTGGAGGATGCTGGGGTTGGCGCGCGTCAGAGGCTCCGCCCCCCGTGCGCGCGAAGAGAGCTGTGAGGGAAGAAGGGGAGGAAGATGGCGGCGCGTGTAAGCGACGCCCGTCTAGGAAGGAGGTTGGGGGGGGGTGAGAGGGGAGACACAGGAGCGCGGTGGATCACAGGAGACCGCAATCCGTTGTCAAGGAGACAGATCCCTGCTCCAGCTATCGCAAACACCACAATAAAATCAATATTATAAAACTCCAATAAACTCTAAGGGGAGAAAAAAATGACATAGGGGAGACCCCCCCCGCCCCCACTGACAGAATTGTATAGGAAGCAAACACAAAGTGTAAAAGTACTTATCAGTAGCGCTGTATTGCCTGCCATGAGCAGAAAGAAAGAAGACACTTAGATCTGAGGCAGTCCCTTATATAGAAGCTACGATCTGGGAGGGGCTATGGTAGCCCAGGGACTGCTGGGAGTGGTAGTTCTGAAAGTTTTTTCTAGTTACACAAAATGGTTTACTGTATTTTTCTGCTATGAGCATTATTAAAAGAAAGAATAATGCATAAGATATGAGCCTCCTGTCTGATATATAATTGTGATCCGAAGTCAGCTTTAGATCGCTATTGCACTGATTGAAACATTTGTTGCAATGGGAGACAGAGCTGATTGACCCTTTGTATAGACGGCTGCTGGAGTTTATTAAAGGATTAGAAGAAGTCACAAATACATTAAAGCACTATTTCCTTAAACACAATTCAAATGTACGTTGTTCAACTGAGCCACAAAATGCTGTGAGATTAGTACTTGACTGTGGCTCTCCAAACGCGCACTTTTATTTTTATTTTAATGGGGTGCTGTTAATTTCCCTCTCAGAAGTCCTCCTCTTTGTTTATGTGAGCTGCAGAGCAAGTATGACCTAATTAACAACTCATAGGAATTAAAAAAAGAGCACAAGCTCAGAGAATGCCTAAGCTCATCTCTACTCATTGACACCTGTTAGGACTTACCAAAGCTGCTGAGGTTGGGCATCATTTTAAAATGGGACAAATAAAATCCCAGCACCATTTTAACAAGGCATCCACGAATTAAAGAAAAAGTAGGACCAAAATTATTTTGGCCCTACTTCTGTGGGTCACAGGATTGCACTTACTGTAGTTCTACACTCCTGTGATCCGGGCTTTAGCCTGCTTTCAGCTGATGTTACTCAGTCAGTCCAGACTGTGGAGGGATCCTGACTTTAATGTTGGAATCCATACAGATTCCTCACTGGAAGCTGGCTCAGCCTCTCAGCAAGCCGCTGAGAGCCTGAGCCAGCCATTCCTGCCCCCTCCACAGCCCAGCAATCCGGTGAGACAGTCATGATTAAGCGCGAAACACGTCAACCTTTTTCCAGTCCCGACAGAGTCTCCATAGCTGTTGACAGTTCCTTTTACATCACAAAATATTGTGTTTTTTGTTTCCGTTTATAGGGCAAAAAATTAAAGGTGATCAAATACCACCAAAAGAAAGCTCTATTTGTGGGAAAAAAGGATTCAAATTATGTTTTGGTACAGCATTGCATGACCGCGCAATTACCAGTTAACTGCTTGCCGACCACGCGCCATAGTTTTACGGCGGCAGGTCGGCTCTCCTGGGCGAGAGCCCGTAGCTCTACATTGGCTCTTTACATCGGGCACGATTGCCGCCGGGCACATGCGATTGCTCAGTACAGAGTGAGGCCTGGGAGCTGTGTGTGTAAACACACAGCTCCCGGTCCTGTCAGGGGAGAAATGCTGATCTTCTGTTCATACAATGTATGAACAGAAGATCAGTGATTTCCCCTAGTGAGTCCACCCCCCATACAGTTAGAACACACCCAGGAACACACTTAACCCCTTCCCCGCCCCCTAGTGTTAACCCCTTCACTGCCAATGGCATTTTTATAGTAATCCAATGTATTTTTATAGCACTAATCGCTATAAAAATGCCAATGGTTCCAAAAATGTGTCAAAAGTGTCTGAAGTGTCCGCCATAATGTCGCAGTACTGAAAAAAAACGCTGATCGCCGCCATTACTAGTAAAAAAAAAATATTAACAAAAATGCCATAAAATTACCCCCTATTTTGTAAACGATTGAACTTTTGCGCAAACCAATCAATAAACGCTTATTGCGATTTTTTTTTACAAAAAATATGTAAAGAATATGTATCGGCCTAAACTGAGGAAAAAAATATGTTTTTTTATATATTTTTGGGGGATATTTATTATAGCAAAAAGTAAAAAATATTGCATTTTTTCAAAATAGTCGCTCTATTTTTGTTTATAGCGCAAAAAAATTAAAACCGCAGAGATGATCAAATACCACCAAAAGAAAGCTCTATTTGTGGGAAAAAAAGGACACCAATTTTGTTTGGGAGCCACGTCGCACGACCGCGCAATTGTCAGTTAAAGCAATGTAGTGCCGAATCACAAAAGTGCTCTGGTCATTGGGCAGCAATATGGTCCGGGGGTTAAGTGGTTAAAATAGCACAGTGCCGGGGGGCGTGGCCTGGACATGGCTGAGTGAGGAAGCAGATCTCTGGAGCTCCCGGCCTTGTCCTCCCTTCTACCGGCCTAAAACCTGAAAAAACAGGCATGCAATCTGCCAAAAGGAATAAATCTAGAGGAACAACCCGACTGACCCGCTCAGGTGTGAAAACCGGCAACCTACACCACTATTTCCACCCTCAGGAGCCAATCTCCCCGGGAGCAAGAGTGGCGGCGCCACGTGGCAACCTGCATGGCGGCCTGAGAGACGACCCGGACCAGGCGGCCTGGCTCTTCCACCCAGACGACATGTCGGAGGATATCATCGCACCGGGGACACCAGATGCACACCCGACCATGTCCACCTCCATTGCAGAATCAGGGGGCACACCAGCGGAACGTGAGATACGGGCGCTCCTACAGGCCCTTCCGACCCGCTCGGATATAGAGTCTCTCATACTGAAACTAGAGGAGACGCACCGACGAGACTTCCAGGAGGTGAGAGCAGAGGTGTCCACACTAACGGACAGGGTATCCACAGGCGAGAGCTCCCTGGCAACCTTAGAACAGCGGGTGTCCGGCCTGGAGCGCGATAGAGACCTCCACAGGGAAGCGGCGGTCACACTCCAACTACACCTCGAGGAGGTTGAAGATAGGAGCAGACGCAATTATTTGCGTCTTCGGGGGATACCGGAATCGGTGGAGCCCGATGCCCTGGACGGATCGCTGCTACAACTGTTTCGAGACGTGCTGGGGGACCCGGAGGAGCTAGTGGAGGTGGACCGCGCTCACCGCGCATTAGGCCCGAAGTCAGATGACCCGGATAGGCCTCGAGATGTTGTATGTCGGCTACTCCGTTATACCCAGAAGGAGCGCATCATCAGGGGAGCGTGGAAACGCGGAGAAGTGCTGCTGGAGGGATCTCCGATCAAGATACTGCCAGATCTATCGCGAGCGACGCTGCGCCGACGGGCGATGTTAAAACCCATCCTGGATCTGGCGAAACAACAGGGCTGCACATACAGATGGGGCTACCCGCTTGCAGTCACCTTTAGGAAGGAAGGAGCTGCTTTCGCCGTTCAGACGCCGGCTGACCTCCCAGGCCTCTTTCAATTCCTGGACACGGACGGATTCCCGTCCCAGACTGGCTGCAGCTCCTACCTCGCACCTCTGGCCGGGGGGGCCCCTCGATGTTCAGGCCCGGAGTGGGTGCTCGTCAACGGGGCCGAGGACAGAGGAGGCGCCGCGCGCATCGGGTGGTGAACAACACCGTGAGTAGGCCGTAGGCCATAATCCCCGACCCCCCGTAGACTGCCCTCCCTCTACTGTACCAGCGAGGATACCTCCCCGCCCCTCCGTTTACCTTTTATCAATACTGCACTCAGGGAACCACTGTGCCACATACATATGTCAATCCAGGACTGCTGCGGTTCGTACAGCGCTGACCCTCCCTTCATGCATGTTGCTCGAGACCGTGCAGAAACCTTAGGGGGGCGGATGGCTCGTTCTGTTTCATGGTCCCCCGCCCGACCTCCATGTGTTCCTTTCTGGGCTCCCGCGCTGTTAGGGCGTGCCCTAACTCCCTGCAGACTGACCTGGATCCCAGGAGGCCCTGATGCTCCCTTTCCTCTCCCCATGTTGCGGGATCAGGGTCCCCCGTCCCTGCACAGCCACCCCAGTCCACCCCCTGCTCACCCGGTCCAGACCCACCCAACCGCCTACTACCCAGGGATCTGAGGCTGTGACATCTTGCGGTAACCCCCCCCACCCCCTGCCCGCGGAGGTACTTCCACTTCATATGATTTTACTATCACCCAGGGGTGAGGGGACCCTGTACTGTGGATTATTACCCGAGATGGGCCACAAGACGTGATTTATTGGGCCTCCGCGCTGTTAGAGCGCGCCCTGCCCCCCCGTGAACAGAACACGGATCATCATCCTCCCTTCCCCTCCTGCATAGCCTGCCGACGTTGTGTGTGAGCACCGGACAGGATTGTGACATTACGAAAGGGAAGGATGATCTATCTCTCACCAGCACTCCCCCCCCTCCCGCTCATGCCTGTTTAGTAGTGGCGGGAGATGGAGGGATCCAGATGGTGATACATCCCACACAGGGACTCTCCTAGGTTGGCTGCCGGGAACATGAGCTGAGATGTAGTGCGGGCTGGAGGGGGTGGCGGTGCTACGTTTAGGGGAGCACTCTATGGAAGGAGTATCGGGTGGTGGGTGACCCCCTGACCTGGGAAGGTGAATGGGGTCTGTGTTACTATGTTTGGGGGGGGGGGGAGGGCCACTGGCAGCTTGGGACTGTGTTACTGGGGGAACTGGGGTCACTCCACCCTTCAGATCTACCTATATAGTACCTGTTTAGACCTCTAATTTAACTGTTCCAGCAATTTTTAAGAGTACGCATATCTAAGTTGAGGTTCTATCACCAGTGTTTTATGCCATGTTTCTTGCCTTATATGTTCCTTTTGTTTATTTGTTCCTTTCTTTTGTAACTCTCGTATTGACAATACATTGCCATAGATTGCACTACTGTTATTATATTCCGACATCTGATATGGCTGGGGGGGGATTGATGAGGCCGGGGGCTCCCACCACCGGCTTTGTCTATCCACCTACCCACATAGGCCTGCGCTCATTTACCAGATTACTTCTGGTGAGCGTTCTAGCCGTTTTAGGCTAATTTAGATTCTCCTTTCGACCTCACCGCCTGGTGCTGGTCTTCTCCCGTGGGCCCCCTCCACGTTAGACGAGGGCCCACGTCTCTTAGACTTTCCTCTATACCTATTTCTATAATTCTTGACCCTTGGCCCACACTGGACCGCACAATACCCCCTTCTACCTGATTATATATCTCCTTCCCACCCCTCACCCGCGAGCATGGATGCACTGAGGATTATGTCATTGAACGCCAAAGGCCTGAATACTCCTGAAAAACGCAGAATGCTGCTACATGACATCCGTAGCCAGAAAGCTGACATTGTTTTTGTACAGGAGACGCATTTTAGGGAAGACAGACTCCCAATCTTGAAGAACAGATACTACCCCACGGTCTACCATTCCTCCTACTCGGAGGCGAAGTCCAGAGGTGTTTCGGTGCTCATAGCAGCCGGAGTACCCTGGACTCTGGAGGACGTGCAAAGAGACCCTGGGGGTCGCTTTTTGTTTATAAAGGGCCGTATTGGCACGACAGAGCTCACCCTGGCAAACCTCTATGCCCCAAATGAACACCAGGATAATTTTCTGGCGCGACAACTCCAACGTCTGACGCGTTTCACTACCGGACACCTAATTGTAGGGGGCGACCTTAATATTCCTCTGTCTCCACGGGACGACACGTCCACTGGACTGTCCTCGAAGTCCGCAAAAACCCGCAGTCACATTCAGACGACGCTCCATACTTCTCAACTGGTAGATGCATGGCGACTGTTTCACCCAGGGGAAAGAGACTTTACTTTTTTTTCTAGACCTCACCAGGTTTACTCCCGCATCGACTACTTCCTAGTACAACACAGAAACCTGAGCGCGGTCAGAGACGCCGGGATAGGATCGATCACCTGGTCAGATCACGCCCCGATTACCCTGACTTACGCCCTGTCAGAGCACGGCTCCGAACGGAGGCACCCCTGGAGACTAAACGAATCCCTACTGCAGGACCCCGACATCTTAGCAGACGTGGTTAAGGAACTGAGACACTACTTTACGGACAACACCACCCCAGATAGTAAACCTGAAGTAGTGTGGGAAGCCCACAAGGCGGTAGTGCGAGGTATCCTTATCAAGCACGGGGCCAGGCTAAAGAGGGTGAGAACGGAACGACTGACTACTTTGCTAGCCACACTACAGACCTTGGAATTACAGCACAAACAGACGCCGACGAGACAACTGGGCATAGAGCTAGACACCACGCGAAGGCGAGTTACAGACATTCTTACATACAAAGCAAAGGCGGCCATTCAAGTCTGCAGACGGAAGGTATATGAGTCGGGGAACAAGTGTGGGAAGATGCTGGCCCGCTCTCTGCGCACACAAAGCAGCGTGTCATACATACCACACGTGGTTAATCGGGAGGGACGGAAGGTATCGGTTCCACAGTTAATCTCCCGAGAATTTAGGGACTTCTACAATACATTGTATAATCTACCCACTACCCCTCTAAATGCCGGGACAGATCCTTCCAGGGAATACTTGAACTCCTCGGCTATGCCGACCTTACCCCCGGACGTTAGGAACCTACTTGAGGGACCTATCACCCTAGCAGAACTACAACTTGCTGTGGGCAGCACCAAACAGGGGAAAGCCCCGGGCCCAGATGGGTTAACCGTGGTGTATTACAAAGCACTCTTCCCATCCCTGAGCCCCCATCTGATCTCTCTATTTAACAACCTTGGTACAGGGACGAGACTACACGCATCAACGTTACAAGCACAGATAGCGGTAATCCATAAAGAGGGGAAAGACCCGAGTCACTGTGGGAGCTACCGCCCTATCTCGCTGCTGAATGTCGATCTTAAACTCCTTACTAAGATCCTCACGACCAGAATTCAAAGCCACTTACCGAGCCTGATCCACTTGGACCAGGTCGGGTTTATCCCCACCAGAGAAGCGAGGGACAACACTGCTAAGGTGCTGAACCTCGTCCATGCAGTGAACACTACAAAACCCCCTGCATCTTTGTGAGTACTGACGCTGAAAAGGCGTTCGATCGGGTTAGCTGGAAGTTTATGTTCGATACGCTGAAACACATTGGGCTAGGTCATAAAATGCTGAATTGGATAACAGCGACCTACACAGATCCATCTGCCAGAGTCAGAGCCAACGGTGTACTGTCGGAACCTTTTCCGATTAAAAACGGGACGCGCCAGGGGTGCCCTTTGTCACCCCTGCTGTTTGCATTTACTCTTGAACCCTTTCTGTGTCACGTACGAACAAACTCGGCCATTACGGGGATTAGGGTGGGAGATGCAGAACATAAAGTCTCTGCCTATGCGGATGACTTACTCTTCTCCCTGACAGACCCGGAAACATCCCTCCCCGGTCTGTTGAAAGAATTCGAGATCTATGGACAACTATCCAACCTTAAAATAAATATGAGCAAATCGGTAGCAATGGGGGTGGGAATCCCGAGCCCGAATCTGGAACGCCTACGCAGCAGCACTAGACTGCGGTGGACGGATACAGCCCTAGACTATCTTGGTACGCGCATCCCCCCGACCCTCTCCCAAACTTTTAGACTTAACTTCCCACCGCTCCTGAACGAGGTCCAGAAGTTATTGGACCACTGGACCACCGGTCTCCACTCTTGGTTTGGCAGGTGCAACATACTGAAGATGTCCATACTGCCGAAATTTATATACCTTTTCCAAGCCCTCCCCATTCATATACCAGCAATCTTCTTTAAACAGGTTCAGACCATGTTTAAGACCTTTTTGTGGGCTGGGAAACATCCTCGAATACGCAGATCAGTACTGTCCCTGCCCAAGACTCATGGGGGAATGGCCATGCCCGATGTCCGGGCGTATTATCACGCTGCCCATTAAAACCGCCTTGTTGACTGGTGCCGACATAATGACACCAAACTGTGGCCCCACCTGGAACAGGCCCAGAGTGAGATCCCGCTACAAAGGGCACCGTGGTGCCCGTTAGCACTGCACAGATCAATGCGACTTCATCCCCTGATAGGAAATACACTCAAGGTCTGCGCTAGGCTACTCTCACAAGCAAAGCTAACAACAGGAACCTCGCCGTTGTATCCAATACTGGGCAACCCGCAATTTGAACCAGGAATACAAGACACGCGATTTCGAACTCTGAGAGACTCAGGCACTTTTCAGGCCTCCCACTTTAGTGCGGCGGGTCGATGGAGGACGCTCGCGGACCTGATGAACCCCAGTGGAATTTATCACTTGGACTTCCTGAGGGCCAATCAACTCAGTCACTTCTTACACACCATGCCACCCCCCCCCTGCGGGCACTCATTCCCTAAATGCCTTGGAGGAACTATGCTCGGGCACGGAACCGGTACCACACGCCCTATCCATTTTATACAATATACTTATCACACCACCGGAGGGATATCGTATCCCGTGCATTGATAAATGGGAACAAGACCTACACTGCACGTTCTCTGCCAAGAAAAGACAACAAATATTGACATTCACCCACAAGTCCTCCATCTGTACGAAAGTCCAAGAGACAAATTATAAAATTATGACACGCTGGTACCGTACACCGACCTTGCTTAGCAAACTGTTCCGAACAACTTCGGACTTGTGCTGGCGCTGCCAGACTGAGAGGGGCACGTTACTCCATATCTTCTGGTCCTGCCCACGACTAAAGCTCTTCTGGACGGAGGTCAGGAGGATATCCCAAAAATTTACAGACAGACAACTTCCCGACGACCCAGCCTTCCTGCTGTTACATGCCAATGACATCCCCACACGCGTGTATAAGAAGTCTATTATTAGATCCGACTTACCAGACCAAGCACAACGTAGACAGGACCTTTAGACATATGGATCCATGCTCGCGGGTGCCCCCCCCCCTCCCCTTATGTCCCCCCCGATTGGGACCTCTCCCCACGGGGTTACTCCATTATCTGACCTCTCAGGCTGTGCCTGGGAAGCTCCCTCTATTTTCTGTCATTTCCCCTCCTTCGCTCTTACTGTTTCTCAGAATATTAGGAAAAGGTGAGCAGATTCGCGGATCCCTGGTTGCAGGTCACATCCCTTAGGCTACTGAATCTAGCCTCTGTAATGTTTGCAGTGTAGTACCCGTATGGGGCTGTTGCTTCCAGCTATGAGATGACCTATCTGTTCTTAGTAACAATATATATATCATTTAACTTTGTTTGTATATGCATCTCTGGATAACACTGTTTTTGAATATGGCTGTGATCCGTGTGAAATGCTCTTTGTTGTGAAAATAAAAAAATTTGAAAAAAAAATAGCACAGTGCCAAATTGAAAAAGTGCTTTAATTAGGAAAGAGGCTAATTTTTCCGGGTCTGGAGTGGTTAACTATGCCACTGTGTCTGCATATCTTTCAGCTGTTAAATATACTTCTGCCCACATGTCCCATCTCATGAAAATTTTAGACACCATTATAATGATTTATTTTCCAAAGATAGCAGAGAAGAGGGAATATGTGGACCAAATTTATTATGCACCTATAACAAAAAGAATTGGTTCAATTTGCTAAGTTTTAGCCATCATTATTTGTCAAAACACTTGTTATTTTTAGCCATGACTGAAAATAACGATCATTATGGCAAATTACACATGCTTATAGCATAGAGAGTTGAATTTAGCCTTATTTTGTCTATTATTTACTTTAACTGTAGCAAAGAACAGCTTTTGGTGGACTTTCTACGTTTTAAATTATAAATAATATAATACCATAAAACTTTTTTTCAAAATAATCTTTCATATATTGATGACATATAGTTGTCACTGTGCCAGCAAGGCAGATTAATCAGTAGTCAGAGAACTGCTACTTTGGCTTCAAAATAGCATTGTTTAAGGACATCATAGTTTTTCCAAATCACTGTAACTTTAATAAATCTTTATATACCACAAGAAACTGAAAATATGTTGTAAATTTTTTTTTTTTTTTTTTTAAATGTTAAAAAAAAAAAAATCATTCTGTGCTTTTAATATTCTGTATTATTAAGTGTGCAGTATGTGTTCTATGAACCTGTTTATTTGCCTCTTGACAAAGGTCTAAATTGCAAGACAAATTTTAGTACATTTTATTAAAATGTTAACATCTCAGTAAGTCAAAAGAGCATAATTATTATGTCTCCTCACACTGAATGAATGAATGAAAACTTATATAGCGGGCGCTTGTTGTTCCTGTCTCCTTTGATATCAAAAGATGAGTCTTGATCTTTCTCCTGAATGCTAAGTGGTTTTCCTCAAACCGAATGCTGGTTGGTAAAGCGTTCCATAGTCTGGGACCTTGGATCGCAAATCTTCTTTCTCCTTTGGACTTGTAGTTGGCTTTCGAAATCTGGAGCAGGTTTTGATTGGTGGATCGCAGAACGCAATTGGGATTATGAGCTTTTACTTTTTCGCATACATAATGGGGAGCATTCTTATGGATACATCTATGCGTTAGACCAGGGGTGTCAAACAGGCGGCCCTCCAGCTGTTGCAAAACTACAAGTCCCATGAGGCATTGCAAGGCTAACAGTTACAAGCATGACTCCCACAGGCAGAGGCATGATGGGACTTGTAGTTTCGGAACAGCTGGAGGGCCGCCAGTTTGACACCCCTGCGTTAGACAGAGTGCTTTAAAAGCAATTCTGTCTTTTACTGGCAACCAATAAAGGGTTCTCTGTGAAGATGAGATTGATTCCCAGGGTTTTTTCCCAGTCACAAGTCTGGCGGCCATATTCTGAACAACTTGCAGACGAGCGATTTGGTACTTGGGGAGTCCGAGGTAGAGGGCATTTGCATAGTCCAGTCTGGAGTTTACAATTGCTCCCACCACGACCGCTAAATCTTCTTTGGGGGTGAAAGGAGTAAGTCTGCGTAGTAGGCGCAGCAGATGGTGAGATCCGCTGACTACTGACCCTATTTGTGCGTCCATTGTCATATAGGAGTGGAAGATGACCCCGAAACTTTTGACTTTGGCGCTAGGGGTGATGATTTTGCCCAGAATGGGCGGGGGTGTCCATGTTGTTGCAAGTTGATTCCTACGCTTGGCGTGAAACAGGAGAAGTTCTGTTTTCACTCCATTGAGTTTAAGATAACTCTTTGTCATCCAGTTCTCTATCAAAGAGACATACACAGGATGCCTACTTAGTTTGTGTATTTTTAAGCCTGTGTAATATAGACAATCTGAGATATGATGTTATTTCAACCCATCAGGACCGGGGCAGGGTGGGAGGGTCAGCTGCTCTGGACGGAATGGTTTACTGGGGGTGCCTTTGTTCTGTTGCAAGGCTGACAGGAGTAGTGACAGCAGCAGTGATTTTGACAAGCAAGTGACTGCTGGGTTTGGGATCCCCTAAGATTGCACATCATGAGTGGGGAAGGGGGGCGCAGTTTGGAATCTTTTCCTTGGGCGCTGAATGAACTTGTACCAGCAATGCAACCCAGTCATGCCTTTTCTTAAATATCCAGCACTGCTTCTATGGTTAGTGCCTGGCTTGGCCCATCCAACCCCATGTGCCTAGTTTTTGGACAGCAAAACCTAAAGGTGCCAGCTTCTGTCGATAGGACATGCTGCAAAACCAGCATTCGATCAGTGCTTGCAGTCAATGAATGCAAGCGCTGATCAGTGTATTCTAAAGGGGGCAGGGACACAATGGGGATATTTAAGAAAGGCAAATCCACGCTGCACTACAAGTGCAAATTACAAGTGCAAAGTGCACTTGAAATTGCACTGAAATGCACTTGGAAGTGCAGTCGCTGTAAATCTGAAGGGAAGATCGAAATGAGGAAAAGCTCTGCTGATTTTATCATCCAATCATGTGCAAGCTAAAATGCTGTTCTTTATTTTCCTTGCATGTCCCCCTCGGATCTACAGAGACTGCACTTCCAAGTGCACTTTCAGTGCAATTTCAAGTGCACTTTGCACTTGTAGTGGCCTTAGCCTGTAGAGGAGATCCCAGTTGAGAAGGGGGCGCTTTGCCCTCCTCAGCACCTGCTGCCATGTGGTCTCAGGCTGGAGGCCTAGAAGCTGGAGAGCCTGTAACATGTCAGGGGGGAATGAGGCCGCATTCGCCGCTTTTGTGAATATCTTTTGTAGATGTGGTGACAGGAGAGGACTAAAGATTTTAAAGAACTCGTTGGAGTATCCATTGGGCCCTGGGGACTTGCCATTAGGTAGTGTGGTTATCACACTTTCTATCTCGGCTGTGGTGAATTGTGAGTTCAAGGAGAGTAGTTGGTCTGCCGATAAAGAGGGTAAATACATTTTTTGTAGGAATTCCGAGATATGTGCTGATGTGGGCTGAGGGGTGGAGGGATCATCTTTTAGGTTGTACAGGCCGCCGTAGTAAGCGGCAAAATGATCGAGAGCTGACCCATGTGTTCTGAAGAGCTGAGGGGAGCCATGCCTGAGAGGATTGGGATTTGCATCATATGAGCTTAGAAAAAAGATCTAGGGGCCTCTTCTGTTTAGGTTACCCCTCTGTGTTAGGAAAGTCAGGCACTGGGTGCAGCAGAAAGGGGATACTAACTAGTGTACTGAAGAGCAATAGTCTATCCTTCTCAAAGTGCACTTGCATGTTGCTTCAGGTAGGAATTCCACAGTAAAGATGAAAAAGTTGTCCTCCCTGTAATTAGTTGGATCTGGAGTATCCCACAACATTACCTTCCCTATCCAAGATCTCAATATAACATAAAAAAAAATCCCATAGACTGATTAGGTCCATCAGTCCATCGGTCCACCACAAGACCTCTTACTTGTGGGGTACCACAGGGGAGTGCTCTATCGTCGCTCCTCTTTAATTGCTATGTCCGTTCTCTTGCTGATATCATCCAGAACAACAACTTGGAGTGTCAGCTTTATGCTGATGACACTCAAATTCTGGTTGATTCAGCAAGAGGAGCTCAGCAGCCAGCTTAGCTGGCGAAATGCCTGGTAGAAATACAGGACTGGATGGCGGGTAATAGGCTTGGAATGAACACAGCCAACAGCGAAGTTCTACTAATTGGTCTTGATGGCACAGCACTGCTGGCGGCATGGCCTCCATCTCTCGGGCCCACACCCATTCTAGCTAAGCAGGTAAAAAACCTAGGGGTCCTCATTGACGACACCCTCTCGTTCGTGCCCCACTTCAGAAACATCCTGTGGAATGCCAATCATCATCTGAGGCTCCTCAGAAAAGTGAAACACCTATTCACGCAAAGTAACAGATCTATACTTGCCCAAGCTTTTATCCACTCCAGATTAGATGGGGCTAACATATTTCTACTGGGTGCCCCGCAGAAATGGGTCCACAAGCTCCAGGTGGTGCAGAACCACGCTGCTCGCTTTGTTCTGGGTCTAGCGAGACGAGATCATATTAGCCTGGCTAGGAGATCACTCCATTGGCTCCCTATTGAGCAGAGAGTGATCTTTAAAACGCTCTGTATCTTTTTCCGAGCATACTGGGGACTGGGCCCCAAATATTTACACAATCTAGCGATGCACTATGTACCTACGCGGCCATTAAGATCTAAGACCCAACACCTAGCCGTAGTTGTTCCATCTAAACTTTCTTCCATGGGAGGCAAACGACTTCAGAGTAGGGGTGCTATGTTGTGGAATGTGCTTTCCGTAGAACTTAAGATGACACCAAACTTGCTCCTCTTCAGAAAAAAACTGAAGAAAGAGCTATTTGTCCAGGCTTACAGATAGATTGAGCTTTATTTTTTCCCCATACACTCCGCTCCTTCATTGATGGGGTCAGTCATGCCATTTTAGTGATTATGCCCCTGGAATGGCCCTGACTACTCAGATACCAATGATGTCATGTACTCTTTCTATAGATTTCCTTGTTTCTTTTTCCTTATCATATTCTTTGAAGACCGATTTGAACAAATCTGTCTGCTCGTGTGTGTACGCGGCCTTAGACGCTCACCCCCCAGTGGGTATTTGGCGCCTAACCAAGCTTAAAATCAAATCAAAATCAATTAGTCAAGAAATTAGCCTAAGGCCACGTACACACGATCAGTCCATCCTATGAGAACGGTCCAAAGCACCGTTTTCATCGGTTAACCGATGAAGCTGACTGATGGTCTGGTGTGCCTACACACCATCGGTTACAAAAACAATCGTATCAGAACGCGGTGAGGTAAAACACAACGACGTGCTGAAACAATTAAGTTCAATGCTTCCAAGCATGCGTCGACTTGATTCTGAGCATGCGCTGCTTTTTAACCGATGCTTTTGCATACTAATGATCGGTTTTGACCTATCGGTTAGGCGTCCATCGGTTAAATTTTAAAGCAAGTTCTCTTTTTTTTGACCGATGGATAACTGACCGATGGGGCCCACACACGATCGTTTTGGACCGATGAAACGGACCTTCAGTCCGTTTTTATCGGTACACGGCCTAAGGGTGTGCCTGGCTGTGAAAAATACTGTGTACCGGGCTGAAGAATGGGGGTGGTGCTACATAAATAAGGGTGGCCAGAGTGCAGCAATATTGTGGTTAAGGTTGTCAAAAGAGCCATGGCAAATGGGGTTGGTGTTGTGGGTATTGGTGGCCAAAAGAAAGAGGTCTGGTACAAGTGGTGTTGTATGTATTGTATATAAGAGTGGCCACAGATCCATGGAAGGGTGGAGTTTTGGCTAAAGATAGCTATAGTATAATTTACAAGATAAAGATACAATATCTTTAAGCCTGTAGCTAGCAAATATCATGAAAATAATCTTTGTTTTCATAAAAATCAATAAAAATTGCCTGTTCTTTGAGACAGCTTTCAAACTGGTTTGATTGTTATCAGAGGCATATTTCCCTTTTTTTGGTAATTCTCTTGAATAAAGTAGGTGCTAAAACTGATTTACAACTCTCTGCACTGTTTCCTTTCTGAAGGAGTGAAGCAGTATAAAATTAATGAGGCTTAGCACTAATTATTTCATGTATAATTTTTTTTTTTTTAAATCAGAGTGGAAGTGCTTTGAACTTTTACTTATAATGAGAAATATTATACTCTGCTGTAAATGACAAAACTCCACAGACGTGTTTCTTTTTGTGTAACTGTAACATTGTAGTCATCACCGACCAGGGCAGGAAAATGCCAGGCTGAACTTGTGAGCCACAGGAGAGGGAACTCAGACCAGGATTCTAGCCAACACAAATTGGATTCATGGCTTGAAGTACACACATATCCTACATTGTAATTGCAGTGTGGAATAAAGAGGCAGTACAAAATCCCATATAGCCTGTAGGAAACTGGCCAAAGTAGTAATTATGTACATGAAAAATACTCAAATGTCTGCCTTCGCAATGTTCTTGTTTTTCAAAAAACAAACATGAAAATAAAATAGTTAACTATGTTGTCAAATCTATACAACTGCTAAGGAAGGCAAATTGACTACATAAATTAATTCCAAAGTATTCAAAGAACTATTTCCTTAGTACTTTCTGTCTCTTATTGTAGATCAGAGGTCTCCAAACTGTGGCCCGGGGGCCAGATGCTTGCTTTTATATGGCCCTTGGGGTACTGTTTAACCCTGTAATACCAACAATGGGATTTAGTTCCCCACTGACACCAATGAAGGGACACAATTCCTCCCAATTACACCAATTATGGGGCACTATTCCCCCAATGACACCAACAATGGGGCACAATTTCTCCCATAACACCAACAATGAGGCACCATGACACCAATAATGGGGCAAAATTACTCCCAGTGATACCAATGATGGGGCACAATTTCTCCCACGGAAGCAAACAATGGGGCATCATTTTTTCCCACTGATGTCAGGACCTTTTCTACTCCTAATGGCCACAGTCTGCCCCCCCTAAAGTCTGAAGGACAGTCAACTGGCCCTTTGTTCATAAAGTTTGAAGACTCCTGTCAGTGGCGTAACTAGAACCTTCAGGGCCCCGATGCAAGAAACCAGGAAGGGCCCCCTGACCACCAGATAGGGCTCTTTTCTCCGAGCCTGGTGGCGTTACAGGACCTGGTCTGCATAAATAAACAAATAGGTTCTGATTGTACACAAATAGGGGATTAAAAGTGCATACATAAAATACATAAAATGTGCATACATACATGTAAACACACATATAAAAAACACACACACACATATATAATATATATATATATATATATATATATATCATATATATATATATATATATATATATAAATGCACATATGCACACACATATACACCAGTGGCAGCTGGTACTCAAAATGTTTAGGGGGGCGCAAGCAAACGGAAAAAATGCTTAAAAAAACATAATTTGCAGTGCAAATCAAAAGCTTCACTGTGCCCATCAAATGCTGCCACTGTGCACCATCAAATGCCACCACTGTGCCCATCAAATATGTTATCAAATGTTGCCACTGTGCCCAGCAAATGCTGCCACTGTGCCCAAACTCTGCCACTGTGCCAAACTGTTTCCATCAAATGCTGCCCCTGTGCCCAAACGCTACCACTGTGCCAAAATGCTGCCACTGTGCCCATTTAAACACTGCGCCATCAAATGCCGCCACGGTGCCCATCAAACTCTGCCACTGTGCCCATCAAACGCTGCCACTGTTTCCATCAAATGCTGCCCCTGTGCCCAAACGCTACTACTGTGCCAAAATGCTGCCACTGTGCCCATTTAAACACTGCGCCATCAAATGCCGCCACGGTGCCCATCAAACTCTGCCACTGTGCCCATCAAACTCTGCCACTGTGCCCATCAAATGCCGCCAGTGTGCCCAGAAAATACTGGTGTGCCAATTAAATGCTGCCAGTGTGCCATCAAATGCTGCAACTGTGCAATCGAATGCCACCACTGTGAATCCCCCCTCACCCCGTCCGACTTTTACCCTGTCTTGTTGGGTTGCGGGTGACTGCCAGGGTCCTCCATGCATCTCCTGCCGTCCTCATCTCCCGTCCTCTCCTCCTGATAAGTGTCCAATAGCCGCTCCTATTGTTTCAGCCAATCAGGTGATGGGTAACAGACCCGCACACCTGATTGGTGGAGAGGTGGTTCAGTGTTAGCAAAGTGAATATTAATTCGCCTTTCTAACACACCTGGGTGGACTGTGAGCGCCCAGCATGGCGCTCGCGGTTCACCTATTTTGAAGCCTATTAGAGACTATGGCTCTAATCAGGTGCTTCAACACCCCCCCTGAGATTCAGGCGCCCGAAAAGGAGCTGGACACCTAAATATGGGGGTGGCAGCGGTGGCATAGAGGGAGTGACTGGGGAGAGGGATCGGCACACATGCGCCCTAATGGACGCACTGCCACTGATAAACACATGCACATACATGCACACTCACACACATACAGTACATACATACAGTACATACATATACACACATACATACATACAGTACATACAGTACATACATATACCCACACATACAGTGCATACAGTACATACATATACATACACACATGCATCCATACAAACATGCACACACACACATACAGTACATACATATACACACATACATACATATGCACACACACACACAGTATATACATATACACATACACACACACAGTATATACATATACACACACACACAGTATATACATATACACACACACACAGTATATACATATACACACACACGGTATATACATATACACACACACAGTATATACATATACACACACAGTATATACATATACACACACAGTATATACATATACACACACAGTATATACATATACACACACACAGTATATACATATACACACACACAGTATATACATACACACACAGACAGTATATACATATACACACACACAGTATATACATATACACACACACAGTATATACATATACACACACAGTATATACATATACACACACACAGTATATATATACACACACACAGTATATACATATACACACACGCAGTATATACATATCCACACACACAGTATATACATATACACACACAGTAGATAGTCATAAAAAAAAAAAAAAGGGGAGACATTTACCTTGGCACTTCCTGCCGGGTACTGCACTCTAGGGGGAGACCAAGAGCACAGCACACACTACTTTCACTTTTGACAAGCTCCTTCCCTGCACACTGTGCACAGTTCGCTGACGATCGTGAAACTCATCTCAGCCGCCCCTGCTGCCGCTCCTCCTATCAAAGAGTAGAGGGGGCCCTCAAGGGCCCCCTGCAGCAAGGGGCCTGGTCGCCATGGCGATCTCAGCACCCCTATAATTACGCCACTGACTCCTGTTGAAGATGATACAATCATTTTAGAGTTTGCAGGTGCTACCTTGCTACAATGCTATCAGCTGCTGGGGAACACACTGGCAATGTGATGTCATAATAAAATAAAGCCCTAGGCAGGCCAATTTTTTCATTTAACCATGGGTTGCAGTAAAAAAAATTGCATGATTCCCCCCTCAACACAGACAGTGTTGAGAGGGGAATCCCTCCTGCCAAGCAAAAATTCTTCTCCTGCTTCCCCCTGCCCCCCCCCCCCCAGGAGAAGGCGTGATTATCGGTAGAGCATATTAATAATCACAAGCGAATCCGGCAGGCTGGTTGTGCCCAAGTTGATCGATCGATCAGCTTGGTACATTCAGCCTGCACACTATAGGCTTGAATCTCAGCAGGTTTAGCAGGAATGGGTCGCGATCTGAACCGTGTATGGCGACCACTTTTAAAAGTACGCTCTGGTAAAAACTTAAAATGACCTTTAAGATACAGACAGGGCACAAATTTATTAGCTTAGTACTTTGATATATATATATATTTTTTAATATCTGGGCATAGTTGTAGTAGCCCATCTTTTCCACTCCCTTTTATGTGTAATCTTATGATCTGAGAACCCCTGCCTATGATGCAGGTGACATATTTCTAATCACACCCACTTCAGGCTCTAATCTGTTCCCCCATGAATGCTTGCAGACCAAAAGTGAGCAAATAGGAGAAGTACATTTTTATTCTTACATACACTTTAAATGAAAGCCATTAAATTGGTTGATATTTCACTTAAAAATAGTCGCATGTTCCCAATAAGTGAACCATTAAAAAAAAAAATGTTTTAACATGCTCCAGTTTTGAAACAAAACTTTACTATGCTACAGCTTTACTTTCAAAGATATCTTTTGTATCAACCTTAAAATTACCATGTTCTTATTATGAACAAGGGTTTCTTCTAATCTATCAGCGTCAGACCTGCCCTGAAAGTCTGAAGTAGATTGCTACATTGAAAAAATCTATTTTTAAAAAGAACATGTTGATATGAAAAACCTAAAATGATTTAACATTTTAGAAATTAGGTACTAAAGACAATCAACCAGTTTCCAAGTGAAATCATCAGGGAAAAATATTCAAAAGATTTACTATATAAAACCCAGGATTAACATTAAACAGTAGTACTTGATCATTTAGTTGACCAATTATTTAAAACATATAAATTGATGATAGTTTAGTTATGCTGGTTGCCTTGTTCTATCAACAATTTTATGTGAAAATAAAAAATTAACCATAAACATCATGCCGCGTACACACGATCATTTTTTGTGATGAAAAAAAACGACGTTTTCTGTGAAGTAAAAAACGACGTTTTTGAAACGTCACTTTTCAAAGACGATGTTGCATACACACCATTGTTTTTTTCACAAAAAGCGAGGTTACGTTCACCACTCTTTTCCATTGAAGCTCGCTTCATAACTAGCTTCTGGGCATGCGCCGGTTGAAAAACTTTGTTTTAAACGACGTTTTTGCTACACACGGTGACTTTTTGTGAAACAAAAAACGACGTTTTGAAAAACGACACAAAAAATTCAAGCATTTTTTTGCTTGTCGTTTTTTTGAAGACAAAAAACGACGTTTTGCCCACACACGATCAATTTAAATGACGTTTTAAAAAACTACATTTTTTTTCATCGCAAAAAACGACCGTGTGTACGCAATCTTTAGTTTTGGCTTAGATTGACCTAGTTTAAACCCTTTCCCGCCGAGCGTACGCATATAGGGGGTTATACTGGGATGATGCCCGCAGCTGCAGGCATCATCCTGGTACCGTTTTTTAGAGCCAGTGGTCAGCTTTCCAGGGATAACAACCGATGCAGCTAAAAGCCCGCTGCTCTTACTGGGCCTCCCATTCCACTGGGAGACCCGATCTGCGATGTGCCACTTCCAGCGCCTAAAGACAGACTGGCATGAAGCTGGAAACAGCTTTGTTCCAGTCTTCTCTCTGTAAACACGGAAGCGACGTCACAACTTCACTTCCAGTTTTCTTGGCTACCAATGGTGGCGGATTTAAAAAAAATATACAGTGTTCAGAAATGCCGTTTCAGTGATTTGAATACTTTGAAGAGCAAGGGAGGGATTGGAGGTCTTTTGAACCCCCGATCCCTCCATAAAGAGTACCTGTCATCACCTATTACTGTCACAAGGGATGTTTACATTCCTTGTGACAGCAATAAAAGTGATCTATTTAAAAAAAAACACACACAATGTAAAAATAATTAAAATAAATAAGAAAAACAAAGTTTAAACAGCCCCTGTCCCCGCAAGCTTGCGCCCGCATATTTAAACGGTGTTCAAATCACACATGTGAGGTATCACCAAGATCGTCAGAGCGAGAGCAATAATTCTAGCACTAGACCTTCTCTGTAACTCTAACCTGGTAACGGTAAAAAAAGTTTAAATCATTGCATATGGAAATTTTTAGGTACCGTAGTTTGTCTGGAATAAAGGTGTAGCGCTAAAAAATGGTAATGATAAACAAAAAGCTCATATAAATGAGTTCAATAATGTGAAGATGCCAGATTGATCATAACATAATCCACCACCATTGAAGGAGTTCAGTAAGATAAAGAAGGAATAAACCGTCTCCAACACCCGCTCTAACTGACCTTTACTGTCAGTGTATAGGGTATACACAGTAAGCATATAATTCAAAGGCGATATTCACGGTTCCTCCTATTCATTGAACAGACCGATACATGAGGAGGATTCTATCCTTCTATATGCACAAACTTAAAGGGGTTGTAAAGGTAAAAAAAAAAAAATCCCTAAATAGCTTCCTTTATCTTAGTGCGGTCCTCCTTCACTTACCTCATCCTTCGATTTTGCTTTTAAATGTCCTTATTTCTTCTGAGAAATCCTCACTTCCTTTTCTTCTGTCTGTAACTCCACACAGTAATGCAAGGCTTTCTCCCTAGTGTGGAGAAAGCCTCTTGAGGGGGGAGGGGGCGAGCAGGAGTGTCAGGACGCCCACTAAGACACAGCTCCCTTCTCTATCTGCAAAGCAGAGAGCGTCCTGACCCTCCTGCTCGCCCCCTCCCCCCTCAAGAGGCTTTCTCCACACCAGGGAGAAAGCCTTGCCTTACTTTGTGTAGTTACAGACAGAAGAACAGGAAGTAAGGATTTCTCAGAAGAAATAAGGACATTTAAGCAAAATCGAAGGATGAGGTAAGTGAAGGAGGACTGCACTAAGGTAAAGGAAGCTTTAAGGGAAAAAATCTTTACCTTTACAACCCCTTTAATCTCAGCAAACTTGGCTATAGATATACTCCAGGAAATAAAGCCCAGTAATCACATGTATAAGGACATGAAAGAAATATACTCATTGCACAGACATCCAAACAAAAGAAAATGTATTGAATATAAGATAAAACTAAAACTCACATTTAATAAAATGTTGCAAGCAAAAAGGAAAGCGTCCAGTGCTTCCTACCAACAAGATGGTGACTGTGTCTCCGTCCACACCGATACGCTACACGTCCCTTTGTCACAAACGTGCATCTTCAGGGGTGTGGTCATAACGTGTGACGCTTCTTTTTATATAGGGCAGACCTGGACAGGAAACCGAAAATTACGTGCGTTCCATAGGAAAGTCCTCACCTCCATACCATAGATGCACACCATCCGGAAGGTAAACTTCAAATAATAATCGAAAGACTCTCCTCAGGCCGGATGCCAAACGACATCCACATCCCGGGAGCACACTAAAAAGGGAAATTTAGATAAATAAAAATCTAAGGATCGCAGTGCGCTCCAGCTACAGGAAGCACTCACTTCCTCGGCACCGAAACATAAACAGCGAAGAAGGCTGGCTCTTAATGCGTTCCACATACCGGAAGCGGTCATCTCACAGGCGCCAAAAAACAACCAGAGACAGGGACCGACTCGCAATGCGCTCCGGACACCGGAAGTGGTAATCTATTCGGCACCAGAACGCAAACAGCGGCAGAAACTGGAACTAAAAGCCCACATGCGCTCCACAGATCGGAAAGAAACACCTACAGGAAAAAAGTTGTTAATTATAAAATGAACCCAACAGTTCAAAAAAATACCAACAACTAATAGATAGAAATTCATCGGGAAAAAGGACTAGATATAATGTGGAAGGAATAGTGTGTGCGTATGGGCTTAAGGAGCAGCGATCTCTTGTGGTAGTGAATCAATAAACAACTAAAATACATGAAAATATAAAATAGCATAATACACAAAAAACAAAACACAAGACCACAATAAGAAAATTAGGATAGATGGAATGAGCACGTTCAATAACATGGACTAAAAAAATATATATACCATACATCAAGACACCCTACCCATTATTAATAAATGAATTGACGTCCCATTCGATATTCATACTGAATGGGGTGTATGTCTGGGCTTGGTAGAACCACTTTGTTTCTAAATCAGAAACCTCTCTAACCAAATTACTTCCCCACCAGTGGCCAGAAAATGTATCTATAACCAGAAAGATCATACCCTCTGGGTTACAGTCGGGTTTCAGGGCGTAGTGTTTTGAGCGGCTATGTTTTGGAAAGCTACGTCTGATGTTAGCCACATGTTCGCTAAGCCTTACATGCAGCATACATATGGTTCACCCTATGAATTGCTTTCCACATGGGCACTTTATCAGGTAGACTACATATTTTGTGGAACATGTGACAAAGGGCTTAATCAGGAATACTTGATGAGTAGAAGTTGACTGGAAGGAAACCGTTCTCCTGCTCCTATTTGCATTCAGTTTGCTAAGAGCTGCTTAGGTGGATCGACCACTTTAGGAGCGACTTGTAATTTCAATGGTGGAACTCCTCTATAGATGACCTGTGGCATCTCAGGTAAACTCAAGCCCAGTATTCTATTGCCTTTAAACACTTTCCAGTGCTTTTGCATAATCTTTTTGATATTATAATGCTGATTAGAATAATTGGTTATAAAAGAAAATTGAAAGGAGTCATCCTGTACTCCCGGTCTAGCAACCAGTAGATCATCTCTATTCCTCCCATGTGCCTGCTTAAATGCTTCATCCAGATCACTTGCACTGTAACCTTTTTCAAGGAATCATTCGTGCAGTTCCTCCTCAACCTCAGAAATTGACTCTTAGGGATTGATTCCAGCCAGGCCTTATGATGGCAACTCTAAGGCCGCGTACACACGAGGGGATATGTCCGCTGAAAACGGTCCGATGGACCGTTTCAGCAGACATCTCCGCTCGTGTGTATGGGCTAGCGGACAGATTTCTCCACCCGACAGATTTCAAAGCATGCTTTGAAATCTATCCGGTGGGAATCTGTCCGCCCGACATGTCTGCTGGTTAGTACACTTACCAGCAGACATGTCGGCCCCCACCGCCGCCGCGCCGCTGCCGAATGGATTCGGCGCATGCGCGGAAGTGTTTTACTTCCTGGTGCGGTGACGTGGCGGTGACGCGGCGGCGTCAACGTCACCGCCGCGTCACCACTACGTCACCGCGCTGTCCGGCGGCGGGGAATTTGATCCGATGGTGTGTACACGCCATCGGATCAAACTCCCGATCGGACATATCCGATGGAAATGGTCCGCGGACCGTTTTCATCGGATATATCCGATCGTCTGTACGCCGCCTAAGTTTAAATGAAACTGTTGCGATTAGTCTCCTTGAAAAAAGTAGACATAATAATCTGACCGTCAATTACTCTGATGCTAAGGTCCAGAAAATGAATATCTGAGCTGATGGATTCATGAGTGAGGACAATGCCCCTGTCAATATTGTTCAGACCAACAATTAAATTATTGAGGGATTCAAGATTACCATGCCAAAGGAGGAGGATGTCGTCTATATATTTTTTCCAGAATACCAGCTCTGACCTGGATTCTTGATAGACGACATCCTCCTCCCATTTGGCCATAAAAAAATTGGCCATGCTTGGGGCAAATGTAACCCCCATTGTCACCCCTCTATTCTGCACGTAGTAAAAGCCGTCATGCAAAAAGTAATTCCCCCCAATTGCATAATTGAGGAGTCTCAAAATAAAAGATCTCTGCTGTACACGGAGGGTGTCATTTTTCAAAAAATTATTTACTGCTTCCCTCCTGTGTTGGTGTGTGATCACTGTATATAGCGAGGAGACATCTGTCGTAGCAAATATATAAGTCTCCTTCCAATCTACATGTCGAAGTGCGTTAATCACATGAGTAGAGTCTCTTAAATAGGAAGGTGTCTTGTTAACCAAAGGTTGCAAAAAGTGATCAACATAATTGCCCACCCTGGACGTTAACGAATCAATGGCACTAACGATTGGCCTTCCAGGGGGGCAAACAGGATCCTTATGCACCTTAGACAAATAGTAAATCCCCAGAATCCTCGGTTCTACCAGAATCAAAAAGGCTTTCTCTTTTTTGAAAATCTTTCCTCAACCAGCACAACAAGTTATTTTTTATAACCTGCAGTGGGGTTCCCTTATAAAGGTAGACAAGTGGTTTAGGCTTCCTTATCAAGAATGACATTCCCCCCCCCCCCTTATCTGCGGGGCGTACAATAATGTCGTCTCTATCTTTGAGCATTTCCAGGCCTTTCTTGAAGTATATATATCAAACAGAGCAGTGCAGCGCAAACCTAAATAGCATAATATTAATATTAAAACGAATATGCTCATACCAGTGACATAGTTGAATTAATAACAGTGAAAAAATAAAATAAAATAAAAGTCCACATTTGCAAAGTGCAAACAAATCCTGTGATCGAAACAGTCAGAGTATCTCCACCATGTGACTTGGAAAACAAATATTTCACGTGATCCCTTCACAGTAAAGATGGGTACTCTCACCTCACACCAAGACCCTTGTTTTACCAAAGGTCTAAAACGCTTAGAACAAATGGCAGGAAATCCAGATGGCTCAAAGATGTGCAATTGTCAGCTGAAGGACCCGGAGATATGCAAGTATCCTCAGTGGCACCAACGAATATGCAAGAAAAAAGGTCAGATCTAAGAGCTTCCATATAAACCCTTTAATGAGTAAAAAATGTGCAGGGTACTCACATTCAAGTAGAAAGTACAGCATAAAACACCATATCAGGCAGCTCAAATGAAAATTGGGACATCAAGGAGTGACATGGGTGGCCAAATACTACTTCCTCAGCAGGGCTATTTTTCTGGAGCAAATCCTTATTGACAAGGTCCCTGAAGACAGAGATAGCCGTGGCCAAATGGCCTGGAGGATTAAAGAGTGTTGCATTGGACAGTCTCAAATTCCTCATATCCACTGACACAGCAACATTAGAGCAAAAAGGACTGAAATCACATTAATGGTTTACAATGACAAAATATGGTTTACAACATATAAATTGTTGATAGTTTAGTCATGCTGGTTGCCTGGATCTATCAACAAGTTTCTGTCATGTGAAATGAAAAAAGGAACCATGATCTTTAGTTTTGGCTTAGGTTGACCTAGTTTACGAAACCTAACACATTTATGATTTACAATGACAAAAGATCGTTGTGTTTAAAGTCAATGAAGGATATACAGTAGTGTAAATAAGTAAGTACACCCCCATGGAAATACAGTAGTATTAAAAAGTAAGTACATCCCATAGAAATTATTTAAATGTCCAACATATTTCAAACAGTACCTACAAAAAAAGGTAATATACTTAAACAAATAACACTAATATTAACATTGTATATAACATATCATTCAGGTTGAAAAAAAATACAAGTCCATCTACTTCAACCAATACATAAAAAATAGAACAAATAAATAGAAAACCTCCATATACAGAATCTTATACCAACAGTTGACCCAGAGAAAGATAGAAACCCCCAAATAAAACAGTCCAATTTGCTGTGGTAGGGAAAAAAAATCTCTTCCTGTTTCCCCAATAGACCATCAGATATTCCCTGCATCAACAGTCTCTGGTGTTATTATCTAAAGATGTTATCCAGTTTTGTGCATCCAGATATTTTGTTATCCAGCTTTGTTGTTATCCAGATATTTTGTGCATTTAGGAACAGATCCATTCCTTTTTATCCTGAGCTGGCCAAGACTAAATCTTGAGTCAGTCTAATCCACATTTTCACAGCGCCTACGATGAAGAAGCTTTTCCGTATTTGGAGGGTAAATCTCTTTTACTCCAGACGTAAAATATGCTCCCTTGTCTTTTTGTAATAACAGTAATGTAAATAACTCACCACCAAGTTCACCATATGGACCAATGATGTATTTACACATGGTTATCAAATATCATATCTCCCGTTTAACTAATATTTACTCATAGCTGAGCTCCTTAACCACCTTGGCGGTATGATTCTTTCAGATTTTAGGCGCTGAAAGCGGTACCATTATTTTCCAAGGAAATTTGGCGTTTTAAAATGTAGGCCTATAATTCTTAGGAATAACTCACTTAAATCTGACCAAACAAGAGACTAATAGGCATCCCGGGTATGACATTTAAAAAAAAAAAAAAAATTATAAATTATAATATTATAAATAATTATAACAAATAATAATATAATTATAATAAAAATTATTCAATAATGTTATCAACTCAAAATCACTGAAATTTGCTCAGTTGCAGAATTGTCGCTGTCATTATTATTGTTTTTTATGACGAATTTCCCCACAAATCGCTATCACTCAATTCTGCAAGTGATTATAATTAATTATCGCTGTTTTATAAGCTGCTCTAAAACCATTTTTGACATAAAGGGACACTTTTGGTTGCTATGGAGAATCTACAGTTTGCAGGCAGAAAGAACCGTTTTTATTATGTAAAAGAACATGCAGGGCACAGGGCAGACCACTAGGGACAAGGGGTGCGTGTATTTTTTACATATAGTACTGTAATCTATAAGATTACAGTATACTGTATGTAATGTGTTTATTTACTGTTTTGAATATGGCGCCGTTCTCCGCCCCCGTGCGTCGTAACGTCGCAGGGAACGGAGCTCGGCGGCACACAGAGGCACTGTGTGAATCGAGCAAGCACCCGCTCGCTCACACAGCGCGGATGCATCGCTGGATCCAGGAACAAGGCAAGTAAACCCTGTCTGTGCACTCTGCGAGGTGAGCCCGAGTCTGGGTTACCGATCGCAGCATAAAAATTTAAACCCGAGTCAGACTCGGGAATACCGCCAGGGGGATTAAAGCCACTTATCGGTTTAATTGCCCTTCTCTGAACTTTCTCCAGTTCCCCAATATCCTTTTTTGAACTGATTATTACTGGGACAAAATTATGTCTCACTCTCTTTAGAGTCTATGCCTCTGTTAATACAAGAGGAAGTATCTACCTTGCTTTAGAAACTGCAGCTTGGCATTGCTTCCTATTAAGTCTATGATCTACCAGAACACCTAGATCCTTCTCAACTATGAACTCCCTCAAGAGTTTACTCCTAGTATGTATGATGTGTGCATGTTTTTAGCCCCCAAGTGCAAAACTTTTTTTTTTTTTTTTATAAATCTTTTTTATTGCATTTTCGAACAAGAAACAACATAAAAAAAATAAAAATAAAAATAAAAACAAAACAACAAAACAAAAAGGGTGCAAAAACTTAACAGGTACATAATCAGCAGATAGATAGTGCTTAACAAGTCTTGATAGTTTTAGCGTGTGATCTGAACAGTGCATGACAGGTATATGCGTACTCGGGACACAGCTTATAACCAGTACGTCAGACATCCCCTCCATCACCAGGAACAGTTATTCCCCAATCAGGCATACCATGCTCCCGTGCCCCGCTACAGCAAAGTATCCACAACTACTCCGTAACCTCGTCACCTGACAATCAAGCCGTTGTAGGTTCCGCTAACCAGGTACGCCAAATTTTGTCATATTTCAAGGGGCACCCTCTATTTTCATATGTATCTTTGTACAGGGGAAGGCTCTCGTTCACAAGGCGCTTCCATCGAGGCAGGGAAGGCATCGTGGGCTTCTTCCAATGCATAGCTATATTTTTTCGAGCATAAAAGAGTAATAACCCAATCAGAGTTCCCCTCGCAACAGTCGGCACCAGCGTCTCTATCAGGCCCAAGAGGCAGACCTCCATCGTCATTGGCAACGTAATCAGGGCGACTAGGCCAATCAAATCCAGCACTTCAGTCCACTATTGCTGGATCTTAGGACAAGCCCAGAAAATATGTGTAAAGTCTCACGGGGAGACACCACACCTCCAGCATTCTGCAGAGAGCTCAGGCTTCATTTTATGAAGCCTATGAGGTGTAAAGTATGCTCTGTGTACTATTTTAAATTGTACAAGTCTGTCTCGCAACAAAACTAGGGAGCTAAAGGGGAAATCCCAGACATCATCCCAGTCATCGTTGTCCAGCGTAGGGATATCTCTTTTCCAACAAGACCAGAGCTTATCCATGGGAGGGAGAGACAAAAATATCAGATGCTCATACAGACGAGATGTTGGTTTTTCAGCACATCTGGAGCGAAGTGTCCTCTCCAATCCTGACTGAACCACCATGCAGGAGGAATGTGGAATTGGGCATTAAAAGCATGTGACAGTTGTAGGTACCGAAAAACCTAATGGTTCGGTATATTATGAGTCTGTGAGAGTCGGGACATGGGGAACAAAGTATTGTTCTCTGTGATATGCGATATAAGTTTGATGCCATACTTGGTCCATACATATGGATCCGGCATGTTGTAGAGATGAGGTATGGTCGGGTTCAGCCAAAGCGGAGCGTTCGGTGAGATCTCAGTAGATCTATACTTTTCCACCGCCAACCCCGCTCGCCATGTGCGTATGGTGGTGCACATGGAGGGGGTCAGGGGGTAGGGAGCACGAGGTCCCCTATAAACCAGCAATTTAAGTGCCTCCAATGAGCCCACCACTGCCGTCTCCAGGGCTACAGCTGAATTCGAGGCATCCGGAGCTAGCCACCATGCCATCGTCACCAGTTGTGCGGCAAGGTAGTATTTATAACAATCTGGGAAGGCCATACCCCCCTGTGTTTGCGGTCTCATTAAGGAAGAAAAAAATCTGATTTAGCCTTTTAAAGAAAGATTTTGGAATCCACTGCGGGGAATGACGGAAAAGGTAAGTGAGTCTGGGAACGATCTTCATTTTAATGAGGTTAATGCGGCCCCATAAGGACAGCAGCAAATTACTCCACGATTTAAGTTTAACCTTTATATCCAGCAACACTGGGTCTAAGTTGAGAGAAATGAAGTCTGTTGCTTGGGGGGAGACAATTACACCCAGGTATTTGAAAGTGTCTACCCACTGAAGGGGAGTGTCAGAAGGGGATGTTGTCCGCGCTGCTTGGTCAATTGGGAATAACAACGATTTGACCCCCGCAAAGTTGTTCAGCACTGTCAGCGCACCCTGTAACGACGAACCCGCATCACCGAGAAAAAGGAGCATGTCGTCGCCGTAAAGTGCCACCCTCTCCTCCAGCAGCCCCACACGTAGACCCAAGTGCAAAACTTTACACTTATCAACCTCTCACCTCAACACCGAGTTGCCCAATTTAACAGTGCATTAAGGCCGGCTTGTAAGTTGGGGATATCCTATAATGAATTTATTTCACTACACAGCTTGGTCTCTGCAAACAAAGAAGTATCAAACTCTATATCTGTAAAAGATAGGTTAAAAAGCAAGGGTGCCAACAAGGAAACTTGGGGTACACCACTAATAACCCTAGACCATCAGAGAACGAATCATTAATTTAGATTAAACATATAGGCAAAATCAGGCCACCTGAAATAATGTGCTGTGGACTATCACTATCAGCGATAGTGATGTTTGGCCACAAAAACTGTAGACTTGTCACAACCCTTGAAAACAGCATTTGTGGAGAAGAGCCTCAAACTAACTGTGAATCATGATAGTGGAAATGTAATGCTAAGGGGTTGTTTTGCCACTCCAGAACCTGTCCAGTTTGCAATTACTGTATGTTGGTTGATTCACTAAAAATAAATAGGTTGTTAACTTTGCAAGGAAATGTTTTGGCTTGCAAAGGAAATTTCACTTGGCTTAGTGAATGAGGTGAAGCTCTGCTGACTTCCATCATCCAATTACGTGCAAGCAAAAATACAGTATATTCTTCCTAACAAAATACCAACTCACACACTCAAACAAGGCCCTTCTCTTCTCAGCTGTCATTTAAAATATGCTTTAAAATAGGAACTGCACCAACAGGTTAATCATGATTAAGTATCATCATTAATTTCATATATTCATTAATTAAGTTTACAACTTCAGGTGAGTTTGATTGCTGGTCTGCTACATGGAGAACATTTTTGGAGAAGCAGTTTATATTGAAAATACGAATGTTTCAGTGGATCTGATTTGCCAAATCAATCCCTATTTAACAGCAGAAAAATAATATATTTCTGTTTTCTAGTAAATCAACTGTCAAGTCCTAATTCGTTTAAAACAAAGAAATCATGTTAATCTCTCAGAGTGACAGTCCTGTCCGGAATGCAGCCATGTCACTTATTAGCCTGGGTGTTCTCTCTGGTGTCTCCCGCCTGGCTGCTGCTATCATACTTACAGCAGCCAAGGCAGGGAGTGCTGCAGATGGGGACAGAGAGTGGGAGTCTTTTTTTAAAAAAAAGCTGGTAATCAGCTGCTTGTTAACAAAATAAGTTGGGCAGCTCCCGCCATCTATCCTCATCTGCAGAACCTCCCACATCTGCCTGTGGTGAGTACGATAGCTGCAGCCAGACAAGAGACCCGAGAGAGAACACACAGCTGCTATGTGCCTCTGCCCTGATAGGACTGTGCAGGGGAGGCTGCAAATGAAAGGGGGACTGTGAAATAAAAGAGGACAGGGGCTATAGCTGCATGGGTCAACAGCACAGTGGTCACGATAAATAATTAGTGTCCTTCACGCTGCTGCGAGTAATAAATGTCAATACCTATAGTGAAATTACAGCAAAAACGAATGGTGATTACAATGCACACAAGCTAAAATGAATGGCTCCCGGATTTAATCCAAACCCATAGATGTGCTGCAGTCTCGTCTAGTCTCCACAAAGGTATCTGGTTAGACTCACATGGGGGGAAAAGAGAAGAAGAGAGAATCCTTTATATTCATTATTCACAGTGGTCACGATACCCCCATCCCCATCAAATGTGTGGATTGGGGAATCGAGTAATTTAAATAAAAATTATTAATGTATGACCAGCTTAAGTCTACCTTTAGCCCTGGTTCACACCAGTGCGGCTTTGAAGTCGTGCTACTTCAGCAGGACTTCAAAGTTGACTATCATTGCAATTTCATGTGTGGCTTGCTGACATCTGTGCGACTTCCTTTAACAGATGTCAATGCATGTCACACTGAAATCGCACAAAAGTAGTGCAGGGACCTTTTTCAAAGTCGATGTGACTTCAGTTAAAGCGATTTGAATGGTTCGGTTGTCCAAAATGGGGTGCGACTTGAAAGTTTATGACTTTAAACTGTCAAGTCACATGACAAGTTGCACTGGTGTGAACCAGGGATTAAGGTCAAGTTACATGCTCTACCAATATATAGGGTGAAACATGTAACATGGTGTAAAGCGGACTTGGGCCCACGCTCTGGCAGCATGCAGGAGTTCTTCTTCCCTGTTAGCAGTCAGTATTGAAATCAGTGTGGATGTTCTGGACTATGCCCACACAACTGCATCATTTAATCACAGAGATCTGTGAACTAATAAACTATGTAGTAAGTCCTGTCTGCCACTGAGGCAGACGTATTTGTGGTTATTAAATGATTGTTTTAAATCGAACAATAGTCCATTAACAATTCCTCCAGTGACTCCAGTGAGATTGTAGGGCATTGCACCCGTAATCCACTGATCGCAGCTGCATTGCTTTGCAGGCTCATTTCCCCTAAAAATTTACTTTTTTTTTTTTTAGCAAACATATGTGCATTTATGTAAAAAAGTATTCTTAACATACAGTTAGAGTAAATGTCCACCTCAGTGCAAAATACCAAACAGCGCTGGTGTTAGATATAAGGTGACTAACAACACCATATAATATAAATCAACAGATAGACAGTCTCAGGTGTTTTAAAGGTCAGTATTGACGTAGATGTAATGTCCAATAATGGTGATAGAGGAGATAGAGATTGTGCACCATCCACCGCACTCGCAATCCACCACGTGTTATACAAACGATCCCAGCAGGGGTTCAAACTCACCAGAGATCAATCAGATCAAGCCTTTTACAAAAATCCAAGATATATCTATGAGGGCTGCTGACATATCCGTCTGATAGGGGAATCACTTTTAGAGGATCAGCCTCAGATGTAATAAAAAAACAAAGAATGCCAACATAGCGTAATTCAGTTTAATACTCATCCCTTCCATCAGGCATCCCCCATATATTATACATACACAAAGTAATGAAAATTAAGCAGAGAAAAAATGACTTCACCCGATCCTTTGCAAAGAAGCAGCGTGCTTGACCACGGTCACCAGCTGGTATACAGGTGGGAGACTCCTTCCCGGATCCCTTAGTGAAGTACAGATGTAATGTCCGGTTATAGCGTAAAGCTTTACGCTAATAATATATGGGGGATGCCTGATGGAAGGGATGAGTATTAAACTGAATTACGCTATGTTGGCATTCTTTGTTTTTTTATTACATCTGAGGCTGATCCTCTAAAAGTGATTCCCCTATCAAATCTTTAGGCTTTAGAACCACTTTAAGTAAACCTTGTGTTTTTTCACTTGAAAAAGATGTTCATTGATCATCTAGTTTCATGGTGTCATTTGTTGGGCTGTGCAACCATCCTACAGTAAATCTCCACATTCTGGTGTCAGTAGTTCTGTTTGCATTCAAACATGAAGCATGGCACTACACAGGCTAATGCATGATTTCTGGCTGTAGTCTAAGAACTGACATTTCCTGTGACGAAACTATATATCACACAATTCCTTGGTCTCTCAGTCTAGTGCTATTCAAGTGAAAGGTAATTATTAGACCCGACACAAGCTGGCAGAGCAATATCAAGCTCATCAAGCAGTTTTCATCACATCAGCTCTCTTGCATTTGTAATTGTGAGGCATGGATCGTGAGCCAAAAGAAGTTATCTGTCACTTTAACGAATAGAGGCAAGCTAGACAGATGAATGCATGGGAATAGGTATTTAATCAGCCATTACACTACACATTTCAGCCACAACATGTTAGCCCATCATTGCAAGGTAAGGGAAACAAACAACACAGGGAACCTGACTACACAATACCTAGTTAAAACAACAAAAACATTTGAAAGTATACAACGCCTTTAACTCCTTGGAGTTGCAAAAATGTGGCCTTTCAGCACCCGGGCTGTGGCCGCATACTAAACCCCTAAGGTTCCTATGCAAATAAATGCTTACTTTTTCAGATGAGGACAACCTTATCTGCAGCTCAAAAAGTAAGCATGTATTTGCCAAATTGAGAACTGCATTGTTCTTTATTAAGGAAACTAATGTATGGAGACTTTTTTGGGGAAGAAAAGTATGGAAAGGTTAACTAACCCTTTAACAGATTTTAAACTAACCATAAAATGTGGACATGTACCACCCATGCAAAACCTCCATACTTTGCACAAAGTATACCAGAGGTTGGTGCAGACTGATGTGTCAATGGCTGTAGATTGGATGAAAAAAAAAAATCTTCCTCAAGATAAATAGAAGACGTACAACTACTGTATGTATGTATATATATTTTTTTATCTGTTATGAATAAAAGTGAATCAACAAACTAAAACAATAAAGCCCTTTGTTTTTCAAAGAGACGGGAAGGCAAAGCTGCTGTGTGCAATGTGATTTGAACACGTCATGTTATGGTCACAGACATTAGACACACCACACAGAGGTCTATTGGATATACAGTAGTAAGTCACAACTATGAAGTTTTTAAAACACAAATTTTAATGTGAGCTTAGTACATAAAGTCTGGGACTAAATGTCACATACAATTAATGTTTGCTGACCTACTTATATGTAAAAATGAACAAATCCCACACTTATGAAAGATTTATTTTGTCTTCTAGATTGAGTGCACATGGTTACTGCTCTCAACACAATTAGCCTTTAACTGTATCATCACTTTTGCACTAAGCAGTATCTACACTAGATATACAGCAAACACTATTTCTAACAGGAATATGTGGATGTTCTTTGTATTCCAAAATGCTATTATCAGAAACAAGTATGAAACGTATGGCATTCATTTTTGCGTTTTATAAAAAAAATAACTGTATATACAGTACATATGTTCTATGAGATATATACAAAATAAATAAATATATAAATACAACAGTACATGTGAACATTTCAAACATTCCAGTATATGAATAACGTTCATATTCACCCCATCTCTTTTGAATATGCTATTGTAATTTTATAATCAGAACTGCTTTTTGACTTGGTTTTATTGGTGACTATGTGACTACTAGGTCACATTTTTCTGCTAAGCCCTGAGGGGTGGGGGGTGACTCCTTCTGACAATCCCTGGGATCCCTTTTTAGAGACGCTGCCAGTCACATTCTTCAGGGATGGGCAGGTCGCATGTGATGCCTGGGATCCCTCCTTGGAGATGCTGTCAGCCTCAAGCACTGCTGATCAACCTGTTCTTTTTATACAAGAGTATCATTGTATCTAAGTTTTACTGTAAATAGTATACAAATGAAATCATCCTGTAAAGGGTCAGTTTTGCAATTTGTGCCAAAGAAGAAATGTAAATGTCACTGCATTCTTAATATTTTATAGTCCTACAGTGGCCAGGAGTAGATATGACTGTGCTATCCAATTTACAACACTTACACACTATTAGCATTATTTTTTTTTTAAAGGGTCAGACTATCCTTAACTGATATTTCAGTTTTTGATAATTGCTATAGTAAATGAACCTAATAATTTTTTAATATTAAAATAATTTTATTTGGAGACACTTTCGGAGACACTTACAATTGACAATTACAATTATGATGGGATCCTGTTCTCCCTGCTAGGTTTGATATGTATCCAACATTATGGAGAAAAAAAACAAACAAGAAAACACCCAAAATGTGGAAGAAATAGACTTGGATGATATGATAGGAAGCCAACGCCATTTTAACAACATTATAGCAATGCATGACATTATATGGCAAAAATTTCAGCGCTACATACTCCCCCTGCTTAAAATCTTTGATCCCCAAAGAGATCCAAAATCTTTGGTCCCCAAAGATATCCAAAATCTTTGTTCTGTTACACATTTTTGCCTCTAGGTGATTGCACAATACTGACAGAGGAGCCTCCCACCAATTCCAATTATCGTGTGATGGGAGACAAGTGTCAAGGGGTGAGATGGGGTTGTCTCTCTTTGAGTCAACAGTAGAGAGACCAAGCATTACAGAATTTCTTTTGGCAGTGATTTGAATCTGTTCGGAGCATTCACCCAGCACATCATAAGTTAATCTTTTGGGTAGATGAATCTCTCTTTTAACTCTCTGTCTTTTGGGTGTAGGCACTATTTTCGTGCAGGTACTATCCTCTTCCACTTCAGACTCTTGTACTTCAATGTCATTAAAGGACAAGTGATCCTCAGAGTGTGCATTTTTTGGCACAAATTCTGGGGCTTCTGGCCTAAGAGTTTCATTGTCCTTTCCTCTTGTGGAGTTGACAGTCTGCATCAGCTCCTGGCATTACAGATGATCACAAATAGCTTATCTCCATCTCCTCATTATCTTCTGTGGCGAGGGATCCAGACTGAGACCTAGGTACTGGCTGAGGTGCAGCAGTAGACGTGGATGGTTCCTGTCATGGAGTTATTCAGACTGCTTCTGCGAGAGGTAGGAGATGGTTCCAGTGCCAATGGTCCTGTACTCCCTTCCAGCCTAATCTGATATACCGGCAGTCCTGGGAGTCGTTTGCATATAATGTATGGCTGTGACTTCCAGCGATCAGCCAGCTTGTGTTTCCCTGGTATGCCCAGGCAGGGCCGATCTTAGGGTCACAGGCGCCTGGGTGCAGAAATATTTCTGGCGCCCCCACAAAGGGGGCGTGGTCATCTTACCAACTCCTCCCCTTTACAAATGTTTCTATGGCAATGACTCAAACACAGAGATGCTCCTCTAAGAAGTATTTGTTGCCCTGGGATCCTCCCATGATCTTTTATCAATAAAGAAAATACTGGAAGAGTGTACACTAATGAGACCTGGAGGGGAACCTCTCTGATACTGTTAGAAAGTGTCCCAAAACAAAGTACAGGAGATGGTCAGAGACTGTAGACATGATACAAGAGATGGTCAGAGACTGCAATCATAGTACAGGAGAGGATCAGAGAGTGTAGACATATTACAGGAGACAGTCAGTGACTGGAGATATAATACAGGAGACGGTCAGAGACTGCAGTTCCTATTGGCATAAGTAGATAATGGCCGATCGGCTCTCACCTGACCCAGCGATACAGCAACAACGGTTCCTCTGTTCAGGAGTCAGCTCACTCTGAATTGCCCATGGATACTCCGCTGGGTAGAGCCCAGATCTGTATTCTGGCAATGACTCCATTCCTTTCTCCGCCAGGGGTGGCACTAGGCTGTGTGGCTTTCCCTCTGGTGGCGCACGGCAGCGGGGTTCTCTCTCTGATGGTGTTCTCTCAGCACTGTCCTCTCCCTCTGGAGTCCTGGGTGCACTTCCCTGAAAGCTTTCCTGGGGTCCTGGCTCTCTCTCTCTCCCATTCCTCCACCTATAGTTGCCCCTCAGTACAGACCCTCTCCACCAAGTATAGACCCCCTCGGTCAGTGCAGACTCCTAACTAAGTATAAACCCCCTCCCTCAGTACAGACCCCCCAGGACAAACCACCCCCCATTAGTACAGACCCCCAGGACAAACTATCCCCCTCTATTAGTACAGACCCCCTCTAGGACAAACCACCCCCCCTCCATTAGTACAGACCCCCAGGACAAAACACCCCCCCATTAGTACAGACCCACTTCCAGTATTAAAGACCGCCCCAGAACCCCCCCCCATTAGTACAGACCCCCAGGACAAACCAATCCCCCTCCATTAGTACAAACCCCCCATTAGTACAGACTCCCCAAGGACAAACCCCCCTATTAGTACAGACTCCCCCAGGACAAACCCCCCCATTAGTATCGACTCCCCCAGGACAACCCTCCCTCCATTAGTACAGACCTCCCTCAGGACAAACCCCACCAGTAGTGCAGACCCCCCCCCCCGGACAACCCCCCCTCCATTAGTACAGACCCCCAGGACAAACTCTTCATTAGAACATACCCCAGAACAAACCCCCCCATTAGTGCAGACCCCCCCAGAACAAACCCCCATTATTACAGACCCCCAGGACAAACACCCCTATTAGTACCGACCCCCCAGGATAAACCCCCCATTAGTGCATACCCCCAGGACAAGCCCCCCCATTAGTACAAATGCCCCTCAGGACAAATCACTCCATTAGTGCAGACCCCCCAGGACAAACCCCCCCATTAGTACAGACTCCCCCATTAGTACAGACCCCCCCAGGACAAACCACCCCATTAGTGCAGACCCACCCAAGACAAACCCCTCTATTAGTACAGACGACGAGGACAAACTATTCCCCTCAATTAGTACAGACCCCCTCCATTAGTACAGACCCTTCTCTATTAGTACAGACCCCCCTAGGACAAACCACCCCCTCCATTAGTACAGACCCCCAGGACAAACGCCCCTATTATTACCGACCCCCCAGGATAACCCCCCCATTAGTGCATACCCCCAGGACAAGCCCCCCCATTAGTACAGACCCCCCCAGGACAAACCACCCCATTAGTGCAGACCCCCCCCAGAACAAACCCCCCATTAGTACAAACCCCCCTTAGTACCAAACCCCCAGGATAAACCCCCCCATTAGTGCATATCCCCAGGACAAGCCCCCCCATTAGTACAGACTCCCCCCATTAGTACAGATCCCCCTCAGGACAAATCACCCCATTAGTGCAGACCCCCCAGGACAAACCCCCCATTAGTACAGACTCCCCCCCATTAGTACAGACCCCCCAGGACAAACCACCCCATTAGTGCAGACCCACCCAGGACAAACCACCCCATTAGTGCAGACCCACCCAGGACAAACCCCCCCATTAGTACAGACCCCCAGCACAAACTATCCCCCATTAGTACAGACCCCCCAGGACAACCCCCCCTCATTAGTGCAGACCCACCCAGGACAAACCCCCCCATTAGTACAGACTCCCCCCAGGACAACCCCCCCTCATTAGTGCAGACCCCAGGACAAACCCCCCCCCATTAGTACAGACTCCTCCCAGGAAAAAAACTCCCCCTACATTACTACAGACCCCTCCCCCCAGGACAAACCCCCGTCAATTACAGTAAATAAAAACACACGGTCCATCATGCCTGACATTCTGCTCCTCTCTGTGTCAAAAAAGGACTCCTGTCCGCGGCGATCTGTGATCCACCCGGGCGGCAGCTGCAGAGAAGGGGACATTGTGCAGCCTCGCCGCCCGGGTGGATCACAGATCGCCGCGGACAGGAGTCCTTTTTTGACACAGAGAGGAGCAGAATGTCAGGCATGATGGACCGCCCCATCAGCGATGTCACTGAGCAGCTGCCAGCTAGCGTCTCTCCGAGTCCACACAGAGACAGCCAGCCGCTCCGTTCTCCGGACTCTTCAGACCCCTCTCTAACAGGAGGAGGAAGGGGGGGGGCACTGACAGCCTTATAGGACACACGCGGCGGCGGCGGGGAGAGCCGCCGGCGCCGCGCTACATGAACAAGGAGAGGGATTTGAGGGAAGCACTCTGGCACTTCAGCGCCCCCAGCTCTGTGGCGCCTGGGTGCACTGCACCCTGTGCACCCCGGGTAGGATCGGCCCTGTGCCCAGGTTTCTCAACAAGACTCGGTCACCAAGTTGTAGATCTTGAATCCGTACCTTGAGGTTCAAGTCCCTCTTGTTTCTACTTCCTCTTGTGTCCGACGTGGCTTGAGCCTTTTCATATGCAGCCTTCAAACTTCTCCGCAATCTGTCTACAAAACCTTGGTGAGAAGTCTCTGAGGTGTGGTTCAGAGAAGTGCCAAAAGCCAAATCCACCGGTACTAAAGCTTCTCGCCCCAAACATCAGACGATAGGAAAAATACCCTGTAGCATCACTTATGGTGCTATTGTAGATGTGTAACATGTCTGTGATATGTTTTATTCACTGTTGTTTTTGTTCAGAGGCCAGAGTCCCTAACATGTTGAGGAGGGTTTGGTTAAACCTCTCTGGTTGAGGGTCTTCTGGTAGGGAGTAGTCCTGGATTTTTGAATGCCTAGTAGATCCAACAGTCGTCTAATAAGGGCACTGTCAGGGACCATGAAATACTGAACTGTTTCTACGTGAAATCCTAATTCTTTTTTTTTTTTTTCACAATCAAAGTTTATTGGAGTAACAACAGTACAAGCATAATACAATATACAGTAAGAATTTTTCGAACATAACACAAACCAGAACAGAAATAACAAAGCAAAGGTGGTATTTAGAACAAACGGTGGTTCTGGGTACAATCTGATAATTAGTATTGGCTAGATTTATATTATGTAAATAGACGCTGGTTAGAGGGGGGGGGGGGTTGGTTGGGGGGGAATAGGTACGGAGGAGAGAAGGGAAGGAGTAGGGGGGGGAAGGTACGAAGGGGTATCTAGAAGCATCACAAAAGTAGGTGGGTGGGATTATCGGGGGTCTAAATAAAGCGAACAGTTTCTTTATCAAAGATGTGAAATATAAAAGTCTGCAGTTAGAGCATTGCAAGTTAACACAATGGGGGGAGGTGTATAGGTACATAGTTTCACAGACAAATGTTGGACTGTCAAGGGATACGATCAGGTTTAACTCATTAGCAGTGTTGGTAGTCGTTGGAGTATTTAAATATTACCCTAGGTTGCCAGGTATCATGGAAGTTTCGTTTGGGCATTCACTTCTCATGGCTATTAGCTCTTCCATCTTGTATATATACTGAACTCTGTCTAGCCACTCTCTAAAGGGATGGACTTCTGAGCTTCGACTTCCAGTATAGGGGATCAAGGTTTTCGCTGCCGTTAATATAAGTGTCTGGTGAGTGACTTTTTGTATTTACTAATTGATAGGTTGTTTACATGGAGGAGACATGCTGCAGCGTCTAGTGTTATGTTTGTATCCTGTGAGATCGATTTGGTCCAGAGTATAACTTGGGACCAGTAGTCAATAATTGGGGGGCAGAACCACCAGATATGTGCTAGTGAGCCCGTATCTCTATTGCAACGCCAGCAGATGTCTGAGGCAGAAGGGGACCACTTCTTTATTTGCGTTGGGGTTACATACCAGTGTGTGAGGAAGTTTGTATGTACTTCTTGGAACCGTGTACTTAAAGAGCATTTGTGCGCGAAACACATTAGCTTTCAGCCATTGGTCATCAGTTAGTTGAATGCGTAATTCTTTTTCCCACAGAGTTTTATGTCTAGTTTGTGGTTGTTTGTTGGATGGGAAAAGCCAAGAATAGGCCAATGAAGTTGTTTTAGGGGTCGGGGAACCTGCTAGGCATATTTTCTCGAGTTGGGTAGGGGTCCTACAGTATTCTGATTTGTGTTTGCTATTTATTAGGAAGTTTTGTGTTTGGAGATAAAACCAGAATCCGGGGAATGTTTCACCCAGCTCTGATTTTAGCGTGTGGAGAGTTTTGATTTTGTTTCCTGAGAAGCATTGCATGGCTAAAAGTTTTGGTGTGGCCAGGGGGGAGTCAGAGAGTTTTATGCCCAAGCCAGGGGGGAAATCCGGGTTGTCTGTAATTGGGGTTAGTGGGCCTGGCACTGAAGCTAGACCATGGGACGAGGCTGCTCCATGCCAAACTGCTAATGTAGCGGCTACAAGTGGGTGTGATATTTCAGTAGTCCGTTTTGAGCTTGTGGACCAAGGCAAGAAGGTGATGGAATTTGTGTGACTGGACGTTTCTAGGCTGACCCAGTCTTTGGTAGAGATGTGACAGTGCCAATCTATGATTCTCGTGATGTGGGCGGCCACATAGTATTTTCTGAAGTCAGGGAGACCTATACCCCCCCTAAGTTTAGGGAGAGTAAGATGCGAGAAGCCGAGTCTCGATTTCTTGCCTGCCCATAGAAACTTCAATTGTAGGCTTCGGAGCTTAGTGAAAAAGGAGGAATGTAGTTTAATTGGCAGGGCGTTAAAATAGTAGAGCAGTCTCGGTTAAAACCGTCATTTTAGTATTGATGCCCTCCCAAACCACGAGAACCACTTGGGGGACCACCTCTGTAAGTCTTTGGTAATGGATTGTAGGAGTGGTGTGAAATTAGCGGCAAATATACTGTCAATCGTCGGTGTCAGTCTGATTCCTAAATACTTAAGATTCTTTTGTTCCCATTTGAAATTGAGATTACTTTTCAAGAGTTCGTATTCAGTGGGTTTAAGGGATAGGTTGAGGGCTTCTGATTTGCTGTTGTTAATTTTAAAATTGGAAATGTAACTAAAGGAATTAAAGATCTTAACCAGATTGGGTATGGAGATATGGGGTCTAGAAATAAAAAAGAGTAGGTCGTCTGCATAGGCGGCAACTTTAAATTCTCTGTTTTGTATAGGAAAGCCTCTTACATCTCTTGAGTTGTTTATTGATCTAATCAGAGGTTCCAGGGATAGGATAAACAAAAGTGGGGAGAGTGGGCATCCCTGGCGAGTGCCATTCGTAATTTTGACAGGGTCTGAGAGAGTATTGTTTACTTTGACTAGGGCGTGGGGGTTGGTGTATAGGGCACCTATCCAGCCTAGCATATTTTCCCCTAGTCCTATATGTGAGCATGTAGCCATTATGTAATCCCAGGATACTCTGTCAAAGGCCTTCTCCGCATCAGTTGACAGGAGAAGGCCCTCGATTCTCATTTGTTTGGCATAGTGGATTAAGCTCAGAGCTTTAGCAATGTTGTCTCTTGCCTCGCGCCCCGGCATAAATCCCACTTGTTCTGGGCCAATCACTTGTGTAAGGAGTGGTTTTAGTCTATTGGCTAGGATCTTGGCTAGGAGTTTTATATCCGTGTTTAGTAGTGAGATTGGCCTGTAATTGGCACACTCAGTGGGGTCCTTTTCCGGCTTAGGGATAACGGCAATGTGCGCCATAAGTAACGTTCTAGAATTATGTTCATTTTTGGCCAAAAAGTTTAGAGCTTTGAGCAAGGGGGAGGAAAGTATATGTAAATAGGTCTTGTAATACTGCGAGGTATATCCATCGGGGCCGGGACTTTTACTTGCTTTCAGTGATTTTACCGCTTCTTGCAATTCAGTTAATGAAATGGGATTTTCTAGAAGTGCCGCATCTTCTGATTGGAGAGGGGGGAGTTTACTGTTACGTAAGAATTCCTGGATAGTGACAGCTCTTGGGGCCGGGAATATGGGCCGGTTTGTGTTGTGGAGGCAGGTTATATAGCTGTGAGTAAAATTCACGGAAAAGTTTCGCAATTTGTTCTGGGTCATGTTCTAGGGAGCCCTGCTTGTTTCTGATGGCTAAAACTCGGTTCGACACTGAGGCATCTTTGAGTGCCTTGGCTAGATACCTCCCACTCTTATCACCATGCTCATAGAAAATGTGTCTTTTGAAAAATAGTGATTTCTGTGTCTGTAGGTGAAGTATTTGGGATAAGGCCTTCCGTTTTTCGGCGAGTTCCGTTTCTACCCTGACTGAGAGGTTTTTTTTATGTTGTTGATCTAATTGGGCTATCTTATTGGATAACGTTAGTATTTCCTTATCTCTCTCCCTCTTTCTAGTGGCTCCCCATCTGATCAGTTTACCTCTGATGACCGTCTTGTGTGCTTCCCAATTGTTCAGTGGATTCGTGTCTGAGTCCTTGTTGTCAATGAAAAAGGTTGTGATGGAATCATGGATGTCATCAAGTATTGTCTGATCAGTCAAAAGGGCAGCATTCAGTCTCCAGTTGAAACCTCTGGTTTTGGGGGGTCCATTCTTTAGGGTTACGGCTACTGGGGCGTGATCTGAAAGTGAAATGATCCCAATTTCGGCTCTGGCCAGTGTGGGAAGGTCACGTTGGGACATAAAAATCAGGTCAAGTCGGGAGTACCGCTTGTGTGGGGCGGAGTAGAAGGAGAAGTCCTTCTCTGTGGGGTGAGTGGACCTCCATGTGTCAACTAGGGATAGAGAGTGAAGCAAGGCTTTTATTTTCTTTAGGATTTTGTAGGTGACATAAGTGTGGCCGGTCGAGGTGTCCTGTAGGGGTGAGAGGGGTACATTGAAGTCACCTCCCAGTAGAATACAACCCTCAGCAAACCTTTCTAGTTCGTTTATGATTTTCCTACAGTAAGTCACATGATTTCTGTTGGGAAAGTACACGTTGGCGAGGGTGATAGGTGAGCCTTCCCAGGTACCTTTAAGAAAAATGTACCTGCCTTCCTGATCTAGTAGGCTTTGTTTAAGCTCGAACGGGGCATGTTTGTTAATTAGTATTGATACTCCTTTTGTTTTGGCGTTGGGATTAGTAGCATGGTGTACTCTTGTGTAGAGGTTGTCTGTTATTTTAGGGACGTTCTGACCTTTGAAGTGGGTTTCCTGGATGAAGACCAAAAGAGGTTTTGTTTTTTCTTAGTTCTCTAAGAAATTTGGAGCGTTTTTCAGGAATATTGAGCCCATTTATGTTATGCGAAACCAGCGTTGGGGTTTTGCCTAGAAATGAATACGCCATTTGTGATCTTGGAGGGGGGGGGAACGGAATGACAGTTTGCACAAGGGTGTGTACGAACGGGGGAAGGGGATGTGTGGAGGGGGGTGTGGGAGGAGGGAGGGGAGGGCGGGGGGAGGAGGTAGTGTTGATGTGGTGAGTTAAAACAAACCTACCAGCACTTTCGCGAGTCTTAGCCCTTAGTTTAAACCTGGGTAGTAGGGCTTGGGGACACTTTTATCCTGAACGGAAGTGTCAGAATTGACTCTGGTGAGGGAGTGGGAAGCCTTTTCGTGGATATCAATCCCCAATAGTTACCGAAGTGGGGAGGTAAGGAGATTGAGATATAAAAACATCAGCGATGTCCGGGGATGGACAAGAAGTTTTAAGTAGTTAATATGTAGGTCTGAACCAGTTTCCAATGTGGAAAGTTTGAAGTCTAGGGATACACTAATTACTCTAACAGCATTTATGCATTCTATACAAAAGGTGTTAAAACAAGAACTGAAGTGTAATGTAAAAACTTGAGTTACAGCGTGTGGTTAAATACAAACATGTACATCAACAGTGGTGCTCCCCAACTCCAGGATCTCTCAAGGTCTGGGTATGGCCTAGAGGGGGCATTCATGCATTCTTAATGTTAGTTTCTAGGCCACTTGTCATGAGCAGGGTTCAGTGGTAGAGGTACTAGAGGATCCATAACGTGCCTTGTCACAAAACCGTACAGGATAGCGGGTACGTTACTTACGGTTTTAGCAAGAGGATGTTTTCCCGGTAGTTCCCGCGTCCTGTATGGTAGTGGGAGGAGGGCGACGCGGTGTATGGGCTGCGTATAAACACCTGGATAAAAACGCACCCCTGATCTCACCTATGACAATGTAAAGCACACACATGGGGTAAAGAGAAGTAGAGTCAGTTATATATAATACAGTAAGTTAGTAAGTTAACGTGATCTCATTACAGGCAGATGAGGCGTGCGAGCCTCCCGGTGCTATCACAATGTTACAGAGTGTACAGTGTATACCTCCGGTCTTTTATCTGGGCAACTCGGTCTGTAGGTTCTGTCGCTGTAAGTGTCCAACGTTGCTGTACCATGGGTAGGCGGCTTTCCGCTGGGATGTTCTCCACTAGGGTGAATCTGATACAGGCAATCTTTTCCAGGTTATATTATTGCTCATCACTGTCCAGGTAAGACGTGTGTAAAGGGAGAGCATATCGTCGGTAATGGGGGTGTTTGTCATGCATAATAAGTGTAGAGGGTTTCTCTGTTGTCGCCCATCTCGAGATGCAAACGGTGGGGAGGGAGACCGGGTATAAAACACAATATGGGCTGTCTTTTCGCTGTATACAAGTTGAGGGAGGCAGATGGATGTGGGTATCCTTCGGTGTGTAAGACAGGATGTTGTTGTTTGCATTAAAGTGAGCGCATTGGATAGTCCATCGTGAGAAGGCATCGAATGTGAGTATGGGGCCCTCTAGTGGAAGGAGTCAGTAATGGCCCAAACTATATTGTATGCTCTGGATAACCTGGATTTAGAGATGTAGAGGGGTTCAACAGTCATAAATCTCATTGTCATTGAGGTTGCGTGTGAGGGCTGCATACAAAGGATTCAGCAAGCAGCGTGAATAGGTAGGAGTAGCGACACTTGGCACGGGGGGCAACTCCAGAAGAGTGACTTGGAGTTAGGGAACAGTAGGGATGCACATTGTCGCTGCAACGACCAGAAAAATCATGGTGACTCAAAAACAGAACAAACACAGTCAGAAAGGAGTAGGATGCATAGTGTACAGTGTATCCCTGATGCACGGTTTAGCAGTTTACCTGGCCTCCTGCGCCCTGTATCCTTTGGAAGCCGGCGACGCTTGGTATCCTCTGGATGTCTTCTTCCCGTACTTTCCTGCTCGGTACGGAGATTTGGAGGGCGAGGGGTCCTGCTGGAGCGGTTGGTGGATAAAGGTCGGTGGAAGTAGAAATTCGGCATACCAGTCTGGAAGCTCCACTGGCGCGATCTGCAGGCTTTCACAAAAGTGCTGTATGTCATCCGGAACCCTGAGTAGGAACTGCTTCTGGTTAAAGGTGGCTTGCAAGGCAAATGGAAATTTCCAACGATAGCTGATTTCCTTTGCCCTCAGTACTTCCAGCAAGGGTTTCAGGGCTCTCCTGTTTTTTAATGTAATCGGGGACAGGTCTTGGAATAGCTGGATGTCAGCACCATTGTAGACGGTCTGGTCGCCCGTTCTGGCTTTCCTGAGGATTTCTTCCTTGAGGGGGTAGTTGGGCAGACAGCAAATTATGTCTCTGGGGGGTGCATCATTCGGAGTTCTAGGGCGCAATGCCCTGTGCGCTCTGTCGAACTCAATGGGCGATGCCTCAGGCCTATCTAGAAGGCCGTTGAAAATGGACGCCAGGGTGGGTTTGATATGGTCAGGGAGCACAGTTTCGGGTACCCCCCGTATCCTAATATTATTACGGCGCCCCCTGTTGTCTAAATCTTCTAGATGGCGGTTGACCTCGATCAGTTGCTGTGAATGTACTTCAGCAATGTCATCCAGCCTTGTGAGAGCCCGATCCCTTCTCTTTCCCGCCCGTTCGTTGACTGTTATTTGCTCCGTCAATCTGTGCAGTTCAGATTTTATGTCACTGAGGGCACCCGAGAAGGAGTTTTTAATGTCGGCTGCAATTTCCATCATAGTGGTATAGGTTAGTGGGCAATCTGGGTGGGTAGTGCCCCTGTTGGAGTCCTCAGAAGCCGGGATGGATATCTCATCATCATCCGTCTCATCTCCTCCGTTCATTCTGGGTACAGGCGCCATCTTGCTGGCTTGAGGTCCGCCCGTGTACCGATATTTGTTTAGGTTAGCGGGTGTAGTTTTCCCTTTAGGAGTTCCCAGCGGTCTTGTCTGTTTGCTGGGGGTTCCCCCACCGAATCTGGTGTTCATAATCCACCGAAAACAGGTTGTTTTGTGTGTCTTTTCTTATCCCCGGACCGGAGCTCCTCTATCTAGCTGCCATCCACGTTGCTGGCCAAGCCACGCCTCCGAAATCCTAATTCATGTATTACAGAAGATGGGACATTACATATAGTTCATATTCCAGGATGTCTTGAGAGATTACAGGAGATTTTATTCTGAACCCCAAACTGCGCTTAGACACTGCCCTGACGGGTCAGTATTTGGCGCACTATAAATCCATTAAATCAATCAATCAATCAATCAACCAGGTCAATAGACTCAGAAGAGATACTCATTGTCAATTGTGTGATAACCCTATCTAAAGCCTTTTAATTATCAGGTGTAAATGTCTTCTGCCCTGTCTCAACTCTCCAGATGGTTCCATTGTTCTGTGGCTGGCTATTGTGTACATTGATTGCCCCCCTGGGGCTTTTGTCTGAATACACATAGCAGTCTTTCTGTTCAAACCTTTCTGACCAATCTCTGCTGTGTAATTTTCAAGTCCTCATTTGCATGGTTAGGGAGGACCTGATGGGAAACTGCCTGGACTTTAAAAAGGACCAATAAGAAAGCGGTTGTTGGGGACGGGATGTTCGAAATCCTGTATAAAAGTGTGCTGTGTACTTTCAATAAAGTGTGTCCTGTTTACATCCAGCATTAAGCTTTGGCTCATGTGTGGATTATTCGGCGATTCCAGGGATATTTCTACTCGTGGAATATTGGGTGATTTTCTTTTAATTCAGAAGAAGGGAATGGATGACGGGGATATGTTCTACTACCGTCACAACTGGTTGGCAGTGGCGGTATTTTCCCTTCTACTTTCCTTTACACCAGGATTCCAAGCAGACACTGGGAACAGTGAATGGAAGGCTGGTACACCCGGCTTAAAAGAAATACACTGGACAGGAGATGGTGAACCTCTATCCCCAGACACCAGTTGCAGAGACAGGGGATTTAATAGATTTTTCTGCTGAGGAAAAACAACCTGATGGGCCTCCAGCAGAAGAGCTGGGATCAGGGCCAAACTTCGTTGTGCTCTGCCCAGCACCAAGAGCAGTATTTGTGGAGTTACAAGGAACTTCCCCAGCTGAAGCGATGGTCACCGGACAGAGGGATGAAGACCTCTGCCCCACCCCTGTGGCAGTTCCGGAGGCTCAGGGTGAGAAGATGGCGATCACTCCCCAGCCACAGATTACAGAATGTAGGGACTGTTCAGAGGATGTTATGGATTATGCACCCCCAGCAGAAGTGCTGGCAACAAGGCAGAGGGCCAGCCATCTCTTCCCAGCACCGGGACCTGAGGTGGTAAAGCTCTTACTCCCAGCTGAATCACTGGCAACAGGGCAGGATGCTACTGGCGGCTGCACCCCACTACAGCTTGAGCGGATATCAGTGGATGGGACTGTGGTCTCCACTCACAGCAACCCAGCGGAAGAGCTGGCAACAGAGCAGAGTACCCCGGGCCTCTGCTTTCACCTAACAGAAGAGGGGGTTCCTGTGGTAGTGGATGGGACTTCGATCTTCACTGACTCAACCCCAGAAAATGATAAGGCCCTGAGACAGGAGGAGATGTCGGCTTTGCTTTACAAGCATCGGGGGATTTTCACCTAGCACCAGTGGTTGGGACTTCAGTCTCCACTGGTATACCCCAGAAATGGTGTCTAGTTGACCCAGATCCCCAACAACATGATGAACTGAGCCCAGCCACCCTGTCTTCTCTCCAGCGACTGAAAGGGCTCCAGGGAGAAGGGCCAGTCCAGGCCTCTCCCCAGCGGCAGGCGTAAGTAATGCTCGGTTTGGAGCAAGCGATTTGGAGTACTGTATGAATACCGGCATTGGGGGACTGGAACTACTGACTAAATTCAGAGACAACCCATCTGGTGTCTCCTATTGTGTTAGTCCCCTGCCAAAAGGGGAGATGTGCGACAGGCCTAGCCGGGACAGGGGCTTTTGGAGAGGACTGAATGCAAGCCTCTTGCCGTCCGATTGTGGGCCATCCTGGCAGACAGTCCTGGAACCTTAAGACTACTTGCCCAACATCCTCGAGTGACCCATTTGGGTCCCACTGTGGATGTTGAACTATTTCCAAGGGGGAGTAATGTCATGGACCATAAAATATTGAAGTGTTTCTACGTGAAATCCTAATCCTAATTTGTGTATTACGTGAAATCCTAATTTGTGTATTACAGAAGATGGGACATTACGGATAGTTCATATTCCAGGATGTCTTGAGAGATTACAGGAGATTTTATTCTGAACCCCAACCAGGTCAATAGACAAACCTTTCTGACCAATCTCTGCTGTGTCATTTTCAAGTCCTCATTTGCATGGTTAGGGAGGACCTGATGGGAAACTGCCTTTACTTTAAAAAGGACCAATAAGAAAGCGGTTGTTGGGGGCGGGATGTTCCAAATCCTGTATAAAAGTGTGCTGTGTACTTTCAATAAAGTGTGTCCTGTTTACATCCAGCTTTGGCTCATGTGTGGATTATTCGGCGATTCCAGGGATATTCCTACTCGTGGAATATTGGGTGATTTTCTTTTAATTCAGAAGAAGGGAATGGATGACGGGGATATGTTCTACTACCGTCACAGGTACTCTTAAAGTCTCTCCCTGATCTGAGTGGATCAGTTGAGGCAAGCCATAGTGAATGAAGAATTTTTCCACTAGGGTCTTCGCCACTGTAGATGCTTGCTGATCCCTGGTAGGAAATGCCTGAGGGTATCGTGTGAAGTGATCAGTGACTACCAGGGTATTTCCTTGCCCACAAATCTATGCATATTAGATCCATTGGCCCTTGACTCTCTAAATGGCCCATTGGGGTGGCTCGCTGGGAAAAGGTCTTCCTTTGTATGCACCTGAGACAGGAATGACAGTAGCTCTTCAATTCAGTCCTTATGTATGGCCAATAGAACCTGTCCCTTACCAGTTGAAAAGTACTTTCTGATCCCAGATGGCCATGGTGATCATTTCGGGGGCGATTAATACTTTCTCTCTATGCTTCTTTGGAAGAAACAACTGCCACTTCTCTTTAGAATCTTCAGATAGACCACCCCTTGTTGCAGCTGCAACCGATCCCACTCTTTACATAGCAGGCGAGCTTCCTTCTGAGTGCTCTGGAGAAGTAGATCAGGGTGTTGGATCTCCAAGGCCTTCAATGTCAGGCCACAGAGGGGATCTTCCTGTTGGTCTCTCCAGAGGTCCTTCCGAGATAGCTTAGGTAGACCCTCCTCCACAATTTGAGTGACATCACAATAGCACTTCTTCAGCCCTGGCTCCACCTTTCACTTGTTGTTCCACCCCTTCACAAAGGGCTCTTACTCCCTCAGGGGTAAACTGAGTCCATCCTTCTTGACAGTGCATCAGCGTCTCGGTTCCCAACCCCTGGTCAATATTTCAGGCTGAAGGTAACTGCTTGTGAGTTGGGTAATTCCTCTCAGCAGGTGCCAGACTCTGGCTCACATAAGCAATGGGCCGTAAGTGTCCGTCATGCTCCTGAAAAAGCACTCCACCCAGCCCATCTCGGCTGGCATCCAGGTGCAGTTCGAAGGGTCTGGTAGGGTCTGCATAGGCCAAGACCAGGGCAGTGGTAAGGCTCCACTTCAGCTGTCTGAAGGTCTCTTCGCATTGCGTAGTCCACTGGTTATGGATTGACTCTTTCTTCTTCCTGGGTCCCTCTTTTGGTTTTACAGGTTTGTCTGAGTCTAAACCAGCTTCCTCTTGGTTCTTCAACAGCTCAGTGAGTGGATGAGCTATTTTGGAAAACCCTTCTACGAACCTCCGGTAGTACGAACAGAACCCTAAGAATGACCTAAGCTTGGTCACAGTCGTGGGTCTGGACCAAGAGGTGACAGCTTCCAGCTTCTGAGGGTCTGTGGCCACTCCTTCGGTGGACACAATGTGACCCAGGTAAATTCACTGAAGGTTGATAGAATTGGCACTTCTCCATGAAGAGCTTCAGGCCTTCATCATGGAGTCTCTTCAAGACTTTCTCTAGGTGATGTTCGTGCTCCTCCAATGTTCTGCCAAACACTATGACATCATCCAAATATACCAGCACTTCAATCAGGTTCATGTCACCCACAGTTTTCTCCAACGGTCTTCTCCCTATCTTCGGGGTGCATGGGGATCTGGTAGTACCCACTTTTTAAATCCAGCACACTGAACCATTTTGCCCCTGACAAGCTCTGTAAAGCATCTTCTGGAATCCACCTGACCCTCTCTCGGAAGGGTTTATCTTCCTCCAAGCGAATCTTGTGTTCAGCACTTTTTGCAAGCCCCACATCGAACTCACTTTTTGAAAAAAAAAGCTGGGTTTTTGCTCTCTCCATTCAAGCAGGTGTAAGGGGAGTGTTTTTTGGGTAGAACGCTTCCATAGGAATCTCTCCCTCTTGACCTCCCATGATACCACACGGTGAGACTGGGGTTGCTTGATTCACCTGCCCCAGCAACACTCTAGCTGGCATCTTCATAGGTGAGGTTGTGGTGTTTTGGACACTGACTGAGACCTTCCCTCCACTTCTCTGAAGCTGCTTGGTCGATAACACTTCTGGGACTATTTCCAACCCCTTATCTTCCTTCTCTCTCTCCGTCTCAAGGACGATGAAAGGGCCAGGTTGTCTCCAAGTCAGTGTGATAGAAGCTTTCAAACAGACTACTTCACCTGGTTGCGCAACCTTCTCACTCCTGTCTAGGCGCCAAATTTTTCCCACTTCTTCTGACGGGGCTTTCTGCTTGTGCACTAGATTCTGGTACACTTGTGCTAGCATTGGGTGTACCTTCATGGCTGGAGTGCTCTGTTCTTGAACAATCGGTGTCAGAAGTCTTCAGACCAGGTCGGTATTGGTCCCAATGATGAGAGAACTTCTATCAGCCCCTGAGGGCGAGGACACCCCACTGCCAGGGTATAGAAGGTTTCGGGCCTTTCCTGCCACACTCGGGTCAAAGGTGAGCTTAATGGGTAGGTAGCCGTCATAAGGGAAATTCTGGGTCCCTAGGCCCCATATCTCTAATTCCTCCAGCTTCTGCAATGGCAAGTGTTTGAGATGTTTTTCATAAAAGTCTCTGTAAAGTAGAGTCACTTGGTCTCCAGTATCCAATGGGGCTTTAGCGTAGATTCCTTCCACTTGGATAGGGATAATTGGGGAATGTCCCACTAGCTCAGGAGATAATCCACGGGGAGTGGCAGGTTTAGCCTGTTTGGTAGTTTGTACTTTTACGCCTCGCTTCTGTGGGTTCTTGCCCAGATTCGGCTTAACTGTGGTCCCAGGGACCTGATATGTATGGGGTTGTTTGGAGCTGGCTGTTGTAATAGGGCACCCAGTTGGCTCCTTCACTGGGGCCCTCTGAAGTTTTCTGCCAGCTCTTGACATTTTGTTTCAGGCTTTGCCAGGCTCGGACATACTTGATGGTAGTATCCAACTCCCTTGCTGTTGAAACAGGTATTTTGCTTTGCTGGTTTCTCATTCTGAGTGCCTGTATCGGGGTCTTAGGTGCCCGGGACTTCCTCCTTCTGTGGTCCAACCAGTTTAGCAGTCAACAGGGCCATCATTTCCCATATCTCCTTCTGCATCTGAAACAGTTTTCCTAATTCAGACTTTGGCAGATGTTGTACAGATAAGGACCAGGACATTTGATCAGTGTTCACTGTCAGGACACTGGGTTCTCAAGAGCCCTGTATCAGATTGATGTCCTCTGGTTCTTGCTGTGTTGCTGGACTGGATTTTCCTTTGTTTCTTCACCCTTTCCATTTCCATCTTGGCTGCTTCATTAGTCTCTTCGATGAGCACCTCATCTGGAATGAAAGGATCGTCCAAGTACTGCCTTAAATGGAACTTGACTCAGTCCTGTAGCCACAGACCTCAGGAATTTCTTCTGGATCAGTTCAGCCCCAAAGTGTTCATCTGAATCTTCTCCTTTCGAGACAGACAACAGGCGGTCTTTCAATTCAATGGCCCTGAATAAGAAATTCTGGGGAGTCTCCTGACTGCTCTGTGCTATATTTATTAGTTGATGATATAGTTCAGCAGCGTCTTCCTCTTTGTAGTAGCTCTTTAGTATTCTCCTGAGTTGTACTAAAGTCAGTCCATTTTTCATTTCCAGCATGCCTCTGATACTTAGGCCTGGGCTAATGGCGTTGACTACAGCCTCTACAATTTCAGATTCAAGATATCCTCTTTGGAGTTCCAGGTCAATCTGATGCAGAAGGTTTGTGTAGGACAGTTTGTCTTTCTGCCATCTTTATCTAATTGGTCTAGGAGTCGGATCAAAACTATAAGCCCGCGTACACACGATCAAATTTATCTGCTGAAACTGGTCCGACGGACCGTTTCAGCAGACATCTCCGATCGTGTGTACGGGCTAGCGGACAGGTTTGTCCATCGGACAAATTTCAAAGCATGCTTTGAAATTTGTCCGCTACAAACCTGTCCGTTGGATCTGTCCGCTGGTTAGTACAGAATGGATTCGACGCATGCGCGGAAGCATTTTATTTCCGGGTTTGGTGACGTGGCGGCGTCAACGTCACCGCCACGTCACTGCGTTCCCTGGCCGAGGAGATTTTCATCCGATGGTGTGTACACACCGTCGGACGAAAATCCGGAGGAGACATGTCTGCTGGAAACGGTCCATCGGACATGTTTCAGCGGACATGTCCCTCCGTGTGTACGCGGCCTAAGGCTTGCTCACTCTGTAGGGGTGCTGAATAAATCCAGGGAGGCAGCCCAGGGGTCTCAGTTCACTTTTATCCTAAAAAATGTATCAGGACGTTTTTTTACGGACAGAGTATATTCTGCAAAACAACTGCATTCTGCCAACATCCTATATATCAATAGAGCAAAAATGTATGTGCATGTGGTGCACAAAAACCCCTCAAAGACTATATATGCAGAAATACAGTGAAATGATAGTATTAAAAATGTATTAATAACCAGCTGCCTACCTTGGGCATCTTACAAACGTCCATAAAACCCCCTCCTCTGTACACAAGACGTGTCTTATATGTCCTGCACTTTTGTCCTGTAAATAGAACAAGCAGCAGAATAAAATGTATGTTTTCCTCACATTAATGGTACTTGTGTTTAAAATATTTTTTTTTCTGATTTATTCCCCTTAACCACTTAAGACCCGGACCAAAATGCAGGTAAATGACCAGGCCCCTTTTTGCGATTCGGCACTGCGTCGCTTTAACTGACAATTGCGCGGTCAAACAAAATTTGCGTCCTTTTCTTCCCACAAATAGAGCTTTCTTTTGGTGGTATTTGATCGCCTCTGCGATTTTTATTTTTTGAGCTATATACAAAAATAGAGCGACATTTTTGAAAAAAAAATCAATATTTTTTACTTTTTGTTTTCAAGAAAAATCAAATAAACCAAATTTTAGTCAAACATTTAGGCCAAAATTTATTTAGCCATATGGCTTTAGTAAAAAAAAATCGCAATAAAAAAAAAGGGCGGTGATCAAGGGGTTAAAACTTTATTAGGGGGGGGTACGGGGGTACCCTGGACCAAACAATAACTGACTGTCACACTAACACTAATTACAGTAATCATACATGTATAATTACTGCATTCAGTGACACTGTGACAGGGGGAGGGGGGCGATCACAAGGGGTTAATGTGCCTATGTGTAGTGTGTGTCAGTGTAGTGTTGTGCAGACTTACTGTGCGATGTGATCTCTCCTCAGCGGTGGTTGAAAATACCGCTGAGGGGAGAGATCACATCACTTCCTCCTTCCTGTGTTTACACAGGAGGAGGAAGTGCACTGCAGGGGGAGCGCGCGCATTGGCTGGGAGCGATCCGGAGGGGGCGGACAAAAACGAATAGCCGCCCCCTCATCCCGGATCACTCGGCCAGCTACGGGGACTGCCGCATGTACCGGGGGGGGGTCCCGATCGGACCCCCGACCCACCTCAAGGCACCAACGCATATATACGTTGATGTGCCTGTCGGTGCCATTCTGCCGACGTAAATGTACATGCGGCGGTCCATAAGGGGTTAAAATGCAAATAAATAAATTAAATTCTCAAAGGACTTTAGGGTCACACGAAAGCCCTGTTTGTCCCCCAAAAAACAATCTATGTTGTAAATTCTTTATCATAAGTAATTACAAAGTTATGGACTCACGAACAGACACATAGCAGAAATGTGAAATATGGTCTGGTCCATTGGGGTAAACAGGTGTGAGAGCCGAAGTGGTTATTAAACATACACAATAAAAGCATGGGCTGAAGTCCACAACAAAATAGCCCTCTGTTTGGGTCATACAATTCAGGGCTTCACACAAGATACTGCTTCACTGGGCTGGTGCTACAGGGGCATCAATGCACCAATATGATCCTTGTGAAGGCACTTTCTGCCGCTTATCCATTCACTACCTCCTGCACCCCTTCAAGAGACCATACAGCCATCCCACACAGCAGGATGCAAATTGATTTTAAGTATTTATTTTGTGTTCCTTTGGTTTTCATTTTCAGAAGTCTCAATACCTGCTACTACCCCTGAGAAAGGATTACAGCATCCGAAACATGTTAAATCTCATCAACTTTACTTGCAAGGGCTGAACCTGATCTATAGCATCGGCAGCCTTTTGGATGTATCTGATGGTTTTAAAGGGTATTTTAGCATTATCCAACCACAATGTTCACACCTTTATGATATTTTGTTCTAACATCATTGTACTTCAGCCCATGCTTTTATTTAGTATGTTCAATAAAAATTAATTTTTAATACTATAATCTCACTGTAGTCTTGCCTTCATAGACCTTGAGGGGGAATTTGTTGCACCATGTGCACATACATTTTTGCTCTATAAAATTAATCAAGGATTCCCCAGTGTCCATAAATATGTGTTCCATCCAGAGAGTGCTAAGGCTTGTATGAAACACTGTATTAAGTTTTCTGGCGACTGCATCCTAATACTAACTTCAGCATTTCCAGAGCATGAGAGAATGATCTCTCTCACATAGAGGCAATTCACTTCCCATAATGAAATAGTTGTTTTTGTGCATGTGATGTGTATTTAAATAATTGTTATGCACATTTACTAGCACATCTTACCAAGAATCCTCCTCAAAAGAGCCCATAGTATGTTCCCACTTGAACCTTGTCTTACGGGAATAGGAGCATACCATAGGTATTCCCTAAACAGCATGTTATAACTGTTTGGTATAAAACCCTTACTGGTACTAGATTTAGCTAGTAAATTAAAATAGGCATGGGTCCCAGAGTACTCTGTTACTCTTTTTCCTGTGCTTCATAAACATGGTCACCTGTCTATAGCTAAACCACATATTTTGAGAAACTTGACACTGATGCTGCAGCTGTTCGAATGACTTCAACTCTGGCAAATTTTTGAAAAACTCTCTACACTGAAAACTTTTGGCACTGCTCCCAACAAATAAATTTACTGTGTAAAATTGGGATTATACCAGGCAGGGGAAGAGTTTACTTTAAAAAAAATGTTGTGCTTACCAACATTTTTTTTTTTTTTTTAATATATGAAACCTGCAGTATCCTGAAAACACCTCCGTTAACATACAAAATGTTATAACACAGTCAAAATTTAATTAAATGTGATTCATAAACAAATGTGACTTATAAAACTACAATAAATAAACATATAGGGCCAGATTCAGGTAGATGGGCGCATCTTTAATCTGGAGTAACGTTTCTCATTTACGTTACTCTGGCGAAATTTTAGGAGCAAGTGCTGCTATTCATGAAGTTGCGGCAGCGTATCGAAAATGAGCCGGCGTTATTCAAATTGGGCGGGTACGGGGCGTGTATTATTAAAACTAGGCGCGATCCCGCGGCGAACGTACTGCGCATGCGTCGACTGTCAATGCATCCCAGTGCGCATGCTCACAACTTCCGTCGGCACCACTTCCTTGGAAACGACAGCGCAATGTGTTCCGTTGGACGTTTAAATGCGCCCGTAGATGCGTTATTCCGGCACTAAAGTATATCATGTTCCCCCTCCCCGCAGTGAAGTTACTTTTGTTCTGAGATGGCTGCTCCCGTTCCCCGCAAACACAGGAGAAAGCTGAACTTTAAAGGCCAGGAGCTGTCAGCCGTCATCTCGGCTATGGAGACCTATGATGTCTTCCTCCATGGCTGTAAAAGTTGACAGACAAGCAGGGACAGAGGTGTTGTCCTGCAAGTGGGGGTGCTCAGCTAGCTCTTATCGTCGGTAATGCTGCTGTAGCTGCTCTCCTGCTGACCGTGGCCGTCTGGAGTAAAGATAAAGCAGCTATTTGTAGAAATAACTTTGCGACGGACGGACGACATATGCGCGGCGCATGTAGCCAGCGTATGGTGCTAATCCGTTCGAGAATTGGGAAATCTCCCTCATTTGCATATTTGCAGGGGAAATCAATTGGCGCGACTGATGGGCCAAGCGAAACTATGCGCTGACGATACTCTGGCGTCGGAAAGTTAAGCCGGTCGGGGAAAGCCTGTTTTCTGTCGCATCTAGTTTGGTGGGTACGGCCGCGGAGATACAACGGCGCATCTTGACAGTTACGCGGCGCATATCGAAATACTCCAGCGCAACTCTACCTGAATCTGGCCCATAAACAATTGTGCTTCACACTTCAATTTCTGAAGAAGAAAAAAAGACCAGATGAGCCAAGTACATTCTAACATAATGTGAGTGTTAGGCCGTGTACACACGATAGGTTAAACCGATGAGAACGGTCTGATGGACCGTTTTCATCGGACCAAACCGATCGTGTGTGGGCGCCATCGGTTAGTTATCCATTGGTTAAAAAAAAAAGGTTAAAAATCCATGCATGCTCAGAATCAAGTCGACGCATGCTTGGAATCATTGAACTTCATTTTTTTTCAGCACGTCGTTGTGTTTTACGTCACCGCGTTCTGACACTATCGGGTTTTTAACTGATGGTGTGTAGGCACATCAGACCATCAGTCAGCTTCATCGGTTAACCGATGAAAACGGTCCATCAGACCATTCTCATCGGTTTAACCTATCGTGTGTACGTGGCTTTAGTTTAATAAAGATACATTGTTTTAAAATGCAGAGAACCCGGACCTTATTGTACAAATGTGGTCTACCCTCCTTCATATTGGAAGGGGAGATTCCTAGTTTTCTCCTTTTTTTTTTTAGGAGGCCCTTATTTTTCAGGTGCCTATGGGCCGGATTTCGGCCGGGTAGGGTATGATGGAGGTCATTTGACCCCCCTCCCCATAATGGGCGCTGGGAAGTGAGGGCTCCTAGCCTAGTTGGGTCCATGCCCCTGGGTTTCGATGAAGGACGGGTAAGAGATCTGGGGGGAGGGGGCGCCCGCCCCTCCCCGATAGTATAGTTTAGTGTTACTTTTCGGGAAATGGCACCTTGTCCTTAAGTTGCTCTGTTGTACTTTTGCACGGTACTATTTTGTATGTTGTTTGCAGACCATGTTGAATGTGCACATCACTTCTGTTTGTGTATGCATGTTCCTTTTTCTTTTCTTAATAAAAACAGATTATACAAAAAATGCAGAGAACACTATGTATTCTTTTTTTTCCCTTGGAGCACCAAATTGGTACCAGATCAGGATCCTTGCAAGAGTAAAGTAGCTAAACCTGGCAGGAACCTGGCAGAAGCAATAACTTGTCCCGACTGATTTAGGGAAGCTGCATCCACAGCGGATGGTACTGGTTACACAAGAGTAAAATTTTACACGGAATATGGACTATGTTTTTAAAAAGCACATACTGTATGTGGACTGTGATGTTTTTGATAGCTTGTTGAATATTGTATTGATTTTACATTATTCAGAATACATTTGCTTATATATATGGTAGTTTGATGAGTCACATATAATTTCATTTTGACCTCAGTATGACATATTTTTAAATATAGAATGTAGCTTAGAACTATTCATTTGGCGAGCCTTTCACCAGATCTTATAAAGGATATGATAGGTTGGGAAAAGCTTCCTCTGAAGAGCTAGTCTGTCTGCCTCAAGGTCCTCATACAAATTGGGAGAGCCCTTATCAAATACTTATTGTTGACAAAAGGAACTTTTTGTGCTCAGAAATCTAACTCTAAGCCACTCACACCCAATGAAAAAATAAAACTGAGTAAAAGAATGCTGCAGGGCTAAAAATATAATACCCGTTAACTGTAACATAAACAAATGCAAAATATTAAATCTCAGTCACATTGTCCAGTGGTGACATAAAAAACCCCACCTATTCTACTTGAAAAATCAATACTTTAACCACATGACAATTTAGTATCTAAATCCAAAGCAAATCACTCATTTGTGCTCCCCTGCAGTGCAATTTTGTAGCCTATTCAAATAATTGGGCTTGCAAATCGCAGCAGAATGTACTTTTAAGAAATGCGCTACAGACTGCAAATGCAGTGTTTGCGATCTGTGTTTAACAATGTAATGGTACCCACAGCAGATTGCAAAGGCAGTGCTTTTGAAAGGGGTTGTGGGAAACGCATGTGGAAAGTGCCTTTCCTGCACCACAATGGGGGGGGGGATCTGGGGACCCCACCTGCAGACCCCCACAACCACAGCCCAGGGTTGTGAGGAAGAGGTCCTCTCTTTCACCACTCCAGCCTGAGTGGGTACAGTGCACCTGAACAGGCCTCTCTCACCGGCCTGGCAGCCAGAATGTCGAACCTTAGGAAAAAAGTCTCTGCCACAGACCATCCTGGTAAATGAACAGCGGAGTTAATCCTCCTTAGCAGACTCGGCACCTGGATCTCCTTCAGGTAGTTTTGAATTAGGGTACCGACTGACGGGCGGCCAACATCCAGCCTCTCAGTGTCCGGTTCCCCTGGTCCCCTATGGATAGTCAGGCCCCAATTGGAACACCAGCCTCTCTTGGTACTCCTCAGGCAGACTCTCCACTGTACGGCCTCCTCCAACTGGATGGACGGCCCAGGACCTTCTTAGGTGGGACCCAGTCGATTACTGAGTCCCCAAGCGGCAGATCAATTTCTCCGGGCCAACGTGGTCCCGAAGCCAGGATCCTTGCGTTGCATGTGCAACCCTGGCCCGGAAGGCCATTCACCGGGGCGGCGTGAAGTGGTTACCCTGTAAGTGGGTGCCACACAAGGAGAGACCCAGGAAAATGGCGTCTGCCTCATAAATACTCTTTCCCCTCCTGATTGGCTGCTGGGCAAGAGCACCCAATACTTGACTTCACTGCTGCCACCTGCCAACTTGGGGTGAGATCAGCACCCCAGAAACAACAGAATGGACCACAGCACCGCCAAAGCTGAGACAGAGACCTAACACAGCACCGGTACTGGAAAGCGACCAATCGCTACATGTAGATGATGATATATTTAACATCTTTCCAATTTTACATTGAGGAACATTATTAGACAATTTTTAAAAATGCTTTTCACAGATTGGTGAACCTCTGCCCATCTTTACTTCTGAGGAATATCCACTTTGCACTACAAAGTGGTGTTTGGCTAGAGATGAGCTTGGAGGATGCTTGAGCTTTGTTTACATGAGCTGCAGGGCAGGATTGAGTAGGTAGCTTAGTGGTGTTAAAAAATAGTTCAGAGTTTGGCTAGAGAAATTTTTTAAAGGAAGCCAGAGCCTTGTTTACATGAGCTGTGGGGCAGGATTAAGCTGGTACGCAGCTCATTAGAGTAAAAAAATAATATTAGTTTGGAGTTTGGCTAGAGATAAGCTTGGAGGAAGCCTGAGCTTTGTTTATATGAGCCGTGGGCAGGATTAAGTCGGCCTGCAGCTCGATGGAGTTAAAAAAAAAAAAAGAGTATAAATTTAGAGTTCGGGTAGAGATGATTCAAAGGAAGCGTGAGCTTTGTTTACATGAGCTGCGGAACAGGATTAAGCTGGTCAGGTCAGTGGAGTAAAAAAAAGTGTGAAATCGGACTTTGGCCAGAGTTCAGTTCAGATAAGGCCTGAGCTTTGTTTACATGAGCTGTGGAGCAGGATTGAGCCAGTCTGCAGCTCATGGAGTAAAAAACAAAAGTGTGAGTTTGGAGTTTGACTAGAGATGAGTTTGGAGGTTGCCTGAACTTTGTTTACATGAGCCATGGGGCTGGATTAAGTCAGCCTGCAGCTCGGTGGCGTTAAAAAAGAGTGTGAGTTCAGAGTTTGGCTAGAGATGATTCAGAGAAAGCCTGAGCTTTGTTTACATGAGCCGTGGGGCAGGATTAAGTTGGCCTGCAGCTCAGTGAAGTAAAATAAAGAGCGTGAATTTCTCATTTGACCAAAACTGAGTTCAAAGGAGACCTTTTCTTTACATGAGCTGAGGGGCAGGATTGAGCCAGCCTGCAGATCATTGGAATAAAAAAAAAAAAAAAGTGTAAGTTCTGAATTCTGAGTTTGGCTAGAGATGAGTTTGGAGGACGCTTGAGCTTTGTTTACATGAGCTGCAGGGCAAAACTGAGCTAGCGCACAGGTTGCTGGAGTAAAAAAAGTGTGAATTTGGAGTTTGGCTAGATATGAGATTGGAAGACGCTTGAGCTTTGTTTACGTGAGCTGCAAGGGCAGGATTGAGCTGGCATGTAGGTCATTGGAGTTGAAAAAAAATATATGAATTTGGAATTTGGTTAGTGATGAGTTTACAAGACGCCTAAGCTTAGTTTACATGAGTTGCATGGCAGGATTGAGCAGCTCTATGAAGTAAAAAAAAAAAAAGAGTGCGATCTAAACCGACTTATATTTCCCACACTCAATTCAAACTCCTTCTACAAATCACTACTGCAGCAAAGCAGACAATCGTCAAAGCGTGGAAAACCCCAACATTAATGATCTCAGAAGCCAAAACCAGAATGAACCAGGCCACGACTAGGGATGAGCTCCGCGTTCGATTCGAACGTATGTTCGACTCGAACATCTTCTGTTCGTACGTTCGTCAAAATTCGGACAAAACGGGTCGTTCGCGCCAAATTCGAGTGATGCGTCACGGCCCATAATTCACTGCAGCATTGCGCGCTGATGATTGGCCAAGCATGCACTATGACCCGCATGCTTGGCCAATCACAGCGCGCAAAAAACGGAGAGCCATAATTGGCCAAAGCCATGGTGGCTTTGGCCAATTATGGCTCAGGGGGTTTAGTACACACCCCACACTATAAAAGGCTGTGTTAAAGAGATCAGTCCTGTAGAGAGAGAGAGAGAGAGAGAGAGAGAGAGAGAGAGAGACAGTGTCTTTATTACTAGATAGATAGATAGAGAAGGCAGGCTAGTCAGTTTAGATAAATTTACAGTGTGTAGACGATATATATATACATCCCAGGAGTTGTACATATATTTATGCACTGTATAGCTTAGCTAGATCAGTTCTTCCTAATTTACTGGCAGGCAGGTGATTGTGCTATTTAAAGATGTTATCACAGGTATAGACACCCAGCAGGTACAATAATTAAAGGAATTTTTCATTTTTTTTTTTTTTTATTTAAGCATCATTAAAATCACTGCTCCTGGAGCAGTGATTTTAATGGTGCTTAAATTAAAAAAAAAATCCTTTAAATATTGTACCTGCTGGGTGTCTATAGTTTGCCTGTGAAAACGTCTTTGAGAACGCGGGTCTTGCCCGAGGGAACATGTACCAATGGAAAAAAAGTTTTAAAAACGGTCGTGCTCCTGAAAAAACAACCGTTTTTAAAACTTTTCTTCCATTGATACATGTTCCCTGGGGCAAGACCCGGGTTCTCAAAGACATTTTACAACAATGCCTTGCATATTAGGCTTTAAAAGAGCACTTTTGAACTTGAACGTTCGAGTCCCAATGGGGTTCTAAATGTTTGCGCGAACGTTCGGTCCGTTCGACAGTTCTGGTGCGAACCGAACGCGGGGGTGTTCGGCTCATCCCTAGCCATGCCCAACTCAAAAATGAAAGCCATTACCAATGATAATATTGCAAAATTTGAAAAAATTTGGAATCCTTGGGTGACAAATGTTTTCCTTCCCAACTTTGACATCACATTATTAAGACCTTGGTAATATAACTACAGGAGCGTACTGACCATTCGGGTACTCGGGCACTGCCTGAGGGCCCCATGTCACTAGGGGGCCCCATCAGGGTTGCCAGCATCAGTAAAACCAGGGACAGTGTGTAAAAATATGTGTTTTTTTTAAAAAAAATCACAAGATTATAGCTGCCCCGCCTCTCCAGTACCTTTTCAGTGTGTGTATGTTTATTCTGTGTGTTTGCATACTGTGTGTGTATATTGTGTATCTGTGTGTGTATACTGTGTGTATATTGTGTGTCTGTGTATACTGAGTATGTATACTGTATGTGTGTGTGTGTATATGGTGTGGCCCCATAATCTATTGCCTGGGGGCCCCATAATCTCCTATTGCCCAGGGGCCCCATGAGTTGTCAGCCCATTCCTGTATAACTACTAATAGCTAATATGCTAATAACATAAGACCAACATAATAAGATACCCCGGGGACCTTTTCGACCTTTTCTATCTTATCTACCTACTATATTTTTTTCTCTTCTTTTCTTTCTTAGCATATATTGTTATTATATGCAAAAATGGTAGAAGTATCACTTTTTTTTATGTTTTTATTTATCAGTATATTTCAGACCTCTATTGAAACAGTACAAACCTAATGTCTATAAAATAAATCTCTGTTTATCTTCATTATATATTACCCCAACATTATACAAGGTCTAGAAATTATGACCCTTAATTTTTTTCTTTATAAATTCTTATATTTACTTACACTGTTATATATTATTACTATATCTGGTTTGTAATTACTAAATTCAACACTTAGCATATATTTTAGCAAGTCTCCAGATAAAAGTCAACATATGTTAAACTCAAATTACTGTTTTTTTGTTTTTTTTTTGCCTAAAAAAAAACACTGGCGCTTGATATAAATATCTATTTTGTGTTCTCCTTAACTGCTACTATTTATATTGACAATATATGCTTGTCATTTTGAAAATGCAATAAACAAATTTGTCAAAAAAAAAAAAAGAGTGCGAGTTTATCTCCTCTCACCTAGGAGCTTTGTTTACATGCATATATGCTTGCAAAATAGATGTATACCTGTGCAAAAATACGCAAGATAAGCAAATACTGGATGTGAATGCAGGTCAAAGGGATTATTTTTGAGGTGTTGATTAGAGGGGCGTTTAATGGTCTTGGCCTGAGGGTCATGGCTATAAACAAACCATATAACCTCTTTCCAACAAAGCAGCAACCTTTCGGGACATAGAGTGTAACAAAAGCACTTTATACATTGTATACACTGACTTCCGTGTCCACACCCAAGACTAGGAAAGGTCTGTAGTTTTCCCTCAAGTTGCAGTCAGCAGAGCTGTGCTGCCATGTTCCTCAGAGGTTAATGAGTAAAAGTTAGGGAGAGGGGTGAGCAGGAAATGAGTGTGGGCACACAGGGCTGCTATTTGTTGTCTTCTTTGAATATTTGTGCTGCTGTCTAATAGCACACACACACACAGCTTCCCCCTCCTCCCTGCTAGTCCATTGCCTGACTTCCCACAGCCTCCCCTCGCCTCGTACTGCGTGTGTGAGAGTTTGCTGGGACTGACTGAGCTCACATTACAGGCTGTGAGCGGCGAGGTGAGCACGTCAGACCTGGCTGGGAGCTGGGCAGGGCAGGGCAGGTGGGTGGCGGCTGCTGCTCCTTCCTCACACAGACACATACAGGCAGACTGGGGAAAGAGTTGTTGTAATGGGAGGCACATTGTGATAGGATAGTGTCAGAGCCTTGAGCTTCCCTCCACACCCTGTGTGTGTGCTGTGTACTATCCTCTCTCCTCTCTACATACAGGTGATCCTCCTGCCTGCTGTTACTGCTGGACGAGCTCAGACCTGGATTTAGTCAAGCCCCTGCTCCTAAAATGGCTGTCAGATCTCACTACCAGGTAAGCAGGAATCTGGGTCACCCATGTGTACAGCTTTCCATGTGTCTTCTTTTCCACATCACTTACTACAAGTCCTCCAGGAACTGGACTTTCACACAGCAGCCATGGCAGCCTACCTGACCTACAAACAAGAGCCCCACATGGGAGCCTCCTGCTGTATTTTTAGTAGACTTTCCTTTTATTTTTAGTAGGCTTTCCTTTTATTTCAATCACAATGGCTGCTCTTGGCATAGATTTTGGAAAAAAAAAGAGTCTGATTTATACTTTGGAATTTCATTTTTTAGTTTATTATTAGCTATGTTGGAGCATGTGACAAAAAAAACCCTAAAAAAAAACAGACGTGATAGGAAGAGGTACGAAAAAAAGTTTGGCTTTCTCTTTCAGGAACTCTTATGGAGAGGTTTTGAGGAGCCTGAAGACTTTGAAAGCTCATCCTAACTTATAGTCCTACTACTTCCACATTACGTGAATGCTTTCACAAAACAAGGAGTGTTATGGTGGCCATACACTCCTTGAATGATTTATTTATTTTTTAATCAATCGCTCCCAATGGGAATTATTGATAACGACACAACAGGGCATTTGGAATTCGGTCAATAGTTGGACGATCTGATTGAAAGTTATCAGTTGTATCTCTGATTTTACCAGACAATCTTTTAATCTGAACAAAATACAATAGAATGTGTGATCCGATCAAAATAAAATTAAAGGCGTGATCTGATCAAAATTGAATGCGTGATGTGATCAGCATTAGAATTGAATACATGATCAGATCATCTCGGTGCTCCTGATTGATAACTGGTTAATCATTTTCTCATCTGGCCGACTGACTCGGTTCAATTGTATCTGATCTAAACTGAGTCTAAAGGGAATCGAAAAGGAAGTTCTAGCTGTTCAATCTGTTTTCGATCTGATCGCTTTCGAACATCGATTCGATAATAAAATCGTAGTGTATGGCCGCCATTGCAGTAGGTTAGTTTTGTTATGGGTTGACCTTGTGAAAAGACATTCAGCATTCTAGTAATTTAGATGTATGTTTGTGTGCTTCGTATATTTGTATTTAATATTTTACTTATTTTTTTTGTTTTTAACCACTTGACCTCCGGAAGATTTATCCCCCTTCATTTTTTTATTTTGTGACACGGCACTGTGTTATTTTAACTGACAATTGCGTGGTCCTGCCACACTGTACCCAAATAAAGCTTATGTCCTTTGTGTGTGGGGGGAAAAAATAGATCTTTTGGTGGTATTTGATCACCTCCTGCGTTTTGCACTAAAAAAAAAAAAAAAAAAAAAAAAAAAACTTTTTTGTTGTTGCTTTCTGCTTTAAAATCTATTCAATAAAAACATTTACAAGAAGAAAAAATGAATTTGTTCTGCTACATAGTCTTGGTAAAAACAAAAAACAAAAGCGTAGATTGGTTTGTGGAAAAGTTATAGCTTCTACAAACTATGGGATATTTTTATAATTTTTACTAGTAATGGCGGCAATTGGCGATTTATAGTGGGACTGTGATATTGCAATAGACGCTGACTGATTTTTGACACTTTTTGGGTGTGTTTTGTTCAAATCATTTTTTCCAGATTTTGTCTATAGTACATTGCATTATTTGACAGATTGTTGATCCGTTAACACCAAAAAAATTATGCAAAAGTTTTTTATGGCCATATTAGAAAGTCCCATGGTAAATTCAAGCCCCATCTCTAAAGTCTCATGATTTCCAGCGCGACTTCTGGTGAAACTTTGATCCGTACCTTGATTGGTACCTTTTTAAAATCACTGCTACCTTTTAAGACGCACCGATTTGAAGAGGTACGGTTGCAAGGAACTGCAACTTGTCATTTTCAAGTATGGACCTTTTATTGGTGGTGCACCGAAATGAAAGTATTTGACTTTTAAATTACCGTAATGAATTTATTGTTGCCACTTTTTCGAACGATAGGCTGCTTTCACACTGAGCAGTTTTGGAAGCACTTTTGCGTTTAAAAAAAAGCGCAAGAAAAATGCATCCCTTTAAATTCTATGTATGTCTTTACACTGGTCCGTTGCAGTTTTAAAAATCCTGGTCGCTTTGTTTTTGGTGCATATTTGGACAGTTAAAAAAACTGTTGCGTTTTCTGATCAGCGACTCTCCTGACAGGGGGGTCTGCTTTGATTATCAGCACAGCCCCCCCACCTGGATGCCCAAACAGGACCACCAGGGAAGCCCCAACATGTGGATGGCCAGGTATATCCTCCCTATGGCTACCAGGGATGCCATGCATATGCCAAACAGTGCCACCTATCTGTGCCCATCATTGGTGCCACCTTATCAGTGGCCGTCATGGAAGAAAAAATCCTTATTTACAAAATTTTATAACGGAAACAAAACATTTTTTTGCTGCGCAAAAAAGAAAAACCCCAGCAGTGATCAAATACCAGCAAAAGAAAGCTCTAAAATTGGCCTGGGCAGGAAGGGGTGTAGGTGCCTGGTGAAGTTGGTTAAAGTATAGCTAAATGCTAAACTTTATTTTTCTTAGTTTTGGATGGTTTGGAAGTGAAGACCCCCTGTCAGTTTGTATTGCTGCCTGTGTCCCCATTGGGAAGATTCACCCTCTCTCTTTGTCCTGTTCACCATTATCAGTAAGAGGGTACATTTTGGGTTGTCCCCAGAAAATTAATAGAGGGGAAATCTTCCAATGGGAACACTTCCAATGGGAACACTAGTTCTGGTGACCTAGGGGTCACCAAGAAATTCTCTTAATTTTCCTCACTTTCTGTTTTGGCTATGGGACAGGAAGTGAAAGGAAATCTCTGCAGTGGGACACAGATGGTGAAAAAAATCTGACGGGTTATAACTAGAGCTGTTACTGATCAAAATTTTTGTGTTCGATTAATCGTTTTCTTTTTTTTAATCGATTTAATTTCGATTAATTATAACCCACATACAGATCCAACTACTTTTAGCTGATCTCCTTGCAGGCTGATTCCCAGTGCAGCTACCAACCACTGGATAAATGGATAGCAGAATACAAAAAACACACAAAGGCAGCGCTCAATGGGAATAGCATTAAAACTTTTATAGTCTTCAAGTAGGTAACCAAATAAATATTGCACTGGAGATAAAATCGATGTAGCTACATAAACTGTAAAAATGGTGCGAGTAATACTAAACGGTAGCAAAAACTGTCAAAACATGTTGCCAAGTATGATACTGGTATAAAAATGTGTACTATGATACCACTGCTGAATTCAGATGAGGAGAGGTTAATATCAGTCCGTCGGCATGTAGATGTCCCATGAAGAGAACTATCGCAACTCCCAGTGGATGGTTGTAGAATCCCAGGTTGATGGGGGGAAGTGATAGGGGGAAGTGATAGGGGGAAGTGAAACAGCCTTTGCGTGTGGCAGATAGTAAGGTCCCGCCGGCATGCAGATATAAAGGCACAGCAAAGGAGCCCTTCGGATGGACACGGCAAGCCCCGCCGGTGTCCGTGACATCACTGGATCTCCGATGGAACTCCCTGAAGGCCCAAAAGCCGGCGGAGAGGTGAGTACCAATCAAAAGAATTTTGATCGATCAAAAAAATTAAAGATTAATCGATTAATTAAAAGTTAATTTGCACAGCCCAAGTTATAACCCTTCCTTACTCTGTTCAAAATGGTGGAGAAAAAAAGTTATGCCTATAGTTCTACTTTAATTCCTGTAAGTTGCGAGGTGAGGCACTCATGGATCAGACTTGTGTTTCCAGCACATTCCACAGATGCACAATGGATTGAGATCTGGATTATTTGGAGGCCAAGTCAACACCTTATACTCATTGTTATTTGAACCACTTTTGCAATGTGGCAAAATCCTGCTGAAAGAGGCCACTGTCAAGTTTTCCCAGCAGAACATTGCCCAATGCATCACACTGCCTCCCCCAGCTTGCCTTCTTCCCATGCTGCATCTTTGTATCATCTATTTCCCCCAGGCAAGTGGCACATACACCCCAGCCATCCTTATGATGTAAAAGAAAATGTAATGCGTTAGACCAGGTCACCACCTTCTGGTTCTATGTGGTTAAAGTGGACGTAAACCTGAATTTGTAGAGTATAAGATTTCCTATCATCTGTGCCCAGTCTTGCCACACAGTTAATCCAGCTCTGAGCAATCCTCTTTTTTCAGTGAGATAAATGGATAAACAGGAGAAAACTTTTTCCCCCTTGCTTTGAGTGACAGGTTATTTACATATTTCATGCTCTAGCTTGAGACAGGCATTATTTTTTAATTCCCACCCCCACCCCTTTTCTGAAGTCATGTGGTTACTATTCTGGATTTTGACTGAATGTTAGTGATCATAGCAGAATTCAGTGTAAGAAATAGACAGGAGATAATGCATGTTTACAAGGGGAGTGTAGAGGTGGGCGGGGAGTCTACTGACATCACAACTCCACCCACCGAGCTCCAGACAACAGATCCACCCACAGAATCTGCAGTTTTTCAGTTCTTATAACAGACAGAGGGGAGACATTTGACAGGTAAAGATACATGCAGGAGACATGTATATCCTTATAGATCAGCACTATGGCAGTAGTTTAGAAAGGATGAGAGTGGGTTTACATCATCTTTAGGTTCTGATGCTCACATCCCCATTGTTGGCTGTGGACATGGGTCACCATGGGCACCTTGACTGCTGTGCGGCTAGGCAGCCCCATACACGTCAAACTGCGATGCCTATCTTCAACTTCAAAGACATGTTTTCTTGCTGCTTAAAGTGGTTGTAAACCCTGCTACACCACTTGTACCTACAGATAAGCCTATAATAGGGCATACCTATTAAGTACTGTAAATGTCCCCTAAACTTGCATGAGATGTTTATCATATACGTCTGCGCAGACGCCACTGGCGCATGCTCGCTGAAGAAACAGCTCGCTCGTGGCGTTTCTTCAGTAGCGTGCTGTGACCAGCGGCTCCAGCGTGCATGTGTGACATCGCGACTAACTCTGGGAGACATGTCGCCAGTCACAGTGCAACTGCAACAAGTATAAAGGCAATGCAAACTAGCTCATTATGCCTTTGTCTTACAGGGTGGTAGTTTTTTATTTTTTTTTGGCCGTTGTAACAATATTATTCACTTTTCCTGTTGGTGGTTATAAAGTTATGGTGGATTTTTTTTTACTTGCACCTCTTCTGTTATGTCCTACCATAGGCAACTGCTTGCTATAGGGAACACATACAGGGCGTGCTCCAGAGCAGGGTTGTGTTTAAAATTGTTGGCTGAACAGCGGCTGCAACCAGTCACTATTTAGGTTTTCAAACAGCTGTGCCTGTCTGTCTGCATAGAATAGTTGGCAGGGAGATTCTGTCATCCATGCTGTTTCTAATAGATGAGGGAATCTATTAGATTTCTCTCGTTCAGCTTGCTAAAGAAAAACTCCATGCCAGCATAACCCGTGTTCTAGCGTCGACCATGCACATAGAAAACAATTGTTCTGTGTTTCCTTGCGGATCAAATCTCCACACCAGTGTAAACAGCCTTTAACCTGTGCCAGTAGTCTGTATTATACCTTGGCTCCCCAACTTTTTCGACCACCAAGACATGCACACATCTAAAATAATCCAGTTTTGTCCTTTCACGGATGCTGGTCCGTTGATTACGGTCAGTATGTCTGCTGTTCTGTATCCAGAGTGGGTTCTTTTTTCTCTTCTTTTTTTCATGCCAAAACATTGTTATATATATATATATATATATATATATATATATATATATATATATGTGTGTGTGTGTGTGTATGTGTATATGTATATATATATATATATATATATATATATATATATATATATATATATATATATCTCTATCTAATTTTTTTTTTTTTTTTTTAAATGGGGTTGAACAGATTATAAATTGACTTTTTTTTCCCGGAATAAATAGGACTCGTCAGGGTCTGTGTCCTATCTATGCACTACGCATTTTTTATAAAAAATTTCCAAGTGCTGGTGGCCATAATTGTGTGAACATCAAGAAGACAACTCTGTTTTGTGATGAGAACCTCCACCATGCTTGTGTTGTGATGTGTAACTAAGTTGTGTTTGCAGCTGCTGTGGATAGGTAAACTATAATCTATGAAAGTTGCAGTAAGTTGAGGTACCTAAAAATGATTGAAAGTATGTGTATGCACTATTTTGAGAGGTTTTGTACAAGATTTCCTCTCTGTCCTAGATTTGGTGTTGATTGGGACAGGAAATATGGGTAAGTGGTCAAAGACAAGGTTAAAGTGCACTTGTCTTGAGACTGTAGACATTAAAGCATTTACACATACTTAACAAGCAAATAAAAATGCTTGAAAGCGAGCCACCCCTGAACTTTTGTAGCTAGCTATACTATGAAGATATCATTCATATAGTTTCATTGGTGTTATGCAAATGCATTGTCATGCATGAACTGGTGTTTGTTTTCTGTGTTGACATGCATTTGGATGTGCAGTTTCAATTCGCATTTGAAATTAGAATTTGGAGGGGATAGGGTTAACAGCCCTTAACCAAGGCTTGTTAATACGTGTTGCCAACACACCAAAAGGCATATTATGTATGGCTTTTGATGCGCTGCCATTGACTTCTATGGGTCTCCCAACACATTTACACACAGAAAAAAAAGGCATGTCCTATTTTTTAAACCCACTGCAGCAGTGAGATGGCAATAGACACTATAATGGGGAAGTTGTACATATGCTTTTAGCATGCGGCAATGTGTGGGTTAAAACGCAACAGTATGAAGGGTCTCTAAAGTTGCTTTCATGCTGTTTTTAACAGTTTAGGAACACCTGTGTTTCTGTTGGACGGCTGGTGGCCTACCAATATTATAGTACAATGGAAAGTAGTAAACGAAATACGACTTTGGTGCCTCCTGGAGATCATTTTTTTGTATTGCTTAGAGCTACAGAGATGAGAACTTATTTTAAAGTGACAATAAAAAAAATAACAAACATGCCTGGCTTACTTGCTCTATGTAGTAGTAGTAGTCATTTTGCACAGAGCAACCCCCCCGATCCTCCTCTTCTCTGGTCCCCCTGCCAGCATTTTTAGTTTAACCCTTTTTTGGCCACTAGCGGGGATTAAAAGCGCACCCGATAAACATAGAAACTCGCTGCCATTTACTAGGCACGCGGTAATGGGCCTTTCTACTTCCGATTCATACACTCAGTCACACATGTAGATGTGAACCAACCAAAAGTGTAGTTTTATTCCCTGTGTTTACAAAATAAGGCAATGATGGGTTCATATATTGTGGCTGCAGTTTGTAGTATCCTGGCTTATTGATTCTCCTGTGGCCATGCATTCCTTCAGCTAGCTTGTCCCTATACGCCAAAGGGATAAGACAATCCTCCCTGTTCTGGGTCACACAGCATCCAATCCATACTGTACATCTTAACCCAATCTGTGTTGCATCACAAATGTGGATGCGTTAATGTGATGAAACACATCTCCAAACTTTAAGTACAAAGCAATTGCATGTGCAGAAAATTATTTTTAGTTTATATACAAACTATAGAAACTTGAATCCCTATGTTGCCCTGATTACATAAAAGCAATATTAGATTTTTTGGGGTGGGAGGTTTTATAAAATCTTATCTTGTCATTGATTACAGCAAGTTTTAAATAACATTAACCCCTTCACACCTAAAGGTAAAACAAATCTAAATACCGAAGCTCAATTTTGCAACTTAGACATGTGTTCGTAAAACCGTACTTATCAACACAACTACTTGGTGGCAATATACCTTGCCTTTTTGCAGGGCAAATTGGGCTTTCTTTCGGTGGTAAATGGTAATGGATATTTTTTTTTTATCATCAAAGGTAAACTGGTCCAGAATAGTTAAAAATATATATATATATTTTTTTTAACATTTTAGCTGTATATTTATTGCTATTATCGTAAAGCGTTTTAACCTAAAAAAAAAAAAGATCCTGTTCCTTTTTAAAGCAACAGTGCGTGCAAACCTGCCTGGTTCTGCTGCCCCTTAGTAAACTAACCATGGTAAATCATGGCTGCTAAGCCCTGACACCGTAGTCAGTTTACGTGCCTTTGTAATCTTCAGCTCTCCTCCGTCCCCTCCTTCCCCTGCCTGTTAGCTTTGTGTCCGCCCCCTCCCCTCCTGCTGCTCAAATTAGGGTTAAAATTACACCAACCTCTGTGTATTCATGTAATGTGCCCCGTGACTGTGCCTTTTAAAAATAATGCAGCTCTATACCCGTTTCCAGATCGGGGCTTACTTGACCCTCCGCCTCTCACTTTACAGCTGCAGTGGGTGGAGCCACCTCTCTCCTCCTCCCCTCCTGACTGACGTCAACATGGGATCCTCGGCCCTGCTCGATGCAGCTGTCGGGAGGAGAGAGGTGGTGGGTCACGTGTGTGCCGATCTGCACTCTGTAAACTAGCTGCATTATTTTTGTAAGTCACAGGGCACATTACGTGAATACACAGATAGGATGGTGTAATTTTAACTTGGTGGGTAACAACCACTTTAATGGAAGTTGCTTCTAAGTCGGTTCCTTATCTCTATTGATGCTATTAGAATCCAACCTTACAGGCAGTGCATGGCATCACCCTGTATGCTGTTATCGCTGCATACCTGCACAAGACAAAGGTGCTTCAAAATTGCATAAAAGTAGTACTCAATTTGCCAGAAAGAAAATCACAATTTATGAGGGTTATGACAGGTCTTGTCTTTCTTTGTAATTTTAAATATAGCTTTTTTTTTGTAATATAGTGTGTGTGTGTTCGTGTATGTATGTATGTGTTTCACATATCATATATGAGTGCAATAATGTTGTTTCAGTGGTTAATTATCAACAAGATCCTGCCTGCAATCTGTAGATTATTTTACCTCTGCAAAGAGAATGATAATCTACTTTCCCATTCCTAGGGAGGAACGTCCTTCTGTGGGTTCATTGACCGCTCCAGGTCTGTACTAGTGATCTGGAACTATTTGCTGCTGTGGGCTTGCACATAGCTTTCGATCTTGACTAATGATCGGGAGCCAATCAACATAGTTCTCAGTCATGTGACCACCCATTTCAATTATAACCTTGTGATCACATAAGATTTTGTTAATAGAAACCTTCTAGTAATTGTTTACTACTAATAATAATATATTTGTGTGTGCGTATATGTATAATATAAGTTACTTTTTTTTCTTTTTCAATTGTACTCCTTTTTCCAGCTATGTTAGCATTAGTTTATGTCCTAGGCTTATTCGAAATTTTTTGACTCCAGTGAAATAACTGAATAGGCTGAAGAAAGAAGCTGATTGGTTGACACGCACCACTGTTCCACGTTCTGTCTATTATAACAAAATTCCAGGCAAAAATCATAACCACCTGATCTTGGTTATGTATGCATTCCGTTCTTTAACAGTTTCAGACATCTCTTATGTCTTAACAACCCTGATCCCCCACGAAATTTGGTAATGGTATTTACCTGTCAGATGAGTGACCATAAGAAAATCTACAGTAGCTGGCCAGGCTCTATCCACACAAACAGGGTGGATGGAGGAATCCCGCCCTCCCAGTACATTGTATTCTGACAGCTGCTAATTGAGAAAAAAATATTGTAGCATGTTCCTGGCCACACACTGATCCAGGCCTTGCTTAAGCAAGCAAATATTAATCAGTATATGGCTGACTTTACTAACTAGACAATAGACAGCAAAAAAGCAAGAACTCATTATTGAGGGCTTACCTGTTCTTGTACCTCTTGTAAGCAAAGTTCCAGTATCATGCAAAGCTGATGTAACCTATTTAGACAGTAAGGCTGGCCATACATTATACAATTTCCTTGTACAATTTTCCTTTTAGTGGCGGTTCACACAGGGGCAACCCGACTTACAGCGGGACTTTAAGGTGACTTCAGTGTGACTTGGAGCAACTTACAACACGACTTATTGTTGACTCCAGGACAGGTGACTTTGGCTGTGGCCAATCACAGAATAATCGGCTCTGTGGGAGGGAGAGGTTTGCCTCGGTAAACTATTTTCTTTTCCTGTAAAGTTGCTTCAGTTAAGATGGTGATCTGACTTTGGAGGCAACTTCAATTGAAATCTATGGGAACAAGTTGCCCAGAAGTCTCCTAGAAGTAGTACATGAACCTTTTCTGAAGTCGGAACGACTTCAGTAGTGTACATTAAGACGGCTCTCATTGACTAACATGGGATTTCTGATGTCAAGCGACTTGGGGTCTGGCAAGTCTGATCCCAAGTCGCTGTAGTGTGAACTGGCACTCAGGCAGCAACTTGCACCACATGGTTGAAGGTAAATCTAAAGAAAATTGAATAATAAATGGCCAGCCTTGTACTAGCTTTGTTTGAAATATGTTTTTTTTTATTTGGTGCATAACTGGATGAACGAGCAAAAGTTTATTTTATTTTTTATTATTTAAACTTTGTTTCCCAGAGCCTAAATGCTCCTGCAAAGTGAAGTTGCACATAACTCTTGGGAGTTATCACTAAGTGAAATTGTGACTGATGTGCCAGACTGAAGAATCTGCTGGTGCATGTCATGGGGATAGAGGTGGACCACAGTGTGGGATAGCAGACCTTGTGCCATTTCTCGCACATGGTGACAAATGATTGTTCTCCACAGTGTGTCTTGTAAACTGTCATGGAATAGTATTTCCCAGTTCACTCATCTACATCAAATGTATTTCTCATACAGCTATGTCACATTGTATTCCATCCAAACCATCAAATCTAATCCAATGTGTTTAGAACATAACCAGTTATATGGGTTGTTTCTAATTTCATAATAGAACTTCTGGCATTAATGCCTTCCTTGTTTTGTATCCTATCTGTCTGCCATACACAGATATTAATTATGAGTCATGTTTGAAGCAAGACTTGGATAACACGACAGACTTGGTTATGTGCAACTTATATATGTAGTGCTTTTACTTTGAAGTTTTGTAGACCTGCGGAATAACTTACTAGCTTTGGTACTTCTATCTTGTAAAATGTATTTCTGCATTAATTCCATAATCGTAATAATTCATGTTAGCACAAGCCTAAGCTTATTAGATATTCATGACTCCAGTCAAAATTAAATATTAAGCCCTGGAATACATACAAGGAGCACTATGTTCTGTTTTAGTTGCAGGGCTGCATGAAACTGTTGCGGCTAACATGATGTTCTGGTCTTAAGGGTCAGCAGAATATTACCGATCTTGTCACATTCACACAGGCGCCAGAGGGCATACAATGCAAATTGTGGAGGTGTTTCTGCTTCCGGGACGTACAGCTGCAGCATACAACTGTCCATAGTAATGAATGGCTGGTATACAGGTAACCATAAATCTCTGAATGGGATTTGTAGGCATTACAGCTGTGTGTGAGAACACATAAGTATGGCATATATTCACGTATAGGTAGTGTACAGCCAGCTATTACTATAAAAAAAGAAAAAATTGCGCCAATAAACAAATATAAAGTCCTTATATATAAAATAGGAAATAAAGTGCATATAATAAACGACACCCAAGTGATTGATACGATCCAGTTAACCGCCACCTTATGGACAGAGGCTTACCAGCAGGCAGTGGGTAAACGGCATATCACAGCTCCACAGCTGTTCACGGGATGAAGACTGGAGACAATATCAGCAGATGACAGGAAACAAGCAGCTCAAAATCCAGCTCAAACGGCCGCTCAGAGGCCAAACGGATGACAATGTTTGATTCTGAAGTGTGGTCTCATAGATGGTCCTCAATACAGGTGCAGGAACCGTCAACCATAATGAAAGAAACGAAGAGGCCGCACATAGTGTAAAACCATCAAGGAGATTTAATATCGAATAAAAAAACTACTTACAAACGAATATGAGATTCGATCATAAAACGAAAAATTGGATGCGATCCTAAAACGAATGCCGGCCGGCAACACGAGGAGCCTTTCCTCACAATGTCGAACGCGGTGGTGTCACTGCACGCCAATAGCCCAGACGCGTTTCGTCATAGAATGACGTTTTCTATCCCCATTGAAAACGTCATTCTATGACAAAGCGTCTGGGCTATTGGCGTGCAGTGACGCCACCGCGTTCGACGTTGTGAGGAAAGGCTCCTCGTGTTGCCGGCCGGCATTCGTTTTAGGATCGCATCCAATTTTTCGTTTTATGATCGCATCTCATATTCATTTGTAAGTAGTTTTTTTTATTCGATATAGAGCTGTGGAGCTGTGATATGCTGTTTACCCACTGCCTGCTGGTAAGCCTCTGTCCATAAGGTGGCGGTTCACTGGATCGTATCAATCACTTGGGTGTCGTTTATTATATGCACTTTTGTGGACTTTATTTCCTATTTATTTCCTATTTTATATATAAGGACTTTATATTTGTTTATTGGCGCAATTTTTTTTTTTTTTTATATGTTACTGTGATATGCACGCTTATTGCTGCCTTTGCTTTTTTGATATCACCATCACCTGTATTTTTTGGTTAGCGCAATTTTCTTTTTCTATTAGCTAATACTATAAGTGTAGAGCTATGTCTCCTGGACACGAAAATGCTTACAATTTACATTGTGTGACCTCATGTGCAATAGGTCTATAGTTCTGTGTCCAAGCATTTAAAGGGGTTGTAAAGGCACATTTTGTTTTTCCCTAAATAGCTTCCTTTACCTTAGCGCAGTCCACGTTCACTTACCTCATCCTTCGGTTTTGCTTTTAAATATCCCTATTTCCTCTGAGAAATCCTCACTTCCTGTTCTTCTATCTGTAACTACACACAGTAATGCAACACTTTCTCCCTGGTGTGGAGTGTTGTGCTCGCCCCCTCCCTTGAACTACAGGAGAGTCAGGACATTCTAACACAGTTCCTTTCTCTATCTGCAACATAGAGAGAAGAAATAAGGACATTTAAAAGCAAAATGGAAGGATGAGGTGAGAAAAAGGAGGACTGCACTACGGTAAAGGAAGCTATTTAGGAAAAACAAGTGCAAGTAAAGGCAAAACTTCACCCCTCTATGGTCCTGTTTACTATTATCATTGAAAGTGAAAGAAAATTCCAAATTGTGGGTTGTCCCCAGAAAAGTAATCGAGGGGAAATCTTCCGATGGAGACACTAGTTCTGGTGACCTGGGTGTCGCAATGAATTCCCTTAATTTGCAGGGATTTTCTCTCACTTCTTGTCTGGCTATGGGACAAAAAGTGGAGCGTATTCTCCGCCAATGTAACACTAATGGCAAAAAAATGTAATTGACAGTGCAGTTGACCCTTCCTTATTCTAAAAAGTTTTGGCTGGAGTTCTACTTTAAGCACAGAGGAAGTGCAGAGTGCATACATTTCTCGATTTTATAACCTATTTCTGGTGAGCTAATGTTTACTATAAACCATGCCAAGTTTTCAGCTTATCAATTATTTTTAGTATGTTATAAAAATGTATCCAAGTACTTGCTTAAGCCATTTGTGAACCTTGGGGAACTTCTTCTTCTTTTTTTTTTTTTTTTAGTGTGTGCAAAGAAAAATGCCCATAAACTGATTTTTATTTTTTATTTTTTCTACTTTTGCAGCTAAAGTGTAAACACCTACTTTTATATTTACGTGTTCCTGTTCACATAGCATAACTGGTTAAAAAATAAAATAGAGATGTTTAAATTGCTCCTTACCTTTTTTACTTGCTTAAAAATCCTACCTAGCTTTGCTTCTATCCATTATATAAAGTAAAGGCCTGTACACATTTTGTCCTGCTGCTTCAGTAAGAGTATTGTCACACCAGATGCAATGGGAATGCATCGGGTGTTTTCATTGCAGTCCCACTGCATGGCAAGGCAAAATGCTTTGTCTCCAGTGTGCCCACTTCACACAAATGCATTGTGGTGGTGTGTGGGCAGCGTGAACTTAATAAAAAGTCTGTGTCATTTCATGAAGAAAATAAAATGAAATGTGCAATGTGTCGAGATTGGCGCATTAGCACTGCTGTGATCCGGTGGTCAGACGGCGTACCAGCCACTGCGTTGTGATGCAGCGACTGTTGTGAATTGGCCCGAAGACTACACCAGTGGTCTCCAAACTGCGGCATTTTGCTTGACTTTATCCAGCCCTTGGAGCACTATCCTTCCCACTGAGACGAGACACTATTCTGCCATCTGACACCGACAGTGGAGCACCATTTCTCCCACTGACAACCACTAATGGGGCACTATTCCTCCCTATGATACCAATGATGGGGCACTATTCCTCCCCCTAATACCAGATTTTTAGTCCCACTGATAGCAGGAAAATTTCCACCCCCGGCTGGCCAAAGTCTGGCCCTCAGTCTGAAGGGACAATAAACCCTCCCTTTGTTTAGAATGTTTGGAGACCCCCGGACTACAGGATATAGTGAAGTAGACAAATTGGGAATATCTTGCTAATGAAGTCTGTGATTGAAACAAGAAAGGAATTCAAGTCATAACCTAGACAAGCTTACATATATATAGTAGACTGATGCTTTTAACTGTTTAAAGAAAATAAATATTTTTGAAACTGTTACAAAAGTTTAAATATATATATCATTTTAGTAAGAGTGGGTGCTCAGTGACTTGAGTAATTTAAATATGGGTAGGCCGTTTACTTTTGGCAGTTCAAAATGGCAAAGGGTCATCCTTTTTTGTTTGTTTTTTTTCTCTCCAGAGTACAAAGTTTTAATTAAACTGTCTCCTGAAAAGTGCAACGTATACACCTGAGTGTTATTTCTGCCGTCCCAGCTGCTTCCTTTAAAAACATAAGGCCTGGGAGTTGCACTGAGTAAGAGGGCATGCATCCCAGGAATTTTGGGAATTAATTTTCATGTTTCATCTAAGACATTTAATGGCATTTAATTTTGGCAAGTCAGTGCTAAATTTATCATATTTTTTATTTTTTTTTCCCTTGCAAGAAGTTTTGGGGTTAGTTTAAAAAAGTGTAATTTCTATGTACGGTAAAGGTTTTGCTCTTAACCAAAGCCTGGGAAGGAGAATTATTTGGGTGTCTTCTGCTAGGATTATGCTTTGATTTTGCTTATTTCTTTCATACCTTTTTACTTATATGCATGTAACTTATTATGTGTTTTGTATTGGATTTTGCTGAGCAGAATATATGTTGACATTCATTTTGTAGTTCAGCCAACACCCAACTAACTCTAAACCTACTGGCAGCCACATTCTAAAACAAATCTATCTAGCTCTGTAAAGAAAAAATCGCTATACTTACCTATTCTTCTGCAGCCATTCCGGTCCAGTCCCATCCTGCGCTGACAATGAAAGCCCCAAAGTAACTCTATGGGTGACATCATTTTCCAGCAGTTATTATTCTCTACTGCACACGGCATCCACCTCTGGAGACTGGGTCAGCTTCAGAAAAGGTATGTATAGCGATTTCTTCCTTACAGAGCTAGATTATTTTTAGAATGAGGCTGCAAGTATATTTAGAGTTGGTTAGGTTTTGGGTGAAATCCGATTTCCTATTGTAAGGGACTAAAATATCGGTGATTTCTAGAAGTATCTTGCAATGTTTCTTGTCTCCTGCAGCATATATGCAGACTTTAATCATGGACTTCAGCATGCTGGCAGTCTGAGCATTTAATGTAGCATGCCGGCAGTTTGACAATTGTACTTTTAGCATGCTTTTAGCCTCTGAATATCTACTGTAGGATGCCAGCAGGCTCTGACATTTCCTGTGGCATGCTCGCAGTCTCTGACCATCTTCTGAAGCATGCCTTCACTTCCTTGTCCAGCTCCTGAAGCATGCCTGCACACTGACCAGCTCCTGTAGCTTGCCCACTGTCTGACAGTTTCATGTAGCAATACATATACTGATTATTATTGTATAATGCTCGTCGAGCAATAAAATATATAAAAAAAAAATAAAAAAAAAAGATTTTGCAAATAAGTTATTTTTTTCTTTCACTAATGTGCGCTCATAGGCTGCACTGATGAGGTTGCACTGATGGGCACCAATAGGCAGCGGTTATGAAATCAAACTTGCACCATTTCGATCCTGCAGCAGTGTGAACCTAGGCTAAAAAGCAACAAACCTTCATCCCAACTATGAGTTGGTCTAGTTTGTCCAGTGTTCCAAGCTTTGTGGTGTCAGGTTAAGTGAGTGCTGTAAGTGCACATACTGGAATTTGAAGGAATGCAGCCCACTTGTTAAATCCAGTAAAACAGCTTGAATATTATTTTTTTCTTTCCAAGTCTGTCTCCGCATGTTTCTCCTCAAACAAATATTCCATAGAAACTGCATGATTAGGACTCCAATCAACTTTTGAGGGCAAAGAGCACAGTGTAAATATAAACTGGAACATTTTCACATGAAAATAGCATTACAGTGCTAAGGCCATTACTATGACCTCTCTCTGATTTTCATGGTTTTTCTTTTAGCAGGGATTTGGACTGGAGGACACAGTATGGGAACAGTACACGGTCACATTACACAAGGTAAAACTCTCTACTTTTTGTGTGCTATGGTTTTCTATTCAATTTTTAATAGCGATACTGTAGTGGTATGTTGACCTTCAGCGTTTTATTTAGTTGAATAGGATAGAGACCTTCACAAACACATGTTCATTAATCAGCACATAATACTGTATGTGTTTTCAATGTGCTCTTACTACAAAATGACTGCTGAACACATTTCCTGCTAGCTCTTGAGCAAATTTAACAGTGCTCTCTTTAAAGTGGAATTAAACTCTTAATCAACATTATTTGTAATACTTCTGCTGCTAGCATTGGTTAATAGATGGGAAGGTATATCATAATTTCTTTAACTTTTTTTTGTAACAATTCCTGAGTTGCTTACTGGTTTCTGGCCTAGGCCAAATTGATGTCCTACATCCTAGGAGCATCCATGTTTTTTTATCAGGAGGAGGGGCTTTCTTAGCTAAGCACAAGCATCTGTCTACATGCCTGAGTTAAGGGCAGGTGGATTCCAGGAAGAAAATGCTATATGAAGCAGCTGCCCTTACTCAATATGACCATGGCTAGAAATGCAAGAGGAATGTTTAAGTGATTTTGCAACCAAATAAAGCAAGGAGACATGGATCGGAGAGTTTGCTTTTCATATTAAAAATAATTGCAATGGCATATTTACCTTGTGCTCAGATACAGTTAAGTTCCGCTTTAAGTAGGTGTGGCCCTCGGTAGACATAATGTGACAGTGTAAGTAAGCCTATTCTCCTGCACCAAGTCAAGCTTCCAGTACCAAATAAGCCCTGCATTCTCATTGAAAAGCTCCAACTCCCAATACTATGACATGGACAAATGGGTGAGTTTGCTTTTAATATGAAATGTGAATTAAATTGTGTTTTTTTTTTTTTTGTGCTCAGATACAGTTTAGTTCCAATTTTTCCCTTCACTGCCAGGCACTTGGAAGTGATTGGGCAGTCTTACAACTGCCAGAATCCCTTCCACAAGAAAGCTGGCAGTCAGAATATAAACTAGCTCTAGCACCCACAAGTCAGTGTACATGCCCTGGTGCCAAAGCAATGGCATACATCAGTAGCGGTGAGGTTATTGCGTATATATTTTAGCTTTTGCCTTTGCGACTGCCCTCCTCCTGGTGTTGATAGGGTGGGGGGGGGGGGTAGGGCTGTGTGTGTGTATATGTGTGTGTGTTGTATTATTATTTAAAATTGTGTGCTCATAAGTTTACCTACCCTGGCAGAATTCTAATTCTTGGCCATTTTTCGGAGAATATTAATAACACAAAAAAAATCTTGGACTCATGGTTAGTGTTTGGCTGAAGCCATTTATTACCGATCATTTTTTTTTTTTTACTCCATAGTGACGACAATAACTACCCAAATATCACTGATCAAAAGTTTACATACCCTGGTGACATGGGCTTAATAACATGCACACAAGTTGAAACAAAGGGGTTTGAATGGCTATTAAAGGTAACAATCCTCACGTGTGATCTGTTTGCTTGTAATTGGTGTGTGTGTGTGTGTGTGTGTGTGTGTGTGTGTATACAAGGTCAATGAGTTTCTGGACTCCTGACAGACCCTTGCATCTTTCATCCAGTGCTGCACTGACATTTCTGGATTCTGACTCATGGGTAAAGCAAAAGAATTGGTTAAAGGATCTGCGGGAAAAAGTAGTTGAACTGTATAAAACAGGAAAGGGATATAAAGAGATATCCAGGGAATTGAGAATGCCAATCGGCAGTGTTCAAATTCTAATCAAGAAGTGGAAAATGAGTGGTTCTGTTGAAACCAAACCACGGTGCCAGGAAAATTGTTTGGGATGCAATGAAAACCCACAAATAACTTCAGGTGAAATACATGACTCTAAAAACAGAAACCTGGGCTGCATGGTCGAGTCGCCAGAGGAAAGCCATTACTATGCAAATGCCACAAAGTATCCTGCTTACAATACACTAATTGGCACAGAGACAAGCCTCAAACCTACCGTCATTTGGAGTGATGAGACCAAAACTGAGCCTTTTGGCCACAACCATAACATCTGGGGAGGAGTTAACAAGGCCTATGGTGAAAGGTGCACCATTCCTACTGTGAAGCACGGCGGTGTGTGAGCTACAAAAGCACAGGAAATTTGGTTAAAATTGATGGCAAGATAAATGCAGTATGTTATCAAAAAATAATGAAGGACCATTTGCATTCATCAGCCGGAAGCTGCGCATGGGATGTACTTGGACATTTCAACATGACAATGATCCAAAATACAAGGCCAAGTCAACCTGTCATTGGCTACAACAGAATAAAGTAAAGGTTCGGGAGTTGCTATCTCAGTCTCCTGTCCTCAATATCATTGAGCTTCTCTGGAGAGATCTCAAACGTGCAGTTCATGCAAGAATTTACAGGAACTGGAGGCTTTTTGCCAAGAGGAATGGACAGATTATTATCTAAGAAGATGGTCTCATCTACACATACTACAAAAGACTTCATGCTGTCATTGACGTTAAAGGGGGCAATACACAGTATTAAAGGGGTTGTAAAGGCTTTTTTTTTTTTTCTAAATGGGTTTCTTTAACCACTTGCTTACTGGGCACATATACCCCCCTCCTGACTAGGTGAAATTTCAGCTTCCGGCACTGCGTCGCTTTAACTGACAATTGCACACGTGGCTCCCAAACAAAATTGACGTTTTTATTTCCCCACAAGTAGAGCTTTCTTTTGGTGGTATTTGATCACGTCTGCGGTTTTTTTATTTGCTATTTAAACAAAAAAGAGCGAAACAATTTTTTTTCTTGTTGCTATAATAAATAGCCCAATTAAATTTTTATTTTTTTTTAAACTTTTTTTTTTTCTCTGTCTAGGCGGATACGTATGCTTCTACAAAAAAACGCAATAAGCGACCTGGTTTGTGCAAAAGTTATAGAGCCTACAAAATAGGGGACAGAATTTTATCTATAATTTTTTTTTTTTTTTATTATTTTTTTTTTTTTACACTAGTAATGGCGGCAATCTGTGATTTTTATTGGGACTGCGACATTATGGCGGACATATCGGACACTTGACATATTTTTGGCACCATTCACATTTATACTGCGATCAGTGCTAAAAATATGCACTAATTACTGTATAAATGTGACTGCCATTGAAGGGGTTAATACTAGGGGTTAAGGAAGGGATTAAATGTGTACCCTGCATAGTATTCTAACTGTGGGGGAAGGGGACTGACTGGGGGAGGTGACTGTGGGGGAAGGGGACTGACTGGGGGAGGTGACTGATCTGTGTCCCTATGTACAAGGGACACAGCATCGGTCTCCTCTCTCCCTGACAGGACGTGGATCTGTGTGTTTACACACACAGATCCACGTCCTTGTCTCTGTAACCGCTGATCGCGGGTGCCTGGCGGACATCGCGGCCGCCAGAAACGCATATCGGCATCCCGGTGACAAGGCGGGCATGCACGCGCCGCCGTCGGGGGCAATCGCGTCCCCCAGTGGCTGGAGGCCGTATATAGACGGCCTCCCAGAGATTTAGATCCACCCTGCGTCAGAAAGTGGTTAAGCTAGTGCATTGTTGGATCACCTACCTTTTTCCTTCGATTTCCCTTCTAAATGTTTTTTTTCTTTTGTCTAAATTTCTCGCTTCCTGTTTCTCCTCAGTAAGCTTGCCCCCATCATCAGAGCTGTTCTGACTGAAGGTTAATCGGTCAGAACAGCTTATTGAGGAGGAACAGGAAGTGAGAAATTCAGACAAAGAAAATAAACATTTAGAAGGGAAATCGAAGGAAAAGGTAAGTGAACCAACAATGCACTAGCTTAAAGGAGCCTATTTCGAAAATAAAAAACAAACCTTTACAACCCCTTTAAGAACTGGGGTATGTAAACTTTTTTGATCAGGGTCATTTGGGTAGTTTGTGTTATGATTTCAAAAGTGTAAACAGTAGATTGATAATTAATGGCTTTAGCCAAACACTAACCGTGAGTGAGAAAAGTTTTTGTGGTGGTGTTCATATTCTCTGAAAAACGGCCAAGAAATCGTAAATTCTGACAGGGTATGTAAACATTTGAGCACAACTGTGTGTGTGTGTGTGTGTATAGTCTATACATTTTGGGCCAGATTCAGAGAGCGATTACACCGGCGTAACAGGAGATGCGCGGCGTAAGTCTGTGCGCGTGCGTTTCGATGCACGGCATCCCCAAAACGAGATACGCAATAAATCTACTTTTTTTTTGTCCAGCGTAATTTCGTTAGACAGGCGCATCCGTCCGCGCAAAACTGCGCTAGGCACACCATTGATTTGCTATTCAAATATGCTAATGAGGGAGTTACGGGGATCCACAAAAGAACGTTGGTGCAGCGCAGGCTGAGCGCAACAGCAAATTGCCCTGTCTAAAATTAGACCATATAAAAGCTGGTCTAAAATTACAAAATTCGTCTACATGTCAGGTAAAGCAACACTGTTAGTGAGGAGCTGAGCAGTCACACATGTTGCCCAACAAACTGTATGCCAACATGCCAGTGGCATCCATGCTCATAGCTATACTACTGACTTTAGATGAGCAAAGGAGGAGGGCACTGAGGAGGTCACAGGATTTTTATTTTTTTTCTAAATTATTATTTTTTGCTTATATAAACTTTTCAATCTAATACAATATTCTTAGCTGATACAAGCCCCTCACTCTTCACAGGAGAGGATATATCACACACGCATAGACATCTTTGGCATGGGTGATTCTGAGGTGTCTTGCATCTTCAGATTCACCCCTCATGCCATCATGGAATTAACCACAACCCTGCAGGAGGACATCACCAGCCCAACACATGACACTACCCATGACACCCATGACAGCTACATATACAATCAGAGCCCCATCCCCACAGATTGCGAACAGAACATGTATGGGGACAGCTGGCTGGTTGGTGAGTGACATGGGTGGCAGGCATGACTGCCCCCCCCCCCCATGATGCACACATCACAAGGGGCACATGCACTACTAACATCCTCCTGTCTTTTCCCTTCAAGGTGACTCTGCATATGCACTGGGACCCCATCTCATGACCCCATCTCATGCCAGCTCACATTATGCATCTTTGCACGTTAAACACACACATTAATCATGGCACAATGAGAATGCATGCATGCACACCACTGTGGTCCCTAGCACACACACACCACATCCTCATCACATTGGATTGGCACCAGTCCACCATGCAGGCCTTGTGAGCAGCAACGCCACGCCAAGGCTCCAATTATGTCACTGTACATTCATACACCATTCACACGGACCTGGGGATCACTTCTCCCTGGTCCTGGGGAACCCTTATCCACCAAAATTGAGGGTGACACCCCTTTTCCCGCAGGAATGTCACCCCCACATTCCCAAATCATACACAAACAGAACCAAAAAAAATGACCAGCGAAAATAAAAAATGGCCATCAAAAATATAATTTAAACAAAATAACAACAAAGAAAACACATAAAAGACAAAAATCACTCTCAAAGACACGTCACAAACAAACAAACGCTAATAAACAGAACAAAAGCACCTTGCTCTATAGGGAGGGATACAAATGGCTGTACTTTTGCAAAGGAAGTGCGTTTTGTCTCTGTCTATTTATGCTGTTTGCGTAGTTCACTAATTTGCCCTAGTCCACTTACAATTTCACTGATTGCGCCGTTCCCGAGTTGTGAGCATGCGCACAGAGGTGCTGACCATGGTCTGCTTCAAGCGCGCATGCCGGCCGGCCCTTCATTTGTATGGGATCACGGCTCATTTCAATGTAACGCGCCCACGTCCTTCCCAATTTGTATTACTCTGCCTTACGCCTCTGAAATAACGTTGCGCAGGCGCAAATTTCTGCGTACAAGTGACGAGAATAGGGTGATTGCGCGGCTATATTGCGCCAGTCTAACGTAAAGGCGGTGCGCTACGCCGGTCCAATAATGCGCAGATGTACCTGAATCTGGCCCTTTGTGTTTGTAATATCATAGGTTATATTTAATGTATCAAAATTTAATTTGATTTTTCTGCATGCATTGCTTTGTGGTCATTCGCAATTAAACAGTATGGCAAGTCTGTTGGCTTTGATCAAGCCCTGGTGATTCTCGCCTCTGTTCTTATATGGAATTTCATATATATTAATTTAAATTTGCTGGTTGGTAAATTAGGCCTTCCCTCTGATGCGGTCTCCTTGCCCTGCCTGGACAGTTGCTCTCTGTAAACGACAAGCTTTTTTTAACACTTAAAGCGCTGTTCCGCCCAATTTTTTATTATTTTAAACCAGCTGCTGCACATATTGCAGCTGGTTTTTAATAGGACACTTGCCTGTCCTGGAGTCCAGCGATGTCGGCACCGCATCTGATGTTTCCTTCAGCTTTTGGTAAGGTTCCCCTGCACTGTAGCCATTCGGTTTCACGCTGGGAACCCTACTGCGCATGGCCCAGCAGCAGAAGGCGAAAGTCCCAGCCGTGACGTTAATATCCACGGCTGAGGCTCCCAGAAGTTGGAAAGGATACCTGTCAATGTTTTTTTATACTATAAGGCTCCATGCACATAGAACCTGATAAAACTGCAGTTTATTGGCATTTTGGCTTTTTTTCTTTTAAAAGCTTATAAACTGAACTCTGTTGGCCTATGTGCCCATGCACATATAGGCGTTTTTTTTAGTGTTAATGAGCTTTGGAGTTTATTGGCTTTTTTCTGAACGAAAAAAAAAAATAAAAGCTAAAAAGCACTACACTGAAAAACGCTAATACACGCTATTGCAAAAATGCTAAATGTTGAAAGCTACTGCGTTTTTTTTTTTATAGCTTTTTTTTTTTAGCTTCTGTGTGCATGGAGCCTAAGTGGTAACCAGTTTTTTTTTTTTTTCATAGTAGATAAACACAGGTCACTGCTAGGGCGTGTAGTTGTTTTCTATGAGCCCTGTTCACGCCACAGTGCTGGTGTCATGTTGTGGTAAAATGCAGCATTTTTACATAGCACAATGGATTGTACCGCATGTCATCACAAAGTGACATGAGTGAAGTGTCCCTACATGACACTTCAAATACAATTTAAGAATAAAGTGTGATATGTTGAAATGTATTTGTTCAGTACAGACACATCTGTGTCATGTACAATTGATGGAAATTATATTGGTTTATAAAGCGTTTTTTGGTCCTCAATCATGCTTATGCTAATGAATATTATTTCTACTTTGTTACCTAGGATCCAAAAAAAGGATTTGGCATTGCGGTTTCTGGAGGGAGAGACAATCCACATTTTAATAATGGGGACAACTCCATTGTGATTTCAGATGTGCTTTTAGGAGGACCTGCAGATGGTTGCCTACAGTAAGTGTTTTTTTTTTTTTCTTTTTCTTTTTTGAAAAACTTTTTTTTTTTTTTTTTTTTCTCACCAGGAAACCTATGTCTACCTAGATATTTGGTTATAGGACATTGATCAATTCTTTAATTCCACAATATCTTTTAGATTAGAGCTGACGTTTTATAATTAGTTACTTTAATATTTCATTATTTCCTACTCTTTTTGTCTTCATTATTCTTGTAAAGGATAGTTTTAGATAATACCAACTCTTTTCCAGTAAGCTGACTAATGTATGAACATATTTCTCAAGAAGGGTGTTTGTACTGCCCTGGCATTTTAGGGGCTCAGATAATGATAGGCAGTCAGTGTATTGGGACTGATTAATTTTCATTGGGACTGATTAATTTTCATATACAGGTACCACAGACTAAGAAATTAATTTTGGTCTAAATTTATGACAAAAGATTAATTATTTGCAAAATTGTCTAACAGACTATGTGTTTTTTTTTTTTGTTTTTTTTGTTAAATTGTTGGTATATTGTTGTTCCTTATATAGTATATACAGTAGTGTTGCATGACTGAATTAATCATCATTAAAGTTTTGACTGCACTGAAAGTTGAAAAATTGCCTGGGCAGGAAGGGGGTAAAAGTGTCTGGTCTCGAGATGGTCAAGATTGAGAGCCTCCTTCCCTCGCAAGGTGGTTTTGGCTTTTCACCTTAACCAAGACACTGTATATTTTGTCCAGCCCCAGTACCTTGGCAGGTGATTTCCCTTCATTGACTTGATGTAGTTTGCGCTATGTGTGGCTACCTCAAAGCCACGGTCTCTAATAGAAAGGCTGACTCTCCGGTCTCTATTAGAAAGGCTAAACCTCTCCTTATTCCAGATGGCCCTCATAAAAGGGGAACCTGCTTCTCATTCAACCATTTCTCGGCAGTTTGATAAATTCATTATTGAAACTTTTGGTCTTAAATTGCTGGTTCCACCCTTTTTCTTGTCGGGCACATTCTACTATATCCGAGAGTAGTTTTTGGCATCGAGCAACTGTTTCTCATATTTGCAATTGCGATTTACTAGATAGGTATTACTTATTAAGCCAGCATTAGTATTACCGGTAGTTCCTTCAGGAGGCTCTTTTGAGCTACAGTCCCAGCTTGTTTATTGTATGGCATATTTGGGTTTTTGTTTGCTGTGTTGACCATCTCTCAGTTGGACTGCTTTTGGACATACCAACTGAATCCTGTGTCCCCTAGTGAACAAGAAAGAGAAAAAAAAATATTTTGTATTCACCACAAAATCCTTTTCTGGGATGAACAAAACTGAGGCATACTGGAAGGAGGAGGAGTTGTACTAAGCTGGTCACAATTTTTTGTTTGGTGTCCAAATTCTCCTTGGTATAACCTAAATGTCTTTAATGAACTCCAAGAAAAGGATATTACAAGTGCAAAAACATTTTTTTTATTTTTTTTATGACTTTGAACACTGCCTCAAAATACCATGATGTGTTACTTTGGAATGTTCATGCCTCCCATTTCACCAATTATTAGATTTTTTTTTTTTTTTTGTATAAAACTAGACCTGTAATGTTGGGTATGTATATACTATTTTTTTTTTTTTTTTGATTAGAGTGTTTGTCAAAGTTCTTGTTCTTTTATAGAACTCAATGGTGATTTTTCTCAAAAATAAATAAAATAACTAATTATAATGGATAAAATAAAATGGGATCTATAATCTTGTAATTGCTTAAATTTGCTAAACAGAACTATGGCATTTAAAAGTCATATAATATAATTTTTTAATACCTACACATAAGCCATAGTTATGATTTTATATGTTTGCTTAGCAGAGAAAAATGACAAGACATGGTCCCACCTAATACAATTAAAGATGGAAGCATCTTCCTCTGAGTCAGCTTGGAGCTGAGAGTTTTCATGCCTTAGCAATCTTGCTAAGTAGTAGTACTCATAAATACTTGCGTGCTATCAGCTAATAAAATTATTTATAGCACTAGAATAAAACAATAGCCAAATTTAAGATTTTTCTGCTAAGAGCAACTTTTTTTTTATGACACTTTCAGAGAGAACGACCGTGTTCTTATGGTAAATGGGACCCCTCTGGAGAATGTGCCACATTCGTTTGCAGTACAGCAACTAAGAAAATGTGGGAAAACAGCTGTCCTGGTAAATATAAGCATTATATTCTAATCATTTAATTTTTGTTTATAAATGGTGTAAAAAAAGGTTAATACCCTAGGATATTGTGCTTTTGCAAAGAATGTCTAAACGGCACCTTTTGAAAATGTGTATTACAGATAATGACATAATTAGACTCTAGCTAATCGGTGTGCCAAGACTCCCAGTAACAGAAACAAATTGGGCAAATTGTAGTCTACTGGTTGTATTCTCTTGTCATATAAGGGAAGTGTAAAGGAGAGCTGGAATCATTTTAATTTTATTGCTGCCTTTTGAGTCCCAGTGGACCTTAGGGTACCAATTTTCAGGAACAGTGTGAAGTTCAACGGCACAGGCAGCAGGAAAATTAAGTGTTTCCTCCCTCCTTTCCAAGTATGTACTTCCTTCATATAATTTGCTTCTATGACAAGGTCTTGTCTGTCTGTGGGATTTTATTCTGGTCTTTGGCTAGTATGGTGAAATGCATGGAATTTGGAATTTGTACCTAAACCAAAAGAGTTATCTACTGGTAGACTACATTTAGAACAAAGAAAATTCTATTGCAATATTAACAAGTTTTGATTACTGCATGGCTTTACTGTAGTGCTTGCTGGTAAAAAACAAGTAAAACTTGTTTTTAAAAATAAGCTTTAACAGGTATGTTCCTGGATTGACAACCACAACTGACACAATATAATACAGGCCTCTTAATCCTTACAATGGTAAAAAGCATAGAATAGGTAGGAACCTAAGGCATATTTGCCTCTGCCTCCCTCACACTGCTAGACTTTTTACCAGCTGCATGTTTTTATACGGTTTGCTTGCTCCTGAAAATAGAAAATGTGCAAGTGGCTTTAGTTGCCATTACCTTGTAGATGAGTGGTCTTTTACAACCAGGATTGCTCATTCTCCAGCCTTAGGCAAAGCATGTAGAGTGCTATCATTATGTAGCTATGGTAGGATGACTTCCAAACTTCTAGTATGTTTTGTTTGATATTTTGTATGTTCTGAAGCTATTAATCTGACCTTTCTGATGCACACAATGTAATTTGTACATTCCTTGGCATCATCTAAAAAGCAGCAGCTGAGTGAATCTCCAAATGCTGATTCTAATACTCTCCTTGGAAGAATTGGCAGACGGTGACTCAATCCTAATGACATCTTGCAGATCATAGAAAGCTTTTTAGTCCAAAAATGTGTGCAGATCATAACAGTTGAACATCAGATGGGTAAAAAATCTGTGTCTAGATTCCACAGAATGCAGTACATGTAGAGAATGAAGGCTAAAGCATGAAAAAGAAGGGTGAGTCTAAGTACAGTGAGGTAGGGACAAAATTATTTAAAGACATGTGTAACATACATCCCGTCAAAATCAAGGTTTTCAAATATTAAACAATTAAGAATCGAGTCCAAACATTAAGTAAAGACTGCATTCCAGGAACACCTGAAAATAAGAAATGGAAAAACAAGAGAATAATAATGCAAACTTTAACATGCTGTAAAACTCGAGTCACTACTGGTGTTGGTAAGATGGCACATAAGACAATCCATGAATCTATCTTCTGAGGGGAAGGCAGCATTCCTTCTTACCTCCCTTTTGAATCAAGTCCTTGGGGTAGAAGACAAATCCTCTTCCCTTTGGCAAAAGACATACCCGTTTATTGAAAAAGCCTTAGAGGCTCGCTGCTCCATCCTTAATTATCTTGACTTCTACTTTTCGAACCTTTCCCTCATTACTTGGCGCAGTCTTTGTAATGAGGTCCGTAGGCCAATGGTTGTGTGCATCCTTTTTATTTCAAGAGAACTACCATGTTTCCCCGAAAATAAGACACCGTCTTATATTTTTTTTTCCTCAAGAAATCACACTATGGCTTATTTTCGGGGGGTGTCCTATTTTTATTACAGAAAATAAAGGTTGCCTACCTGAACCACACTTGCGCTTCTTAGCATTTCCTCTGTCCACTTGTAGACTGAGATTATCGTATTCTGCACGCCATTTTTGGACCATTCGGATATACAACTTCTTCTCTTTGCACTCATCTTGTCTGGCTGTACAGAAAGATAGGCCAGCAAAGCTGATGTGGAGCAAAGTGGAGCTGGGGTGATCTCTTTGGGCTCAGTAGCAGCTTTTCCCCCTATCCCCTGGTGTTTGTGTGGGGTGAGAGAGGGGTTTGCTGGTCGGTGCTGGGAGAAGCTTTACAGCTTTACACAGCGTTCTTCTCCTCACTTCAGTTACAGTACTGTACGCCTATCACGTGTTGTTTCCCGCGCCGTTACGCATACGACACTACGTCTTATTATCGGAGATTCGCCACGTCTTATTTTCGGAGATTCGACACTACATCGCTACGTCTTATTTTAGGAGGGGTGTCTTATATTTCGATCTTGTGCCGAAATCCCGCTACGGCTTATTTTCAGAGTACGTCTTATTTTCGGGGAAACACGGTATAATGCCTTCTTGCAGGTTGGGTTTGCCATGACCTTTTTAGGCTCCATTCACACCTAGGCGTATTTACGCCCGACGATTGGATACGCTGGAGGGGAGAAATACCATGGAGATGGTTCACATCTCCATGCTGAACGCCTAAAGCTCAAAACAAGTCCCGGACCCTTTTTTCAGGCAGCTTCAGTGCTCGGCATAGGAGATGTGGACCTGGGGGTTCAATTTGGGTTAAAATCGTGGCGTTTTGTCGCCGCAATTTGCGGGACAAAACGCAGCAATAAGGTGTGAACGCAGCCTAAAGGTTGCAAAGGTACTTCTTCCAATGATTCCAGAAGACATTGGCAAGGTGCTAAGCTAGCAGTGCATTGATGTAATGGCGACTTGGAGCTACAAGGGGACTTTTTTTTTCCCCCTCACCAAACAGACTGGACTTCCTTTATTTGACCACAAAGTACTGTAACTTGTGATTTAATCATTGTGTTCAAAATGTAGAAGCTGGCTAGCCTTGCAAAGAATTTGGTCCCTTTGATATGTTATCAAACTCCTGTGAGTATCTCCTATGGTATTTGATGTTGAACACATCAAATACCCATTCTTGGGAATTTTCCTTGATGGTGGTAGGCCTTTTATAGATGTGCCATCCACGACACTTTTTATGGTCCTTGGTATTGGTTGAAAATTGATGAGCAACATGGATAAGTCTTCCAATAACAGAAGACCACTTCGAAAAGCATTCAGAAATTTGAACTCTGCTTCATCTTTGAGTGTTGAGTGTAACAGTATTGCCTCTAATTTCCTTTTTAGACTCAGGATTACCTATTAAAATGCAGAACCAGTACAAATTGTGATGGGTTCATCGTTTTTTTAAAACTATTAGTATCTGAAGAAGTTTTTTGTTGTCTTCTCAAATAATAAAAAAAGTGTAACGTTTGAATGTCAGACATAACAGCAACTGGTTCTTGTCTGTAGCGGAGCAAAACTCGTATAAGTTTGATCAGATTAGGTATGGAAGGAAGGACATTGTTGAGGGAAACACTGTCATATTGAGCACTTGAATTGAAGACCACCCTAGTTATTATTATACATGATTTGTATAGTGCCAACAGCTTGCGCATCACTGTACAACATGAGGGCAGATGGTTACATCGTTTTACTAAGTCGTTCACGAATAGGGCATTGCGTAAGTGACGATCATGTCGTTTTGACGTCTGTTTCAATGACTCTTTCCTACGTGAGCTGGAGCATGCGCACTGGGCTTTTTTCCCGGCCGGCGCATGCGCAGTTCGATCGACGCGGGGCCGCGCTTAATTTAAATACAAGCCACCCCCTTTGAATTATGCGGGGATACGCAGGGCCATTAACACTATGCAGCCGCAACTTACGGAGCAAGTGCTTGGAGAATACGGCACTTGCTCTGTTAAGTTGCGGCGGCGTAGTGTAAATGGCTTACGATACGCCGCCGCAGAATAGAGTAAATATGTTTAGTGGAGGCTAAATCATGAAGTAGGGTGGGACTAGCTACAAAGTGAGGTAAAGACATAATTATTTAAAGGCCAACAATGTATTTTTTTTTTTTTTTTTTTTTTTTTACGGTCGGATGTTTCTTATATGTACGGTATCTTGTCTAGCTATCTACACTCCAATTGCATTAGTCGCAATCAGTCTGTAACTTTTCTGTTACTTTTCAACTTCTATTCTTATTAGACCTATGCAGAAGTGTACCCAGAGTCCTTTTGTAATCCTTATTCTTTGTTGATTCCACATATTGGGATCCAAGATTTGTGTCCTCAGGCGAGGATCGGGTCTTAGTTTTGATTGGGTGGTAGACCCTCTCACTGCTTGGGCTCTGTTTTTCGCCTGGGTCCATGGCCAAGAGGGAATTTTTCCCCCTTACTGGACCGATTTATTTCAGGGTTTCTGTCCTGATTTTGTCTTGAGGAATGGTAATTTTTGTATACACACAGAACATGGGATTTGTGCACATATTTATCATGACTATGGGAAAAAAAATACCAGAATAAAATGTATTTTTTATGTCATTTCCATTTATACTTATTTTTCATTAAAATATTGTGCTTGGTGTTTTAACCTTGAGGGGTTACTGTTAAAGTACATTTTTTAACCTGTTACTGGAATGTTTACAGGTAGTAAGAAGACCACGAAGGGTCCAAATGGTGGTTCCAAGCAAATCTGAGCCTGCTTTGGATATAATGGGTGACTATACAGAATTTGAAAATCGAACAGCCTACAATGCATATAGTGACAGAAGCTTAGATCCAAGCCCAGGCTATAGAAGAGACCAGGAAAGGGGTCCTTATGAAAGAGATCAACGAGGATATGGAGCCCGTGCAAAAAGTGTTGACCAAGATCTTAATGTTGGTTATGGACTCGGGCAAGAATATAGTCGTGGCAGAAGTATGGAACGAGGCCTTGATAATGAACAGAACTACCGAACCGACCGTGGCAGAAGCATAGACCGCGGTCTGGATGAGGACCATGGGTACAGAAGGGAAAGAAGTCGAGGCAGGAGTCTTGACCGAGACTTGGATGACCCGCGAAGCTATGGAAGGGATAGCAGTCGTGGAAGGACCTTGGGTAGAGATGACCACTATGATAGAAATGTACAATATAGCCCAGACAGAGGTTATGGCAGAAGGGCTTCTACTGAGCGCAAATATGAAAAAGAATTGCAGCGAAGTCGAGATAAACTTCAGTCTCGTAGCCCATCTCCTTCAGACACATCTACAAGTGTCCTTTTAACAAAGAAAAAGCCAAATGAAGGCAAGTTTTTATTTATTTATTTTTATTTTTTCTCTTCCCAATGTCATATTTTTCTGTCATTTGCAAGTGCCATTATGCATTTCATTTTGTATTCCAGAGTATGGGCTTCGGCTTGGAAGTCAGATTTACATTAAGGGATTGACGAGCACTGGCTTGGCAGCAAAAGACGGGAATTTGCATGAAGGGGATATTGTTCTCAAGGTAGTTAATACATCTGGTTTTCTTATTACGTATTTATTCTTAGATTCTGCTTGCACTGTTTTGTCACTATAAACTTGTTGGTTAAACACAAATCCTATTAGTTTAGATGACAGCTAAGTTATGTAGAATAAACGATTTAAATATGTATTTCATATTAAAACAAGCACTAGCTGTATGAAATGAACATGACATTTTAAATGAGATGGAACATCCTAAAAAGCCTGTGAAAGCTTGATGGAAATACGGTCTACAAGTAATGATGCCGTTTTAGGAAGACCAAAACTTTGTAAAATTGTTTTGCTTTTAGTACATCTTAAGATACATTTAAACTTCAAGCTATACAACACAAGTTAATTTCAGCTATGTGTTAATTTTTTTTCTCTTACAACTAGTATAGTTTGAATCTGTCTTGATCTTATTTTCCTGTAATTCCCCACAGAGCAGCACTTGGGGAGTTTTGCCCAGCATTTTGAACTAACCAAGGCTCTATTTATATTGCTGCTCACAATGCTGTCGTTTCAATACTGTGAACATGCTTACATTAGGGATGGTCTCAATTTGTTGCTGTTATTCATTATGTACTCCAAAGGTTTCGGCAGGCTGAATTGCAGTAAAGGACTTAAAGGAGAAGTAGGGCCCTGCTTTTGCAAATCGCAGGAGTGCACTTTGTTATGCACTCTTGTGACCCCCCCCCCCTTATTGAGCTGGTCCAGGTTCTGGAGAGATCCCGACTTTAATGTCAGGAACCACCCAAATGCCTGGACCGGCAGCTGGCTCAGCCTCTCGTGAGCCTCTGAGAGGCTGAGCCAATAGCTCCCGCTCCCTGCACAGCCTAGTACTCCAATAAGCGCTGAAGGGGCAGAGAGTGGTAACTTGCAAGTACAGTGCCTGCCGCCGAGAATGTGTTTATAGCACGACAGCATCGCGCTGATTCTCGGCGACAGGCTGCCGACATCTCGCACTCGCTGGAATAGTAAAAGCACATTGCAGCGAGTGCGTCATAGAAGCGACGGAGATCCGACGTGGATTCCCGCCAATTCTACACGTGGGCGGAGTTTGTTATGAATCTTGAGAAGGAAGTCCCCGCCGGATTTTAAATAAAAATCCGGCATGGGTTCCCCCCTCAGAAGCATAACGGGCCCTTAAATCTGGTATGGGTTGTAAGGAGACCCCCCCTACGCCGAAAAAACGGCGTGGGGGTCCCCCCACAATCCATACCAGACCCGTATCCAAAGCACGCCGGCCGGCCGGTCAGGAGGGAAGTGGGGGGCGAGCGAGCGCCCCCCCCCCCTCCTGAGCCGTACCGGGCAGCATGCCCTCAACATGGGGGGGTCAGGTGCTCTGGGGCAGGGGGCGCACTGCGGCCCCCCACCCCAGAGCTCCCTGTCCCCATGTTGATGAGGACAGGGCCCCTTCCCGACAACCCTGGCCGTTGGTTGTCGGGGTATGCGGGCGGGAGGCTTATCGGAATCTGGAAGCCCCCTTTAATAAGGGGGCCCCCAGATACCGGCCCCCCACCCTGAGTGAATGAGTATGGGGTACATTGTACCCCTACCCATTCACCTGCAAGAAAAGTGTAAACACAAATAAACCACACAGTGTATTGAAATATTTTATTAGTTGGCCGCCGGGGGGGGGGGGGGGGTGTGTATGATCGCTTTTATAAAAGCGCCCCCCTCCGGCGGGCTTCTGCGGGGGGTGGGTGCCGCTGTTCTTCACCGCCGTCTGGTTCTCTTCCGCCGCCGGGGGGGGCGCTTTGATAAAAGCGCCCACCACCCAGCGGGCTTCCTTCGACATCTTCGGCGGCGGGGGGGTCTTCTCCCACTCTCCGGGGTCTTCTCCGGCTCTCCGGGGGTCTTCTCCGGCTCTCCGGGGGTCTTCTCCGGCTCTCCGGGGGTCTTCTCCGGGGGTCTTCTCCGGCTCTCCGGGGGTCTTCTCCGGCTCTCCGGGGGTCTTCTTCTTCTCCAGGACTCGCCGCCGCTATCTTCATGTTAGCTCAATTACTGGCGGCGGCGAGTCCCCTCTTCTGTGACGTCTTCTTCTTCTTCTCTTCTCCAGATGTTGACGTGACGCTTCCTTCCGCTGTTATGGCTGGCGCGCGGCTCGCAGCGAGTTATATAGGCCTGTCTTGTGACGTCGCAGTCCCATCATGCTCCGGTAGGTACCACGTGCTACCTACCGGAGCATGATGGGACTGCGACGTCACAAGACAAAAAAAAAAGCGATCATACACACCCCCCCCCCCCGGCGGCCAACTAATAAAATATTTCAATACACTGTGTGGTTTATTTGTGTTTACACTTTTCTTGCAGGTGAATGGGTAGGGGTACAATGTACCCCATACTCATTCACTTAGGGTGGGGGGCCGGTATCTGGGGGCCCCCTTATTAAAGGGGGCTTCCAGATTCCGATAAGCCTCCCGCCCGCATACCCCGACAACCAACGGCCAGGGTTGTCGGGAAGGGGCCCTGTCCTCATCAACATGGGGACAGGGTGCTCTGGGGTGGGGGGCCGCAGTGCGCCCCCTGCCCCAGAGCACATGACCCCCCCATGTTGAGGGCATGCTGCCCGGTACGGCTCATAAGGGGGGGGGGGAGGCGCTCGCTCGCCCCCCACTCCTCCCCTCCTGACCGGCCGGCGTGCTTTGGATACGGGTCTGGTATGGATTGTGGGGGGACCCCCACACCGTTTTTTCGGCGTAGGGGGGGGTCTCCTTACAACCCATACCAGACCTAAGGGCCCGTTATGCTCCTAAGGGGGGAACCCATGCCGGATTTTTATTTAAAATCCGGCGGGGACTTCCTTCTCAGGATTCATAACAAACTCCGCCCACGTGTAGAATTAGCGGGAATCCGCGTCGGATCCCCGTCGCTTCTATGACGGCTTTGTCTCCATCGCGGCAAACCAGCTTGGCGCTGGCTCCCGCGATGGGGCTCGCAAGTGCTCAATCTCGCCGAGAAAGGGAGCGAGATTGACACAATATCGCGGTCAACCACTGTACCAGCTCTCTGGTCACTGAAGACCTAGAACTGTGCAATCAGTGGTCTTCGAACGATTGGTTCTCGGTCCTGGAGGCTGTGAAGGACAGCTGCAGCATTGGAGTGCTGCTGCATCTACCTAAGCAAGTATGAATGTTTATTTTTTCAGAAGCCCGCACTTCTCTTAAACATGTATCATATTCTGCAGATAGGTCCAGCACTTAGCTGTGCTGTCTTGCAGTAGTTTCTGGGTTGCAGGACTGCCTGAACATAATTCAAATCCTAAAATTTATTTTGAATATTAACTTTTTGCCTGGAATTCAGCTTGACATAGGCCATTTTCACTCTATAAACTATTTGTGGGCTTGTGGTCATATAGGCTAATTGTTGTGAAACATGCAGGCTGTCAAAGCAGACCTCTCGTGAAAATGCTGCTTCATGTCTGACAGGGTAGGTTTTCCTTTACTTCTGGGATATTGGTTCAGTTGGCGTTTTCAGATCTGCTATTGCTTATGACTTTTGGAAAATCTTTCTTTATTTATATTCCCTGATCTTCCCACCTTGTGTTGCCATCAGTATTTATTTTGGCAGAAAATCTCGATTTTTATAGTTTTAGTCTCAGTCCTAGGGCTAAAATGGCATTTGCGTTTTAGTCCCATTTTAGTCTTCTGGAAGTGTTTTAGTCGACTATATCTCCAGTACATTTTAGTCTACTAAAATCATTTTAGATGACTAAAATCAAATGTGTTTAGTTACATTGTAATGCTTTATTTAAGCATCTCTCTACAATTTCCAAACTCATTGTATACTCCTGGAGTGAAAAATCGACTAGGTTATGATTTATGGAATTAATGATTTGAACGTGATACAGATTTATCATTATATATGGTCTTTAGGGTAAACCAAGTTTTGTTACACGAATATTGCTGTTGTAACAGAACTGTAACGTTAAACTAAAAAAATTTAAGACCAATATATAATGTTTTGGGGGGTGTTTTAATCTTCAGGCCTAAAGCCTCTGACTTTTTTTCGAAGGGGAGTTGGCCAAAAACTTGTCTTGCATACAAACGGCACACAATTGTCTGCCAACAAACACAAACGTAGTTACCTGCTACGTGGTTTTTTTTCAGCACTTTAGCGCCACCGTTGGGCACCTTCTACTAATGTTGTTTGGTGAGCATTGCTTCTGAGCATGTGTGTTTGTACTTTTGTCCGACGGACTTGCGTACACACGTTCGCAAAATCCGACAACAGACCGTTGTTCACGGAAGATTTTGAAAGCCTGCCATCCAACATTTGTCCGTGGAAAATCTGACAATTGTTCGATGGAGCGTACAAACGGTTGGATTTTCGGCCAACAGGCTGTCGCACAACTCCCATTGGAAAAACCGATCATGTGTACGATGCTTTATTTTTTTTATTTTGTTTAAGCACAGGTGCAAAAACAGGACAAGCTGTGATGCCTTATGACTTATGACAAGGAGCAGGTCTCCTTTAGGGGGACTCTATATATCAGTATGAAGTGTAAGTGTGTGGCAGTGTATGAAAGGGTTACCTACCCAGCCCCCACCATCCTAATATCAGTGGTAATTTTGGCAGCAGATTTCGATTTAGTTTTAGTCTTAGTCCTAGGACTAAAATGGCATTTTAGTTTTAGTCCCATTTTTGTCTTCTGCAATTAAATTGTTTGTCGTTTTTAGTCCACTAAATCTCCAGGACATTTTAGTAGACTGAAATCGAATGGGTGTAGTTAAACTGTAATTCATATTTAAGCATTTCTCTACAATTTCCAAACTCATTATATACTGCTGGAGTGAAAAATCTAACATGTTTATGCTGTTGAGGTATGAACATGCACTACAGGCCAGTGTTCATTTTGATGTCAAATTTCAATTCAGTTTTAGTCTTTCGACTAAAATTACATTTTTAGTTTTAGTCATATTTTAGTAGACTAAAATCTTTTAGTCGACAAAATTAACACTGCCTAATAGAACATCCCTCTTCCAGGCTGCAGATAACGGCCATTGATGGTCTAAACTTCTGTGGACACACTCTGTACACACTCCTGGCTGCTGTGGTGTGTACCATTCAAAAGCTGACTTCTGCCTTTTCTGATGAAAGCAATTGGGCAGCTTCCCCCTCAAATGCTCCAATTGTGGAGAAAATCATACATTTTTAGGCATTTAAAAATATATTTATACATTAGTAGAATTGCATATGAATCAGCAAGGAAAGTGAGTTTTATCGCCCAGCTGTTGCACATATGCAATCATGGTGGCCTGAGGTTGTGTGCTGGGATCGTGCTTACTACACATCAGTCACATGATGGAGAAGCAGTGCTGCCTCCCAAACATTAATAAAGCCCACTTAGGCATTGGGAGTCAAAAAATCATTCTGTCTTGGCCCTTCTATTGCATTATAGCAGGGGTCCTCTAACTTTTTAAACAGGGGGCCAGTTCACTGTCCCTCAGACCGTTAGAGGGCCGGGTGCTTCACTGCAAAAAACTGAAAGTCCCCCAGCCCATCACTGCAGCCTCACTTTCAATGCCTCCTTACTATGCCCTCATTGCAGCCCCCTCACCATCATTACAAGCCCCCCTCACCATTATTACAAGCCCCTTTAACCATTGCAGCCCCCCACCATCATTACAAGCCCCCCTCACCATTGCAGCCCCCCCTCACCATTATCACAAGCTCCCTCACCATTGCAGCACCCCACCATCATTACAAGCCCCCTCACCATTGCAGCACCCCACCATCATTACAAGCCCCCCTCACCATTGCAACCCCCCCTCACCATTATCACAAGCCCCCTCACCATTGCAGCACCCCACCATCATTACAAGCTCCCCACACTATTGCAGCCCCCACCATTATCACAAGCCCCCCCACCATTATCACAAGCCCCCCCACCATTATCACAAGCCCCCCCACCATTATCACAAGCCCCCCCACCATTATCACAAGCCCCCCCACCATTATCACAAGCCCCCCCACCATCATTACAAGCCCCCCTCACTATTGCAACCCCCCTCACTATTATCACAAGCCCCCTCACCATTGCAGCTCCCCCACCATCATTACAAGCCCAATCACCATTGCAGCTCCCCCACCATCATTACAAGCCCCCCCTCACCATTGCAGCCCCCCACCATCATTACAAGGCCCCCCCCACCATCATTACAAAACCCCCCACCATCATACAAGCCCCCCTCACCATTGAAGCCCCCCCCCACCATTATTACAAGCCCATTGCAGCCTTACTGTGCCAAACGATGTCTGACCTGTCTGTGTGTGTATCAGGATCTCCTGCTCCTGCTGTGTCAGAAGCTCATTGAAAAGTTCGGGCACGCTGTGAAAAGTCACTGTGTCAGCTCATTGAAAAGTTCAGGCGCGCTGTGTGATAGTAGTCCCGCCCTCCTCCTGGACTAGCTCATGTGATAGACGGAACACTGCGTCTATCACAAGAGCCGGTCTAAGAGGAGGGCGGGACTACTATTACACAGCGCGCCTGAACTTTTCAATGAGCTTCTGACACAGTGACTTTTCACAGTGCGCCCAAACTTTTCAATGAGCTTCTGACACAGCAGTCTACCGGCCCTGCATGCAGTGGGCCGGATAAAGGTGCTCAGCGGGCCGCATGCGGCCCGCGGGCCGTAGTTTGAGGACCCCTGCATTATAGTGTTTGCATTCTTGAACCCTGTTTTATTTTTCTTATGTTTTTAGATCAATGGCATTTTGACTGAGAACATGTCTTTAACTGAAGCTCAGACTTTGATCGAGAAATCACGTGGGAAGCTTCAGCTGGTGGTTCTGAGAGACAAAAAGCAAACTTTGATCAACCTGCCTTATGTCGAAGACAGTGACTCTGAGATGGAAGGTGAGAAAACAATGACTGTGTTAAAAGGTCTCTCGGCTTCAAAGAATCAGTAAACCATGGAAAACCTAAACACATACATGGTATACAATGGGACAGACAAAAATTACCGTATTTTTCACTCTAAGACGCACCTGACCATAAGACGCATGGTTGTCTATATCGCAAAAAAAAAAAAAAACGGTGGTGAATAAATACCACCAAAAGAAAGCTTTGTGTGAACAAAATGGAAAAAAAAATCATTTGGGTACAGTGTAGCGTGACTGAATAATTGTCATTCAAAATGTGAGAGCGCTGAAAATTGGTCTGTGAAGGAAGGGGTGAAAGTGCCCAGTATTGAGGTGGTTAAAGTGTACATGTATGTACAAATGTGTTGGCTGGGTTCGATCACTTTAAATAAATGTTTCTTTTTCCCATTTAGATGATCCTCCTCATTCAAACAGAAGAAGAAATCCAAGGTCCAAGGAGCAATAAACAAAGGTGTGTACTCCAACATTGTTGACGGGCAGAGGATAAGATCTGTGTAAACAATTTAAAATGGCTTGTTTTTCCATACATTTATAACTTCATCCCTTCACGCCGACAGTACGCATGCAGGTGATACTCGAAAAATTTGAATATCGTGCAAAAGTTCATTTGTTTCACTAATGCAACTTAAAAGGTGAAATTAATATGAAAGACTCATTGCATGCAAAGTAAGATAGTTGCAGCTCATGAAAGCCCCAAATCCACAATCTCTGAAAAACAGAACATTACATGCAATCAATAAAACAAGGATTGTACACAGAACAGTAATGGACCTGTGAAAAGTAGAAGCATTCATATGTACTCAGTACTTGGTTTGGGCCCCTCAATGTGGCGTGGCATGGAAGCTATCAGCCTGTAGCACTGCTGAGGTGTTATGGAAGACCCGGATGCTTCAATAGCGGCCTTCAGCTCTTCTGCATTGTTCGGACTCGTGTGTCATCTTTCTCTTGGCAATGCCCCATAGATTCAGGTCACATGCCCCATAGATGGGGTTCAGGTCAGGCGGGTTTGCTGTCTAATCGAGCACAGTGTGGGAAAGTCCTGCTTGAAAATGAAGTCAGCATCCCCATAGAGCTTGTCTGTGGAAGGAAGCAGGAAGTGCTCCAAAAATCCTGGTAGATGACTGCGTTGATCCTAGATTTAATGAAGCACAGTGGACCAACACCAGTAGAATGACATGGCTCCCCAAATCAACACAGACTGTGAAAACTTCACACTGGACTACAAGCATCTTGCAGTGTGTGCCTCTCCATTCTTCCTCCATTCATTCGGTTCCTTGGTTTGAGACGCAAAATTTGCTCTCATCAGAAAAGAGGACTTTGGACCACCGAGCACCAGACCAGGTGTGTTTTTCTTTAGCCTAGGTAAGATGTTTCTGAAATTTTTTGTTCAGGAGTGGGGTGACAAGAGGAATACGACATTGGAAGCCCATGTCCAGGATCTGTCTGTGTGTGGTGCCTCTTGATGCACTGACTCCAGCCTCAGTCCACTCCTTGTGAAAGTCCAACACTTTTGAATGGCCTTTTCCTGAAAATCCTCTCCAGGCTGCGGTTCTCCCTGCTTCATGTGCACCTTTTTCTTCCACACTTTTCCCTTCCACATAACTTTGATACAGCACTTTGGGAACATCCAACTTCTTTTGCAATTACCTTTTGAGGCTTTCCCTCCTTATGGAGGGTGTCAATGATGGTTTCCTGCACAACTGTCAGGTCAGCAGTCTTTCCCACGATTGTGATTCCTATTGAACCAGACTGAGAGACCATTTAAAGGCTCAGGAACCCTTTGCAGGTGTTATGACTTAATTGGCTGGTTAGAGTGGGACACTTTGAGCCTAGAATATTGCACCTTTTCACAATTTTCTGAGATTGTGGATTTGGGGTTTTCATGAGCTGTAAGCCATAATCATCACATTTATGACAAATCATGGCTTTAACTTGCTTTGCATGTAATAAGTCTCTTTGGTATATTGGTTTCACCTTTTAAGTTGCATTAGTGAAACAAATTAAGTTTTCCAAGATATTCAAATTTTTCGTGTATCGCCTGTAAATGCAGCCCTGCTTTTTTCGGTGGACCCACATAAGTTTATCTGTCGTTGTGCTGGGAATGCTCCTAACGCACGCAAATAACATACACATATGTGGGTATCACTGTGATTGTCCAGAGCAGAAGAATTTATTTTGTGTTCTTTTGGTGGTAGGTTATGGTAAAAAAAAAAAAAAAAAATTTACTATTTTGAGACAGTTTTCTTTTGATAAAGGGAAAAAAAATCAGGCAATATCCATTACCATTTATCACCAAATGAAAGCCCAATTATTCCTGAAAAAACATATAATTCACCTGGATGCACAAAGTAGATGTGGTGATGCACTATATTACCAAAAGTATTGGCAACGCCTGCCTTTGCATGCACATTACATTTAATGGTGTCTTAGTCCGTAGTGTTCAATATTGAGTTGGCCCACCCTTTTCAGCTATACCAGCTTCAACGCGACTGGGAAGGCTGTCCACAAGATTTAGGAGTGTCTTTGGGAATGTCATGGTATGCTGATGCCTTAGGAGTTCTCTTCACTGGAACTAGGGGGTCAAGCCTAAACCCTGAAAAACAACCGCACACCATAATACCCTCCTCCACCAAATTATTTGAACCAGTGTACAAAGCAAGGCCTGTGAAGACCTGGATGAGAGAGTTTGTGCAGGTCAGTCAAGTTCCTCCACCCCAAAGTCCTGACCTCAACCTGATAGAACACCTTTTGTGGTGAAATAGAGCGGAGACTGCGAGCCAGGCCTTCTAGTCCACATGAGTGCCTGACCTCACAAATGCATTTCTGGAAAAATGGGCAAACCTTCCCATAAACACTCCTAAAACTTGTGGCCAGCCTTCCCAGAAGCTGGAATAGCTGCAAAGGGTGGGCCAACTTAATATTGAACCCTGCGGACTTAGACACCATTAAAGTGTGTGTAAAGGCAGATGTCCCAATACTATAGTGTATAACCAGTTTTACTAACACATGTCAAATTTGCTAAATTGTGCTTGGGCATTAAGATTTGTTTTACCCTTAGGCGGGAAGGGGGCACGCTTTACGTCTAGAGGAAAAGAGATTTAATCTCCAAATACGGAAAGGTTTCTTTCACAGTAGGAGCTGTGGAATAGACTCCCTCAAGAGTTGGTTCTGGCCAGCTCAGTAGATTTGCTTTAACCACTTAAGACCCGGACCTTTAGGCAGGTAAAGGACCTGGCCAGTTTTTGCGATTCGGCACTGCGTCGCTTTAACTGACAATTGCGCGGTGGTGCGACGTGGCTCTCAAACAAAATTGGCGTCCTTTTTTCATCACAAATAGAGCTTTCTTTTGGTGGTATTTGGTCACCTCTGCGGTTTTTATTTTTGCGCTATAAACAAAAATAGAGCGACAATTTTGAAAACATTTTTATATTTTTTACTTTTTGCTATAATATCCCCCAAAAACATATAAAACGATTTTCCCTCATTTTAGGCCGATACATATTCTTCTACCTATTTTTGTTTAAAATCGCAATAAGCGTTTATCGATTGGTTTGCTCAAAATGTATAGCGTTTACAAAATAGGGGATAGTTTTATTGCATTTTTATTTTTATTTTTTTCGTGACTGCAACATTATGGCGGACACTTCGGACAATTTTGACACATTTTTGGGACCATTGTCATTTTCACAGCAAAAAATGCAATAAATATGCATTGTTTACTGTGAAAATGACAATTGCAGTTTGGGAGTCAACCACAAGGGGGTGCTGAAGGGGTTAAGTGTGACCTCATCTGTGTTTCTAACTGTAGGGGGGTGTGGCTGTAGGTGTGACGTCATTGATTGTGTTTCCCTATAAAAGGGAACACACGATCGATGACTGAGCCACAGTGAAGAATGGGGAAGCTGTGTTTACACACGGCTCTCTCCGTTCTTCAGCTCCGGGGACCGATCGCGGGACTTCAGCGGCGATCGGGTCCCGGAGCTTTGGACCGGGCCGCCGGTGGGCGTGCACCCGCGACCCACAGCTGGGCACTTCGAGGATGTACCTGTACGTGCTTGTGCCCAGCTGTGCCATTCTGCCGACGTATATGTGCAGGAGGCAGACCTTAAGTGGTTAAAAAAAGGCCTGGATTCTTTACTAAATGTACATAATATAACTGGGTAATAACCTTTTTTTTTAAGTAAAGTTGATCTAGGGAATATCCTATTGCCTCTCTGGTTATCAGGAATTTGCTGGAGCAAATTGGATCATGCGTTACTGGGGTTTTTTGCCTTCCTCTGGATAACTGTGGATATAGGATTGTGTATATGAGATTGTATGTATTGTATTTGCTGGCGTATAAGACTATCTTTTACACTTAAAAAGAAATGGCCAAAAAGCAGGGGTCGTCTTATATGCCGGGTCAGCTGCTCAAAAGCCTGCTGGATGTGCGGTAATACTGTATGTAGCTTTGGCTACATACAGTATATACCGCTTAGCCAATCCCGGTGAGCGATGTATTCAAATGAATACAGAGCCTGCTCGGATTGGAGTAACAACCTCTGCCAATCCGAGTGCCTACATACAGTAGCCTGCTCGGATTGGCTTTGAGAGTCAGAGGCATGGGCTGATGTTACAACCTCTGCCAATCCAAGCAGGCTTTGTATTCAGTAATAGAATGCATTGCTCGCCGTGATTGGCTCCAGCAAGAATGAAGAAGAATATGGCTCCAGAAGAAAGAAATATGAAGCATCGGTTTGGGGGTCATCTTATACGGTGAATACAGGTAAAAAATCTGTAAAAAACGTTAAAATTAGGGGGTCGTCTTATACGCCCGGTCGCCTTATACGCCGGCAAATACGGTATGTATTTATTTTTTTCTCTTGGTTGAACTAGATGGACTTGTGTCTTCTTTCAACCTGACCAACTATGTAAGGCTGCATTCACACCTGAGCGGCAAGTAACGCCGCATACGCGGCTTTACTTGCCGCGCTTCGATTTATTTATTTTTTTTTTTATTTTTTTTACAAATCTTCCCATTCATGTCTATGGGCGAACGCCAATGTCGCTTGAAAAAAAGGGTCCGGGACTTTTTTTCAGGCGACAGGCGTTCGGCGTCTCAGAGATGTGAACCATCTCTATAGACATGAATGGGAAATTTCCCCTCCAGCGGCACGAGCGTCGCGCGACAGGCGTTTTGCCGCTCAGGTGTGAATGCAGCCTTACTGTCAATTCAGTGCAGTGGTCTTCTGAAGTACATTTCTTTCATTAAAAAAAAATGAGCAACCTTAAAATCCTTTTAAATTGATGCCTTTATCACAAATTCAGGAACGTAGTGGTAATGAACCAGGCTGCGAAAATAAGTCAATCTACGTAACTGCAAATATCCTAAATTTATTAGGAAGATCATACAACTGTATTACAAAGCAGATGAAACACTTTTTTTTTTTTTTTGTGAAGATGCATGACGTGTGTAGGTGGAAATGTATTTAGCTAATGAGGGGGATCTGCAAACTTAAATGGTTTGTTAAGCCACTCTAATCTGTATACACCATCAGCACTGCCTCATATTGCAGTGTCCCCCTCCTGTGTGTGTGATTTATTAAAATAAATGCTGCAAATACCTCATTTCAGAGCCGAGATTGTGATCACATGACTGTGCTGCTCTCTCCTTTCCTCTTCTGACAGATGCAGCGGGAGGGGCCGAGATTCCCCTGCTGACTTCGGTCTGGAGGGGGGGAGGAAAGCCGGCCGGTCATGTGATTGCAATCTCTGCTCTGAAATTAGATATTTGCAGCATCTATTTTTATAAATCTTACACACTGGGGGACACTGCAATAGGAGGCAGTGCTGATGGTGTATACAGGTTAGTGTTATGCCAAGCAGCAGGAGCGGGAAGGCACAACACTGTCATAAGCACGGAGGGGGGAGAAGGACACAGGAAAGCAGGCTGCAGATGACCGAGGCACATAAACTGGCCACAGTGCTCAGCAGCCATGATAAACTGTAGTTGGGGAAGGTAGAAACTGGCAGGATCAGCAAGGTTTTTTAGGTGTTATATGGGGCCAAATGACACCGCACAAGCACGGTTATATAAAACAAAGCAGTAGAGAGAGGAAATATTTTGTTGCTCCATACATAGAGCAATTCTCCCTAAAAGAATTGGCAGAATAACATTGTTTTGATTGTTAAAGCGGAGTTCCACCCAAAAAAGAACCTCCGCTTCTTCCCCCCCCCCCCCCCCCCCCCTCCAGTGACTGCTTTTGGCACCTTTCAGAGGGGGGAGGTTTGAACGGGGACCTGTTTTTGACTGGCCCTTTTCCCCAATTCCTGCAGACGGTGCCGTCTCCCGGAAGTTCAGCCCTCCCTCCTTCCTCTACCACTGGGCCAATTTCAAAGCGTGCTGCGCTTCACACATGCGCAGTGGGGAACCGGCTGTGAGGCCAACAGGACTTCCACTTTAATGCATTAGAATGCCAGAAACGGAGGGTTATAATTAAACGATTTAATAGTTAAACTCTGCTATCTATCATATCGTGAGTAAAACTATGGCGCTTCAATAAAATAGGAATCATGATTGTGTACTGCAGCTACTTGTATTTCTTTGAACTACTGTTTGTTAATATATTTTTTAACTACTTTAACATCCTGATATGTAAAGGATATTTGAGTTGAAAGGTTTTGTAGGTTACTGAAAATTTTAATCCAAATACACGTTTAAAAAAGCTTTATCCTCCATTTGTTTTGGTTTTTGCATATAATTAGGGGCCAGATATATTTTCTATAATTAGCTACTGTGTGAAGTAAAAAAAAATTGTAATGGTTTAAAGTACACATTAACTACAGGAGCATATATTAGAGACATCTGAGGCATAATAAACTTGTCCAACTGCTAACGCAGTTGTTGTTTCACACTGATGCAACATAGGATCCGACTTGTGAGACCTCAAGTCATATGACGTGAAATTCAATGTTCCCTAATGAGAGCTGTAATAACTGATACTACAGAAGTCTGTCCGACTTTAGAAAAGGTTTCTACATTACTTTGGCCTGACCTTGATATGATTTCAATGCCACACAGTTTAAAAAGTCACATGAAAGTCAGACTCCAGTTGCACTGAAAGTCGGGCTAGTGTAAACCAAGCCTTATGCCGTGTACACACGGTCGTTTTTTGTGATGAAATAAAACGACGTTTTAAAAAACGTCATTTAAATTGATCGTGTGTGGGCAAAACTTCGTTTTTTGTCTTAAAAAAAAAACGACCAAAAAAAAATTCCAACATGCTTGAATTTTTTGTGTCGTTTTTCAAAACGTCGTTTTTTGTTTCACAAAAAGTCACCGTGTGTAGCAAAAACGTTGTTTAAACCAACGTTTTTCAACCTGCGCATGCCCAGAAGCTAGTTATGAAGCGAGCTTCAATGGAAAAGAGTGGTGAACGTTACCTCGCTTTTTGTGAAAAAAACGATGGTGTGTATGCAACATCGTCTTTGAAAAGTGACGTTTCAAAAACGTTGTTTTTTATTTCACAGAAAACGTCGTTTTTTTTCATCACAAAAAATGATCGTGTGTACGTGGCATTAGATTTGGAGCTGTGCATTTTTGTGTTAAAATATTATTTTTTTTCCTGTTAAAATGCTTTATTCATTTATTTATTTTTGTTTGTTTTGCAGGTCCATGTTGTGGGCTCGAGATCAAATTTTCTCTTTTGCTAACCAAAGATGTACATGTACTTGAGCACACAAAATATTTGTATTTTGTATTACATTAAAGACTAATTCTTAACAAACTTATCTTTGTTAAACTTAATTTGCGGAAATGCTTCCCTACTTAGGACTTGCTTATTTTCCGATCACTTGATATTTAGGAAGGTGAATTTAAAAGTGAAAAGGCTATGTCCTAATCCCACCCAGAAAATGGGATATATGCATGATTTATAGAATGCTTTTTTGGGGATTCTTAACAAAAATCCTAGCAGGGTTTCACCCAGGTTTTCTAGACTGTATATACTTTTGTGTATGCCCTAAAAAGTGGGGCCAATTTAAGCTGAAGTTGGTGTCCTGAAAAATGCAATACATTTATTTTATACTTATTGCCCCACCACCATTCCCAGCAACAATGTAGTCAATTTCACAATGCTATACCATACACGGCTCACTGAGAATAGAAAATGTTCAGTGGCCTTCAATATTTGCTGTTAACCATGTCACCAAGGGCCTTGTCACAGAGGTGATTCTACCACTGCTGACACAATTGGCAGAAAAATTCAATAAGCAGCTTTTACTTGTTGCAATGTAGGGGCACCTCGCTGCTTTGGGAAATAAGGAAATGGCCTAAGCGTAGATAAGAAAGTTCTAGTAGGTATATTGGTGGCAAATGGGACATAGGCCTGAAGTCAAGCCGATCTCATTTTGTATACATCTCACATGTTCGTTTTGCATTGATTGAAAATCTAAAGTCCCCAACTCTCGTGTATGTTCATGAGATATAGAATAGCACTATTTCTGCCTAGTACAAGAAGGTGCTATGTGTGACCTCAATTTATTTACTGCATTTTGCAGGCAAATCTGTAACAAATCATATGTAAAATATTGCTGTTTTTTCTGTATTCTGGTGCTAGCTGCTTTTGCATTAAAACAAAGATGATTACCCCATGTCAGCTAATTTGCTGGTATCTCTTCTGTATTTCAAATGCAAGCTCAGAATAGTCACGCTTCATATATTTTTCTTTTAAACCTATTTTTTTAGTTGAAATTTTTAATATTTCTAACTTTGAGGTAAGATACATTAATTTGTATATGGAATACTTAAACTACAGGCAAATGGCTAAGTGGATATTAAATATGAACAAAGCACTGAGTGTGATCTCCCTCTGCTGCCTCATAACTCTGCTGTCTCATAACTCTGCTGTAAACATGAGTCACTTTTGACAGGTTTTCCCAGCACAAAGATAAAAATTTGATGGGGAGGAGAGCTCCAGCATGCAGCCTGTGATTGAGAATCTCAACTTTGCATCCTTCCTGTGTGCTGTGAGGAGGGTGTGTGCCCATTTCCCTCCAATCAGCTCTCTGCCCCTTAAAGGGGGTTGTTGAGGTTCGTTTTTTAGTTTCCAAATAGGTTCCTTTAAGCTAGTGCATTGTTGGTTCACTTATCTTTTCCTTCAATTTCCCTTCTAAATGTTTTTTTTCTTTGTCTGAATTTCTCACTTCCTGTTCCTCCTCAGTAAGCTGTTCTGGCTGACTAACCACTACTTGGATGATGGTGGAAAGCTTACTCAGGAGAAACGGGAAGTGAGAAATTCAGACAAAGAAAAAAAATATTTAGAAGGGAAATCTAAGGAAAAGGTAAGTGAACCAACAATGCACTGGCTTAAAGGGGCTGTAAAGGTAAAAAAAATGTTTTCTCTAAATAGCTTCCTTTACCTTAGTGCAGTCGTCCTTCACTTACTCATCCTTCCATTTTGCTTTTAAATGTCCTTATTTTTTCTAAGAAATCCTTTTGTCTGTAACTCCACTCAGAAATGCAAGACTTTCTCCCTGGTGTGGAGTGTCTTGCTCGCCCCTCCCGTGAGGGGGTGAGCAGGAGAGTCAGGACACCAACTAACACACAGCTCCGTTCTCTATCTGCATGGTAGAGATCGTCGACTCTCCTGCTCGCCCCCCCCTCAAGGGAGGGGGGAGCATAACACTCCACACCAGGGAGAAAGCCTAGCATTACTGTGTGGAGTTTAGACAGAACAACAGGAAGTGGGGATTTCTCAGAAGAAATAAGGACATTTTAAAGCATAAATGAAAGGATGTGGTAAGTGAAGGAGGACTGCACTAAGGTAAAGGAAGCCATTTAGGGGGGAAAAAATACCTTTACAAGCCCTTTTAAAGAAACCTATTTAGAAAATAGAAAACTAACCTTTACAACCCCTTTAATTTGTGGATCTCTGCCAATTTTATTTTTAGCTCAGAGTTTTACAAGGCTGTACATGACAAATAGCTGCAGGTGAACAAGTACAACGTAAGTAAGAGGATTTATTTAATCGCTGTGTATCGCCTGAGGCATGTCGCTTCACTGGATATATGTAAGGGTTTACAACTTTGTTAACGGTGTGATTTACACAACTCTGCCACATTTTGCAGCTGTGAAGATAAATCTACTACCTCCTAGATTCAGTTTTAATATTCCTGGTCCAACTTTACTGCTTTCTGAATAACCTCACTGCTAATTGGACATGTTAGTAAATCAATGTCCAACAAACAGGCTGGAGGCAAAGATAACATGCAGGAAATTGAATTGCTGATCAAAAAAATAAGTGTATCCATTTTTGCGCTATGATATGTGTGAACTACTGGAATAGCTAAACAAAGTCCTAAACCTTTTGTCTGGTGAAATGGCACCCCTTTTATTGTGCATTTCTTTTGCCTTAAAGCCCAGCCTCAGGCTAAAACAATTTCTCTAAGTGGACCTCGCTCTACCAAGCAAGGTTGTTGTTGTTTTTTTGGACCTTGCTAAAATGCTGTAGTAGAATGAAAACATTCTACAGTTACCCAGTTTCCCCATTGTATGGAGTGACATTAGCAACCATCAAAGAAGATATTGGGGGAATACCTAGTACAGAGTTGAGCTTTAAAGTACTTCAGTCAGAAGACCAAAGTATGCTTGGTTATTTAAATGGTTAAGGGGTTGCTTGGCAAAGTTTATACACAGAGGAATAGCAAATAAAAGTATGCACATCACAGGGTATTGGGCATAATTTTAGGTGGGTGCACAGTAAGTAATGACTTTTGCAAAAAATGGGATGGACGGGGCGAGTTATTTCCTGCTGTAACCTATTTTGGATTTTTAGTCCACCAATATTACTTGTATGTATATAATATTGCATGTGGAAATGAAAACTCTACCTTCAGGAATGTTATGGTTTTGTTAATCTGTGTAGGAACAATCACTTGTGCTTTTAAAGGGTTACACCCCTAGTATGTCTTTGGTGTCGCTTTTTTTACCATTTGTGTAATAAATAATTTTTTACCTTTAATCATGTATTGACTTTCATTTTGAGAGGAGGGTTCCAGCACCTCCTAAAGCAGGAGTGGCAAACTCAAATTCATCGGGGGGCATCAAGTTTGGTTGCCCTAGGGCCGGCAATCTGCATAGTTTTCTTGCGCTGCGTAGGGAGCTCAGTCAGGAGTGCGTTGCGTAGGGAGCGCAGGGCAGGAGTGTCCCCCCCTCCTCTCTGGTGTCACTGGTGTCCCCCCCTCCTCTCTGGTGTCACTGGTGTCCCCCCTCCTCTCTGGTGTCACTGGTGTCCCCCCCCCTCTCTGGTGTCTCTGGTGTCCCCCCTCCTCTCTGGTGTCCCCCCTCCTCTCTGGTGTCCCCCTCCTCTCTGGTGTCCCCCCTCCTCTCTGGGTACTGGTGTCCCCCCCTCCTCTCTGGTGTCCCCCCTCCTCTCCTCTTGGGCACTGGTGTCCCCTCTCCTCTCTGGTGTCACCATCCTCTCCTCTCTGGTGTCACTGGGGTCCCCCTCCTCTCCTCAGTGACACCAGAGAGGAGGGGGACCCCAGTGACACCAGAGAGGAGGGTGACACCAGAGAGGAGGGGGACCCCAGTGACACCAGAGAGGAGGGGGACCCCAGTGACACCAGAGAGGAGGGGGACCCCAGTGACACCAGAGAGGAGGGGGACCCCATGACACCAGAGAGGAGGGGGACCCCAGTGACACCAGAGAGGAGGGGGACCCCAGTGACACCAGAGAGGAGGGGGACCCCAGTGACACCAGAGGAGAGGAGGGGGACCCCAGTGACACCAGAGGAAAGGGGGACCCCATGACACCAGAGGAGAGGAGGGGGACCCCATGACACCAGAGGAGAGGAGGGGGACCCCAGTGACACCAGAGGAGAGGAGGGGGACCCCAGTGACACCAGAGGAGAGGAGGGGGACCCCAGTGACACCAGAGAGGAAAGGAGGGGGACCCCAGTGACACCAGAGAGGAGAGGAGGGGGACCCCAGTGACACCAGAGAGGAGAGGAGGGGGACCCCAGTGACACCAGATAGAAGAGGAGGACCCCAGAGAGGAGAGGAGGAGGACCCCAGAGAGGAGAGGAGGGGGACCCCAGAGAGGAGAGGAGGGGGACCCCAGAGAGGAGAGGAGGGGGACCCCAGAGAGGAGAGGAGGGGGACCCCAGAGAGGAGAGGAGGGGGACCCCAGAGAGGAGAGGAGGGGGACCCCAGAGAGGAGAGGGACCCCAGAGAGGAGGGGGACCCCAGAGAGGAGGGGGACCCCAGAGAGGAGAGGAGGGGGACCCCAGAGAGGAGAGAAGTGGGGGACCCCAGGGACACAAGAGAGGAGAGGAGGGGGACCCCAGGGACACAAGAGAGGAGAGGAGGGGGACCCCAGTGACACAAGAGGAGAGGAGGGGGACCCCAGTGACACGAGGAGAGGAGGGGGACCCCAGTGACACGAGGAGAGGAGGGGGACCCCAGTGACACGAGAGGAGAGGAGGGGGACCCCAGTGACACGAGAGGAGAGGAGGGGGACCCCAGTGACACAAGAGAGGAGAGGAGGGGGACCCCAGTGACACAAGAGAGGAGAGGAGGGTGACACCAGAGAGGAGAGGAGGGTGACACCAGAGAGGAGAGGAGGGGGACCCCAGTGACACCAGATAGAAGAGGAGGACCCCAGTGACACCAGAGAGGAGAGGGACCCCAGAGAGGAGAGGAGGGGGACACCAGAGAGGAGGGGGACCCCAGTGACACCAGAGAGGAGAGGGGGACCCCAGTGACACCAGAGAGGTGAGGAGGGGGACCCCAGTGACACCAGAGAGGTGAGGAGGGGGACCCCAGTGACACCAGAGAGGAGGGGGACCCCAGAGAGGTTGGGGAGCCCAGGGACACCAGAGAGGAGAGGAGGGGGACCCCAGAGAGGTTGGGGACCCCAGGGACACCAGAGAGGAGAGGAGGGTGACACCAGAGAGGTGAGGAGGGGGACCCCAGAGAGGTTGGGGACACCAGAGAGGAGAGGAGGGGGACCCCAGAGAGGTTGGGACCCCAGGGACACAAGAGAGGAGAGGAGGGTGACACCAGAGGTGAGGAGGGGGACCCCAGTGACACCATAGAGGAGAGGAGGGTGACCCCAGTGACACCAGAGAGGTGAGGGGGACCCCAGTGACACCAGAGAGGAGGGGGACCCCAGAGAGGTTGGGGACCCCAGGGACACCAGAGAGGAGAGAAGGGGACCCCAGTGACACCAGAGAGGAGAGGGTGACCCCAGTGACACCAGAGAGGTGAGGAGGGGGACCCCAGAGAGGTTGGGGACCCCAGGGACACCAGAGAGGAGAGGAGGGGGACCCCAGAGGTTGGGGACCCCAGGGACACCAGAGAGGAGAGAAGGGGGACCCCAGTGACACCAGAGAGGAGAGGGTGACCCCAGAGAGGTTGGGGACACCAGAGAGGAGAGAAGGGGGACCCCAGTGACACCAGAGAGGAGGGTGACCCCAGTGACACCAGAGAGGTGAGGGGGACCCCAGAGAGGTTGGGGACCCCAGGGACACCAGAGAGGAGAGGAGGGGGACCCCAGAGAGGTTGGGACACCAGAGAGGAAAGAAGGGGGACCTCAGTGACACCAGAGAGGAGGGTGACACCAGAGAGGAGAGGAGGGGAACCCCAGTGACACCAGAGAGTAAAGGGACCTCAGAGAGGTTGGGGACCCCAGGGACACCAGAGAGGAGAGGAGGGGGACCCCAGGGACACCAGAGAGGAAAGGGTGACCCCAGTGACACAGAGAGGTGAGGAGGGGGACCCCTGACACCAGAGAGGAGAGGGACCCCAGAGAGTGGGGGACCCCAGGGACACCAGAGGAGAGAAGGGGGACCCCAGGGACACCAGAGAGGAGAGAAGGGGGACCCCAGTGACACCAGAGAGGAGAGAAGGGGGACACCAGAGAGGAGAGAAGGGGGACCCCAGTCTGAGGAGCCCCACCCAGTGACACTGTCCCCCTCCTCTCTGGTGTCACAGGTTCCCCCTCCTTTCAGTACAGACACCATTCCCCGGGTGTGTCTCTCCTACCTGCAGGTGCAGATCTTGCAGTTCTCCTCATGTCTGCGGTTGTGGTCCTGGGTCTTTAATGAGCTGAGGCGGTGCAGTTCACGCCGTGCAGGCAACCTGGGGTGGAGCAAGATGGCGGCGGCGAAACGTCACTTCCTGACGAGACAGCCGCCGCCGGGTGTACCAAGTGGCCACCGCTCCGGAGCTAGGCCGAAGCCGGGGACTTTCCTTGGCCGAGGCTGCGGAGCATCGCGTTTCACGGATCGGTAACACTCTGGACCGCCGCGCGGGCCACATGGCAAGGCCTGGCGGGCCGGATTCGGCCCGCGGGCCTTGTGTTTGCCACCCCTGTCCTAAAGTATCATCCTGTATGGCAGGGATCTCAAAACTACAGCCCTCCAGCTGTTGCGGAACTACACGTCCCATGAGGCATTGTAAGACTCTGACTTCACAGATATGAGTAGGCATGATGGGAATTGTAGTTCCTGAACAAATGGGAGGGCCATGGTTTGGGGAGACCTGCTGTATGGCATGTTTTTTTCAATTGACAAAGGGATGTGGTGCTATATTTTTCAGCCATATTCCTATTTTTCTATCATCTTTTTACAAAAAAGTACTTTAATACACTTTAAATGTAACTATGGGTGAAATAAAAATACAGGAGTGGATAGAATGTAAACACCAGTATTATAGGGCCTAATTCTATTTGTATAGACTACAATGAAAAAACATGTATTTATGGGGAAAAAATGTATTTGTTTATACTGTCTAGGTCAGGGGTCTCCAAACTACGGCCCTCCAGGTGTTCAGGAACTACAATTCCCATCATGCCTAGTCATGTCTGTGAATGTCAGAGTTTTACAATGCCTCATGGGAAGTGTAGTTCCGCAGCAGCTGGAGGGCCGTAGTTTGGAGATCCCTGGTCTAGGTCATATGCCATTGTGTTATAGCGGTGGTTATTAAGAGTGTTGCTTTTGAAAACTAAACAGTTTGGCTGTTTCGGTTACAATTGCTCCAGCAAATCGGGCACCAACGATTTGTACTCTTTGGAAGTCTGACAAATTATCCATTTTACTGACTTTACGAACCACTGAACACGGCATGCAATTTCTCTGGTATACAATATAGAGAGCATGAACAAAAGATAACTTTTTGCAATGTAAGCCACACAAATACACACTAAATAAACCCTATAATACAGTACTGGTATTCACATTATTGTGTCTACCCACTTTATATGATAGGAGTGGTTTGGGACTTTATATAAGGCAATGAGTGGGTAGGTTCACCTACATTCCATCCCTGTTATGTTAAAACATACATATGGCTACTGCTCCTGATGAGTTATCTCCATGAAATACATAGAGACCCAGCCTTATGCTACACCATTGCAATCATGTGATATTGAGATCGATAATTATGGATTTTATTGTCGCCATTAACTCAATTATGTTGATGATAAATTACAATGATGTTTTATGAAACTACTATTATACTGTGAATCATGTTATTATGGACAAGAAATTGTGAAGATATTACTCTTACTTATGTTTTATTTTATGTAAACATTGTTTTGAATTCTTTAACATGTGATTGCTCATTTTATACTTTTAGCTGTGCTTCATATAAAATCTCAACAAACCTCCTCTTTCCACTTTATGTGATAGTCTGTCACTAACACAGCAGTTTTGTTTTTCAGAGACCCTTTGTAGAATAGTTTTAGATGAAGATGTAGTTTTAAGTTGTGTTTTTAAGCAAGAATACATTATATATATATATATTTTGAGCAGTTGCCACATATTTTAATGCTTAAAATAGGAATTGTTCAAAGTGCATCTCCGAGTCCTGTAACCAACTTTTTCTGCTTACCTTAGTCTGTGATGGGAATTGAAAACTTACCCATCTACTGGAAGGTACAACAGGTAGTAAAACGCCAAACAAATCATGTAAAGAAAAGAACAGTAACACAATTTCAAATCTGTTATATTTTGGTCCATGAATGTACCAGCTAATGGTTTTTGTTTTGTACCCAACCACGATACCACTATCTAGATTTTATAAAACTGCACTTTCATACATTTGTTTAAGCTGCAGTTGGTCTTTAATCACAGTTTGGGCAAGTGCAAACAAATTTTAACATTCTTTCTGTCTCCTTCCAACAAACAGAGGGCAAAATGTGGTAATCCATAACAACCAATCGGATTTTAGTTTGCTGAACACTATGGCCCAGATTCATAAAGCAATTACGCCTGTCTAACTGGTGTTAGACAGGAGTAATTTCAAATTTCGCGCGCCGTATCACTAGTTTGAATCCTCAAACCATGATACGGCGGCTTCGATCCGAGAGGCTTACGTCTTAAGCCTTCGGATCTACGCTGCGATATTTTTGCGGCCGCTGGGAGGAGTTCGCGTCGTTTTGATGCGTCGGGATATGCAAATGAGTTTTTACGGCGATCTACGAAGATACGAGCGGTCTTCGCAATCGCTTACGTCTGTTTTTTTTTTTACGTACTGTTAGACCAGCTTTTTGCTGGTCTAACGGTGCGTAGCCCATGTTAAGTATGGCCGTCCTTCCCGCGTCGAATTAAAATTTTTTTTTTTTTTTTGCGTAACTCGTTCGGGAATAGAAATGTCCGTAAACGACGCTACTCAAACAACGAATGACGTAACGACGTGATTTCGCGCAATGCACGGCGGGAAATTTGCGAACGGAGCATGCGCAGTTCGATCGCTGCGGGAACGCGCCTATTTTAAATCCTTCACGCCCCCTACTCGTCTAGATGGATTGCGACGGGAGAAATACACTACGCCGCCGTCGTTTACTGGACAAAATCTACCTGGATTCCACGTAGAGCCAGGTAAAAAACGGCGGCGTAGTGTATTTCTGATACGCTACGAGAATCCAATTCTCTCTGAATCTGGGCCTATAAGTTTTGTCATGGTTTACAGTGTATGCAATTGCTGGAGTTTGTGTTTGAAAGGAGAGATGTCCTAGGAATAATAAAGTGCACAAAAGTGATACTCGTGTATTCAGGAGAACTGGGTGACTATATGAGGAGGAAGGGGGAAATCTTCCAAACTTTTTAACAATTTAGTTTATTTAGTAATCAACTTGTTTCCTGTATCCTGTATCCTGGTCTAAGCAAGGATGACATATCCAGGGCTAGGTCTGCTCTTATGGAATGTCTGTCAGGTCTATAGGACCTTGCAGCCACCCATTGTATGTCTGTGCATGCACAGCAAGCAGCAGGTCTATGGGACTTGGGATACACTGTTTTTTTTTTTTTTTTTGCAGGTTTTCATGCATTTTCCATATATAAAGATTTGTGGTGTGGCTGCACATGTGTAGAATAACAATAAAAGATGGCAGGAAAATTTTGGGCTGCAGGAAGGACAATGCTGGACTCCTAGAACCAATAATTTTTTTTTGAATAAAAATGGGAGGAGAATGAAAACAGAAGGGGGGGGGGGGCGCGCGAGAGAAAGGGGTAGAACATGTATCGGTATAAAAAACAATGTAATTTTGGGACTGTGAGACCACAGCTAGTAGTATATACCATGGTCTCTATCCCTATTGCTTGTAGGAAAAGAGAGAGCATATATTGGGGAAAGGGGGAGGGAAAAGGGAATGGGAATAGTGGGACTTTGTCATGAAACACACCACCGGAATAAAATGAATCAATAGGGTAAAATAGCATTTATTGGATACAATAGAGCATGGGTCCTCAAACTACGGCCCTCCAGCTGTTCAGGAACTACAATTCCCATCATGCCCTAGTCATGTCTGTGAATGTCAGAGTTTTACAATGCCTCATGGGACTTGTAGTTCCGCAACAGCTGGAGGGCCGTAGTTTGAGGATCCCTGCAATAGAGCATACCAAACAGTGAACATACATCACAGTAGATACTATACAGATAATGATGGGCATGATTGGTAAATCCCAAAAAATTATATAACATAACAATATAACATAACAATATAACATTCATCACAAGCTATAAAATAGAGAGTATATAGACCTAATTGTCAAAGCACATGATTCTCAGATAAAAATCGCATGATATGATAAAGTTGCTGTGACAATAACATCAGTAAAAAAAAAAGCTCAACGTGTTTTGTGGATAAACTTCCACTCATCAGGAGCAAGTATAGCCTGGATATATATGTAAATATAATAGCGATTCACTAAATAGTTTGGTTCATATGACAGAAAGAGGAGGGGCATAAAATATAGTCCCAACGCTCTTACCTATGAGTAGATTGACAATTGGAAAACAAGTGATTACTGTCGATGTTGGCATCTAGGGTCAATGTGGAAAATATAATCCCCAAGGAGAACTGAGGTGATGGCGATGTGGCAGCAGCACGGCAAGATCCACCAATCAATGGACAAAAAAAGTAGAAGGGGAATCCCCAGTCAACAACCGTAGTTGTGTGAGGTAGAGGCCCAAAATAGTTCCTGTGAACATATTTAGTAACAAAGTGTCAGAGTGACTAGCATAAATAAAGTACAGGAAGTGGTGACCAAAGTCGCGGTAGCCCATAAGGAAAACAGTATGCAGTGAGAAGGCTGAAGCTGACACTAGGATGAGTGACTAAAAAAGGACCATGTAAGAAACAAAGCAACGTAAAATTACCTTAAAAAGTGATCGGAAAACATGGTCCAGTCAAGTTTAAAGTGGTCGAAAGGAGCCCAGTAAATAGGCATAATAGTCCATATAAGTGTGATAGTGAAGCAATGAAGTATCAGAACAGTGACTAGCGAAAGCTAGAGAATACCAAGAGTGGTGACCAAGTCCAAAAGAGTGGTAGCCCATGAGGAAAGCATAGGTGAAACAGGTGAAAATGACACCAGGATAAGTGATTGGAGAAAGACCATTTCAAAAACAGAATAGCTGAAAGTTACCTGAAACAGTGAGTGGACAACATGGTCCATTCAGGTGTAACATGGTCAGCAAGAGCCCAATAAATAGGCATCATGAATAGTCCATAGGAATAGTGGGAGCCAGTAGGTGCACCGCAGACCCACACCAACATCACGCTGCGTGCTTAGGAGGGAAGTTGCCCACATCCGAGCGGATGACGCTCTAAAATAGGCGCCTAATCCTCTCTCGTGGTACACGCTGATGGAATGCAAATCACGCCAGTACGTGGCGTCAACAATGACGTCACTCATACGGCATGTGGGTGTGGCGTCGACGTGCAGAGGGTACCCACCCACACTCCCATGTCAAGAGTCAGGGGAGAAGGGGGAGGAAGCGGTGCGCGTCGCAGCTCCCGGGGATAAATAAATGTACCACAGCAGCCCCTACAAAAACCAAATAGAGTGAACTGCCCCAAAGGCATAATTAATAGCCCATAGGGCAATTTAATGAATGTAACCAATAATATTATACATGAATAAAAAGGTGTGTGTGTTTCCATCCCTTAAATGTCATTTGGAAGAAAAAATATGTTGGGACTTTCAATAAGGCAGTGGCTAAAATTAGACCACTGTCTCCGTCCCTAGTAGTTGAATAAAAATGGGAGGAGAAGGAAAACAGAAGGGGGGGGAGAGAAAGGGGTAGAACATGCATCGGCATAAAAAACAACGTAATGTTTGGACTGTAAGTGAGATCACGGCTAGTAGTATATACCATGGTCTCTAGCCCTATTGCTTGTAGGCAGGGCTTTTTTTCAGGGGGAACTTGGGGGAACTCAGTTCCACCACCTTTGGCTCAGACCCTTTGGTGCCCGCTCACCACATTCACTTGTAAACATAGAAGTCTGGTTTCTGTGTTTACAAGTGACAGCTCTGCACTCTGTGTGTAACCCCCTGAACCCTGCACTCTCTATGTAATGCAATCCTGGTATTTAATGCACCTTTAACACCCTTCTACTGTTTGTGAAATCTGAACGGGGTCGTGGTTGAGTTCCTGCACCTATTTTCTGAGAAAAAAAGCTCTGCTTGTAGGAAAAGAGAGGGCATATATTGGGGAAAGGGAAAAAATGGAGGGAAAAGGGAAAGAAAGGGAATGGGAATAATTGTTTTTTGTTTTTTTATTAAATGCAAGAACCACTTGCATGCCCTCAAACATTGCTAGGGAGGGGGAAGTGCCTTTCTTTATTTTATTTTTGTAATATGTAAAGGGGAAAAAAAAATCTCACTTCCTCTTGTATAAAAAAAAAAAAAGACAGGGTAGTGTGAACACCCCTAAAAATGACCCCTTTTTGGAAAGTAGAAATGCCCAAGGTCATCAAATTTTTGGGAAAATGAAGAAACTTTCCAGTATTGAGGTGTTAAAACATGTTTGATAATGATGCACTAGATACAGTGATTTCAGATCATACACAGAGGGAGGAGCTGAAGGGGTATAATTGTACAGGACACATAATCCTTTTCTTTGAGTACATCATGGGACACAGAGGTCCTGCCCCTCTTCTTGGGATACTTTCTGCTTTGCTACAAAAACTGAGGTACTCCTTTTATGGGAGGGGTTGAGAAGAAGGGACTAATGTGCAGTATAAGTGAGGTAAAGGCATGGTATACAGATCGTATACCAAGACAAGCTGGAAAACAGATGTATAGGAGAGGAGGGGTGATCAGCTGCTGCCCCTAATCTGTGCAGCTATCTGGAACCAATGAATGACTCATTCGTACATTAGTTCCTCTTTCCTCTGTTGTTGGAGGAAGAGAGGGGCTTACCAATGTAAATGCTGCTCTGTGTACAATATTAGGTCGCTATGATTGATCATTGCATGACTCGCATAGAAGCTTGGATCAGCTCTGTACACTGTGTAAATTTAGCCATCTCATGATTGCTCAGTTCACACCATTAACCACTTGACTGCTGTACACACATATACGTCAGCAGAATGGCACAGGCAGGCAAATGGGTGTAGCTGTACGTCCCTTTGAATTTGCCGCCTATTGGGCGCGTGCCGCAGGAGCCTGCTCTCGTGTCCTGCAAACTTATAGTTTGCAGGCGGCGAGGCAGAACAGGAAGATGCATGTAAACAAGGCATCCCTGTTCTGCCTAGCAAGATGACGGAGATGCCATAAATCTATCCCCTATTTTGTAGGCACTACAACTTTTGCGCAAACCAATCTATACACACTTAGTGGGATTTATTTTTTACCAAAAATATGTAGAATACATAATCGGCCTAAACTGTTGAAGGAATTGTTTTTTTATATATTTTTTGGGAATTATATATATATATATATATATATATATATATATATATATATATATATATATATATATATATATATATATATATAATTTTTTTTTTTTGTTTATGGGGCAAAAAATAAAACCTCAGAGGTGATCAAATACCACCAAAAGAAAGCTCTATTTGTGGGGGGAAAAGGATGTCAATTTTGTTTAGGTACAACTTCGCACGACCGCGCAATTGTCAGCTTAAGTGACACAGAAATAAATTATTAACCCATTGGTGGTGACAAAATGCAAATATGCAGCCTCTCAGCGTGTAGACCTTGGGGCTGAGCGGCCGCATATTTATGTAACAATTAGCTGACAGCTGTGCTGAGAGCACACTCGCTGTGTGCTCTTGGCACCAGGGCCGCCATCAGGGGGGTACAGGCATTACACCTGTAAGGGGCCCGGGGGTCCCCAGGGGCCCGGATGGGAACCACCCTAAAAAAATAAATAACATTTTTTTTTGCCCCAGATGGCAATCCCTTTTTTTTATAAAAAAAAAATATTTTAATATATTTTTCTTTTATTTTTTATTAAAGGGCCAATTTTTTTTCTTTTATTTTTTTTAGAGGTCCCCAGGGGCCCGGAGGCCACCAGGGCCCCAGATGGCAAGCCCTTTTTTTCATTATAAAAAAATATATATATTTTTTTTTTTTTATTAAAGGGCCAATTTTTTTCTTTTATTTTTTTTAGAGGTCCGGAGGTCCACAGGGGCCCGGAGGCCCCCAGGGCACCGGATGGAAACCCCCCCCCCTTTTTTTTATTTATTTTCTATAAAAAAAAATATTTTTTAATATATTTTTATTTTATTTTTTTATTAAAGGGCCATTTTTTAGGGGTCTAGGGGCCCGTAGGCCACCAGGGCCCCAGATGGCAACCCCCTATTTTTTATTTATTGTTTTATAAAAAAAAAATATTTTTTTATAAAAAAAAAATATTTTAATATATTTTTCTTTTATTTTTTATTAACCACTTCCCCACCGCGCCATAAGCATTTTACTGCTACGGCGCGGTGGAGTTGCTTTGACACAACGTCCCTGGGACGTCCTCGTGCACTTCCGCGATTGCGCGTCCCCTGGGACGCGCTCGCGAAAGTGTCCGTGCTCGCCGGGTCTAGAAGACCCGGCGCATCACGGATCACGGTAAATTGCCGCTGATTGTAAACAAACCGGCGTCATTTGATGACGCCGGTTCCTCCCTCTCCTCGCTCTCCTCTCTGTACAGTGTGCGAGGAGAGAGGGGGGGGGAGCGGGGTGTCAGCAGCTGAGCTGTGGCTGGATCTGTGACAAATGCAGTCACAGATCCAGCCATCCCTCAAAACATCCCAGCTCTGCAATCCCCCAGTACCCTGCAACCCCCCAGTACCCAGCAATCCCCCAGTACCCAACAATACCCCAGTACCCAACAATACCCCACAATACCCCAGTACCCAACAATACCCCACAATACCCCAGTACCCCACAATACCCCAGTACCCAACAATACCCCACAATACCCCAGTACCCAACAATACCCCAGTACCCAACAATACCCCAGTACCCCACAATACCCCAGTACCCCGCAATACCCCAGTACCCAACAATACCCCACAATACCCCAATACTCAGCAATGCCCCAGTACTCAACAATACCCCAATACTCAACAATACCCCAATACTCAACAATACCCCAATACTCAACAATACCCCAATACTCAACAATACCCCAATACTCAACAATACCCCAATACTCGGCAATACCCCAATACTCTGCATGATACTTTGCAATACCCCAATACTCGGCAATACCCCAATACTCGGCAATACCCCAATACTTGGCAATACCCCAATACCCTGCATGATACTTTGCAATACCCCAATACTCTGCAATACCCTGCGCGATACTCTGCAATACCGCCTATGGGGATTTTTAAGTAGCGAGGTTTGGCGCCATTCCACGAGTGTGCGCAATTTTGAAGGGTGACATGTTGGGTATCTATTTACTCGGCGTAACTTCATCTTTCACATTTTGAAAAAAAATTGGGCTAACTTTACTGTTTTGTTTTGTTTTAAGCACAAAACAGTTTTTTAAAAAACACGCGTTCAATAAATTTCTGCGAAAATACCGTGCGAGATAAAACGTTGTAACGACCGCCATTGTATTCTCTAGGGTCTTTGCTAAAAAAGCATATATAATGTTTTGGGGTTCTATGTAATTTTCTAGCAAATAAATTATGATTTTTACATGTAGGAGAGAAATGTCAGAATTGGTCTGGGTGCTCCAGAACGCCTGATGGTGCTCCCTGCATGTTGGGCCTCTGTATGTGGCCACGCTGTGTAAAAGTCTCACACATGGGGTATCGCCATACTCGGGAGGAATAGCAGAATGTGTTTTGGGGTGTAATTTGTGGTATGCATATGCTGTGTGTGAGAAATAACCCACTAATATGACAGAAACAAGTTTTTTTTTTTGTTTTTTTTTACAGAATTTTCAGTCGTTTTTCTTTTATAGCGCAAAAAATAAAAAACCCAGAAGTGATCAAATACCACCAAAAGAAAGCTCTATTTGTGTGAAAAAAAGGACAAAAATTTCAAATGGGTAGAATGTTGTATGACTGAGTAATTGTCATTCAAATTGTGAGAGCACCGAAAGCTGAAAATTGGTCTGGTTAGGAAGGGGGTTTAAGTGCCCAGTGGTCAAGTGGTTAAAGGGCCAATTTTTTTTCTTTTATTTTTTTTAGAGGTCCCCAGGGGCCCGGAGGCCACCAGGGCCCCAGATGGCAAGCCCTTTTTTTTATTATAAAAAAATATATTTTTTTTATATATTTTTCTTTTATTTTTTATTAAAGGGCCAATTTTTTTTCTTTTATTTTTTTTAGAGGTCCACAGGGGCCCGGAGGCCCCCAGGGCACCGGATGGAAACCCCCCCCCCTTTTTTTTATTTATTTTCTATAAAAAAAAAAAAATTTAATATATTTTTATTTTATTTTTTTATTAAAGGGCCATTTTTTAGGGGTCTAGGGGCCCGTAGGCCACCAGGGCCCCAGATGGCAACCCCCTATTTTTTATTTATTGTTTTATAAAAAAAATATATTTTTTTTATAAAAAAATATATTTTTTTAATATATTTTTCTTTTATTTTTTTATTAAAGGGCCAATTTTTTGGTCCGGAGGTCCACAGGGACCTGGAGATCCCCAGGGCCCCAGATGACAACCCCCCTTTTTTTTATAAAAAAAATATATATTTTTTATATATTTTTTTTTATATTTATATTATTATTATTATTATTATTAAAGGGCCCAGAGGTCCCCAGGGCCCCCGGATGACAATCCTCCTTTTTTATATTTTTGTTTTACTTTTTTTATATATATATATATATTTTTTTTTAAAATATATAGATGCATTTTTATTAAAGGGCTCAGAGGTCCCCAGGGCCCCATGTGTCAAACCCCCTTTTTTTTATAATTGTATTTTTTATTTTTGTTTATATTTTTTTTTTTATATTTTTATTTTTTATTAAAGGGCCCAGAGGTCCCCAGGGCCCTGGAAGGCAACCCCCTTGTTTTTTTTTTTTTTTTTATACATAAATGTTTATTTCTTTTTTATATATATATATATATATATATTTATTTATTTCTTTTTTAAAGGGCCCAGAGGTTTCTTTTTATTAAAGGGCCCAGAGGTCCCGAATGGAAAGCCCCCTATTTTTGTAATTTCCTTTTATAAAAAAAAAAATAAGGTCCCCGGGGCCCCAGTTGGCAACCACCCTTTAAAAAAAAAAAAATTATATATACTCTCTTTTTTTCTTTTTATTAAAGGGCACAGAGGTCCCCAGGGCCCCGGACGGCTACCGCCCTTTTTTATATATATTTTTCCTTATTTCTTCTTTTTGTAAAGGGCCCCCCCGCTTCTCAATTCGCGGCAGCAGCCCCCCCCCCCCGCTTATCAATTTCATGCGGCAGCACCCCCCCCCCCCCGGTTCTCTGCTCCAGGGGGCCCATGCCTGAAGCTGTGTAAGGGGCCCCAAAATTCCTGATGGCGGCCCTGCCTGGCACAGTTGCCGTTGGTTAACAGAAAGCTCCCGATCATGTGTCACGGTGGTCACATGATCATAAACCCTACTTTCTGACATCTGAAACCTCTTAAAGGGCTGGGAGGAATCGGAGCAAAGGACCTTCAAAGTGCAACATCCGAAATTATAATTATGTGACAAAAAACAAGTGCGGAAACCAGAAAAGGGGAAGAAACTACCACCGGGCTCCAATATAGACTGACATTATAGGCACACTACGAGACAACAATGAATACAATTCAAGTTTATTACAGCCTCATTCAATTGTAACCTTGCATAAAAAAGGAAAACATATATCCAGGGATCTACACCCTAGAAAGTTAAAAATATGCAAATACCCTCTACTGGATTGGTATAGTATCTAGCCTGAACTCCTATACACAAATACAGTATATACAATGCTCAATTTGTGATTTGCAGAGCAGCTTCTCCAAATGCAGATATCTTTACAAAAGGCTGTATGCCTGTAAAAGCAGCACGAACCCTAAAGTTACAAGAAAGAAAAAAAAAAAAAATAAGCTTACAACTGAAATAATTTATCCATTTTCAACTGTTGATGAATGCTTTTTACCAGTACATTGTGTTAGAATATGCAGTTGGGAAGGTATGTTACTATTTCAGGTCAAGCGTTATTAAGTTTTAATATACCCACTTTACAAAGTGCCTGTGGCCCTACTTGCAAATTAGCACTCAACCTGCAATCGTGTGCTTTTATGTGGTCACAGAATGCCACATTATTTCTAATATTCTCGTAAATTACTGTAACCGCTGGATTATCCTGCAGATCTTGTGCAGCAAATTATAATGAAACACTTTTTTTCAAATGTGTATTATAGGTAATGACCTGTAGAGGTCAGCATTGCTTTTATTTGTAGAAAAAAACTATATTGGGAAGCACTCCATGTACTTTTTACATTAACAAATGAAAAAGCTACAATTAAAAAAATTACTGTTCCTATTGTTTAAACTAATTGCATGAATAAATTCACTGCCAAACATTCATGCTAGTAGGTTTTAAAAAAACTGTAAATGTAGCAGGCACCAACATGACTGCTGGTACTTTTCCCTTTTCATCTTTACCTACAATTAAAGTTGTTGATATGACGCATACTGGCTCAAAACCAAACTGCAAAATCCTTTTCTCCATTAGTTTGTTGGGATATAATCTTTAACAGCTTGGTATAGCTCCTTTTAGGCTTGATTCACACCCATGCATTTTTAGTGCATTTTGCAGATTTGCACTACAGAACGTGTTCCATAGGATACCATGTTAAATGGGCTGTAGTGCAAATCTGCAACATGCAAAAAGCACTAAAAATGCGTAGGTGTGAATCGGGCCTAGGGCTGGATTCATGCCTATGCATTTTTAGTGTTTTTTTTGCATTTTGCAGATGTGCTCTACAGAATATAATCCATAGCACTAAAAATGCATAGGTGTGAATCCAGCCTTAGGGAATTGCACACAATGCAAAAATAAAATCACAGCCCCATTTAGTCCTGCATGTGAGGGTGCAAACAGTGATTGATGGCAATTTTCTTTTACAAAAAGTTGTCATACAAACCGACAGTACAGGTTTACGATAGAGTGTTATAGCATATAATATACAAAGCAAATCGGGGCCTGCAAGCCCTCACCAACATAAAGGAAGCTGGGGCCGAGATCTTATGCTATACTCAAAAAGAAAAAAGTCCTTTAGAACCATACGGTCTAGAACCTGGGCTATGCCCGGCTGTCTGTAAACCTGTAGAACAAATATACAATACACAACAAGAGAACCTGAAGGCAGGCCCGGACTGGCCATAGGGCATACCAGGCAAATGCCCAGTGGGCCGCGGCGGCCCGAGGGCCGGTTGTGGCCAGCGAACGGCCCTCGCGCCCCGGGGGCCAATTGCGGCCCACGGACGGCCCCCGGCGGCTATTGAGCCTCACTGTGCCCATCAAATGCAGCCACTGGGCCCATCAAATGCTGCTACTGGGCCATCAATTGTCATTACTGTGCCATGCCATCAAACGCAGCCACTGTGCCATCAATTGTCACCACTGTGCCATGCCATCAAATGCAGCCACTGTGCCATCACTTGTCACCACTGTGACATGCCAACAAACGCAGCCACTGTGCCATCAATTGTCACCACTGTGCCATGCCATCAAACACAGCCACTGTGCCATCAATTGTCATCACTGTGCCATGCCATCAAACGCAGCCACTGTGCCATGCCATCAAACGCAGCCACTGTGCCCTTTAATTGTCGCCACTGTGCCAATTGATGCCACTGTGCCCTTTAATTGTTGCCAGTGTGTCCATTGATGCCACTGTGCCCATTGTCGCGGCTGAGCCAGAAGGGGCAGCTGAGCCAGAGGGAGCGGCGCTCCGACGCCTTCTATAGATGCACTGCCACTGTCTATCTATCTATCTTCTTTCTTTCTTTCTATCTTTATCTATCTTCCTTCCTTTCTATCTATCTATATTTTTATCTATCTATCTAGATCTATCTACCTATCTTCATTCCTACTCTTCTTTTTTTCTATCTTTATCTATCTATCTTCCTTCCTTACTATCTTCTATCTTTATCTATCTATCTATCCTATCTATCTATCTTCCTTCCTCCACTTCTTTCTTTCTATCTTTTATCTTTCTTTATCTTCCTTCCTTCCCTTCTATCTATCTATCTATCTATATCTTTCAATCTATCTTTCTTTATCTCACCCCACATCCCCCGCTGTGGCCCCCCCCCCCCCTCCTGGGCTGCTCAGTCTAAAATGCCCGGGCCTATTTTTTTGTCCCAGTCCAGGCCTGTCTGAAGGTAACATCCTCTAGAAAGAGTAGAAAGGATTAACTTAAAAAAAAAAACACTATAGGAGAATGGAAAAAGAGAAGAAGAATGGAGCAGAGTGAGAAGAGGAGTAGAAGGTGAAGAGAAGTCCTACATTGAGAGTAATGCAGCGTCAAAATTAGAAGGGTGGTAGTGTATAATCCAAGGCTGCCAAACCCTAAGAAACTTGTCATGCGTGTCAGAAAGGACCGCCGTTAGTTCCTCATTATGACATCGTTCAGGCGGTTTTTGACTGCCTCAAAGCTAAGTGTGGGGGTGATTGATGGCAATTTTCATCCAAGAAAGCATCATAACTGTGGCAGCTACCAACAAAAGAAAACTGTCAACAGAATGGGAAAGATGGGGTTGATTTACTAAAGCTGGGGGGTGCAAAATCTGGTGCATCTCTGCATGTAAACCAATCCACTTTCAGTTTTTTTTTGTCAAAGCTTACTTAAAGCGAAGCTCCACCCTAAAGTGAAACTTCCGCTCATCGAAACCCTCCCCACCTCCGGTGTCACTTTTGACACCTTTTAGGGGGGAGGGGGGTGCAGTTACCTGTCTAAGACAGGTATTTGCACCCACTTCCGGGAGTCCTCTTTGCAGGGATTCTGCGGGTACTACGTCACTTCCCACCCCCGCCCGTTGTGTTCTGGGAAACACAAGGCTCCCAGAACACAGCGGGGACCAGTGAGGACGGCGCAGCGTGACTCGCACATGCGCCGTAGGGAATCGGGCAGTGAAGCCGGCACGCTTCACTTTCTCATTCCCTCACCGAGGATGGCGGTGGGAGCAGCAGATAGACGAGCGATAACTAGTCTTCTGCTGCAGACGTCACTGGACTCCAGAACAGGTAAGTGTCCATATATTAAAAGTCAGCAACTGCAGTATTTATAGCTTCTGGCTTTTAATATCGTTTTTTTTAACTGCGAAGCTCTGCTTTAAGTGAAAGTAAACCCACCTATCGTTTTCAGCCATCTTGGCCTTTGTTTAATCTACAACTGCCATGATGCTGCACATGTGATCAGTTATGACACCAGCCATTGGATGGTTTGGCAGTGTGGTTTAGTGCCCAACCAATGAGAGTGCTATGTTTCTGGCAGTTTTTTTAAACTGTTAAATAGATGTGTTTACTTCTGCTTGAACAAGCTGAAGCTTAAAGCTGAAAGCTGATTGGCTACCAAGCACAGCTGCACCAGATTTTACATTTTGTAATTTCAGTAAATCAACCCATGTGTCTCCCCCCACTGAACAGCTGAAGATGAGGATTTCATAAATATTACATGACCCAGGCTGAAGTATTTCAGGTACATTGGGTTATACTGCTGTCTTCAGAAGCTGGGGAATTTGCCAAACAAAGCTGTAAGGATGGTCCAGTATAAGCACTTCTACTTCCAGAATGGATCAGTTGTCTTTTTGCTGGTATTTTATCTAGGAAAATAGACATTGTCTATGAATGAATAATTGAATGAATGAATAAATGAATGAATGTATGAAAAACGTATATAGCGCTGCACATGCGAACCAAATCGCCTCTGGGCAAACCTTCTTTCTCCTTTGGACTTGTATCTGGCTTTGGGTACCTTGACCAGATTTTGGTCGGTGGATCACAGAACGCGATTGGAATTATGGGCTTCTATCTTTTCGCATAGATATTGCGGGGCCTTCCCATGGATGCACTTATGGGTCAGACAGAGTGCTTTAAAAGCAATTCTGTCCTTTACTGGCAACCAGTGAAGGGATCTCAGAGAACGTGAGATTGATTCCCAGGGTTTTTTCCCAGTCACAAGTCTGGCGGCCGTATTTTGAACGACTTGCAGACGAGCGATTTGGTACTTTGGGAGTCTGAGGTAAAGAGCATTTGCATAGTCCAATCTGGAGTTTACAATTGTTCCCACCACGACTGCTACGTCTTCTTTGGGAATAAATGGAATAAGTCTGCGAAGTAGGCGCAGCAGATGGTGAGATCCGCTGACTACTGACCCTATTTGTGCGTCCATTGTCATGTAGGTGTCGAAGATGACCCCGAGACTCTTGACTTTGGAGCTAGGGGTGATGATTTGGCCTAGAATGGGCGGGGGTATCCAGGTTTTTGCCAGTTGACTGTTAAGACTGGCGTGAAACAGAAGAAGTTCTGTTTTGGAACTGTTGAGTTTAAGATAACTCTTAGTCATCCAGTTTTCTATCAAAGATGCGAAAATACAGTTGCGTGTCGTCTGCATTTGAGTGATAGAGTAGTTTTTGGCTACTGATGATTTCGAAGAGAGGGCGAAGATAGATGTTGAAGAGCACCAGTGACAGGGGGGATCCTTGAGGGACTCCACATGATACCGTGTGTTTTTCAGAAGTGAAAGGTCCCAATTTCACTGTTTGTGATCGGTTTTCCAAAAAGGAGGAAAACCATGGTAGATCACCTTCTGCGACTCTGGCTATCTCAGCCAACCGAGTCAGTAACAGTTTGTGGTCTACCGTGTCAAAGGCTGCGCTTAGGTCCAGCAGAACCAGGAGAGAGGATTCTCCTTCGTCTGCGGCCTCAAGAGCGTCGTCCCATATTTTGAGTAATGCTGTTTCGTCCCGTGTCCGGGACGGAAGCCCGATTGAAATGGATCAAGTAGATTATGGGTATATAGATGCTGTTGCAGCTGTTGTACCATTACCTTGGAGAGAACGTTTAGGGGACGGCGGTGAGTTGGGTCCTTGGGATCCAGGGTAGGTTTTTTCAAGATGGGCTTGATTGTGCCCTCTTTCAGCAGAGAGGGCACAATGCCTTCCTTAAATGACTGGTTTATAAGCTGCGTGATAGGTGGTGCCAGGATGTCAGCACATTCCTTCAGCAGTTTAGTGGGGATAATATTTTTAGTGGCATCGATGGAGATGGGTTGATTGTAGAAAGTTTCTGTGGATGTTATGTGGTTGATTTGGGGGGGGGGGGGTTGAGGGGGGTATTGTTTTGCCGAATGCTTTCCCGGATTCCCTCAATTTTATTGATGAAGAAATCCGATAATTAATCGCAAAATTCTTGGGTATCTGAATTGGGGGCTTCCAGGCAGCCTGGATTCGTGGTCTGAGTGACCAGCTTGAAGAGTTCGCGGGGGCGGTTGATGGCGCTGTTGATAGCCATAGAAAAATTATGTTTCTTGGCTTTAAAAATTTCCTTATGTTTTTTTCTTGTTATTGCCTTGTAGACGATGAGGTTCTCCTCTAAAGCGCTTCTTTTCCAGGCGGCTTCCGCCCTTCTGTGCTCTTGCTTCAGTAGCGACAGCTGGTTGTTGAACCAGCCGGACTTGTTTTTCTGGATGCAGGTTTTGCGTTTCGGTGCTACTAAGTCGGCTGTCTGTCATAGGGCTGCATTTATGGCATCCAGTGTATCTGAGGCTGTTCAAAGTGGTTGGATTGTTTTTTTTTTATTTCCCATGGTAGATTTGAAGAGTTCCGAATGGAGCTTCCTCTGAGATCTAGTCCAGTGTATTGTCACCGGCTTGGGTGTTTTTATCAATGGGGGAATTTTGGAAATTATGAATTTAATTGCATGGTGATCTGTCCATTGCAATGGTTCATTTTCCAAAATGATTATTTTCAGATTTTATCTGAAAAATTAGGTCGAGCGTGTGACCTGAAGCATGTGTGGGCCCACATACTAGTTGCTGTAGCCCTAATCCTTCCAGGTGGTCAATACAGGCGTCGGCAACGGGATACTGTGAGGAGTTGGCCCAGAGATTGAAATCCCCGAGCAGCAAAAGGTGTTTGCTGTTAAGGGTATAAGTGGAGATAAACTCCGTCAATGTTGTGAGAAGCTGCGATTTTGGCCCGGGTGGCCTATAGCAGAGAGGAATGCGGAGGGTCTCCTGGGGATTTGTTTGCAGTTGTAGAGTAAGGGTTTCCATTAAAGGAAGAGGATTTTGAAGGGCTGGTTTGGTGATCGCAAGATGAATCTTGTGGATCACCGCCAGGCCTCCTCCTCTTTGCCCTATTCAGTTTTCCGTTATAATACGGCCGTTTTCTGGCACCAGTTCTCATAGAATGGTGTTACAGTCGGCTGTAAGCCAGCTTTCTGTAATAAAAAGGCAGTCTAAATCGTATTATATAGAATGAAATCATGGATTTCTAATCCTGTGTTTTACTGCAGATCTTGCGTTGATCAAAGCACATGATAGGTGCTTAAGCTGGGGTAAATGGCTGAAATTTCTGATTGTCGATCGTCGATCGGTTCTCAATAGTTGCTCTAATTTTAAGGCCTTTTTGGTGACGGCTGGTAATACTGTGGCGAATCCTGGCTTGGTCCAGAGGAAGGCAAAAAAACCCTAGCCGTGCTGAGCCAATGTGCTGCGGCTGGGGAAAAAAATTCCTTCCTGATCCCTGAGAGGCGATCAGACAAGAACCCTGGATCAAGCAGTGTTGGTTGTGAAGGAGGAAGAGGTAGTGAGAGGTGTCTCTGTTGCTGGGGTGTACCAAGATGGCCACCGACCGAGACACAGGGCCTAGGCTGGGGGGGGGCTGTCAGCTGGGTGGATTGGCTGGCCGTGCTGATCTGGATGGTTAACTGGGGGGGATGGGATCCTCCAGGAGTAGGGGGGGTTTTCTGGGCAGTTCTGGGTTGTTTTCTGGGCGTAGGTGCGGCGCGCCGCTAGGCCGCGGCTGAAGCTGCGGTCTTTCCTAAGATGCGGCGGCCGCAAATGTGACATAGGCTGGCGTGGATGTCAGAGGATCGCGGAAAAGCCTCAGGACTGAGCCAGGGAGGTGGCGGGGGATGCCTTAATTGTGGGTGATGGTTTGGGCGGCGATGTGGGGTAAAGGAGAGGGGGAGAGCCGCAGTGTTAGGCCGATGTAGCGGCTTATAAAAATAAAGAAAAAGTGCAGCGCAAACCAAATAAAACAAGTGAAATCAAGTCCAACACAAATCGTGAGGAAAAAAAGGGTGGAGATCCAACAATTATGTACAAGTCTTCACCACGTAAGAGAAGTAAGGCACCAAACTTGAAACGTGTCCCTCCACCAATGAAGATGGCTACTCTCACCTTGTATCGAGACCACTGAATTAACAAATGGTCATTAGAGCTTAAAGGAACCAGGGTGCAGAAGATGTTGCAAAAACCTCCAGAGTCAGTCTCAGGATGAGTCTCAGCAGAAGGACCAGAGCATGGGAACATAAGAAGGAAATGACAATCCAAGAGCCTCCGCTGTATAATCTCTTTAATTGTGTAAAAAGTATACAGGCTACTCACATTTTGCAGGGTTCAAAAGGCATGTAAACAAAACTACGGCCTCACAGAGTTCACAGGGAGTGACACCGAGCGACGTGTGTAAAGCTCCTGGCCCCCGGACGCGTTGCATGTAAACACTTCTTCAGCAGGGCGATGTAGCGGCTTGTCCTGAAAGGGACGGCCGCCAACGTTTCCAGTGGAGGTGGATAGCCCTGAGAAGACAGGGTCCTACCTGGAGATGTTTGTCTGCGAAGAAGAGGGGGTCCAAGGGGAGGAAGGAGCTGGTCCTAGGGGCTGCGGATTGTCTCATGCAGCAAGGGGTTTGCAGGAGCCTGCCTGCCTAGCTGTCTAGTCTGCCTGTCTGGTCCCTGGGTGAGAGCAGACTCGAGCGGAAGGTCCGGAGCGCCCTACTCCACCACTGACTGACTGACTATGAGAGAAGAAACATTTTTCTTCAGTTGCTGCCGAGCCAGGAGGCTCATTTTGCAGTTTTAAATTGGCTGATCAATGGCTCTGCGATAGAAGCCATGCCCAATCCAAAAACATACTTGGGGCAGGGCCGGATTAACATAGGGGCTGTTGGAGCTGCAGCTCCAAGCCCCTTTCTCAAAATAGGCCCATTTGCCAAAAAAAAAAAAAATCTAAAAAAAAAAAAAGATCGACTTTGGGGGTTGTAGCTTGACGACCAGAGGTCACAGAAACCCCACATTTGGGGAGTAGGCAGTTGAAGACCTACCCCACAACCGGTCAAAATATGGAATGGCTATCATTTATGGTTCGGAGATACTGGCCTGCTTGCACAGCCTGTCAGAAGCTACATACAGAGGGGCCATTATAAATACAAGCTGACACACTGCAACAGACTGAGAAATAAAATCATCATTTGTTTTTTGCTAGAAAATTACTCTATGGTATTTTTTGTAACTTTTTATGTTGCACGGTATAGAGCTGCACGATTCTGGCAGAAATGACAACTGGAATTATAATGTTTGGCGGTTCCAAGTAATTTTCTAGCAAAAAATATTGCTTTTTAACTTAAACAAGTGTTGGACTTTAGGTGGTTACATTTCTTGCATTTACACACAGAAGTTTGATCCAAAAAGGAAGTTGGTTACAATGTTTCATGTTGTTTACAAACTTGGCAGATAGGATATTTTCTTTACACACAGAAGTTTATCCCTTTGATCGTTAGTTACAATGTTTCCTGCTAAGAACTTGGCAGACTGCCCAGATATTTTCTTTTGACAGCTGAAAGTCTCTCCACTTGTTATATGAAAGAATCAGCAAACTCTGCATTGGAGATGTCAGGGGGGTTGAATCGAGATCACAATTTTTTAACGATTAATTGTGCAGCTCTAGCACGGTACTGTATTTGCGCAGCAATTTTTCAAACATGTTTTTTTTTTTGGAAATAAACTGTTTCATTCATTAAAAATAAAAACACTAAAGTTAGCACGATTTTTTTTTGGTATCCTAAGCGATGCTTTAAATTTTTTTTAGGTTACATGTTTAGAGTTACAGAGGAGGTCTAGTGCTAGAATTATTGCTCTCACTCTAACGATCGCGACGAATGTAACCTGTGTGTATCTGGCTCTGATACTAGCCAGTGCCTACCCAGCCACTGACTGGTATCTCTCCCCAGCCTGTCCCTACACACCCTCTCACCTGCTGACCTGTGGATGGGGGAATCACTTCTGCAGTGTTATTGTGTTCTGCCAGTGAGTACAATGATCAGTGTTGCTAACTATAGCTGGCAGCACTGATTGTTTTGGGAAAAACAGGTTGGTTGGACTCAAGTCGATTAATAGATTGACTTGTGTAAAACCAGCTAGCCCATACATAGATCGACTATGGCTGGTCTCTGCATAATTGGTGTAATTTCAATCCATGTATGTACCGCTTAACCACTACGCAGTCCCTAAACATCCTTCCACTCCTGTACATAGTGCTCACTGTCATACCCTCCACAAGAAAAACAGAAAACTGCGCTAAACCAAAAATTAAATTAAAATGTACAAACTAGAAAGCAGCGGCAATCGTGTGAAAACACAAAGTAATACAAAATGGCAAAGCCGCGCTCATCAAAACAAAAAAATAAAATAAAATTATGAATGAAGACTGCTAAGCAGTAATCTCCTGTGTTAAAACCAATGATATAACCTAGAACATCAACCAATGGCATAAAGTAATGTACACAAGCTCTCCTAGAAATGAAACCACAAAAAAGTGTACATAAAATGATTTGTATCCCAATGATGGAATAACACAAACGTTCATATAGTCCTTGTAATTGAATTTAGAATTGAAGAACACAGTGTCAGGAGGCAAAACAGCAATAAATCATAATGGTTCACTCCACCACAGTGACGAGATGTTAACATCAAAGTGATCCCTTCACCAGAATAAGGGGGGGCTGCTTACCAGAGGGCAAGCTCAATGAAGCAATTGGCTATAACCCAGCCGCGGCCTTTAAAATCTTGAATGGTTCCTGGATACAGCTTCCAGCAGATATCAAGGTTAGCGGTGCTCACGGATGGCAAAATATAGGTGGAGAGAGAAGGATGGACCAATAGTGTGATTCCGTTTAACAAAAAGGATTTATTAAAACATAAAATGATACTCACAATTTAACAAAGCATCACAGGCATATAAAACAAATCGCCGGCCGGCAAACAAAGCTGAGCCCTTCCTCAGTGCGTGGTGACGTCACTGCGTGTCTTCCCAGACGCGTTTCGTCATCAAAGGGACGTTCTCAATGGGTTGGGCTATCGCAGTACGGTCACCAATTAAATACTTAATCCTCATTGTGAAGTGCCTAACAACCGCGGCCGCGGCCGCCATCTTAAGTATGGTATAGCTGCCCATACCTCGCGTTTGAAAGGACATCTATAATCTAAAATATCTAAAAATCTATAATGTTACAAGAAATGTTTTAATTCATGGAAAGAATATCCAGCTATCAGTCCGTAGCGAACTGCTATAACTAGATAAATATAATGATACCTGCAACTGCTGTTAAGTCTGGCGCCCTCTATAGAAACTATGAAGGAATGCCACCCTGGCTTTTAGAAGCAGATCAAGTTCATATTGGAGCTTGTTTGCGCGGAGTTTGGCAAGGTATATGAATTTAGTCTTAACCCCTAGCTTCCCACCTAAGGAATAACACACTCCCATTCTACCTCGACCTATATGTGTACATGAAATTAATTGTGTGAAAGTAAGTGAATAGGTAAAAATTGTGAATATGGATCTCTATCATAAGGTTATATGCATAAAAATCATGTGCATAAACAATTAATTAATTAGATAAAACTATAAACATAAAAATAAAAAGTGTGTATGAACAGTTTCTTTTAAATAAGGGAAAAATATATATGTTGCCTACTGACTCAGAGTTATCCCAAGTCATCAGGTCTGCAGACATATTTACTCCTGTTAGGCATACTAAGTTAATGCAGGCCTAGGTTACTTACTGAGCTAATTGTGCCCTATATATCAAATTTAGTAAACGCTAAATACATAAAAAATGAGCCTTTCTTCAATTGAAGTGAGGCCGTGTTCCTATTTAAAGGGCAGTGCTTACAAACTAAAAAATACAATAAAAATAATAAATAATAATGAGGGGATCCCTAACTAGGGTCCCTTCTAATCTTGACAGATTGTATTAAGTCAATTTTTAAATTATAACTCTTATACCTTTATAGGTGCCCTAGTGCTATATCATAATATTTCTAAAAGGGAGGAGAAAAAAGCTGAACACTGAGAATTCCAAAACATATAAAGGGGAGACGGTTGAAAAAAAGGGCCTCTGTTGGTGCACTTCACAGTGAGTTTACAGAGATACAGTAGAATATTATGCGTTATTAATAAATGCATTGATGTCAGTCTCTATATTCAACCCATAGGGGGTATAGGTCTTAAGTCGATATATCCACCCCATTTCCATCTTTGAAATTTCCCTTACTAGGTGACTCCCCCTCCAATGGGGCTTGAATTTGTCTATTCCCAAGAAGAGGGTGTTGGACGGGTCTCGATGGTGTTTGAGTTTATAATGATTAGAGACAGAGTGATCTTTAAAACCCGACAAAATGTTTGTAATATGCTCGTTCACACGAACTTGAAAGGCCCTTTTAGTACGGCCCACATATTGTAGACCGCATGGGCATTGCAAAAGGTATACCACACCTGTGGATGCACAAGTGATACATGGCCTAATCTTATGTTCTCTACCTGTGACTGTAGAGGAAAAAACAGTCACACACCTATGTGGGTTTGAGCTCAGACTGCAGACTCTACACCGTCTGCATTTATAATACCCCTGCAATTGGTTGAAAAATCCAATCCCCCTATTAGGAGGATCGATCACGTTTTGTGCAACCATGTTTCTTATGGACTGAGTCCCTCTGAACACAACACGTGGTTTAGGGGGTAGAATGCCCTTCAACAAGGGGTCATTCATGGCTATATGCCAATGTTTGTTTATCAAATGAGAAACAGCCCTATGCTGTACAGAGTATGTAGTGATAAACGGTACCCCTTCAGGGAATTTTAGCCCTTCTTCGGTCACCTTATCACGCAAGAGGTCATCCCTCAGAGTGCCACGGACTTCCGATAGCGACCTCCGTAGTGCGTCCCGAGAGTAGCCCTTTTCTAAGAAGCGGTTAGTTAAGACGGAGGCTTGGTTCTCAAACTGTCCAAGATCGGAACAGTTTCTCCTTAATCTGAGGTACTGGCTTTTAGGGACAGCTCTAAGCCATGGTTCGTGATGGCAACTATCTTTCGGAATGAAGGAGTTCCTATCCGTCTCTTTAAAGAAGGTAGATGTGATAAATTTTCCCTCTTTGGCCTCAACCTTAAGATCCAAGTAGTGTACTTCAGTCTGACTCGCTTCATATTTTAATTGAATTCCCCTTTGGTTATTATTGAGGGACTCAATGAACATGGCCAGGTCATGCTGTGCCCCTACCCATAGGAGGAGGATGTCATCTATATATCTAGCCCACAGGACCACCTGGGGCAGGTCCCCTGAATAGATGACATCCTCCTCCCATTTGGCCATAAACAAATTGGCCAAACTAGGGGCATATTTAGCCCCCATAGCGACCCCCGTATCTTGTTTATAAAAATTATGGTCAAACCAGAAATAGTTTGAGGCGGCCGCAAATTTAAGTAGGGACATTACAAACTCGATCTGTTTTGTCTCCAATCCTGAGTCTCTCATTAGGAAGCACTGAACAGCTTCAAATCCCAATTGATGGGGGATTATTGTATATAAAGAAGCTACATCTATGGTTACCATCCACATATCAGGAGTCGGGCTGCATCCAGACAGAATATTAATGATATGTCTGGAATCCTTGACATATGAAGGAACCTTTTTCACCAGTGGCTGGAGATAAAAATCCACATATCTGCCCACCCGGGACGTAATGAAGTCGATACCACTTACTATAGGACGACCCGGGGGGCAGATTGGGTCCTTATGCAGCTTCGGTAAATAATAAATAGTTGGTGTACGGGGGGCCTTAGGCAAGAGGTATAGTTTCTCATTGAAGGACAAAATGCCTTCATGGTAATCCTTCCATAAAAGAACCTCCAAATCCTTTTTAAACCTCCCTTTAGGGTCACTTGGTAAGACAGTGTAAGTGTCTGTATCGTCAACTATTTTGTGCATTTCTCTGAGGTAATCCACTCTGTCCAAAATGACAATCCCCCCCCCCTTTGTCAGCTGGTCTAATCACCAATTCCTTATTTGTACACAAGGAGTCTAGACCTTCCTGGAGGGTTTTATTAAGTTTGGCCTTCTTGATCTCAATGGCCTCCAGGTCCCTAACCAGCACATCACGAAAAACTTTCAACGATGGAGCCAAACCCCCCGGAGGGTTGAATAAGGATGCATTCCTCAAACCTGAGTGCATGTATCCATTGGTAGGTGTAGTATTAACATATGAATTCCCAATCATATAACGTTTGATGCTAAGTTTCCTAATAAATCTATGTATGTCCATGTAGGTTTCGAATTTATTCAAACCCCTCGGTGGTGCAAATTTCAAACCCTTGTCAAGAAGAGCTTTTTCAGAGTTTGACAAGGACTTGGAACTTAAATTAAAAATGCCCTGACCTTCTACGTTTTTGTACGTTTTGAGTGCCCTACATCGCCTCCCCCCTCTGCACCCTCTCCTCGTTCGCCCTGTCTTTTGGTACCCTGATTGGGTCTGTGAAAACCCCAATGTGAGGAGCCGCCGGGGGCCAGGGAACCGCCTGGCCAGCTACTGGCACCCTGAGGTTGAGATAAAGGGGGTGCAAACCACGCACTTTCATTAATCATGGGATGCTGGGGTCCATCTGAGGCTTGGTATCCCTCTGGGCCTACCTTATCGGTGAGAGGAAAAAAGTTATTTGAGGTGGGGATGTTAAATTCCCACCCCGAATTCCCTCCTGAGTGGGAGTATGCCGGGGATGAATGGTTGCCCTCTCCTTGTTGAAATGGTTTCCAACCATCCCTATTGGCAGTCTGAAAGCCCTGCCCTCGGGGTTTATTTTGGTTCCAACCCCCCACCTGGGGGGGTGGTCCATAATAATTGGGTGGGGGACCATAGTTATAGTTCCCTGAAAATTGGGGGGCCCCCTGACCATATGAGGGCCCACCACCTAAGTTAGGCCTAAAGTTAGTTACCTGAGCCCCTACTGGGCGTCCCTGATTTTTACCAGGGGGTCCTCTAGAGCCACCTTGACCTCTCCTTGGGGATTGTCTGGCTTGCGAACCCCCTGTTTTAAAATTAGAAAAATTCCTTTTAGAACTCACAGGGACCTGTTGTTGACTCACAGAAAGGGGAATAAGGCCTAAGTTGTTGGAAACTTCCATGGCATTTGAATTCAACCTAGCTTGTTCGTCCAGGAGTTTTTTTTGCCAATTGAAGACTAGATTGGTCTGATAGTCTTCTAAATCCCTATTGAATTTCTTTTTCTTTTTTACTCTTTGATCTTTGTCCTCTTTTTCTAGAAGACCAAGCAAAGTGTGTGATTTTTCTTTATATTCCCCCATTTCTTTAGCAGGATCAAGCTTATCCTTAATGATTTTGACTTCCTCATCGATCCTTGCCAATTTCAGGGTCTTCCTCTCAATCAAAAACTGGAGGAAGGTGACCCCTGCCAGATTAAAATATTTAAACCAGTCATCTAGGTCGGAGTCTTCTTTTTGGGGGGGTACCTCCCACCTAAGGCTGCGAGGGACCATGCCATGTTTAACGTATGTTTCCAAATACGCTATATCCCACTTAGTATGATTCTCAGAGATGAGGAGATTTTTGAGTCGGGTAAATAAACCCCCAAGGTCACCCTCATCATCTTTGTAGGATTCAAAAACTCCATCAATATTTAGTTTGGTGGCCCTAAACTCAAAGACATCCATAGTGGCTTTGTTCCCAGAATAAACCGAGGGCTAAGCTGCAGTAATAGTATCAAAATCAGAACACAAGAAAAACAGAAAACTGCGCTAAACCAAAAATTAAATTAAAATGTACAAACTAGAAAGCAGCGGCAATCGTGTGAAAACACAAAGTAATACAAAATGGCAAAGCCGCGCTCATCAAAACAAAACAAATAAAATAAAATGATGAATGAAGACTGCTAACACTCCTCTCCTGTACATAGTGACCACTATCATACCCTCCACACTCCTCTCCTATACAGAGCACCCACTGTCATACCTCCCACACTCCTCTCCTGTACATAGTGCCTGCTGTCATACACTTCTCTCCTGTACATAGTGCCCACTGTCGCACCCTCCACACTCCTCTCCTATACATAGTGCCCACTGTCACACCCTCCACACTCCTCTCCTGTACATACTGTTCACTGTCATACCCTCCACACTCCTCTCCTATACATAGTGCCCACTATCATACCGTCCACACTCCTCTCCTGTATATACTGCCCACTGTCATATCCTCCACACTCCTCTCCTATACATAGTGCCCACTATCATACCATCCCCATTCCTCTCCTGTACATACTGCCCACTGTCATACACTCCACACTTCTCTCCTGTACATACTGCCCCATCATACCCCCCACACTTCTCTCTATTACATACTACGCTCTGTCATACCCCCACACTCCTCCTGTACATACTGCCCACTGTCATACCCTTCACACTCCTCTTCTGTACAAACTGCCCACTGTCATACTCTTCACACTCCTCTCCTGTACTTAGTACCTGCTGTCATACACTTCTCTCCTGTACATACAGCCCACTGTCATACCCTCCACACTTCTCTCCTGTACATACTGCTCACTGTAATCCCCTCCACACTCCTCTCCTGTACATACTGCCCACTGTCATACCCTCCACACTCCTCTCCTATACATAGTGCCCACTGTCGCACCCTCCACACTCCTCTCCTGTACATACTGTTCACTGTCATACCCTCCACACTCCTCTCCTATACATAGTGCCCACTATCATACCGTCCACACTCCTCTCCTGTATATACTGCCCACTGTCATATCCTCCACACTCCTCTCCTATACATAGTGCCCACTATCATACCATCCACACTCCTCCTGTACATACTGCCCACTGTCATACCCTCCACACTCCTCTCCTGTACATAGTGCCTGCTGTCATACACTTCTCTCCTGTACATACTGCCCACTGTCGTACCCTCCACGCTTCTCTCCTGTACATACTGCTCACTGTCATCCCCTCCACACTTCTCTCCTGTACATACTGTCCACTGTCATACCCTCCACACTCCTCTCATGTACATTGTGCCTTTTGCCGTACCCTTTGCACTCTTCTCCTGTACATAGTGCCCAATGTTAGACCCTCCACATTCCTCTCACTCACCTGCACATACTTCCAACTTATATACCATCCGTACTCCTCCCCTATGTCGCTTACCCGCAAAAACAGTTCTTTACAATGATACTAAATACCCTCAATGTTACCAGCTCTAGAATGGACACACTTTTGTTAGTTCAACTAAAGGAAATCTCAGTTCTCATATTTGTTCTGTTCCATTATTAGAACTTATTTAATTGTGTGATTACTACTATGATGTACAGAGGAACATAGGGGATCTCAGCTACTCTAAATATAGCACTTGTGAAAAAAAGTGTCCCTGAAAATATTTTTTAAATGTTGGCAACTATGCACTGCCCAAGGGCCACTGGGTCAGTAGGGGGCCCCATGAGAGGTTTCTGGGATCCTGTGATATTAAAGCGGTAGTAAACTTTCCTGACATTACTACTTTTTAGAGGCCCTGGGGTAGGTTATGCCACAATGTACAAGTATGCACAGCATATTAGCACATTAGAGTATACTTAAATTTTCAGACTGGGCCCTCCATTGCTGCGCTGTGATTCCCACGCATTTATTATTTATAAAAGGCCCCACCAAAATCCTCAGCACCAGACCCATGATGTTCTTAATCTGGCCCTGACTTGGGGAAATGCTATACATCTAAGATGGTGCTGCTATAAGACCAAAGACAGTACAAAACAGATTATAGCGCACACATGCAAAAATTACATTTATCCTGCAAGTCTAGTTAAAAAACACCTGAACATATTAAAAAATATGGGGGTTTGGTCACACTATATGGTCATATAGTGCTAAGCCCACTTACTGCGACAAAGCCAAACCCAGACCCTTTTAGGATGAAGAATTGGAACCAACCTATATTGTGACTTTTGGCACTGGAGACTGCATTTGATGCTCACCTAGGTACCTATTATGCAACTTGTTGAGTGAGCAGAAGAGTGGTTTACAGGTGCAAAATCACGCTGCACCCATCTGTTAAAACCCTGACACTGAAAACCATTTAAAGGGCATGCTAACCAGAGAGGAAAATATTGGTGGGAGTGAAATGTTGCCTGGGTCCTGCCTCTCTCTCCTGATGTGCCCTTGCTGGACCTACACTGCACTGATTTGAGCTTTTCCCCATGTTTTTACAGGGAGCCTGATTGGTGCACATAGTTCGGTTCCTCCCTGCGATCTGGCCCCGACACATTCAGCAAGGAGAAAAGGCAGCTATGCCAGTCTGCCCTGCTTAGCTATGTGGTCTCTGCTTGTGCATACGTCCCTGCTATGATGGCTGTACTGTGCATGCCCACACCAATTTCTCTTAGATTATGCTAACCTCATTGCCTACCTACCCTCCCCTCTACACCTAAATAAGTTCTAGGATCCACTTGACTGTAGTTGGGTTTCCTGCTGACCTAGTCACAGACCTCATTAACCCTTCCTGCTCCAGCAGCAAAATTGTGACTAACCTTGTGGGCGATTTCTCACACTTTTCTAGTATGGCAGGTTATAAACACAAAGGCAGCACTACTGGCCAGCTTGCAATTTTCTAACAGGAACAGGGGGTCTAGCAGTATCCATTCTATGAAACCTCACATTGATTACTGTTCCCTGTCCGAATCTCAGCACACCTCTGAAGCCCCGTACACACGACCGAGCTTCTCGGCAGAAGCTCGCTGGGAGACATATTCTGCCGAGGTTCTCGATCGTGTGTACACTTCCGACGAGCGTCCCGTCAGGAAGCTCGTCGAGCCAAAAAAGAGAGCACGCTCTCTTTTTCCTCGTTGTTCAATGAGGACTTTGGCTCGACAAGCTTTTTCGACCGCTCATCGGGAACCTCATCTGGCAGAACGATGGGTTTAGCCCGACGAGGTTCTCGGACGTGTGTACGCGGCCTTAGTCTTCCTTAACCTCTGCAGGAGCTACCCTATCCTCTGTATTTTCTAGTTAATTCTCAGCTGCTATATCTAAGTTCATAGGCAAAATTGTAGTCATCATGGCTAATTTAGAACGCAGGGAGACTGCTAGCATGTTTCTACACTATCTCCACCAGAGTGCATCTCTGAATTCCCTGAAGCTGCAGTTGCTGCTGCTCAGTCAGCCAAGGATGAGGAAGATAGCACCTTATCCTTATTTCAGGCACACTAAGGACTCACAGACTACAGATATCACTCCACAACTTAAGAATACTATCTCGATCCCTACTGACGCAGTTCACACATGCCCAAATTCGGAGTTTCCTGCATTTGATACACTTAGGGGGTTATTTATGAAAGGCAAATCCACTTTGCAGTACAAGTGCATAGTGCACTTGGAAGTGCAGTCGCTGTAGATCCGAGGGGGACATGCAAGGAAAAAGAACAGCATTTTCGTTTGCACATGATTGGATGATAAAATCAGCAGAGCTTCCCCTAATTTCAGAACTACCCCTCAGATCTACAGCGACTGCACTTCCAAGTGCAATTTCACTTGTAATTTGCATTTGTAGTGCAAAGTGGATTTGCCTTTCGGAAATAACCCCCTTAGTGTCTACTCTCAACCTATTAAGACATTTCCAGTGCATTTCTTCTTGCATTCAGTCCTGTATAGTGATTGGTATAACCCAAAAAAGGTCCTTTCTCCTCCTAATCGTTTTCCTAGCAATACTTCATGGAGAAGGAGTTTATCAAAAAAGTAGTCTGTTCCAGCTGCGGACCCAGCCATTTCCTCTTTTAATAAGACTCCGACTGTCCCTGTTGAGGTCAACCCCATGTTGAAAGACCCAACGGATAAAAGGCTAGAACCCCTACTAACCCCTTTCACATTTATACGACTTGTCTCACGATTTTGTACTGCAAAATCGTATGACAAGTCATTCTACATGTTTTTCAATGAACACCATTCATACTGGCACGACTTTAAGTAGTGCCGACTTCAAAGTATTCCCTGCACTACTTTGGTCTGATTTTGATACCACTTACACAGGCATTCATTGAAATCGCGGCTGCGAATCGCGGTAAAATCGCGGCCGCGAATCGCGGAAAAATCGCTGTGAAATCGCGAGAATTTGAAGTTGTACAAGTGTGAAAGAGACCTAAGACAGGCCTTAGATGATGTGTTTTTCTTTCCTGAAACCATGGGTTACAGCAGGGATCTCCAAACTACGGCCCTCCAGCTGCTGTGGAACTACACTTCCCATGAGTCATTGTAAAACTCTGACATTCGTAGACATGACTAGGCATGATGGGAATTGTAGTTCCTGAACACCTGGAGGGCCATAGTTTGGAGACTCCTGGGTTACAGGCAGGGCCGGACTTACCATTGGGCTTGACTGGGCTCAAGCCCATGGGCCCCGCCCAATAGGGGGCCCCTCTAAAAAAAAAAAAAAAAAAAAAAAAAAAAATGTTTTTTTTTTGTTTTGTTTTTTAGGGGTCTGGAGGTCCCAAGGGGCCCGGAGGCCCCCAGGGCCCTGGACAGCAACCCCTACTTTTTATTTATTTTTTATTAAAAAAAATGTTTTTTTTTATTTATTTATATATATATATATTTTTTTTATAAATGTTTATTTTTTTTATTTTTGTTTTATATTTTTTTATTTTTTATTAAAAGGCCCAGAGGTCCCCAGGGCCCCCCGGATAGCAACCTCACTTTTTTATGTATGTTTTATAAATGTTTATTTTTTTTATTTTTTTTTAGGGGTCTGGAGGTCCCCAGGGGCCCACGGATAGCAACCTCCCTTTTTTATGTATTTTTTATAAATGTTTATTTTTTTTATTTTTTTTTTAGGGGTCTGGAGGTCCCCAGGGGCCCGGAGGCCCCCAGATAGCAACCCCTACTTTTTTTTTTTAATAACAAGATATGTTTATGTATATATATATATATATATATATATATATATATATATATATATATATATAATTATTATTAAAGGGCCTAGAGGTCTCCAGCGCCCCATGTGGCAACCCCCTCTTTTTTTATTTTTATTTTATAAATGTTTATTTTTTATTTTTGTTTATATTTGTTTATTTTTTATTAAAAGGCCCAGAGGTCCCCTTTTTTATGTATTTTTTATAAATGTTTTTTTTTTTTAGGGGTCTGGAGGTCCCCAGGGGCCCGGAGGCCCCCAGGGCTCCAGACAGCAACCCCCACTTTTTATATATATATATATATTTATTATTATTATTATTATTATTAAAGGGCCCAGAGGTCTCCAGGGCCCCCGGATGGCAACCCCCCTTTTTTTTCCTAAAAAAATTTACATTTTCTTTATATTTTTTAGAAATGTTTATTTTTTTCTTTTCTTTTTTATTTTTTATTAAAGGGCCCAGAGGTCCCCAAGGCCCCCTTTTTATATATATATATATATATTTTTTTTTTCTTTTTCTTGTAAAGGCCCCCCTGCTTCTCAATTTGCAGCAGCCCCCCCGCTTCTCAATTTCAGGCGGCAGCACCCCCCCGGTTCCTGATGGCGGCCCTGCGCATACCTCCCAACACGCACGGATTCTGCGGGACTTTCCGCTTCTTCCCGCAGTCCCGCGAAAGGGTTAATTTTCCAGCACTGCAAGAGGAGGCAGCACGGAAGCAGGAGGAACCGGAGCGGTGTGTGGAAGACTGTGGCTGCTGAAGGGAAGAAAGCAGACAGTCGGGCTAATGACAGTCTGTTGCCCTGGCTGTCGGCACAGGTGAGAGGCACTCCCCCCTCCGCTGAATAACTGCAAAACCTCCCCCAGGAGGAACCGAAATGGTGTGGGGATGTCTGCTGAAGGGAAGAGAGCCGACACATTCCGTGCACAGGTGAGAGTCACCCCCCCCCCGGTTAACTTTAATGCGCACCCCCCGCTCAACAACTTCAATTCGCCCCCCCGCTCAACAACTATAATGCCCCCCCGCTCAACAACTTCAATTCGCCCCCCCCCCCCCCCGCTCAACAACTTTAATGCGCACCCCCCCCCGCTCGACAACTATGATCCCCCCCTCGCTCCAGAGGGGCCCCTTCAACACTCAAGCCCAGGGGCCCCCACCACTCTAAGTCCTGCCCTGGTTACAGGATAGAAAATCACTCAATTCCCCCAACACAGTCCACGTTGATGGGGGAATTTCTCCCGATGGGAAGCCATCCCTGCCGGGAGAGCACAGTGCTCATTGCCAGTGGCTATAGCCGCTGGCAATAATCACCTGTAAAAATCAGCCTGCCCATAGATGGCTGGCATAAGACAAGGCCTTAATATCCCTCGCAGGCAGAGGCGGCTCTAGGCTTGGCGAGGCCTTAGGCAAACCTTAGATATGAGGCCCCACTAACTCCCATAATGGGAAAAATAATTCAAGCGTTAAAAATTAATGGTAAAAATTGCATATATAAAGAGCCTTAAATCCTATGAACTATGGGACTCTGGTCACCATAGAGCACCTTCCCCAGAGTGAATGCACTAGGGTCAGGGGGGCGGGGGGCTTACTTATACAACAGTGAACCTTTATATCAGAGCCTCCTTACATTACTGTATTCTCTGCCCCCTACATCAGAGATGGTCAGAGACTGCATACATACTACAGGAGATTGTCAGAGACTGCATACACGATACAATAAATGGTCAGAGACTGCATACACGATACAATAAATGGTCAGAGACTGCATACACGATACAATAAATGGTCAGAGACTGCATACACGATACAATAAATGGTCAGAGACTGCATACACGATACAATAAATGGTCAGAGACTGCATACAAGATACGGTCAGAGAGTGTGTGGACATGATACAGGAGATGGTCAGAGACTGCATACAAGATACAGGAGATGGTCAGAGTCTGCATACATGATACAGGAGATGGTCAGAGATTGCATACATGATACAAGAGATGGTCAGAGATTGCATACGTTCTACAGGAGATGATCAGAGACTGCATACATGATACAAGAGATAGTCAGAGACTGCATACATGACACAGGAGATGGTCAGAGACTGCATACATGACACAGGAGATGGTCAGAGACTGCATATGTGGTACAAGAGATGGTCAGAGACTGCAGACATGGTACAGGAGATGGTCAGACTGCATACATACTACAGGAGATGGTCAGAGACTGCAGACATGGTACAGGAGATGGTCAGACTGCATACATACTACAGGAGATGGTCAGAGACTGCATACATACCACAGGAGATGGTCAGAGACTGCATATGTGGTACAAGAGTTGGTCAGAGACTGCAGACATGGTACAGGAGATGATCAGAGACTGCGTACATGGTACAAGAGATGGTCAGAGACTGCAGATATACTACAGGAGATGGTCAGAGACTGCAGATATACTACAGGAGATGGTCAGAGACTGCAGATATACTACAGGAGATGGTCAGAGACTGCATACATACCACAGGAGATGGTCAGAGACTGCATATGTGGTACCAGAGATGGTCAGAGACTACAGACATGGTACCAGAGATGGTCAGAGACTGCAGACATGGTACAAGAGATGGTCAGAGCCTGCAGACATGGTACACGAGATGGTCAGAGACTGCAGACATGATACAGGAGATGGTCATAGACTGCATACATGGTACAAGAGATGGTCAGAGACTGCAGACAATGACATGGTACAAGAGATGGCCAGAGACTGCAGACATGGTACAAGAGATGGTCAGAGACTGCAGGCATGGTACAAGAGGTGGTCAGAGACTGCATACGTGGTACAAGAGATGGTCAGAGACTGCATACATGATACAGGAGATGGTCAGAGACTGCATACATGATACAAGACATTGTCAGAGACTGCAGACATACTACTGGAGATGGTCAGAGACTGCACACATACTACTGGAGATGGTCAGAGACTGCACACATACTACTGAAGATGGTCAGAGACTGCACACATACTACTGAAGATGGTCAGAGACTGCACACATACTACTGAAGATGGTCAGAGACTGCAGACATGGTACAATAGATGGTCAGAGACTGCGTACGTGGTACAAGAGATGGTCAGAGACTGCGTACGTGGTACAAGAGATGGTCAGAGACTGCAGATATACTACAGGAGATGGTCAGAGACTGCATACATGATAAAAGAGACGGTCAGAGAGTGTGCAGACATGATACAGGAGATGGTCTGAGACTGCAGATATGGTACAAGAGATGGTCAGAGACTGCAGACATGGTACAAGAGATGGTCAGATAATGCAGACATGGTACAAGAGATGGTCAGAGACTGCAGACATGGTACAAGAGATGGTCAGACTGCATATATACTATAGGAGATGGTCAGAGACTGTAGACATGGTACAAGAGATGGTCAGAGACTGCATACATGGTACAGGAGATGGTCAGAGACTGCAGACATGGTACAAGAGATGGTCAGAGACTGCAGACATGGTACAAGAGATGGTCAGAGACTGCAGACATGGTACAAGAGATGGTCAGAGACTGCAGACATGGTACAAGAGATGGTCAGAGACTGCAGACATGGTACAAGAGATGGTCAGAGACTGCAGACATGGTACAAGAGATGGTCAGAGACTGCAGGCATGGTACAAGAGATAATCAAAGACTGCAGACATGATACAAGAGATGGTCAGAGACTGCAGGCATGGTACAAGAGGTGGTCAGAGACTGCATACGTGGTACAAAAGATGGTCAGAGACTGCATACGTGGTACAAAAGATGGTCAGAGACTGCATACGTGGTACAAAAGATGGTCAGAGACTGCATACATGATACTGGAGATGGTCAGAGACTGCATACTTGATACAAGACATTGTCAGAGAGTGCAGACATACTACTGGAGATGGTCAGAGACTGCACACATACTACTGGAGATGGTCAGGGACTGCACACATACTACTGGAGATGGTCAGGGACTGCACACATACTACTGGAGATGGTCAGAGACTGCACACATACTACTGGAGATGGTCAGATAGAAGGATGCGCTCTGGCGTGTTTGCACAGCCCACGTGCAGAGCCCCCCGGGAAGTTGGCACTGTGCTGTGCTAATCACAGGCAGCGAAACATTTCCCGATCTCTGCAGCTGCACACCGGGAGAATGTCTCACTGCCTGTGATTAGCGCAATGCTGACTTCCTGGTGGGCTCTGCACATGGGCTGTGTGAAAATGCAGGAACTCATCCTTAGTCAAAGACTGCAGACATGTGCGGACATAATTGGGCTGAAATTGCACAGAACGCACAGCGTGTTCCTGTGTTTTTCAGTGTGAAGCTGGACCTGTGACCTGGAACCCACACTTGCTAACTTGCCTGGAAAGGGGGCATTAATATGGGCACCTGGAGCAATTTGGCACATCTCTTTGGGGGGGGGGGGATATGTGCTAAGGGGGTGAATTTCATATCCAAGCCCCCTTGCAGCAAACGTCATAAAGTGCCCCCTAGAACATATCCTCTCCCCCAAAATTACTCAAAGTAAACTGTAAACCGTAGGCATTAACCCTCCCCTCTCTCTCTGGAAGGCTCACTTACTTTGCATCAGGACATGATGTGTCATAGATTGTCAGACGAGCAGCTTTTCTCTGCAGCGTGATGAGCGTCCTTCCCCTCCCCCCTCCTCCTCTGTGTACACAGGAAACATCACACAGCACGAGAAGGAGGGGGCAGGCTCAGCTCACTCTGTCTGCACTGTGTGTGTCAGGAGTCAGGGCCAGGCAGCCGGGGACTGCAGGGAGAGATCTCTCTCTGCCATAACAAGTGGAGCTTGCGGCCGCGTGGGGGAACGAAAATAGCCGGGAAAGGGTGAGGCATGGGCAAATTAGGCGGCGCACGGGGCCCCTGACTTTGCGAGGCCTCTGACTTTGCGGGGCCTAAGGCAGCTGCCTAATTTGCCTAATTAGAGAGCCGCCTCTGCTCGCAGGTCATTGCAATTATGTTCTCCTGCCAGAATTTTGCCGTCTGGTTTGATGGTATGTCCCAGAATCATGTTTCTTTCTTGCCAGATGCCTCTGTCCTCCAAACAATTTGAAGTCATGGCTGATAGGCTAGCATATATTATAAGTAAAATACAGAGAATGTCTTTCTTTCAGTGTGCAAATGACCCTTTGGCTCAATTGCTGGGCTGTGTAGCATCAGTGGAAGAAATGCCTCTTGCATGTGCCTTTTGATGGGAAACACCTCTTTGACCAATGTCTAGACAACTTCACTAAGGTAGTCATCAGGGGAAAGAATACCATTTGCCCCAGATAAATAGGGAAAGATCTCCATCTGGGAAACCCTCTACTCCTGAGGCTAAAATAGTTTATTTTGTTTCTCTCAGGCCTTCGGGTCCAAGGCTGTTTGGTGCTCTGTCCTGGACCTTAACCACTTGCTTACTGGGCACTTAAACACCCTTCCTGCCCAGAGCAATTTTCAGCTTTCAGCACTCTCACACTTTGAATGACAATTACTCAGTCATGCAACACTATACCTAAATGATTTTTTTGTCCTTTTCTTCCCACAAATAGAGCTTTCTTTTGGTGGTATTTGATCATCTCTGGGTTTTTTATTTTTTGCGCTATTAATAAAAAAAGACCGAAAATTTTGAAAAAAAAAGATTTTTTCTTAGTTTCTGTGATAAAATTTTGCTAATTATTAATTTTTCTTCATACATTTTGGCCACAATTTATACTGCTACATGTCTTTGATAAAAATAACCCAAAATTTTTCGAAATTATTTGGTCTGTGTGAAAATTTTAGAGTCTACAAGCTATAGTGCAAATCATAAAAAATTATCACATCTGATTACACCTGATGTACTGAAGGCCAATCTCATTTCTTGAGACCCCAACAAGCCAGGAAAGTACAAATTCCCCCCAAATAACCCCATTTTGGAAAGTAAACATTCCAAGGTATTTATTAAGAGGCATGGTGAGGTATTTGAAGTTGTAATTTTTTCCCACAATACTTTGCAAAATTAAGATTTTTATTTTTTATTTAAAAATGTTCTCAAAATTGTCATTGTAATAGCTTATTTCTCTCACATGGCATGTGCATACCACAAATTACACCCCAAAATACATTCTGCTATTCCTCCTGAGTAAAACGATACCCCATGTGTGAGACTTTTTCACTGCCTGGCCACATACGGAGGCCCAACATGCAGGAAGCGCCATCAGGGGTTTTAGGAGCATAAATTGCACATCTAACTAGTTGACTACCTATTACACTTTTGAAGGCCCTGGAACACCAGGACAATGGAATTACCCACAAAATGACCCCATTTTGGAAAGCTAACACCCCAACGTATAATCTATGAGGCATAATGAGTCTTTTGAACGGTTCATTGTTTTCCAGAAGTTTTTGGAACACGTGGAAAAAAAATGAAAACGCATTTTTTTTTACACAAAGTTGTCCGTTTCTAAGATATTTCCAACACATAGCATTTAGATAGCAAAAATGACACCCCAAAATACATTCTGCTACTCCTCCTGAGTAAAACGATACCCCATGTGTGAGACTTTTTCACTGCCTGGCCACATACGGAGGCCCAACATGCAGGAAGCGCCATCCAGGGTTTTAGGAGCATAAATTGCACATCTAACTAGTTGACTACCTATTACACTTTTGAAGGCCCTGGAACACCAGGATAATGAAATTACCCACAAAATGACCCCATTTTGGAAAGCTAACACCCCAACGTATAATCTATGAGGCATAATGAGTCTTTTGAACGGTTCATTGTTTTCCAGAAGTTTTTGGAACACGTGGAAAAAAAATGAAAACGCATTTTTTTTTACACAAAGTTGTCCGTTTCTAAGATATTTCCAACACATAGCATTTAGATAGCAAAAATGACACCCCAAAATACATTCTTCTACTCCTCCTGAGTAAAACGATACCCCATATGTGAGACTTTTTCACTGCCTGGCCACATACGGAGGCCCAACATGCAGGAAGCGCCATCCAGGGTTTTAGGAGCATAAATTGCACATCTAACTAGTTGACTACCTATTACACTTTTGAAGGCCCTGGAACACCAGGATAATGAAATTACCCACAAAATGACCCCATTTTGGAAAGCTAACACCCCAACGTATAATCTATGAGGCATAATGAGTCTTTTGAACGGTTAATTGTTTTCCAGAAGTTTTTGGAACACGTGGAAAAAAAATGAAAACGCATTTTTTTTACACAAAGTTGTGCGTTTCTAAGATATTTCCAACACATAGCATTTAGATAGCAAAAATGACACCCCAAAATACATTCTGCTACTCCTCCTGAGTAAAACGATACCCCATGTGTGAGACTTCTACACAGCCTGACCACATACAGAGATCAAACATGCAAGGAACACGGTCCGGTGTTCCAGAGACACATAGCATGCACATACCAAGAATTACACCCCAAAATACATTATGCTGAGCAAAGCGTAAACAAAAGATTACCTGTGGTAATAGTAGCGCAGTTCTACACAGCAGGATAGCACTGGTCCAGGCAGCAGGCAGGGACTTGGTCAGCAACGGCATACACAATTGTCCAGGCAGGGATACTGTCCCGTCAGGGTTAGTGCAGGTGGTCAGTTCATGCACCAGGCAGAGGCATGATGGCATAGGTCCTACAGGCAGAAGTAGGGCCTCGTTCAGAACAGAATGGGGACAGGGGTGGAGGCTTCTCCCACCCAAATCTCTTTGAAGCCTCCGGGCAACCAGACCCTAATCTAGAATGAGAAAACAAAAACAATTGTTTTCTTCATCCAGAAAAACAAATTCTGGAGCCCCTCACATATGTGAGACCCCTGTGCTATGAATCCCACTAGTCCACTGGCAGGGTAAAAGATCAGTCCAAGAGGCAGGCAAAAAGAATGGTCAAACAGTCCAGGGTCAGTTCCAGATCAGGCAGAGGTATAAACAAAATCAGTAGGCATAAGCATGGTCAAATAACAGTCCAGGGTCAGTTCCAAATCAGGCAGAGGTATAAACAGAATCGGTAGGCAGAATCGTGGTCAAATAACAAGCCGGGGTCATAAGCAGAGGTATAAGGGGTGTGAAGGTAAATGGCAGAAAGTGACTAATAATTTAGTGAGGTATGGTAACGGGCGAAACAACCAACTACGCAGAGGGCTGGTTGGGAAGGGCATTTAGGACAATAATAAATGGTGTCGCTTCTCACTCCTGCTTTGGAGCACACCTTGCATCTTTTTTGGCATTTATGGCCTGTTGGTCTGGGAGGGAGTTTATCTGGAAAGTGGCGCTCGCTGAGTCGGCTAACCACATCGGATCGAATGTATTCTGGTGGGTTGCTGGGGTATAAAAGGGCAGTGGTGATTTCCTCCAGGTAGAAAAGGTAGGGTTTGGGTCTTGGAGTGGATTTCCGATATATTACGTAGGTATTGTACGCGGCCAAATTAAACAAATAAATTGAAACTTTTTTATACCACTGGTATGATCTTCTTGTAGAAAGGTAGGGTTCCAGCATCTGGTCGTTCAAATCGACACCCCCCATGAACTTATTGTAGTCATAAATGCATTTCGGTTTCTGGATTAGCCCATTCCTTGTTCTGGTCTCAACAAATGTGTTGTTGTGGATGGTAGAAAGCACGTACACATCCCTTTTGTCCCTCCATTTCACAGCCAGAACTTCCTCTGTACGTAAACTCGCCGTCTCCCCTTTTTCTAATTTTTTGACGACAAGACTTTGAGGAAAGCCCTTCCGGTTTGATCGCACGGTGCCGCATGCTGGGGTTTTTTTGTGGAAAAGGTTTCGGAACAGGGGCAAACTTGTGTAGAAATTGTCCACATATAAGTGGTATCCTTTCTCCAGGAGTGGGTTCAGGAGTTGCCAAACAATTTTCCCGCTGGTTCCTACGTAGTCTGGACAATTAGGGGGGTGTAGCTGGCTGTCCTTTCCTTCGTATACGTTGAAGGCATACGTATAACCTGTGGCTCGGTCACATAACTTATAGAGCTTCACCCCATAGCGGGCCCTTTTACTGGGAATGAATTGTTTTATGCCCAGCCTGCCAGAAAATTTTACTAAGGATTCGTCTACACATATTTGTTGGTCCGGGTAAACAACTGGGGGAAAATTTCGGAAAAATAATTTAGTAGTGGCCGTATTTTATAAAGTTTATCAAAACTTGGGTCATTTTGGGGAGGGCACTGGGTATTGTCGTTGTAGTGTAGGAATCTCATTATCAATTGATATCTGGTCCTGGGCATTTTTGAGGAAAAGATGGGCATGTGGTAGATGGGGCGGTTTGACCAATAGGAACGTAATTGGTTTTTGTGGTTTAGTCCCATACAGAATATGAGGCCCAAAAAAATTTTAAACTCTTCCACTGTTAGGGCTCTCCACTCGAAGGACGGGCATAATAGGATGTGGGGTTACTGGAAATAAATTGTTCTGCATAAAGATTGCACTGGGTAACAATTGAGGCAAGCATGTTGTCGGTGAAAATTAAATTAAAAAAATTAATCGGGGCAAAATTTTCTGTGTCCACCTGGACTCCTGGCTGGGCAGTGAAGGGGGGAATGTTGGCTTCTCCTGAATTAGAAGGAAGCCACAGGGGGTTCTGAAGGGAATAGGGAAGGCTGGCATGGGACCTAACCCTTTGGGACTGAGGTGACACCCCACTGGTACGTGACCTTGCTTGCTGAGGTCTTGCGGTACTGGTGGATGGCACAGCGGTGCTGGTGGATGGCACTGCCTCCTTAGCAATACGCCTTCTTCTGGCGGGTGGACCCTCCTCCTCCTCTTCTTCTTCTTCTTCCTCGTCCTCCTCTTCTTCCTCCTCGTCCTCCTCCTCGGATGTCTCTTCTCCACTGCTGACTATCGGCTCATAGGTGATGTCAGATTCATTGTCGGAATTTTCAGTGGAATCCGAATCGCAGAGCTCCCCGTTGCTCTCGTCAGCCGCCATAATTTCATATGCCTCCTCGAGCGAAAAGGATCTTTTAGCCATTGTTGGCACTGATGACACTGACAGGTGGCACTGACGGCAAATGGCACGGACTGATGACAGATGGCACTGATGACAGATGGCAGATGGCACGGGCAGGTGGCACGGGCAGATAGCACTGATGGCAGGTGGCACAGGCAGATGGCACAGGCAGATGGCACTGATGGTAGATTGCACTGGCAGGTGGCACTGATGGGAGATTGCACTGGCAGGTGACACTGATGGCAAATTACACTAATTGCAGGTAGCACTAATGGCAGCTGGCACGGGCAGATGGCACGGATGGCAGATGGCACCGAAGACACTGGCAGATTGCACGGGCAGATGGCACGGGCAGATGGCACTGATGACAGATGGCACGGGCAGGTGGCACGGGCAAGGTGGCACTGGCAGATAGCACTGATGGCAGGTGGCACAGGCAGATGGCACAGGCAGGTGGCACTGATGGTAGATTGCACTGATGGCAGATGGCACTTACGGCAGATGGCAGGTGGCACAGATGGCAGGGGCAGGTGGCCCTGATGGCAGGGGCAGATGGCACTGATGGCAGGGGCAGATGGCACTGATGGCAGGGGCAGATGGCACTGATGGCAGGGGCAGATGGCACTGGGGGCAGGTGGCACTGATGGCAGGGACAGGTGGCACTGGCAGGTGGCACAGGCTGTTTGCACTGGCAGGTGGCACTGGCAGAGACACTGGCGCTGTTTTTAATTAAACTTGAACTTTTTTTTTTACTCACTGACTTTCACTCTCTCTCCTCACACGCTGTGTGTGAGGAGAGAAAGCCGGCGATGAGAGATGATCTCATTTGTTTACAATTGAGATCATCTCTCATTGGACATCAGGATCGAGTGCTGAATGGCCTCTGTGATTGGCCATTCAGCACGATCTGTGATTGGCTGTGTCACGGGGACACGGCCAACACAGTTTTTTGCCGATGCGCGATCGCGGGGACGCGCAGGGAGCGGGGAAAGGCTGTCACGTCCAAAGACGTCAACCCGGCGCCTCAGGTTTGCGCGGTTCATGTCTTTGGACGTGACAGGGAAACCAAGTGGTTAAGTCCTCCTAACATTAAGGGAGCACCCCCACTTGTGGGGGGGGGGGGGCGACTTCTGTTGGCCTTTGTGGTCAGCTGGTCCCAAAATATTTCAGATGCTTGGGTCCAGAACATGGGGGTTACCAACTGGGTTTTTCATCTCTGCCTTCACCCTGCTTCATGTTGGCAAACTTGCCAACATTTCCACAACAAATTTGCAGACCCTCACACTATTCTAATGCCGTTTTCTCTCAAGGGGTCATAGCCATTGTCCTGAAAAGCAGAGCTTTCAAAATGTAAACCGGTTCACTGGCCTTAAGCCAAAAGGGGACATCCTCTCCATACTGGATTTAAAGGTTATTAACACCTTCCTCCAGGTACAAAAAAAAAGTAAGGAATCTGCCTGAACGTTTCGTTTCTTCGGCCCACTCGGGAGACTTTCTTGCCAGTGAATATCAAGGATGCTTACTTGCATGCCCCCATCTTCTCAGCATATAAATGATACCTGCATTCTGCTGTGGGTACACAATATTTCGAATTTGGTGCCCTTACTTGGCTAGTTCACTGCACCTCAGATTTTCAAAAAGGTGCTAGACCCGGTTCTCGCTCTTCCTCACTCCCAAGGCATCCTTAACCACTTAAGGACCGCCGCATGTACATTTACATTGGCAGAATGGCACCGACAGGCACATCAACGTATATATACGTTGGTGCCTTGGGGGGGTTCGGGGGTCCGATCGGACCCCCCCCGTACATGCGGCGGTCCGCGCGGCTGTAGGAGCGATCCGACAAGAGGGGGCGGCTATTCGTTTTTGTCCGCCCCCCCTGGATCGCTAATTTTTTTTTTATTGAGATTTTTTTTTACTAAACATGTGGCTAAATAAATTTTGGCCTAAATGTTTGACTAAAATTTAGTTTATTGATTTTCCTTATAACAAAAAGTAAAACATATTGATTTTTTTTTTTCAAAAATGTCGCTCTATTTTTGTATATAGCGCAAAAAATAAAAATCGCAGAGGCGATCAAATACCACCAAAATAAAGCTCTATTTGTGGGAAGAAAAGGACGCAAATTTTGTTTGGAAGCCACGTCGCACGACCGCGCAATTGTCTGTTAAAGCGACGCAGTGCTGAATCGCAAAAACCCCTTGGGTCATTTGGCAGCATATTGGTCCGGGTCTTAAGTGGTTAAAGTGGAATATCTAGATGACCTTATTCTGAGGGGACAGTTGACTTTATCAGCCAATTTCCAAAAGATTGTGCAGACCTTACAGTGATTTGGGGGGATCCTACATCTCCAGAAGTCTGAGCTGGGGACACCTTATTGCGTTAAGTCTCTAAGCCTGATTTTAGACAAAGTCCTGTCCAAGATGTTCCATTCCATAACAAACTCTAGTCTCACTGCTTCCAATCTTAAACTCTGGATTCAAGTTCATATACCCATTTTCATCTAGACCAGGGGTGTCAAACTCAATTTCATTGTGGGCCGCATCAGCATTATGATTGCCCTCAAAAGGGCCGGTTGTATCTGTAAAACTAGATGTCTAGTGCATCCCCTCCCCTTTACATTAGATGTCAAGAGCCACCCCACCATCAGAGGTTGAGTCCCCCACTCTCCCTTACTTCACAGTGCACCCCCCTTTTTTTTCATTATGCTGCTGCTGGAAAGAAGCAGGATGCATTGCTTGATAGCAGAAAGTTATGCCGCGTACACACGGTCGTTTTTTGCGATGAAAAAAAACATTGTTTTTTAAAACGTCATTTAAATTGATTGTGTGTGGGCAAAACTTCGTTTTTTGTCTTCAAAAAAACGACCAAAAAAGAATTCCAACATGCTTGAATTTTTTGTGTCGTTTTTCAAAACGTCGTTTTTTGTTTCACAAAAAGTCACTGTGTGTAGCAAAAACGTAGTTTAAAACAAAGTTTTTCAACCCGCGCATGCCCAGAAGCTAGTTATGAAGCGAGCTTCAATGGAAAAGTGTGGTGAACGTAACCTCGTTTTTTGTGAAAAAAACGATGGTGTGTATGCAACATCGTCTTTGAAAGTGACGTTTCAAAAACGTCGTTTTTTACTTCACAGAAAACGTTGTTTTTTTTCATCACAAAAAATGATCGTGTGTACGTGGCATAAGGCCTCGTACACACGAGTGGATATGTCCGCTGAAAACCGTCCGATGGACCGTTTCAGCAGACATCTCCGATCGTGTTTATGGGCTAGCGGACAGATTTGTCCATCAGACAAATTTCAAAGCATGCTTTGAAATTTGTCCGCTACAAACCTGTCCGTCGGATATGTCCGCTGGTTAGTACGGGAAACCAGCGGACATATCCTCCCACACATGCGTCGTATCCTGTGAATGGATCCGACGCATGCGCGCGGAAGTGTTTACTTCCTGGTGCGTGACGTAGCGGTGACGTGGCGGCGTCAACGTCACCGCCGCGTCACCGACACGTCAGCGCGCCGTCCGCCGGTGGGGAATTTGATCCGATGGTGTGTACACGCCATCGGACCAAACTCCAGATCGGACATATCCGATGGAAACGGTCCGCGGACCGTTTTCATCGGATATGTCCGATCGTGTGTACAAGGCCTTAGAGTCTGAAGGGGGACCAGAGGTGGGCTGGAGCTCTCCTGCAGCTGCAGGAGAGGTGCAAGGGCCACATGAAATGACCTGGAGGGCCGGATTCGGCCCACAGGCCTTGTGTTTACACCTGTGATCTAGACAATTACAATTCAGCATTCTGGCAGCATAAAACAAGATGGGCAGTCTCTGGGTCATACCATATGCCTTACAAGCAGGGTCAGGTTGGCCTGTCATGGTGGGTTGCAAGTTTGAAGGAGAAGGAATGCTGACTTGCAACCATAGAACACCATACCTACTGTGAAGCATGGGGGTGGCAACATCATGCTTTGGGGCTGTTTCTCTACAAAGGGAACAGGACGTGTGCATGAAAGAATAAATGGGGCCATGTATCATGAGATTTTGAGATGAAACATGGTTGGGCCTTTCAGCATGACAATGACTTCAAACACACCGCTCAGGCAACGAAGGAGTGGCTTCTTAAGAAGCATTTCAAGGTCCGGAAGTGGTCTAGCCAGTCTCCAGATCTCAACCCCATAGAAAATCTTTGGAGGGAGTTAAAAGTCTGTGTTGCCCAGTGACAGCCCCAAAACATGACTGCTCTAGAGGAGATCTGCATGGAGGAATGGGCCAACATACCAGCAACAGTGTGTGACAACCTTGTGAAGACTTACAGAAAACGTTTGACCTCTGCCATTGCCAACAAAGGATATGTAACAAAGTATTGAGATGAACTTTTGATATTGACCAAATACTTATTTTCCACCATAATTTGCAAATAAATTCTTTCCAAATTAGACAATGTGATTGTCTGCCATGTGCAAGATGGCCTCTCACCTTAATGATTCGACCTTAAAAGGTCACAGGGCATGTCAATAATAACCACAAGGTCAGGCTGAGACGTCTATGGGACAACTGGTAACTGAGAATAACAGCATGAATCCTTTCAAGATCACTTTGATATGGGACGACGCTCTCGAGGCCACAGACGAAGGAGAATCTTGTCTTCTGGTTCTGTTGGACCTAAGCGCAGCCTTCGACACAGTAGACCACAAGCTTTTATTAACTCGGCTACATGAAGTAGCCAAAGTTGCAGAAGGCGATTTATCCTGGTTCTCCTCTTTTTTTGGAAAACCGATCGCAAATAGTGAAGTTAGGACCTTTCACTTCTGAGAAACGCACAGTATCGTGCGGAGTCCCTGAAGGATCCCCTCTGTCGCCGGTGTTATTCAACATCTATCTTTGTCCTCTTTTTGAAATCATCAGCAGACAAAAACTGCTCTATCATTGATATGCAGATGACACGCAACTGTATTTCCGCATTTGCAATAGAAATGATCACCACCTCAATCTAGAGACATGCCTCTCTTTGATAGAGGACTGGATGACAAAGAGTTATATTAAACTCAACGGAGCGAAAACAGAACTTCTCCTGTTTCACGCCAAGCGCATGAATCAACCTGCAACAACTTGGATCCCCCCGCCCATTCTGGGCAAAATCATCACCCCTAGCGCCAAAGTCAAAAGTCTCGGGGTCATCTTCGACTCCTACATGACAATGGTCGCACAAATAGGGTCAGTAGTCAGCGGATCTCACCATCTGCTGCGCCTACTACGCAGACTTACTCCTTTTATTCCCAAAGAAGATATAGCGGTCGTGGTGGGAGCACGATTGGACTATGCAAATGCCCTTTACCTCAGACTCCCCAAGTACCAAATCGCTCTTCTACAAGTCGTTCAAAATACGGCCGCTAGACTTGTGACTGGGAAAAAACCTTGGGAATCAATCTCACCTTCACCGAGAACCCTTCACTGGTTACCAGTAAAAGACAGAATCACTTTTAAAGCACTCTGTCTAACGCATAGATGTATCCATGGGAATGCTCCCCATTATTTATGCGAAAAAAGAAAAGCTCATAATCCCAATCGCGTTCTGCGATCCACCAATCAAAATCTACTCCAGATACCGAAAGCCAACTACAAGTCCAAAGGAGAAAGAAGATTTGCAGTCCAAGGTCCCAGACTATGGAACGATTTACCAACCAGCATTCGGTTGGAGGAGAACCACTTAGCATTCAGGAGAAAGATCAAGACTCATCTCTTTTGATACCAAAGGAGACAGGAACAACAAGTGCCCAGAGGCGATTTAGTTTGCATGTGCCGTGCTATATAATGCCACGTACACACGATCATTTTTTGTGATGAAAAAAAACGACGTTTTCTGTGAAGTAAAAAACAAAGTTTTTGAAACGTCACTTTTCAAAGACAATGTTGCCTACACACCATCGTTTTTTTCACAAAAAGCGAGGTTACGTTCACCACTCTTTTCCATTAAAGCTTGCTTCATAACTAGCTTCTGGGCATGCGCGGGTTGAAAAACGTCGTTTTAAACGACGTTTTTGCTACACACGTGACTTTTTGTGAAACAAAAAACGACGTTTTGAAAAACGACACAAAAAATTCAAGCATGTTGGAATTTTTTTTTGGACGTTTTGCCCACACACCATCAATTTAAATGACGTTTTAAAAAACGTCGTTATTTTTCATCGCAAAAAACGACCGTGTGTACGCGGCATTAGTTTTCATTCATTCATTCACTTTCCAACAATGACATCCACCATGTAAAATTAAAAAGAGGGGGGATCTAGTGCTCTCTGGTGTAAAAACGTTTATTTAAGACATATAAACAGAGGTATACTCAGATTTCATGACACTCTCAACGCCGAGTGTCAGCTGTACAAGTGTGTTAGGCAGAGAATACACAGTCTGCGGCGTTCGTAGGTGACGTCCTGCGTGGCTCCTTTCCTTGTACGCGTTACAACCCGTGGGTGGGACTTCCTCAGCGTGGGGCAGGAGAGAACACCTACTTTCTCACTTGCACTTTATGTGCATCTATTGATTGGATTTCTGGATCTATCACTGTTTATGGACTCTCATTCACATGGACTCTTCTCTTTTCATATGAATTTTTTCTATGAATTTTTTCTATGAATTTCCTTTAGGAATTCTCTATGAATTTATTTATGTATAGTTTATTTTATATTTGCGCTGCACTGTTTTCACATTATAGTCACTTTGGGATTTTGTTATGAGTTTGTCCTTGCTGGCTTGCATATATCTATTTACATTTAAATTTACTTATTTCCAGCGCTGAATACTATTCTATTATAATGTGATTGTCTGGATTTGTTTCCACATTTTGTCTCTCATAGTTGAGGTATACCTATGGTGAAAATTACAGGCCTCTCTTGTTATTTTAAGTGGGAGAACTTGCACAATTGCTGGCTGACTAAATACTTTTTTGCCCCATTGTATAGTGTGATCTGGCAATATTTACTCAAACGATGTACCTCAAACGATGTACCTTAATTCAGTCTGAACTGGAGGCAGAGGCGTCGTTAGGGGTGGGCTAAGGAGGCTGGAGCCCCGAATGTGCCGCCGAAAAGCCCCGAGTCTCGGGCATACAGTTTTTAATTAGCAGCCCCGAGTCAATGCCGCCGAGCAGGGACCTGATCTCGCCCGCCATGTTTGGTGTCCATTGTCCAGTCCGGCGCCCTGTGATTGGGTGTATGGGGGTCATGTGCGGCGTGGGGCTGGCCTGTCTGTGATCGTCTAGAAGTCCCGCCTCCGCACATGACCGCTATACGCCCAATCACAGTGCGACGGGTAATATGGAACATGTTGGCGGGAGTCCGGGAGATGAGCACACCGCCCGGGCTGCGATCTTCCCCTCCGCTTTTGTGTCCCTCGGCGGCGGTGTGTCCCTCGGCGGTGGTGTGTCCCTCGGCGGAGGTGTGTCCCTCGGCAGCGGTGTGTCCCTCGGCAGCGGTGCGTCCCTCTGCTACGGCTCGGTAGAGAAGATCATGGAGGTGCATCATCTTGCACCATGGAGCGGGCTGCGGATGGATGGCGCTGGCGGGGACTCGAGACAGAAACAGAGCAGAGGTAAGGAGGACGTATTTGCACAGAGCTGTGGGGAGGGGGGTGTGAGTAGTGGAGGAAGTAGGAGGACGCTTACTGTAGGTGGTCAGTGTCTGGGTGTGTGGTGGGGGGGGGGTGTATCAGTGTCTATGTCGGGGGTCAGTGTCTGTGTGTGGGGGGGTCAGTGTCTATGTCGGGGGTCAGTGTCTGTGTGGGGGGTCAGTGTCTATGTCGGGGGTCAGTGTCTGTGTGTGGGGGGGTCAGTGTCTATGTCGGGGGTCAGTGTCTGTGTGGGGGGGTCAGTGTCTATGTCGGGGGTCAGTGTCTGCAGAAGTTTTGAATATAATCTCACTGCAACACAGGTAGACATTCCTACATGCGCAAGAGTATTTTTTTGGGGGTGGGGGGGCTGCCTCTGTAGAGACATGATATGATCATTTGGTCTCAAGCAACCACAAGCTATGTCTTTACCCTTTATAAAGAAAATATGTATAAGATACTTAATCATGGGTATCATACTCCAGAGCTCCTATACACAATTTATCCATTGACTAATAATAGTAGCTGGAGATGTAAAAGGGATTTGCACTCTCTCCATCACATATTTTAGCAATGTGAGCTTTTAAATCCTACTGGGAATTGGTTGATGCTCTCATTCACCAAAATTTTTGACTCATGGAACCCCTTTACTCCTAAATTTTACCCGATGGGCCTACCTCTGCCAAACTTTCTACGCCAGGGATCCTCAAACTACGGTCCTCCAGCTGTTGTGGAACTTCATTTCCCATGAGGCCTTGTAACACACTGCCATTCACAGACATGACTAGGCATGATGGGAATTGTAGTTCCTGAACAGCTGGAGGGCCGTAGTTTGAAGACCCCTGTTCTACACCCACCAAGAAATTACTATCACATATTCTCACAGCAACTAGATGTTTTACTGGAAAAAAAACGTAACCCCCCATAGGTGTGCGCAGTCTATTGCATTAGGGTGTGCACCCCAAAGATTAACTCCTTAAGGACCGCCGCATGTACATTTACGTCGGCAGAATGGCACGGACAGGCACATTGGCGTACCTGTACGTCCCTGCCTAGACGTGGGTCGGGGGTCCGATCGGACCCCCCCGGTACTTTCGGCGGTCCCCGTGGCTGCAGAATTGATCCGCCCCCCCCCCCCCCCCCCGGGCTGGCTTCGGGCTGAAGCCCCTGGTCTTTTTGCCACCTAGCAACGCCCCTGACTGGAGGGCCCACTTTTATTCAGAATGAAAGATCGTTCACACAAAAACAGTTGCCCTCACAGGGGATTATCAGTATTGCTTCAGTCTAACAAAAATCGTTTAGCCTCCTGGCTATCAAGACTTCATTGTCTCCGAGTTGATCTGTGCCAAGACGCACCACACTATCTCCTTTAATTTTCAGGGAAGCACAAATGCCCACCTGGCTGTACAGGCTCCTGTTTTGCGACACCTAATCTCATGGAACCAATATTCAGTACATCTCTCACAGATTCAATGGCTTACCTGCCACCTGTTGTGTACAGGTGTTGTGTTGCTGGCCAGACCACCAGGTAAAAATTGAGAAAAATAAAATAAAAAACACATGCAGCCACAATATATAATGGTTGGTATGCTGCAATATATTACATTTTTGGTTTTGGTTTAATACCATTTTAATTATAATAAAGTTCTGCCTATGTATTGTTGACCTAGTCCTACCTTATATTTCAAATTTCTGTTTAGGTTCTTTTTTATAGTCTTTTATAGTAGCTAACACTGTATCCCCAATTAAGATTAGTTTTGAACTTTCCTCTTTCCTCATAATGAAAATACTTTACTCCTGAACTTCATTTACCCCCTTGCTGTATTTAGGCTTTCAGTTATGTCTTCCCTTCCCCTTCTTTCCTCCGGACTGCACATTTTAAAGGGATTGTAAAGCTTTGTGTTTTTTTCACCTTAAAGGGGTTGTTTTTTATTTTCTAAATAGGTTCCTTTAAAGCGGTATTTCACCCTAAATATAAGATCTCCCATGCGCTTCAGCATACTGGCGTCAGCGCCAGTATGCTGGGTTTTTTTTTTTTTATAGCACACTTACTGTTTTATCGTAGAAATCCTTTTCTGTCCCCCGTGGTGGACGGCGCCAGTACAGCGCGTCACATCTTCCTAAGATACCCGATATGGACTCGGGTATTTCCGGCGCTATGCGGCGCCTGCGCACAGACCTAGGAGCTGACTGCGCAGGCGCCGTATTTCTCCGAAATAGGACTCGGAGAAATACGGCGCCTGCGCAGTCAGCTCCTAGGTCTGTGCGCAGGCGCCGCATAGCGCCGGAAATACCCGAGTCCATATCGGGTATCTTAGGAAGATGTGACGCGCTGTACTGGCGCCGTCCAACGCGGGGGACAGAAAAGGATTTCTACGATAAAACAGTAAGTGTGCTATAAAAAAAAAAAAAACCCAGCATACTGGCGCTGACGCCAGTATGCTGAAGCGCATGGGAGATCTTATATTTAGGGTGAAACTCCGCTTTAAGCTAGTGCATTGTTAGTTCACTTACCTTTTCCTTCGATTTCCCTTCTAAATGTTTTTTTCTTTGTTTTCTTTGTCTGAATTTCTCACTTCCTGTTCCTCCTCAGTAAGCTACCAGTAAGGTACCTATTTAGAAAATAAAAAAATAACTTTTACAACCCCTTTAAAAAACACCTTGAACTCTCCGGTCCCTCTGAGTCCCGTTTTACTTACCTGAGCCCCGAATCTCCGTGGACGCGATCCCGCTTCGTTCTCTCCATGGCTGAATGGCTCCTCATTGGATAGATTGATAGCAGCGCAGCCATTGGCTTCCACTGCTATCAATCAAATCCAGTGATGGGGCCGCCGGGGGGCAGGGCCTAGTCATACACTCGGTGGCTATGCACGCAGAGTGTATAACACAGGAGCTTTCCCGCAAGATAACCCCCTCGGGAGAGAGCTTCACAGAGGGGGTTAGCTCTTGCGGGGAGCAGCCGAGACAGCCTCTGTGGGACCCCAGAGGATGTTCGGGGCCACTCTGTGCAAAACGAACTGCACAGTGGAGGTAAGTATGATATGTTTTTATTTTATTTTTTTAAAACCCTGAACCTTTAGTGTCCCTTTAAGTTCCCGAAGTCTCTTATGATGTGTTTTATCCCCAGACCTTTCAACATTTTTGTTACCTGTCCCAGGCTCACTGCTCGGGAGCAACAAACAAAAAAACACTCTTGCGCATTAGTGTGATGTCCGCATGGTCTATTGTTCAAGGGATGGTGTCTCAGGTCTTGCTGCTCTCCAAGGCAGGGGATGCCCTAATAATCAAAACAAAAAAGAGGGCGTACTGGCCTAATGCTTTATTTCAATATATTTATTGACATTAAAAACAAAGTAAAAACGACTCGCAAACATGTGGAAAAATAAAGCTTGTAGAGGCCACCTTGTCGTGGCAATCGGTCCTGGAACCAACAGTCTCCAGATAACAGAAGACCAGGCCTTAGGGCCTCTGCACGCTGACGCTTTTGGAAGGAATACCTTCTTCCTCAGAGCCTCAATCGAACCGATTGCCACGACAAGGTGGCCTCTACAAGCCTAATTTTTCCACATGTTTGTGAGTAGTTTTTACTTTGTTTTTAATATAATTAAATATACTTGGGATAATGCACTAGACCGGTGTGCCCTCTTTTTTGTATTTTTCTACTTGGGAGATAGTGATCTCTCCCCATCCTTGTCACGTCCAGTTAATAATAATGGCTATATTAATCGGCTAGTGAATCTCAGAACTTGGGAATGCCAAACACTGTCCATGTGGCCCAGGTAAAGGTATGATGAGCTAAATGATCATATATTCTGTGATATCTAGATTTTTGAGATGCATGATGGAATCCAATTCCGTAACCCATTCTGCTAGAAATGGTAGCCGTTGCAATTGCCAATGTCTCACAGCAGATGTTTTCACTAAGCTCTCTAGTTTGCTGGGCCTTATTGATTTTAGAAAGGATATCAGTAAAGCCCTGTACACACGGCCCGGATTCTCATCAGGAAAAAAAACATTTTTCCTGACGAGATTCCTGGCAAGAATCCCTTGCCGGCCGTGTGTACAGATATACCATTTTGAATGGCACAAACTCATTGATGTCATCGACTACGACGAGCATGCTCTCGTCACATTCAATGCCATCGCCGCCATCTTGCTTCACCCTACCTATGCCTTGGAAGCTACCGCGCATGCGTCAAAGTAATTTCGAGCATGCGCGGGTTTCCATGGAGAGGTAAGTGTACACACGCTCGGGTTTCTCGGCAGGAAAACACTGCCGAGAATCTCACAACGAGAAAATTGAGAACAGTATTTTTTTTTCTTGTCTAGATTCTGGGCAGTTTTCTTGATGAGAAACCTCAAAGCCTCGTACATGCGCTCGGTATACTTGGCAAGAAAGCTCTGCCAGCAGTTTTCTTGCTGGTTCTTGCCGAGAAAGCTGTGCGTGTGTACAAGGTTTTAGAACAGTTCCTTGTACAAAGTTGCTCCTTCGGTCTATAATCCTATGCAGATAATTTTTAAAGCTGTTACTATAAAAGGTCCACCTTTATACCAGTCTAGTGAATCATTCCTACTAGTTTCAAAGCATGATTTGATAGGATGTTGTAAGTTATGACATCAGCTGACAAAATAAGCATTGTAAAAAAAATGCTCAGTGTACCCAGTCATCTACAGTTATATGTAACAATAATTGTGTTCAGCGTTTCGAAATATGTTTTTTATTCTCTAGCAAATACAAAGTTTCATGAATTCTTTTTATTTCCTATGTAAATAATGAGTAATACCGTTGAGTAGAGCTGATAGTAAACTAGCAGTTAGTCTCAGTCTTTTATTATGAAGTTCCCTGAGAGTGAGAAGAGTGATACCTATGACCCATAGACACCTCCCCTTAGCACACACACACACACACACTATACTGGCTCCCATACACTGTTCTGCAAACAGGAAGCTTCCTGCCTTTCATTCTCCACCCTGGCTGCTCCAAGGCGGCACACACCCTTTCCAGCCCAACCTTAAAAGTCTCCATTCTCCCTAAGGAATCGTTTACAAAAGAAATAGGAATCTCTGGAAAAGATGTCAGGATTGTTTGCCGGTAACACATAATACGCTGGATCGGTCCTTTTCGCTTGTCATCACACACCTTGCACACTTTCAGGAACTGCCAGGTGAGTGCAAACCTGTCAACATGGCTTCAGGTTACAGCACACAGTCCAAACTGTATTGTGGGCTTGTTTGTAGACGCAGTAAGAGGACGGCTGGGACTTTAAGGTTACGTTCCTACCTTTTGCTTAACATTTTTTTCTCACCGTAGTTTGAATGCGATTATGAAATTAGGAACGGTGTCATTGACACAATGTCAGACAAAGAAAGTGAAAGCCTCCATAATAATTGTCTTCACACGTTGACTCTGTACTGAAATGTAACTGAATACTTCTTGATCTCAGCTGCTACTGATATTTATATAGGAAAAGAAGGCTATTATGCCATTTGTAAGCTAAATTCAGAAGTCAACTGGTCTATCCACATAACTAAGCAAGTCCCAGCATGCAGCCGTACAAGAATCCTTTGCTAAGCTCACTGATATTCCCAACAGGGTTTGAACATGAAGGTTGTGCTTTTGAATCCAAATAGTAAGCATGCACGCTAAGTTCAGTTTAATGACAGCAATGCGTGTTTAAAATTTCACTTGCTGAAAATAACTTTAATCAGGAAAGTTCCTATCGACCACAATAGAACTTCTAGAATCAGGAAGTCGTGAGAGAACACAGATAAAGCTTTTCACCTGTGTGCCGTCTACTTATTGATGCCAAAACCATGGGTTTTTGTATTACTACAGGCAAACAAGTGCTTACAAACGTAATGATTGGTTATTTAAAAAACGTTTCAAACTTTTTTGAATTTTGAACCTTTTAAAATTTGCAGGTTGGGTAATTTTTCGGAGATTTACAGCATTTGTTAGCGTAAAGAAAATTTGAAAAAGACATTACATAAAACCGGTTCTGACTTTCAGGTGCTATGACATTTCAACTGGGTTTCAATTTCACTCCTAATAAGTAGACCCTGTTACACCACTTTTACCTACAGGTAAGCCTATAATAAGGCTTACCTGTAGGTAACGTGAATATCTCCTAAACTTGCACAGTTTAGGATATATTCAGTATATGCGATGCTGCTGACGTCATCCGTGAATGTTCACTGAAGAAACGGCTCGCTAGTGCCATTTTTTTCAGGACTCGTGACCGGCGGCTCCCGCGCTTATGAGCGGGAGTGACATCATCACGGCAACGGGCAATCACAGCATCGGAGTCACAGACCTGGAAGTAACCCTGGTGGAAGATGTCGACCAACACCGATTCAGGGCAACGTTCTGAGGTAAATATTGTATAATGAGCTAGTATGTGATGCATATTAGCTCATTATGCCTTTGTCTTGCAGGGTTTGTTTTTGTTTTTTCCAAAGTTTACAACCTCTTTAAAGTGTTACTAAACCGAGGACCATGCATTTACTACATCTGGTCTTCCACAGTACACAGAACATGGAAATGCAATTATTTTATGAAATATAAACTGCTAAATACCTTTTCTAATCTGCTGTATATAGCAGTCTTATGACTTCTACCAGTGTCTGGTTAAAGCTTGACTGTCCTATTAGGCTGCAGGACCCCTGACCCTCTGTCTGGACAGTGCTGATTGGTCCTGTTCCGATCACATGCACTCTCCTAAGAAAAAAGAAAAACTCTCTAGCAATACACACCAAACTAAGCATGAGCAGAGTGACTCTAAAGTGTCTTTACTATCAGGAGATGGATTGGTGATAGTGGAAAAAGGGGGTGAGTATAACAAGCATGCTTTTCTGGATATACAGTCTGCTTTTACTGTTGTAGGTTTAGTAACACTTTAACGAGTCCTACAAATGCTCCCTCCCCTCTCCTTATTAACCTGTGTAAGAAAGGTCTCTATATACCTACCTATTTTCTGCCCGCTCTGGTCCATTAACGTGATCCCCTGTGCCAGCAAGTGACGGCTGCACGGTAGAGGAGAGAGTGATTGTGAATAGTTGGCAGTGCCTGGAACATAACCATAGGCAACTATGGCCCATCCATTGCTGGCTGTCCCTTCTCTTACCCTGCAGCCACCACTGACTGACACAGGGGAGCCAGATCACATGACTGGACCAGAGTGGGCTGAAAATAAGTAAGTATAGAGATCTTTCCTGTCTTAAAGTGGTTGTAAACCCCCAAAAAAATAAAAAAATGTATGTCACAATGTAGAGTATAAGATTTCCTATCATCTGTGCCCAGTCTTGCCACACAGAGTTAATCCAGCTCTGATCAATCCTCTTTTAAAGTTCAGTGCAAATTAACAGAATTTCAGATAAAAACCTGCCAAATTAGGTTAAATCCGTTTCTCTGTTATAGCTTTCAGTAACAGGTTATTTACAAATATAGCGTGGACATGTTTATCATAACAAGAGGTGATCCAAAGTTCATTGTATATTACTAGGATGTGTTATGATGTTATATCACCTCATGTTATTGTAAACAAAACATAACATATGATAAACATGTCCTAGTAAGATATGTAAATAACCTCTCACTCAAAGCAAGAAGAGAGAAAACTGACTTTTGCTTTAGGGTCCTTACACACGGAGCGGTCCGTTTTTCGGTCCGCTCCGTGTGTCCGTCAGCTCAGCGGGGGGTCTCCGCTGAGCTGTCGGGCGGACAGGGCGGTCCCCGCACACTGTGCAGGGACCGCCCCATCTCTCCTCCGCTCTCCCCTATGGGGAGTCGGATGGAAACGGACCGTCTGTCCGTTTGCATCCGATCCGTTTGCCCGGACGGAAGAAAAATAGGACATTCTTCCGTCCGCAAAAACGGATGCGGATCGAGCGGACGTTAGCGGATGCATCATCCGCTAACGGATCCGCTCCCATAGGGACCCATTACAAGTCCGTAAACGGACTTGTAATGAGCGGACCGTTCGTCCGCTAGTGTGAAAGGGCCCTTAGGCTCCTTACACACGGAGCGGTCCATTTTTCGGTCCGCTCCGTGTGTCCGTCAGCTCAGCGGGGGGTCTCCGCTGAGCTGTCGGGCGGACAGGGCGGTCCCCGCACACTGTGCAGGGACCGCCCGTCTCTCCTCCGCTCTCCCCTATGGGGAGTCGGATGGAAACGGACCGTCTGTCCGTTTGCATCCGATCCGTTTGGCCGGACGGAAGAAAAATAGGACATTCTTCCGTCCGCAAAAACGGATGCAGATCTAGCGGACGTTAGCGGATGCATCATCCGCTAACGGATCCGCTCCCATAGGGAAGCATTACAAATCCGTTAACGGACTTGTAATTAGCGGACCGTTCGTCCGCTAGTGTGAAAGGGCCCTTAGCCAGGGTTTTATCTGGAAGGCTGTTCATTTTCACTGAACATAAAAGAGGATTTCTCAGATCTGGATTAACTCTGTGTGTCAAGACTGGGCACAGCTGATAGGAAATCTTATACTCTACATTGTGACATCAAAAAAAAAATTTTTTTGGGGGGTTTACAACCACTTTAAGACCCCTTTCACACTGGAGGTGTTTTTCAGGTGCTTTAGCGCTAAAAATAGCGCCTGTAAAGCGCCTGTGAACACAACGCTCCTAAAACGCCCCACCCCTGCTTTTTGGCCGCCGCTAGTGGCCGAAAAGCACCGCAAATATAGCAGTGCTTTACCGCAGATGCCCGGGCACTTTCAGTGTGAAAGAACACTAAGGCCCCGTACACACGAGCAAATAGATTTTTTCAAATCGGTCGGACAGACCGATTTGAACAAATCTGTCTGCTGGCCATTTTGGTTTGATCGCTGTACACATGATCAAACCAAAATCCCCGCCAGCAGACAGCGCGGTGACGTTGATGCCGCCAGGTCACCGCACCAGGAAGTAAATTACTTCCGCGCATGCGTCGAATCCATTTAACGCATGTGCGACAAGCTATGTCTGCTGGTTAGAGTACTAACCAGCAGACATGTCGGGCGGATGGATTCCCAGCCGACAGATTTTAAAGCATGCTTTAAAATCTGTCGGCTGGCCAAATCCGTCTGCTCGCCCGTACACACGATCGAATCTGTCTGCTGGGACGCCTACACGCGATAGGTTAACCAGAGGACAACGGTCTGATGGACCGTTTTCATCGGTCAAAACTGATCCTGTGTAGGCTCCATCGGTTACTTAACCTTCGTTTAAAAAAAAAGCCAACTTGCTTTAAAAATCCACGCATGGTCAGAATCAAGTCGAGGAATGCTGCATTTTTTTCAGCACGTCGTTGTGTTTTACGTCACTGCGTTCTGACACGATCGTTTATTTAACCGCTTAAGGACCCATTCACGCCGATATATGTCGGCAGAATGGCACAGCTGGGCACATACATGTACGTGGCTCTTTAAGCCCAGCCATGGGGTCGAGCACGCCGCCGGCGCGTTCACGCGACCCGGTCCGAAACTCCGTGACCGCGGGACCCGCGGACCCGATCGCCGCTGGAGTCCCGCGAACGGTCCCCGGAGCTGAAGAACTGGGAGAGCTGTGTGTAAACACAGCTTCCCTGTTCTTCACTGTGGCGACGTCATCGATCGTGTTATCCATTTTATAGGGATACACAATCGATCACGTCACACCTACAGCCACACCCCCCTACAGTTTTAAACACATATGAGGTCACATTTAACCCCTACAGCGCCCCCTTGTGGTTAACTCCCAAACTGCATTTGTCATTTTCACAGTAAACAATGCATTTTAAATGCATGTTTTGCTGTGAAAATGACAATGGTCCTAAAAATGTGTCAAAATTGTCTGAAGTGTCCGCCATAATGTCGCAGTCATGAGAAAAAAAAATCGCTGATCACCGCCATTAGTAGTAAAAAAAAATAATAATAAAAATGCAATAAAACTATCCCCTATTTTGTAAACGCTATAAATTTTGCGCAAACCAACCGATAAACACTTATTGCTTCTCTGTGGCCGTAGCATCGATCGCGTCATCCCTGTAATAGGGGGACGCGATCGATGACGTCACACCTACAGCCACACCCCCCTACAGTTGTAAACACACACATAGGTCACACATCCCCTACAGCGCCACCTGTGGTTAACTCCCAAACTGCAACTGTAATTTCCACAGTAAACAATGCAATTTAAATGCATTTTTTGCTGTGAAAATCACAATTGTCCCAAAAATGTGTCAAAATTGTCCAAAGTGTCCGCCATATTGTCGCAGTCACGAGAAAAATCGCTGATCGCCGCTATTAGTAGTAAAAAAATTTTTTTTTATAAAAATGCAATAAAACTATCCCTTATTTTGTAAACGCTATAAATTTAGCGAAAACCAACCGATAAACGCTTATTGCGACTTTTTTTTACCAAAAATACGTAGAAGAATACGTATCGGCCTAAACTGAGGAAAATTTTTTTTTTTATATATTTTTGGGGGATATTTATTATAGCAAAAAGTAAAAAATATTGCATTTTTTTTAAAATTGTCGCTCTATTTTTGTTTATAGCGCAAAAAATAAAAACTGCAGAGGTGATAAAATACCACCAAAAGAAAGCTCTATTTGTGGGGAAAAAAAGACGCCAATTTTGTTTGGGAGCCACGTCGCACAACCGCGCAATTGTCAGTTAAAACGACGCAGTGCCGAATCGCAAAAAGGGTCAAGGTCCTTTACCTGCATTTTGGTCCGGGTCTTAAGTGGTTAAAATACATTTTATTATAGCTGCTCTCCAGGTATGAGCTTTTTCATACTTACATTTTTAGCTCTACCTCAGGGGCCACTAATTTTAATTAGTTTTCCCCCAAACAGCACAGAGGTAACCAACCACCCAAACAATAGTCCACTCACTTTGGCTACAATAATTAAAGTGGTTGTAAAGCCTGCATTCTATGCATTAAGGTAAAAAAAACTTCTGTGCTGCATGTGCCCCCCCCCACCCACGCCCAGTCCCCCCTTATACTTACCTGAGCCTGATCTCAATCCAGCGATTGGATTGAGTCCCCCCTTATACTTACCTGAGCCTGATCTCAATCCAGCGATGGGCATGAGAGCAGTGGCTCTATCAACTCTGTACCTCCTCACTGCACAGATTGATAGTAGGGGAGCCATGGGCTCCTGCTGCTGTCAATCAAAATCTGTGAGGTAGGAGTGAGGGAAGTTGGGCTAAGCTGCCTTGTCTGTGTCAATGGATGTAGACAAGGCTGCTTGGGAGCCTGCCCCCAGAAGATGAGGATCGGGACTGCTCTGTGCAATACCATTGCACAGAGTAGGTAAGTATGACATGTTTGTTATTTTGAAGAATAAAACACAATGCTTTAATGTTTCATTGTAAGGGATGTCTTCTTACAAATTATTGCTGAAAAAACTTTAACCAGAGAGGGATTAGGGCATGGGACTTTTCAAAATTGTTAGCAATTGTCTGTGAGAGGACAGTCTTCTCCCTAAGCAACTGTGAATATTGGACAGTCTGATGCCTTGTACACACAATCAGTTTTCCTGAAGGGAGTAGAGTAGGTTCTCAGCTTTCCCCTTTTGGGATTTCCGATGGGAACGTTTCCCATCGGAAATCCTGCACGTGTGTACGGGGCATAAGGCCTCATAGCTTAGGGCCATGAGGCCAAGTCTCTTTGGCATCTGGTTATCCTGCACCACTGCACAGCTATTGGGCACTCTTCTCTAAGCTCACAGTCCAGAACACTGCAGAGAACGGGGCATGGGTAATATCTGAGACATTATGAGAGCTGTCTCAGTCCAAGCTAACTTTGGCACTTATATCCCAGAAGCACACTGTCGCCAGGAATCAGGGTCATTATTCACAAGTGCCCAGAACGGTCCTGACTCTGCCACCGCGGAGGCCTTAACAGAACAGCCACACAGCCCAGAACCTTCCTCGGGCAATACCCCCTGAGGCTGGGAACTCTCCTCCCTGGGGAAATACAATCGCTTCAGGGCTTTAGACTATTTATCAGCTACCCAGCCAGTATTTGAGTGAACCTCCCCAGGGATTGGCTAGGCTCTGGTGAATATTCAGGCTGGTTATTTGAATTCTTCCTTCCTAAGTTATAGTTCTTTTAGAGGAGGGGGAAGCAATCAAACTCTCAGCCGGTGAAACCCTGAACAGAACAGATCAAACAATTACTGAGTCCTTGATTACAGAATGAGACAAAAACTACATTTACCTAACATCCTATGCTAGGGGGTGCTACATTGATCCAGCATAAATGAATGTAAATTAAATATGCATATCTCAGGGGCAGGAATAAGTTCCCCCTTACATTAAACAGTAATGTGTTCACATTTGGATGTTAGAGGTCAGTGGTGTTTGCTCTCTGAAAGGTTGGTGGGCAGTGGGGAATTCTCTAAAACTGCTTATATGGTTAGTGTGCCCCCCACGTGGTCAGTGTGCTGTAGTCCTTGCCCACAACCCCAGTGGTCAGTGTGTCCTCCCCATTGGTAGTCAGTATGCTTCCTGATCTCTCCTCTGTGATGCCAACCCAGAACTATACAGACAGTGTTGGGTTGGATATCCTTTTGCCCAGCACGGCCTGCCCTGCATTGAACAGAGAAAGTCACTCAGACAGTCAATGTTCTTTTTTAGGTCTCATTAAAACCCAGGTCACCTCGCAGATGACCTGGGACATGTGTTTCCATTGCTGGGGGTCTAGTGGTGCTTATGGCATACACAACTAACTTCCCAATATTTATGTCATGAGTAAGTTCTGCACTCCAGGACACACAACTCAATGCCAATAATCCATGTCACCAAACAGATCTGAAATTTAGCACATTCATTAAGTGTTTACTGTATGTCACCAATGGAATCTGTGAGATTTACATTCCAACAGACATAGTTCACTTCTCAGTATCCACACTAACAATGAGATGTGCCCCCAGCACACACAGCTCACTTCCCGGTATCCATATCATCAGTGAGACATTTTCGTAACTTTAGTAACCTCTTCAGATTCGATCTGGAGACTAGCATGCAAAAAAAAAAAAATAGACAATCATTCATCATTGTGTGTAGTACTAGGCTTTCATATACTATACAATTTCTGTACAATTTTGTACAATTTTGTTTAAGCCTGACTATGCCCACCCTTTCCTTCCACCTCCTTTGTTCATAGAATCCATACTACATCTTCTATGAATGAAACGTGAACTATGAATGGAGAGGTGGACCTTTCAATCTGGAGACTAGCATGCAAAAAAAAAAAAATAGACAATCATTCATCATTGTGTGTAGTACTAGGCTTTCATATACTATACAATTTCTGTACAATTTTGTACAATTTTGTTTAAGCCTGACTATGCCCACCCTTTCCTTCCACCTCCTTTGTTCATAGAATCCATACTACATCTTCTATGAATGAAACGTGAACTATGAATGGAGAGGTGGACCTTTCAATCATCCATTTGTAGATCATATTTCATTCATAAAAGCTGTAGTACAGCTTTTATGAATGGAGAAGCTGGAGGGCACAATTGGGCTCTTTTGGTGAGTGCCTGTCACAGCTCCCTCGGTTCGATTAACCCTTGCCGCACTAGAAGATTATGGCAGTGGGGTAATGGGAGCTTGGAGGATGTACATTTCAAGGAATCTAGGAGCCAGCAGCACAAGGGACACACCGCATTATTAGAAGGCAATGTCCCTTATGCTGATTTTGTTTTATAATTGTGCTATAGCTTTAAATGCATTGCCTCATACCTCCTTATTGCTCACATAACTCATACCGCGTAACTGACTGTGCAGCATTGAGAGAGGTCCCGTAATTAACTAGCCATGCGCTGGGCAAAATACAGTCACATGCAAGCATTGTTTCAGGATAATGCCACGGCTGCCAGCTGGCAGAATAAATAGCTGGCAGGAGATATTCGTCCAGGGGAATCAAGTGATTTCCCAACTCAGAGCCAGTCCTCAAAAGTGTTCCAGAGAGCATTTGACCTCTATGCTTCCCTTGCTGCCTTATCCTGATCAAACTTCTTTTTTTTTTTACATTGAAGTCTTAACCATAATAATCTCAATAATGTTGCAAAGCCACCCACATAAAGAATTCAAGAAAAACAGTGTGATTAATGGGAAGGGCCAAGATGAGATGTTTTCCTGGACCTACAAATTTGAACAATATCTCTGGATAAACTATAACTGAGATATTTGTATTACAGTGTTTCTAGAACACTGGCACATAATGTATCCTTAAATTAGCTCTAAACCCTTACATCTACCCAGTGAAGTGAATGGCCTCAGGTGATACACAGAGATGAAACAAATCCTCCCACACAAGTTGTACTTGTAGTCTTCTCTTCTCTACATCCATTCAAAGTGCAGAAATTATACAGCTTGTCTGAGCTTCTAGAAAAGAGGGGCAGATAGCTGAAGTTACACTCTGCAGAGCTCAGTGAGAAGAGCTCTGAGAGCTGATTGGAGGGAAGGGCTACCACCCCCTGCCCCTTTCACAGCACACAGGGACAGATCTGAGGCTGTCAATCTGCTGGAGATCCCTCCTCATCATATTTTTTTTTCTCTTAGTGTCAGGAAAACTTGTCAAAATTGACTCATGCTGATAGCAGAGGAATGAAGCAGCAGACAGAAATGACACGTAATGCTCTTAATTGAGACGAGTATGCACCATAGAAGCATGTGCTTTGTTCATATTTCATGCCTGAGGTTTGCAACCACTTTAAAGAGGGACTTTACCAAGTGTCCTTGCTAGGGTGTGCTCCTGGACCACCACTCCAATGAGGTAAGAAATCGAATCCTCCCTACACAATCCAATATGGTACCCAAGTATGTGTCAAATATTTGATATAAATTCTTCACACGTAAACTAATCAGGCGATGGAAACTGCTTTTGCTGAGATTCTATTAAATCTTCGCAGCAGAGGATATGGGAAAGGGTAATATTTTGCTTCCCTCATTATAAACCTTCCTTCCTTATAAAAGCCATTGAGAGAGATTTGCTTTACGGGAGTAAATGTGCAATTTTAAGAGGAAGTGAACCCCGATGGGTTTTACTTCCTCTTTTTTCCCCTGCAAAGTAAAAGCATAATGGGCTAGTATGCATTGCATACTAGCCCATTATGTGCCAATTACCTGCAAATGAAGCCCCCCGCTGTCCCCGTTGGTGGCCTCTTCCATCTTAAGCCCTTTTCCTTCTGGGTGAAATAACATGTAGGTTTACAACCCCTTTAAGGACTGGAAAGAATTTGCCCCCTCAATGAACGAGCCATATACTATACTATACATATACTATACAATTTCTGTACAATTTTGTACAATTTTGTTTAAGCCTGACTATGCCCACCCTTTCCTTCCACCTCCTTTGTTCATAGAATCCATACTACATCTTCTATGAATGAAACGTGAACTATGAATGGAGAGGTGGACCTTTCAATCTGGAGACTAGCATGCAAAAAAAAAAAAATAGACAATCATTCATCATTGTGTGTAGTACTAGGCTTTCATATACTATACAATTTCTGTACAATTTTGTACAATTTTGTTTAAGCCTGACTATGCCCACCCTTTCCTTCCACCTCCTTTGTTCATAGAATCCATACTACATCTTCTATGAATGAAACGTGAACTATGAATGGAGAGGTGGACCTTTCAATCATCCATTTGTAGATCATATTTCATTCATAAAAGCTGTAGTACAGCTTTTATGAATGGAGAAGCTGGAGGGCACAATTGGGCTCTTTTGGTGAGTGCCTGTCACAGCTCCCTCGGTTCGATTAACCCTTGCCGCACTAGAAGATTATGGCAGTGGGGGTAATGGGAGCTTGGAGGATGTACATTTCAAGGAATCTAGGAGCCAGCAGCACAAGGGACACACCGCATTATTAGAAGGCAATGTCCCTTATGCTGATTTTGTTTTATAATTGTGCTATAGCTTTAAATGCATTGCCTCATACCTCCTTATTGCTCACATAACTCATACCGCGTAACTGACTGTGCAGCATTGAGAGAGGTCCCGTAATTAACTAGCCATGCGCTGGGCAAAATACAGTCACATGCAAGCATTGTTTCAGGATAATGCCACGGCTGCCAGCTGGCAGAATAAATAGCTGGCAGGAGATATTCGTCCAGGGGAATCAAGTGATTTCCCAACTCAGAGCCAGTCCTCAAAAGTGTTCCAGAGAGCATTTGACCTCTATGCTTCCCTTGCTGCCTTATCCTGATCAAACTTCTTTTTTTTTTTACATTGAAGTCTTAACCATAATAATCTCAATAATGTTGCAAAGCCACCCACATAAAGAATTCAAGAAAAACAGTGTGATTAATGGGAAGGGCCAAGATGAGATGTTTTCCTGGACCTACACATTTGAACAATATCTCTGGATAAACTATAACTGAGATATTTGTATTACAGTGTTTCTAGAACACTGGCACATAATGTATCCTTAAATTAGCTCTAAACCCTTACATCTACCCAGTGAAGTGAATGGCCTCAGGTGATACACAGAGATGAAACAAATCCTCCCACACAAGTTGTACTTGTTTATATGTAGTCTTCTCTTCTCTACATCCATTCAAAGTGCAGAAATTATACAGCTTGTCTGAGCTTCTAGAAAAGAGGGGCAGATAGCTGAAGTTACACTCTGCAGAGCTCAGTGAGAAGAGCTCTGAGAGCTGATTGGAGGGAAGGGCTACCACCCCCTGCCCCTTTCACAGCACACAGGGACAGATCTGAGGCTGTCAATCTGCTGGAGATCCCTCCTCGTCATATTTTTTTTTCTCTTAGTGTCAGGAAAACTTGTCAAAATTGACTCATGCTGATAGCAGAGGAATGAAGCAGCAGACAGAAATGACACGTAATGCTCTTAATTGAGACGAGTATGCACCATAGAAGCATGTGCTTTGTTCATATTTCATGCCTGAGGTTTGCAACCACTTTAAAGAGGGACTTTACCAAGTGTCCTTGCTAGGGTGTGCTCCTGGACCACCACTCCAATGAGGTAAGAAATCGAATCCTCCCTACACAATCCAATATGGTACCCAAGTATGTGTCAAATATTTGATATAAATTCTTCACACGTAAACTAATCAGGCGATGGAAACTGCTTTTGCTGAGATTCTATTAAATCTTCGCAGCAGAGGATATGGGAAAGGGTAATATTTTGCTTCCCTCATTATAAACCTTCCTTCCTTATAAAAGCCATTGAGAGAGATTTGCTTTACGGGAGTAAATGTGCAATTTTAAGAGGAAGTGAACCCCGATGGGTTTTACTTCCTCTTTTTTCCCCTGCAAAGTAAAAGCATAATGGGCTAGTATGCATTGCATACTAGCCCATTATGTGCCAATTACCTGCAAATGAAGCCCCCCGCTGTCCCCGTTGGTGGCCTCTTCCATCTTAAGCCCTTTTCCTTCTGGGTGAAATAACATGTAGGTTTACAACCCCTTTAAGGACTGGAAAGAATTTGCCCCCTCAATGAACGAGCCATTTTGTGCGATACGGCACTGCATCGCTTTAGCTGACAATTGCGTGGTCGTGCGACGTTGTACCCAAAATAAAATAATAATACATATACCAAAAAATATATAAAAAAAAACACATTTATTAATCAGTTTAGGCTGATATATATACTTCTACACATTTTTTGTAAAAAGAGATCGCAATAGGTGTATATTGATTGGTTTGTGCAAAAGTTATTGCGTCTACAAACTATAGGATAGATTTAGGGACTTTTTTTATTTTTTATTGTTTTTATTAGTAATGGTGGCGATCTGCAATTTTAAGCGGGACTGCACCATTGTGGTGGACAAATCTGTGCTATAAAAATGCACTGATCAATGTAAAAATTACACTGGCAGGGAAGGGTTTAACACTAGGGGGCAATCAAGGGGATTAACTGTGTTCTCATGGTGTGTTCTAACTGTGCGGTGGATGAGCTCACTGGTACATGACAGAGATCACTGTTCCCGATCACTGGGGACAGAAGATCTCTAAGATGTCATCTGGCGGAACGGGGATCCGCTTGTTTACATTGGCAGATCCCCGTTCTGCCTCTGTATTAGGTGATGGTGGGCCAGCGGCAGACATCGAGTCCGCCCGACCCGCGGGCACGCTTCCACAGAGTGCAATGGGAACGAAAGCGCAGCGGCGGCGACACGCACCCGCCCGCAAATATGCCTAAGCAGGCCGCCGTACAGCTACAGCGATTCACGCAGAAGAGCTGACCTGCCGTATAACAACGGTGGCTGGTCGGCAAGTGGTTAAAGTGTACCTGAACCCAGGACCCAAAATTGTATATATTGCAGCTTACTAGTCTTTGGTGTGGTAGCTGCTTTCATTTATTCAAATGGCATAGTCCTGCAATAACACACTTCCTGTCCCTGGGTGGCTACATTATCTCTCCACTGTATCTATAAAGGGAGCCAGTGTTGTCACCCTAGGCTGCTCCCCTGATATAGAGTACAAACATGTCTGTATTTACTCATCTCTATTGAATGGGGGACAGGACAATCTGTAGTTTACAGAAGATAGTTAGGAAGGAAGATATTCCTCTGTGCAGCTCACATGCAGTTCTGACACGCCTTTTTTGACACATTTGTCACATTTGTTTTTTGATGCATTTTACATTTTTTTTGCCAACAAGTTGTTGGGCAGATTTAAAAAATGCAAGATGCTAAAAAAACGCTGCAGAAAACGCACTACATGCTGTATTGCAGCTTCTCCCTTTAAGTCTATTGAACCAAAAACACACAGTTTTGCATAAAAAAAAGTCCCTGACCCTGTCCCTGACCCTTTCTAAAAACGCAGGGGCTAAAAAAAGCATGCATGTATACATGTCCCATAGGAAACCATGTTAAGTGAACTGCAGTGCGTTTCTGCAAAAAGCACACAAAAACCGCATTGGTGTGAACCAGGCCTGAAAGGGCTATAGGTAGTAAATTCAGTTTAAGACCCCTTTCACACTGAAGCGGTTTTACAGCGTTTTTAGCTAAAAATAGCGCTAGTAAAACGCTCATAAAATGCTCTCTATGCGTCTCAATGGACCCTTTCATACTGAGTCCTGCAAGCAGCATCTTTGGAGCAGCTTTTGGGCGCTAAAAAAAAAAACTCTCCAAAAACGCCCCTCTTCATTGAAATGAATTGAAAGCGCTGTAAAAACGCCTTGCCCTTTCACAAAAACACCCTAAAACGTTAGGGTCTTAGCGGTGCTTTACCAGCATTTCACGGCCACTGGCAGTGTGAAAGGGCTCTGAAAGCACTCAGGCTTTCACATTGGGATTGCAGATGAGACTTCGCCTGAAAAACGCTTGAATAACGCCCGAAAAACGCCCCAGTGTGAAAGGGGCCTAAACCACCTTCAAGAGGCACATTTTATCTGTCTGCATTTATGGAATATGCTATGCAATCTCTCCTTTTGTACTTTAATAGTATTTGAAAGGAACCATCATGCTTATGGCAGGATAATTCAAACCTACTTTCAATAGAAATAGTTTATCAGAGGGATTCTGTTTCAGCAGTTGCCTCGTTTCAGATGTCGTTTTTTTTTAAAATTGAGGCCTCAAACCTTTCTTTGCATGTCAGAATTTCATACAATGAGTTCCTGATAAACGTATTATTCGTCTGTGGCAGACCCTGTGTATAGGGAATATAATTCATTTAATGACTTCCCGTCTGTTATCAGCTGTAACATGCGACATAGAATGTCAAATGACAGCATATCTATTCACAGAACAAGAGTTTATTCTGCAATAACGTGAACCTAGAATTGAAATTTACACCTCCTATGAATCCGTAGTGTCCATATGAGCATTACCAGGTATCAAAGGGAACTCATTTTAGTCATGAAATCTTCTGACTGAGTTCCCTCAGATGACCCAAAACTAGGCCGCTAATCACATGGTCTCTGGCCACCAGGCGCATGTAGATATTTGGCATCATTAGAGACAACAAAGGGTCTATTGTTTTTCGTGACATAACAGGACCAGCTAGGCAAACCATTGACATTACTTCTATTTTTACAATGACAAAAAAAAATAAGTGAGTTTGTACAGTAGAAGGAGAGTTTGGGGATTTTTTTTAATTTACAGTTTGCCAAACACAGAGACAATTCCAAACTGGTGAATGAAAATGCATGCCAATTGAAGTTACTCAGATTAGGATTTACGATAACCGAGGGTAGAAAAATTGACACTTGCCCTGAGTTACTAGTCACATTTCATTTATACAGTGCTGGTTATAGAATGGGAGGTTTAACCTAATTGATTATTTTACTTACTATCAAAGTTCTACAATATAACATTGCAGAACATTATGGAAAAACGATTAGAATGTGAAATTAAATATATACTATAGTATTAAAAGTATTGGGATGCCTGCCTTTACATACCCAGTCTTATGCCGCGTACACACGATCACTTTATGTGATGAAAAAAAATGACGTTTTTAAAAACGTAAATTTCATTAATCGTGTGTAGGGGAAAACGTCGTTTTATGTCTTGTAAAAAACGACAAAAAAAAATTAGATTTTATGTGAAATTCACAAAAAATAGCAAAAAACGTTTTTTGTTTATACGTTTTTATAGTATTAAAAGTATTGCTGAACGTAACCTCGCTTTTTGTGAAAAAACGATGGTGTGTATGCAACATCGTCTTTGAAAAGTAAAGTTTCAAAAACGTTGTTTTTTACTTCACAGAAAACTTCCCAGTCTTAGGCCGCGTACACATGATCAGACATGTCCGATGAAACTTGTCCGACGGACAGTTTTCATCGGACCACGCTGAAGTAGTCTGTTGGTCTGATGTGCGTACACACCATCGGACCAAAATCCCATCGGACCAGAACGCGGTGACATAGAACACAATGACGTGATGAAAAAATGAAGTTCAATGCTTCCAAGCATGCGTCGACTTGATTCTGAGCATGCGCGGGTTTTGGTCCAATGATTTTGTGTACTAACCATCGAACCTGTCCGACGGACAGGTTTCAAAGCATGTTTTGAAACTTTGGTTCGCTAGGAAACGGTCCGATAGGCCGTACACACGATCGAACATGTCCGCTGAAACTGGTCTGCGGACCAGTTTCAGCGGACATGTTCGATCGTGTGTACGCGGCCTTAGGGTTCAATATTGAGTTGGCCCACCCTTTTCAGCTATAACAGCTTCAACTCTTCTGGGAATGCTGTCCACAAGGTTTAGGAGAGTGTCTATGGGAATGTTTGACCATTCTTCCAGAAGAGTATTTGTGAGGTCAGGTACACTGATGTTGGTTAGGAAGGCCAGTCTTCGCTCTAACTCATCCCAAAGGTGTTCTATCAGGTTGAGGTCAGAACTCTGTGCAGGCCAGTCAAGTGCCTCCACCCCAAACTCGCTAATCCATGTCTTTATTGACCATGCTTTGTGCACTGGTCCAAATAATTTGGTGGAGGGGGATTATGGTGTGGGGTCATTTTTCAAGGGTTGGGTTTGGCCCCTTAAATCATCAGCATACCAAGACATTTTGGATAATTTCATGCTATAGAATGTTTATGGAAACCCCTGTCTGTTCCAAAATGACTGCACACCAGTTTACAAAGCACTTAACCTCGAACCAGTAGGACACCTATGGGATGAATTAGAGCAGAGACTGCGAGACAGGCCTTCTTCTCCAACATCAGTGCCTTCACAAATGCATGTCTGGAAGAATGGTCAAACATTCCCATAGACACACTCCTAAAACTTGAGGACATCCTTCTCAGAAGAGTTGAAGCTGTTGTAGCTGCAAAGGGTGGGCAAAAACTGGAATGTCATTAAAGTTCATGTGTGTGTAAAGGCAGGCATCCCAATACTTTTGGTAATATAGTGTATCTATGTAAACCAGCAAAAAACAGACACATACAAGTTACTTGTTTAAAGACCAACTTATTAGAGAGATGAGAAAGACGTTTATTAGTAGCACACATTTATTATACTGCAACTGAACTTTTTTAGATCTGCAGGCTGTATTTGTTTTAATTTTTAGGCTTTCTTTTTTTTATTTTGGTGAACCCTTGATCTAGGCCAAGGGTCTCCAAACTTTCTAAACAAAGGGCCAGTTTGTTGTAAGAGCAACAGCATAGTTGATTATAAACTGACAATACTGTATGCATTATGCCCATCTATGCAGTAGGTGGCGCTGCAGTGTTATAGTGTGTTACCTATGGTAGTGTAATGAGAGGAAGTGTTTGCTTTCCTCACTGTGTGTTGCCGTTTCCTGTTCCATAATAAAAGACATGCTGTAAAATATGTTCTGCTAATCCTCCATAAAAGTAAAGATATTGCTGCAAACAAGAAGCTTCCAGCGCATGATTTCAATACTCTACACCAGTGGTCATCAACTCTGTCCTCAGGGCCTACTAACAGGCCAGGTTTGCAAGATAACTGAAATACATCACAAGTGATATCATTGCAGTATTCTAGTCTGTATCTCCCCAAGGTAATACATAAAACCTGGCTTGTTAGTGGGCCCTGAGGACAGAGTTGATGACCACTGCTCTACACAGCACAGTTTACTGTCCCTCACAACTTAAGAGGGGGCCGAACTGTGGGCATTGTGAGTAGAAAAGGTCCCAATGTCTGTGGGAATAAACAATCCCCCATCATTGGTGTCATGGGAAAGAATTGTGCCCCTTCATTGATGTCAGTGGGGGGGAATTGAGCCACATTGTTGGTATCAGTGGATAAAATTAGTTCCCCAAAGGCTGGATAAAGACAAGCAAAAGGCCACCTTGTCCCCCAGGCCTCAGTTTGGAGACCACTGATCTAGGCAGTAAGTCTGTTGATTTTCAACAGAACAAGCTGTCCTGCAGATGTAGCAGTTAAGAGGTTGAGACAAACCATTTACCACTGCCAATGCCAGGGGAGCTTACAATGATACGCTTTGAATAATTTATGTAAAACTTTTATCCCACAAGGGAAAAAAACTATAGCTTTAAATGCATAAAAAGTTTTAGCTGGAGTCTGGCTTCAATTTTTTTAGTGTATCTAAATCTACTAGTATATAACACTCCCCTCCCCCAGACTGACAATGCTGCTGTCCAAAGGTGTCCCTGTTGCTCTTTCATCCAGATTGGAGATGTGTTACTGGCTGGATCTGTCAAAACAGAGGGGAAAAGCCTAAAAATTGTAAATATTGCAGCCATCCCATCTAATAATTGGTAAGCTGAAATATATAACATTTTAGCTTTTGGGTTTAATACTACTTTAAAATGGTTGTAAACCCTGTCTGACATGTTTTACTTACAGGTAACCCTAGATTAAGGCTTGCCTGTAGGTGTTTGCAATATCTCCTAAACCTACACGGTTTAGGAGATATTTGCCAAAAAGAATGCATGCGCGCCGTAGACAGCGGTGCAGGCGCACTGAGAATGCCAGTTTTGTAAATGGCTAATACCGGCTTTGACGGCTAATGTGTGCATGCGCAGAGTGACGTCTTCGCCGCTCCGGCCAATCACAGCGCCGGAGCAGCAATACCCGTAAGTAACCTTCCCGGAGAGATGTCTGTGGCCGGAGGGGGAGACGTGGACGGCTTCGGGGGCTTCAATCTAAGTTAAGTAATTCATAATGAGCTAGTATGCTAGTCATACTAGCTCATTATGCCTTTGTCTTGCAGGTTTTCTTTTAATTTTGTGGTTTACAACTAGGGTTGTCCCGATACCAATACTTGTACTCCCGCAAATACCCCCGATGCCTGAATAGAATACTTGCTGCCGCAAAAGCTATGCTATATCGCAAAGCCGCCGCTGCTGCGTTAATAACCGTGCGGGGAACATTACAGTCAGCTTTCATTTGAATAGCTGTTTTCCCCGCCGCGCCGTGTCACTCCCCCTTGCTCAGGATTGGACGGATCTGTCCAATCCCGAGCAAGGGGGAGTGTTTCTATACATGGTGCGGCAGGGAAAACAGCTATTCAAACGAAAGCTGACTGTAATGTTCCCCACATGGTGATTAACGCAGCGGCGGCGGCATCATTTAGGTACGGGGGACATGGCTGCAATAAGTTTGGGGACATGGCTGGATATATGTGGGGGACATGGCTGCGTATATAGGGGACATGGCTGCAATATGTTTGGGGACATGGCTGCATATGTTTGGGGACATGGCTGGATATATGTGGGGGGACATGGCTGGATATATGTGGGGGGACATGGCTGCATATATGGGGGACATGGCTGCAATATGTGGGGGGAAATGGCTGCAATATGTGGGGGGAAATGGCTGCAATATGTGGGGGGAAATGGCTGCAATATGTGGGGGGAAATGGCTGCCATATGTGGGGGGACATGGCTGCAATATGTGGGGGGACATGGCTGCAATATGTGGGGGGACATGGCTGCAATATGTGGGGGGACATGGCTGCAATATGTGGGGGGACATGGCTGCAATATGTGGGGGGACATGGCTGCATTTATGGGGGGGACATGGCTGCATTTATGGGGGGACATGGCTGCATATGTGGGTACACATTTAAAAAAAAGTATCGGTATTCGGTATCGGCGAGTACATGGAAAAAAGTATGGGTACTTGTACTCAGTCCTAAAAAAGTGGTATCGGGACAACCCTATTTACAACCACTTTAACATTTTTGCAGGGTTTTATGTCCCCATTTCTTGCATCCTGCCTCTGTGTCACCAATACAAGAAAAGGGGGGGAATGATTGTCACTGTGACAGGAAAGCACAGACAACAATATAGACCCAGACAGAAATTCCGGCTCTTCCCCACTTTTCTAAAAATGTGTCTTCATTGGAAAGATTTCCCATCACTTTGGTGTCTGAACAGCAAGTGACAGGAAACCTCTCCAATACGTACACATGTGGCCATAAAACCTGACACAGACACTTGCCCTTTTAAATATACAGAGTAGGCACACCACATACCAAGCATGCTCTTACAATATGGTTGTACTCGGCCTATAAACACGATTATGCAATAGGTATAAAAATCCAAGTATACCATGTCACATCAAGCATAATACAGCAAAGGTTTATTGCCTGATGTGACAGGACATAATTGGACATCCTATTGTATAATTGTGCCTATATGCTGAATACAACTTTATTGTATAAGCATTCTTGGTATGTGGTGTGCTTACTGTATATTTCAAATAATTGTACTAGCAGGTTGATACACTGAGGCGGGGTTTAGGCACCCTAAAATGTTTTATTGCTGGTTGCAAATGACAGATTACAAGCTCCTACCCTTTCTGATACGGTGCACAACAAAATAAAATGTTTTAGGTGGAGGTGAGCTTTAAAAGGTCAGGAGCAGTCCACTGCACAAGACCACTGGCCCATAGGGGGGACAGGAGTTGAAGGGACCGTCATATGCTGTGAGGTTTGGAGGATTGTGAGTGAGTATAGCTTGCCATTCTGAACCCTTAGACAAAGAAGAGCAATTAACCCACTGCACACCTCACTTTCTTGGGCAAAAAAAATGCCTGAAGTTCAGCTTTAAAGCTTTTAGTATTTGTTTAGATCCACGTACACTAAATTACTAAAAGTATTGGGAAGCCTGCCTTTACACGCACATGAACTTTAATGGCATCCCAGTCTTAGTCTGTAGGGTTCAATATCGAGTTGTCCCATCCTTTGCAGCTATAACAGCTGAATTAAAGCGGAGACTGTGAACCAGGTCTTCTCGCCCAACATCAGTGCCTGAACTCACAAATCTGCTTCTGGAAGAATGGTCAAACATTCCCATAAACACACTCCTAAAACTTGTGGACAGCCTTCCTAGAAGAGTTGAAGCTGTTATATCTGTAAAGGGTGGGCCAACTCAATATTGAACCCTGCAGACTAAGACTGGGATGCCATTAAATTGAATGTGCGTGTGAAGGCAGGTGTCCCAATACTTTTGGTATTATAGTGTATTATATGTATGTAGCGTCACCCCCGAAAGGGCCGCTGGTTTGATGATGGGATCTACTCTTTTTCTCTTTTCTTTCTTTAAGATTGAACACACCCCTATTAACTTTCTCGAACCCTCCCTTGACACACCAGAAGTCTGAGGGATGTATTGTGACCCCTGCTGAGCGGAGGTACAATGACAGGCATACAATATTCAATGACAGTGTTGAGAATATTACCTGAGTCAGTGGTGGATGGGCCCTCAGACTTTAAGAATACACTTCACACAATAGTATATTTGAATCAAAAAGAGTGAATTTACTTGATTAGTACTCAAAGAAACACACACAGTAATTCACATCATCAAACAAACAGGTGTTATGCAATAACACGGTGTGACTACACAAGGGCCCTTGTGGGAGTCACAAAAATATCATTTATGATTACTATAAAATCTATACTGAAGAATGGTACCATTCAGCTAACTGGTGGACAGTCCGTGCTCGCAAGCTTCCCCCTATAGGGTGATCCTGCAAACAGCGTCAGTCACGTTGTGGCCGGATTGTGCACGTTAAAATTGTAATCCACAAACGAGGAAAAGTAAGGGGAAGTTGATCCATCAAAGTATGGTCAGCACCAATGGCGGTGAGCTGATCGCTGTTTAGCGTCAGTCACTTCAGGACGGCCACTATAGGCAAATAAGATAAGGGTACAAGTTCAGGGTGAAAACCAACCGGGCAACGGGAGGCCTGTGAGGTGGCACTAAAGTATCTGTCTGAAGAGAGAATTGAAGGCTGAGCATGTGCTCTCTCACCCGGCAGGCCGGTCCGCCTGGTCACCTCCCGGAAAGGGCATTGAAAAGTCACCGCTCCGTAGCACAAGATCCCGGACGAGGGTGCTCTACGATACAGTTGTCAGCTAGGCTTCCTCTCCGACCTCTGGATGTACAGGCTGGGTGTCGGAGTCTCGCTTCCTTCTCTATGGCCGACCTCTCAGGATAATTTAGGCCCAGGCTTCTGGGCCTAACAGCACGGCTGTCTCTGTCAGCAGCTCCGCAGCGGAGAAGGGCTGGTCCCGAGAGGCTGAAAAACGCTCCTCCCTCTTCTTAAATAACCTCCCCCACAAAGCTGTGCGGAGGTGTCACATGCTTCAACCGGGCAGGGTGTTGTGGGAAATGTAGTCTGCTTCTCATAGGAGTAAATGGAGTCCATATCTCTGGCTACTTTCTATCCCACAATGCATAGCTCCTTAAAGGGTAATGTACATATTTACAGATGTGAATATAGTCTCAGCGAGGATGGCTTGTCATTAGACTTCTGACAAGGGGACCCCGCTACATGTACTTTTTAGACAGTTAGGATTTTATTTTATTTTAAAATTTTATACATATACTTTTATCTACTTTTTTTTTTTTTGGAAAACAATTGAAAAAAAAAAAGGAGGCATTATTTACACACACCTTGTATATTTCCCCCAAAATATAAGCCTCAGTGCCAGTTTACACAGGGGCGACTGAAGTCACGCTCCACTGTTCTAATAAGATCGACGCTGACTTAGAAAAAAACGACTTAGAAAAAGGTTCCTGTACTACTTTGGAGTGACTTTGAAGCGGTTTGCATTGACTTCTATACAGAAGTCGTTTTGCAAGCCACGTTGAAGTCGCGCTGTACGGGGCGGCTTCAGAGTCGGACAACTTTGAAGCCACCCCTGTGTGAGCCGGCACTTAAAGTCTGTTAAATAAAATGATATCACATTTTTTATGCAACATAAGAAGAACTTTAGAAGCGCTTCACTCCCCTTCTAATCTACATAGCGATGAATACCTGGAAAAATATTTAGTTTTAGCTGGCAGCACACCGTACTTAGCACACTAAAAATTCGAAATGTTCCGTTCTTTTTTAATGGCGTTCCCACAACAGCCTGCTACGACTAAGGCTATTGATGAAACGCGTCAGTCTTATTGTTTTATTGTCACTCTGATGTACCAATAAACAAGACTTCAAGGATTACAGTTTTGCCCAACTTCTTACTACTGTTGCATTGGAGTGTGTTGGGACACATCGAGCTTCAGCATTTGTAAGTGGACCTGGTGTTTGGATCGGGTTGGGTTGTCTCTGCAGAGAGCGCTGCTACCTTTCTTATTTTCTACCACAACAGGTGGCATGTGCTATGTCTTTCCACCACAACATGCTTCCAGTACAGGTACATTTCCTGCTAGTAAGTTGGGGGGGGGGGGGTTCTTTAAAATAACAGGCAAAACAACGCAGTTTCGGCTTTCAACCGTTTGAAAATGTTCTGGCCAGCTAACTGTGGTTAGACATATTACTGAACCAAGCTCAATCATAAGTTAATTATTTTTTTTCAGTTTAATATGGTGCCACTTGTGCTGTCATATGGTGTGCTTGTAAAGATGGATTAAAATTCTACTAAGATAAATTCAATAAACTGGGATAAAAACAGCAAAGGGAATATCAAAAGATCCTCACTGAGAAGCAGATTCCATTGGATTGAGGTCTTGGTATTGGGGCCAATGATAATAATCGTATGACCTCGACCCTATCAGTGAAAGTCCACTTAAACTGCTGCGGCAGTCTCTTATTGTGGACCCGTAACACTTGGTAGATTGCTGACCTAAAAGATTTATCTAGGGATTAGTGACTTGGAGTTCTAGTCCGTACGGCGAAAGCTTACAACATGATTGTAACTGCAGAGAATTTTCATTACGGCTTTATTTCAAGATCACTGGAATTATATAAGAGTGACGTTACAGAAAACCTCCTCTGCGCTATGCATCCCTTCTTTTCTTTTTTTTTTGTTTTCGTCCCCGCTATGTTTTTAAAACACGCCATTATGTTTAGTTTGTGTTATAGCCATCATGCATGGTTTAACTAGATCACAGCAGCTGCTTACAGATGTGAGATCAAAAGTCGCAGGCGCAGCCGTTCCCTCAGTCACAACTTGATCCAGAGGTGGAGTGACAGAGGCAGCATGAGGTACAAGAAATATTTTACTATTCTAGAGGCTGCCATTGGCATCACCCCCTTGAATAAGAGGGAACTGCTTCCAGAAGGAAGACATGCAAATCTGTGGCAGTATTCAGGGTAAGGCAAGAAACAACCGGCCCTTTGAGTTTGTTCCCTGATCCCTGTGTTTTCATCATTGGACATTGCACACACCTCACTGTCAACATTTCTCATGTATATAGCTATGTTTGTCTAATTGTGTACATAAGTGTTCTAGTTTGTCGGGAATAAATATTGTCTCACTTCTGTTAGTCGTTATTTGTGCTGGATTAAAATGCTCCCCCCTCCCTAACTCATATGCATTATAATGATTACATATTCGATTGTGCCGTAATAGCCTGAAATGTAATGGTGGATTTTCTAACATATGAGTGCTGCGTTTATGGTCAAATTAAAGCCATTAAATACAATGCAGAGGTGACATTTAGCTGGCCATACATTTTACAACTTTCTTGTACAATTTTCCTTTAGATTTAACAAAACCATATATTATGAGGTAAAACGTATACAGGTGCAGGTCCTTATGCTTCATAGTTGAAGGTAAATCTAAAGGAAATAGAACCAGAAAATTGTATACCTGTAATGTATGGCCAGTCTAATGCCGCGTACACGCGGCCGTTTTTAATGTCATGGAAAAAACAACGTTTTTCACGACGTGATTCTGCCTTGCATACACACGATCGTGAAAACAAAATGCTTGAGCAAAGCGCGGTGACGTACAACATGTACAACGGCACTATAAAGGGGAAATTCCATTTGATTGGCGACACCCTTTGGGCTGATTATGCAAATTTCCCTTCTCATAACCTGCTTCTGAGCATGCACGTTTTTTTCCCCCGTCGTTTAAGCCTACACATGACATGAAAAACCACGAGAAAAAATAGAGCATGTTCTAAATTTTTTTTTTTTTTCCAAATAATTTTTTTTTATTTATATGAAACAGTTCGCAAGATACAGGTAAATGCAGGCAATAACAGAAACCAAAGCAGACACTTATCCAAGAATACAAGTATTACTCTTGCCCTTTATGGGTAGAGGAGGAATTAAGTTCCCGGCCCATTGGGCCCGGTTTCAAAGGCTGGCTCTACTGCCAGTCGTGTCAACAAATTCTGCATTGCAAAACCGTTTCCTAAACTCTGGTGTCAATGGTGACACCTAAACAGTGCATGTTCTAAATTTATAATGCTGATTTTTCACGTAAAAAATGCTCTGGAGCCTACACACAGTCGTTTTTAATGACCAAGTGTACTCGGCATAAGGCCCCTTTTACACGAACGGATAGAATGGTGCTTTTAGCTGCGGATTTTCTAGTTTTCTACCGCAGCTAAAAGCACACAATGCTTTCCTATAGCTCCATTCACACACAGAATTTAGCTGCGATTTAATTATATGCGATTTGGTGCGAATAGAAAAAATTGAATTTAATACGTCCAGGAGCGATTTAGCGCAGCTATATATGCACATAACCACAGGCAATTACTGTCTTTTGTGTCAACTGCAGATAGCAGCGATATAATAAAATAAAAATAAAAAACAGGAAGCACATCATAATCAAATAATCAAAAAAAACAAAACACAAGAACATTTACATGCTTTTAACTGCGGTAAAACAGCCGTCCGTGTGAAAGGCACCTTATGCCCCGTTCACACGATCAGATCATTTTGTTGCATAATACTAATATTGAAATCAAGAGTACATTTTGCGCTCTACCAAATGTACGATTTTTTTCGTATGCCTCTGGAAAAGCTTCCTGTTTGCGTAGCTATGTATCGGAAGTAATGTCATATACGTGTGACCCCTGTGTCTGCCATGCCTTTGGGCTATTTCCGTTCATATTGTAGAGGCAGATTTGTGTATTGCTCGCCACACGTTTCATTAGCGCATGTTTTTTCTCTCGTTCTCTTAACGAACTGAGAACTGTACTGATCTGTTTCTGTTCCTATGTTGGAGACAAAGACAAAGGCATAATGAGCTAGTATGACTAGCATACTAGCTCATTATGAATTACTTACCTGAGATCGAAGCCCCCAAAGCCATCCTCGTCTCCCCCTCCGGCTGCAGACATCTTCCCCGGAGGTTACTTCCGGGTATCGCCACTCCGGCGCTGTGATTGGCCGGAAGGGCAAAGACGTCAAAGCTGGTATTACTTATGCACAAAACCGGCATTCTCAGTGCGCCTGCGCCGTTGTCTACGATGCGCTCCTGCATCGTAGACATCGATGCATTCTTTTTGGCAAATATCTCCTAAACCGTGTAGGTTTAGGAGATATTGCAAACATCTACAGGTAAGCCTTAATCTAGGCTTACCTGTAGGTAAAACATGTCAGAGAGGGTTTACAACCACTTTAAGATTTATTAGAGTCCAATTAAGGGCTCATTTGGTGCAAACCATTTATTTTGAATGGGCTGCCAATGCACCACAGTGTACCCAAAATCAGACCTGTGCGTTGTGGTGCGCTATGGCTACAACACAGGTGCATGTGGGTGCCATTCAAAACGAAAGGCACCATTGCAGATAACGAGCGTTATTTGTAACACAAAAAACTGGTATTGCGCCCTTATACATCTTTTAATGTATTGAGGCTGTTAGAACATGGGTTATTTTAGTAATGTGAAATAGGACAAAAATACAGACATATCACAGCATGTCTATGAAGGTTCTCATTTATCCCGGTCTCGCTAGTGGTAGTTAGTCACATTCATTTGGACTTGTTTTGTAATGGTGAAGATGTTGCTGTGCAGCTTATTCAAGCAGCTTCATTGGTTCTAATTGGTGTCAGTGTATGTTATTCATGCAACAAGAAAATAAAATAAACAGTGAACACAGAAGAGAAAACGGTTTAATGCAGCAAATGCATCTATAAAGAAGAAAATTTGTAAATGATCAAATTTCTATATGCTTAAAGGGGTTGTAAAGGTAAACATTTTTTTCCCTAAACAGCTTCCTTTACCTTAGTGCAGTCCTCCTTCACTTACCTCATCCTTCCATTTTTGCTTTTAAATGTCCTTATTTCTTCTGAGAAATCCTCACTTCCTGTTCTTCTGTCTGTAACTCCACACAATAATGTGAGGCTTTCTTCCTGGTGTGGAGAAAGCCTCCTGAGGGGGAGGGGGCGAGCAGGCAAGTCAGGACACTCTCTACTTTGCAGATAGAGAAATGAGCTGTGTGTTAGCGAGTGTCCTGACACTTCTACTTGCCCCCTCAAGAGGCTTTCTCCACACCAGGGACCCGGCCCACCGGGCAAATGCTTGGTTTGTCTTTTAGCCAGGGTACAACCAGCTCTTATATATTTAGCACACTGCCCTTAGTATTCAACTTCAACTTCATAGGCATGCATTTGTTAAGCAGTTCCAGCATGTGTTACACTAATTCTGAAATATATCTTTATTTTTTTCATGTCATTTAAAAAAACATTTAATCCCTTCTTTATATACATTTGGTTTTTTGAAAGACAGAGAGAGACTATAATTAATTTGAATACAATTTATTTTCACTGTTATTCAACCATTGGAAAATGAAATTAGGGTATCACTCCTTACCCACCACTTTATTCACTTTATTCACATCTCATGTGTACATTTTTTTTAAATATTTTAGGCAAAGGACCACAGTATTACCCAGCGCATGTGAGTGGTACACAGACCCACGCTGGAAGGCTCCGCCAAAGCACGTGACTGGGCCAAAACACAAGACATCTCGTAGCAGATTGCTTCACCAGGTATGAGCCATATCTTTCTTTTCCCTGCATTAGTTTCTTTCAGATAAATTAATAAATGACAATATAGGCACCACAATGCAATAGTCTTCCCTGTCAGCAAATTAGAATTCTATGTAGTGTGTTTGGTGTAGATTAGAAAAAGCTGCTCAAAGTGCAAATTTCCTCTGATTTAAATTACAGCAGACAGAATACAAGGGCCATGGATTTGCTTCATATATTTGACACTTTTTTTTAGTTCCTACTAGGGTTGTCCCGATACCACTTTTTTAGGACCGAGTACAAGTACCGATACTTTTTTTCAAGTAGTCGCCGATACCGAATACCGATTTTTTTTTTTTTTTTTTTTTTTTTTTTAAATGTGTCCACAAATGCAGCCATGTCCCCCCACAAATGCAGCCATGTCCCCACACATACTGTATGCAGCCATGTCCCCACACATATGCAGCCATGTCCCCACACATATGCAGCCATGTCCCCACACATATGCAGCCATGTCCCCACACATATGCAGCCATGTCCCCACACATATGCAGCCATGTCACCTCCATATCCCCCATATATGCAGCTATGTCACCTCCATATCCCCCATATATGCAGCCATGTCACCCCCATATATGCAGCTATGTCACCTCCATATCCCCCATATATGCAGCCATGTCACCCCCATATATGCAGCCATGTCACCCCCATATATGCAGCCATGTCACCCCCATATATGCAGCCATGTCACCCCCATATATGCAGCTATATCACCCCCATATATGCAGCTATATCACGCCCATATATGCAGCTATGTCAGCCCCATATATGCAGCTATATCACCCCCATATATGCAGCTATTTCAGCCCCATATATGCAGCCAGTTCCCACATACCTACATCCTGCATCGCCGCTGCCGCCGCTTAGTTAATACAGGCGGGGAAGATAACAGCTTTCATTTGAATAGCTGTATCGTTTCCTGCCGCACCGCGTATAGACACTCCCCCTTGCTCGCGATCTGTCCAATCACGAGCAAGGGGGAGTGTCTATGTGCGGCGCCGTGGGAAACGATACAGCTATTCAAATGAAAGCTGTTATCTTCCCCGCCTGTATTAACTAAGCGGCGGGGATGCGGCGATGGTGCGGTGCGGCCGCGTGAGCGGCGGCGGGGAGGGGGGGGGGGCGAGTATTCTATTCTGGTATCGGGGGTATTTGTGGGAGTACAAGTACTCCCGCAAATACTCGGTATCGGTCCCGATACCGATACTGGTATCGGTATCGGGACAACCCTAGTTCCTACCCACCAAATACAACCTTATTTTTTGAATAAATGAAACAACTATAAGGTTTACCAACTATTGTGTCCATTCACATGGGGCTCAGTCAAGTGGGGCTCAGTCACGTGGGCGCAAAGCTCAATACACTGTAAAAAAGGAGCAAATTTCTGCACTTAGGAGTCACAGGCATTGTGTACATTCAATGGAAAAAATGAGATGCGCTACAAAAAGTGAAAAATCAGTACATTTGTCCAAAACTTGTTAGTACAAGTAATTGTCCATACAAACAAGGAGGCAAGAAAAAGTGATCAGAGTCTTATGATAAACAGCGTAGATCCAGTGCACCAGTGAATTGAAGTAAATACACAGATGATGTGGTGACAATCCAATGGAAAAAAGGATGATAGAAGATCCTCCACCGTAAAAATATTAAATCTGCTTACCAGATTTCCGGTGGTCTCTTACTTAAAAGAAGACCCCAGAAAGCATGTGGGTGGTCACTAGAAGGGTGAAGTTGGACCGGACGAGGTGTCAATCCTCAGTCAAAGGCAGTTGGATGAAGAACTTGATTTCAAGTAACATGGAGAGACACAAAGGGCCACAATAGTGTAACACCGTAAGGTAACATTTTAATAAAAGAAGACAAAAACTCACTTACATTATAACATTGTATGAAGGCGTGTCAGTTTGGAACTCCGGCCGGAAGTAATCCAAAACAAGCAACCCGTCCAATAAGGTAAGGAAAAAGTGTAGTCAGCGGGGGGTGATCCGATGCGACACAGGTTCCGGCGGAACCTGCCTTTGAGCGAGGATTGACACCTGGTCTGGATCTACGCTGTTTATCATAAGACTCTGATCACTTTTTCTTGCCTCCTTGTTTGTATGGACAATTACTTGTACTAACAAGTTTTGGACAAATGTACTGATTTTTCACTTTTTGTAGCGCATCTCGTTTTTTCCATTGAATGTACACAATGCCTGTGACTCCTAAGTGCAGAAATTTGCTCCTTTTTTACAGTGTATTGAGCTTTGTGCCCACGTGACTGAGCCCCACTTGACTGAGCCCCATTTATTTATCTCTGTATGCATATAAATGCAGTTGGATCTGCATTTAGCAGTGTAGAACCTGTGACTCCCAGGCACAGAAATTAACTTTTTTTTTTTTTTGTGTAAGGATGTTTGCGCCCATGTGACTGATCCTTTAAATGGTTTTAAAGACTCCCATGCCGCTACAAAATCTGCATAAATAAGAAGGCCAGTATGGTGGCCTACATTTATGGGAGGAGCCTGGAGGGTATACAGTATATTCAGCCCACTCCCCTGCTTCCCTGTCAGTTCTGGTGCACGATACCCTCCCACCCATTCCCCTTCTCCTCTCACCAGCGGCGGTGCGTCCATAGTGGGCACAGGAGCGCCGCCCCCTCTCTCCCCTGCGCTGTCACTCAGGTCTACATAGATTCATGCCTTGCATCTGAATAACAGCAGTTTGTTGGTGTATGGAAGTGTCTATCAGAGTCAGCCAACAATTGATGGCACAGTGGCGTCAATTGATGGCACCGTGGCAACAATTGATGGCATGGCACAGTGGCGTCAATTAATGGCATGGCACAGTGGCGACAATTGATGGACACAGTGGCTGCGTTTGATGGCACAGTGGCGACAATTGATGGCCACAGTAGCGACAATTGATGGGCACAGTAGCTGCGTTTGATGGGCACAGTGAGGCTGCAATTGATGTTTTTTTTCCCCTTTGTTTGCGCCCCCCAAAAATTTTGAGCACCAGCCGCCACTGCCTCTCACCAAATCCCCTTTCCTTGCACATCCTTCTTCTCCTATCATGCATTACTTATCTTAAGTATGTCCCCTTTTTTGGCATACTGACCAGCTGACTCAGATCTGTGTTTCATGATGAGTTTTGTGGCAGCTTTATGTGGTTCTCGGTTCAAGGGACTCTGATCATAAATACTTTTTTATTACATACAGTAAAAATTTAAATACTTCTGAAATTGTGTCTGTTTGCTAATCTTGAACTATCATTTGCCAAACCAAATTATTCAACAAATGTGTTCATTTAGGACCTAATCTAGAGGTGGATATGGTCTAGGGCACAAATTCCACTTACGGAACAATATAAACTGGGTTGAATAGACATTATGGATAACATGGTTCCCTGTACTTGTTCAAGTCATTGTGACCTTTCCCACCTTATCTTCCCACTGCTAGTAGTACGTGCAGAATGCCAGGCTTATGCTAAGTTCAAGCCTTTATGTGCCTGCCAGCAGCTACTACTTTTAAAGGCAAAACATAGTGTAATTTCAGTACGTTAACATTTTTCATTAGTATAATTAAGAAAATTGTGTAATGTTACAGCCAACATCCCCTTTAAACTAAAAGTATACAATTGAGTTCCCCTACCTCCTCCTACCTTGTACAGTATGCTATCACTCATATCTCAGATTTAGCAAAGAGCAGCTCCCCACTGCCTGACTCTTTGAAACCCTGGGTAGCAAGGTCCATAAAGACATGGATGAGCGGGTTTGTGGTGAGGAACTTGACTGGCCTGTACAGAGTCCTGACCTCATCCTGATAGAACACCTTTGGGATGAATTAGAGCGAAGACTATAAGCCAGGACTTCTTGTCCAACATCAGTGCCTGACCTCACAAATACTCTTCTGGAAGGATGGTCAAAAATTCACTAAAGCTTGTGGACAACCTTCCCAGAAGAGTTGAAGGTATCATAGCCACAAAGGGTGGTCCAACTCAATATTAAACCCTGTGGACTAAGACTGGGATGCCAATAAAGTTCATGTGCGTGTGAAGGTATATATATCTATAAGAAGAAAAAGGTAGAAAGCACACCTGTATAAATTGCAATGCACACGAATATATATATATATAGAGATAGAGATATATATATATATAGATAGAGAGAGAGAGAGAGAGATAGATATATATACACTGTGGCCCAGATTCACAGAGCGATTACGCCTGTGCAACTGCTGTTGCGCGTGCGTAAGTCTAAATGTGCGCGTGCGTATAGTTGGACGCGATTCACAAAACAATATACGCCAGAAATCTACGTTTTTTGGTCCGGAGTAATTGAGTTAGACCTTCGCTTCCCTTCGCGCAAAACTGCGCTAGACACACCATTGATTTGCTAGTCAAATATGCTAATGAGGGAGTTACGGGGATTCACAAAAAAACGCAGTTGCTGCGCAGGCTACGCGATGTGCGCAACTGCAAAATGTTCTGTCTAAAGTTAGAGGACCTAAAAGCTGGTCTAAATTTTGAAAAAAAGTCTAATTGTCAGATAAAGCAACACTGTTAGTGAGGAGTTCAGCAGTCACACGTGTTGCCCAACAATCTGTATGCCAACATGCCAGGGGCATCGAAGGCGCATAGCTATACTACTGACTTTAGATGAACAAAGAAGGATGAGGGCACGGAGGATGGCACTAAGGAGGGCACGGGAGATGTTTTATTTTTTTATTTTTTGGCTTATATAAAATTTACAATTTAATCTAATCTAATACAATATTCTTATCTGATACAAGCCCCTCACTCTTCACTTGATATATCACACACGCATAGACATCTTTGGCATGAGAGATTCTGAGGTGTCTCGCATCTTCAGATTCACCCCTCATGCCATCGTGGAATTACCACAACCTTGCAGGAGGACATCAGCAGCCCAACACATGGACACTACCCATGACACCCATGACAGCTACATATACAATCAGAGCCCCATCCCCACAGATTTCAAACAGAACATGTATGGGGACAGCTGGCTGGTTGGTGAGTGACATGGGAGTCAGGCATGACTATCCCCTCCCGTGATGCACACCTCACAAGTGGCACATGCATGACTAACATCCTCCTGTCTTTTCCCTTCAAGGTGACTCTGCATATGAACTGGAACCCCATCTCATGACCCCATCTCATGCCAGCTCACATTATGCATCTTTGCACGTTAAACACACACATTAATCATGGCACAATGAGAATGCATGCATGCACACCACTATGGTCCCTAGCACACACACCCCACATCCTCATCAAATTGGATTGGCACCAGTCCACCATGCAAGACTGGTGAGCAGTAACGCCACGTCAAGGCTCCAATTATGTCACTGTACATTCATACACCATTCACACGGACCTGGGAATCACTTCTCCCTGGTCCTGGGGAACCCTTCTCCACCCAAATTGAGGATGACACCCCTTTTCCAGCAGGAATGTCACCCCCACATTCAAACATCATTCACAACCCAAAATATGCCAAAAATGTCAGCAAAAAAATTAAAAAATGCATAGAAAAAAAAAATGCAGAGAACAAAAATAAACATGCTTTCAAACCAAAAAAAGGGGGAAAAAAAATTAATGCCCTCTGCCTGAGCCACGCCTGGGGCGCCCCCGGCCACGGCCCCGGACCCTCAGGGGAGACGCATGGGGGAGGGGAAAAGCCGGGGAAGGAGGAGCAGCCCCTGAGATCTGCCCACCTGGCGGCCTGCCCTCCAAGGCCACGGCTATTCTGTCCAGGGCAGCACCAAGTGTTGCCGTGTTGCCCTGGATAGCCTGGGTAAGGGCCCTCACATCCTGCCCAACGCCTGCTGCTGTAGTTTGCAGGTCATTTAGGCAGGTTGTGGAGGCCCGGGAGTGGGAGTCCAGGTTACCCAGCCTATCGTTGATGGAGGACAGGCTCTGATCCACCCGCCCCATAGTCTGGCAGAGCTGTCTCAGAAGGCGGGTCTGGGTGGCCAGGTTCCTTCTCAGACTGGCGGGCAGGAGATTGGGCGCCCCCCTGGTGCTCTGGGATGACCTCCTGGCTCTTGCTGATGGTTGTGGCCGGGGAGAAGGGGAGGCCCTTGTGAGGGGAGCCATGTTGGGGGAGGAGGGGGGGGGGCTCACCCTTAGGGAGGGCAGGCTTCTTGCAGCCAGAGGGGAAGAGTCCGCAGAAACCAAACGGCCAGTGCCTGCCATGGACTCCTCCTCCTCATGATTCTCCTCCTCCTCATGATCGTCCTCCGCATGATCCTCCTCCTCCTCTTGTTCCTCCTCCGCGGACTCTGGCCTTGTTGGGGGGGCCTCATTAGGCTGCTGTCCTGGCGTTGGAGCGGTCAGGCCAGATGGCCCTGCACCCTCCTGCACATCTGTGGATGACACAAACCATTCACAGGTTGGAGGATCCACACACTTGCCACATATTCCCTTTCACCCCCTCCCCCACACATGCTACAAGCCTGAGAGAAATAAAAACCTTACCTGGCACCGCGGGGACCGGACTTGTGTCAAAGCCTGGCAGGCCCTCCACTTCATGCCGGTGAAAGGTCAGGGCCACCACACGCTCCGTCGCTGTAAATCTAACCCGGCATGGTGGGCCCCCTCCTGTGCCCCTGGCATGGGCATTTATTGCGGCCAGTTTTTTTTTCACCTCACGCCGGAGGTCATTTATTTTCTTTTCAATCCCAGACCGGGTCCGTGTCTCCCCCTCCCCCGATGAATTGACCTGCTCCGTGATCATATCCAATATCTCCCTCCTCCTGGCCGGGGTGGTGGTGGCACTCTGCGGGCCGTGGAGAAAACGCCCATAGTCGGTAATGGCCCGGGCAAGAATTCTTTTTTCCCCCACTGTAAAATTAAGCTTTCTTTTTCTCTCAGTCATACTTCCAAACAAACTCACTAGCAGTCACCAAAAATCTGTCACAAATACAAGCACAACCAATCAGACAAGAACACACACAAAGAGAAAAAGAACACCCAAAAATCACACTAGCACTCAGCAAGAAACAGACACAAAAAAATCAGATGAAAAAATAAAGCAAGAAAACAAACGCTCAGAAATCTATCAATCAAACAAACAGTCAAAAAACACTTATCAAAACACACTTTCACAAAACTACCAACAAGCACTAGATCACACAGAACACTAATCTGACAACTACAAAACACACTCTAACGAACAACAGAGCACTTGATTCAATGGGAAGGGACACAAAGGGATGTACTTTTGCAATGGAAGTGCGTTTGTGTGTGTCTATTTATGCTGTCTGCGTAGTTCACAACGTTGCCCTAGTCCATGTCCAATTTCACTGATTGCGCCGCTCCCGAGTTGTGAGCATGCGCACAACGGAGCTGACATGGTTTCCTTCACGCGCGCATGCGCGAGTCGGCCGGCCCTTCATTTGCATGGGGTCACGGCTCATTTCAATGTAACACGCCCACGTCCCTCCCAATTTGTATTACTCCTCCTTACGCCTCCGGAAAAAACCTTACGCTTGCGCAATCTCTTGCGCAAAAGCTTCGTGAATCGCGGGATTACGCGGCTAGATTACGCAAGTCTAACGGAAAAGTGGTGCGCTACGCCGGTCCAATAATGCGCCGATGTACGTGAATCTGGGCCTGTACATCTATCTATCTATCTATCTATCTATAGATAGATAGATAGATAGATATAGATCGATATATATCTATAGATATATATCTATATATAGATATATATATATATACTATACAATTGATGTGAGGTTAAATGGGTATACTGGTATGAATGGTTAAATCATTTGAAATGTATCTATTTCCGGTTAGCTCAGGCTATGTACCAGACTGTTGATACTATTTAAATTGTATGTATCTGTTTGGCCTGATGAAGGGCTGTTGCTGGCTCAAAACTGTAGCCACTCCAAATGAATGTAACAATGTAACGGGATCATTTGTTTGATTAAAGAAAAAGTTTGTGCTGCAACCTGTCTTCAATTTCATATGTGGATTCAGGAATTGTCACACTAATCTCTTATAGCAATAGCTCAGAAAACTGTAGATTAAGCTTTTCCCATAACTAAAAGTAATTATCAGTTAGTATTAAAGAGATTATAGGTTGTAATTAGTAAAAAATAGGTGATAATTAAAAAACAAACTTACAGAAATGTTTCTCTAATATATATATATATATATATATATATATATATATATATATATATATATATATATATATATCATTCTATCTTAATTAGCAAAATACCTGACATTTATCCCAAATATATAGTCATCAGAGAGTAGTGTAACACAAGAGCAATTTTTATACAACATATCAGAGTAGTGAAGCCCAAAGGCAATGTTCACCTTTCAATTTAGGAGAGTTTTTTCTCCCCTTTTGAAGTTACGCTGTGTTGCACATGGTTAATGAGAATCCGTTTGCATAAATCTCAAGTGTAGTGCCAAGATAACATTGGTACAAAATGTTGTTTGCATATGCTTGCAAACACATGAACACTTAATGACATTACACAGGCTTGCCTGAGAATTTGTGATAAGATTCTAGATCAGGTTAGTGGAAGATGGTTTTAATAGTGAGCTATTGTTTGTTGTAAACAGCACCTTTGCATTGATCCAAATCTATCCAAACTTGAAGCCTAGCACACACGGGTGAAATGTCGGGCAATATTGGTAGTTCAATAAAAACCGACCGACATTCGGGCCGAGTGTATGGCAGCCGGTCAGACAGGGAGCCAGAACACTCTGGTCAGCGCTCTCAGCCTTTGCCGATGGGGAGTCGGTCGACAGACACATGGGCCGAATGTCAGACGGTTTCTACTGCATGGACCAACATTTTGGCCTGTGTGTACTAGGCTTTAGTAGCTGACCAGTTCTGGAACTGGTGTAATCCCCAGTGTAAGGGCTCTTTCACTCTGGTGGCAATTCCCACCATCCCCTGAAAAAACGATTGCTTGATCGCCACTGCCTGAAAGTCTGCTTTCTTTCCTTTTGATTCCAAGGGGAATTTTGTAGTAAAATACTGCAATGCAACCATGAGTCAAGCATTTGGCTCAAGGTTTCAACATGCTCCCATTAACTTTGATTGGTGAGTGTGGCAGAGGGGGCAGCCTGTCAAACTCTGCAAGCAGAGATAAAACTGCCATGGCATGTGTGCAGCCCTATCCAGCCGTAAAGTAAAAATTTAGGTTGGTGGCCTAAGAGTCTTTTGTGATTCGAACACATCTTGTGGGACCCATCATGGTTTCTGAGATTAGACATCGATTAAAAAGCTCTGTGGCAAATGTTACTATAGTGCTGGTTTCGAATGGAGCATTGGTCCTTCAGGAAGCTGTTTGAAGATTTTTTTTAAAGCCACTGACCATATATTCCCCCATCCACACACTTGATTTGAATGGGGATTCCTCCCCACTGACCTATTGTATTCTGACAGTGAGGAGACTTCCCCACTATCAGAATACACTGATCAGCATTGCAGGCTATAGCGTACAGCACTGATCAACAGGGGGGTTGTACAGAAAGGAATCGATAGATCCACTTCTGTACAACCACCCTGCCCATACATGGATCGAAATTTACCCAGTTCAGCAGGGAATGGGCGAATTTTGATCCATGTATGGCCAGCTTAATGCCTATGTTAGCTGTAAACGGAATCACTATCTGGCCATACAAGGACCGTTTGTCTGGTTCAGTAGGGACTGGCCAAATTTCAATTTATGTATGGGCAGCATGGTTGTACAGTGGTGGTTCTACTGATCAGCTTCTGTACAACCGCCCTGTTTGATGTTTTGCCACTCAATCAGCGCTGCCAGCTACAGCCTGCAGGGTTGATCATAGTATTCTGACAGCTCCCTGCTGCCACAATACAATAGCTCAGTGGGGAGGATTCCCCCCATCTACATCGAATGTGTGGATGTGGGAATTATTTTTTTTTTCTTCAACCCGCTGGCTAAAGAAGAACTGCAGTCTGATCACATAATTTGTAATAAAAACATCTTTGCCATTCTGAAGCTTCCCTCCAACCACATTGCATATTATTTTATATATACTGTGATTCTGTACTTGCCAAATATGCTGCAGAAATCTCCCTCCACTAAGTCTGGCTGCATCCATTTTAACTGTGGGCAGCTGAAGCTGCTGCCTGTTCACTTCCTGGATTTACACAGACTCACAGAAGAAAACCTCCAGCTCTGCAGCTCGCATTGGCCCTATTATGACTCATCCCCCCTCCCTTCCTGGCAAACTCTCACGAGAGCGAGCTGTGCATGATGTCATAAGCCCAGGCTTTTTACCAGACAAGAAACAGGAAGTGGGCTGTATAAGGTGTTTACTGGCAGAATTTTTTTTTTTACTATCTAAAGTTAAAACAACAAGGGCAGAAGATTTAATAGATGGAAAGATGAAAACAAATGACTGAAGTTCCACTTTAAAGCGGATCTCCCATGCAATTACGTTTTTTGTTTTTTTTAGTCTAGTTACATAGCTAATTGCAGGGCTTAAATAAACGTACTTCTCCCCGCTCTAACGTCCGCTCCGCTCTCTTTGTGTGCTGAAGAAAAACGTATATTCCTTCCGTTGCCATTTGTAGTGTGGGCATTACATACTGGCAGGGACTTCCTGGTTGCGGTGATGCTGTGTTCCCAGCATCCACCGCTCAATCTCGCGCATGCGCACACGCAGCGCGGACCAGCGGCGTCAGCGTCTGTGTTGCCATAGCAATGGTCCCAGAAATCGCGCGATGTTTCGTCTAGGCCAGAATAGGATCACAAGGGAGCTATGACAGGAGCTCCCAGAAGACACTGCGCGGGACAGGAAATAAGAATAACCCGAGGAAAACCCGAAGGCTCCAGACCGGAAGGCAAATGAAGAACGCAGGTACTGTACATATTTATTAAACATAAATATCCATTTCGACAATGTTTTTTAGCATTACTATTATTACAATTGACTTAAAAATCAGGTGGAGCTCCGCTTTAAGTAATGTGGTTTGTTTAGCAAAGGTTGAGGATCAGTATGACAAATATGATCTACTACACAATTGTTCTGTTTCCAGCCAAGTCGGGGCATGGGTTATCTGAGGGCGGCAGAACTTGAATTGGGGCACAGCTAAATATACAGAACTATTACAGTGTACAGTATAAGAGGTTATAAAATGGGCAATGCTGCTTAAATGAACAAAAAGAGAAAAGTCCTTGAATGGAATGGTAATCGCCAGCACTTAATCCTATAAATGTACTCCCATAAATGTATGGCAATCCCTTCAGATATTTTATTTTTTATTATAGCTCAATTAATGTTAAGCAGCCACAGGCAGTACATTTACAGAACTAATCCAGAAGTGCTTCATCCATTGCAAAGCAAGGCTTTTCCTATAAAGAGCTCATTTCTATCTCAGTCTGCAATCACTTCACATACTCAATCCGGTCTGGTGGGACTTTTAAAAACAGAATATTTGAAATGCACATAGGCTTCAGTGGAATGTACTCTCAGTAAAGCGCTTTGTAAAGGACATCTAAATAATCAGCTAGAGATTGGGGAAGATTAAAACTGAACCGAGCTATGAAGAACGGCAAACTAATAGCCTCCGTTGACTGTCCTGAATACATAAAGGGATTTCTCAAGACTATGTATATATAAGCTTCACGTGTTAGCAGAACAAGGTACACATTCTAAAAGTGCTACTCTTACATTTTTAGAGCACAAGGGTAGAAGATTCAGGGGGAAGAGAGCTACTGTGCCAAAGCAAACTGGTACTACAACATAGGTGCGCGCAGGGGGTGTGCCGGGTGTGCCTAATCACTACTTGCGGATTCCCCCTACTCCCTAGGCCTCGCTCCCCCCAGCAGAAATGCTGGCTTTTCTTCTCTCCTCTCCATCCGGTTGCTGTAGAGGATGTTTCAGAAGTGAGAGAGCGGGGGAAGGATCTAGTAAATATATCATTAACCTGCCCCCTCCAATTCAAAATGAACACACTCACTGTGTTCATTTATAACTGAAGCATAGTAAACACAGCTTCAGTTTGTGAATGACCAGGAAGCCACTCAGCACAGAGCACTTCCTAATTATTCACTGTCCAGTGCAGCTGAGGCTTCAGAGAAAGGCGTTTGTTTGAGCTTTGGGGTGCACACTAAAAAGAGCGCAAATTTTGGGAAAAAAAAACGTTATTTTTTTTTGTTTCAGTTACAAAACTTTGTAAATAAGTACGTTTTCTCCTTCACTGATGGGCACCGATGAGGTGGCATTGATGGGTACTGATGATGAGCACCAATATGCGGCACTGATAGGCACAGATAGGCGGCACGGATGGGCACAGATAGGCAGCACGGATGGGCACTGATAGGCGGCACAGATGGGCACTGATAGGTGGCATGAATGGGCACTGATAGGTGGCACGGATGGGCATGGATGGGCACTGATAGGTGGCACTGATGTACTGTAATGTATTTTACTGATGGATGCCAATCAGTGCCAAACAATAATGCCTGCCAATCAGTGATGCTCACCATTGATTGGCATCCCTGGTGGTCTAGGGTGGCATACCTGGTGGTGGGTATCCCTGGTGGTCTGGTGGCATCCCTGAAGGTCCAGTGTGGGCATCCTCGGGGGGCTGTGCTGATAATCGATCAGCACAAACCCCCCCTGTCAGAGGAGCAGCCGATCAGATAGACGCGAGTGAGGAAAAGCCGATCACCGTCTCTTCTTGTTTACATCGTGATCAGCCGTGATTGGACACGGCTGATCACGTGGTAAAGAGTCTCCATCCGAGACTCTTTACCTAGATCGGTGTTGCGGGGTGTCAGACTGACACTCTGCAACAACGATCGCCACAATGCGCACCCCCGGGGGAGCGCAGCGGCTCAATATCCTGAAGACGTAATATGACGTCCGGTCAGGATATAAGTGGTTGTAAAGGCACAAGGTTTTTTACCCGCTGCTATCAAACACAGCCAGTGAGCCAATCAGGGGACAGAGGGTGTGGTGCTGAGCCACGAATTCCAAGTGTGAATGGACACAGAGCCACAGCTTGGCAGGGCGCCTGCTTGTGTGCCCCCCATAGCAAGCTGCTTGCTGTGGGGGCACCTGGATGGAGCGCTGACAAGGGACCTGAGAAGAGGAGGATCCGGGCTTGTCTGTGCAAAACCACAGAGCAGATAAGCATAACATGTTTGTTTTAAAAAAATAAAAAATAAACAAGGCACTAATGTCGCTTTAACCACTTCAGCACCAGAAGATTTTACCCCCTTAACTGACAATTACACGGTTGTGCGACGCTTTACCCAAACACAATTGACGTTTTTTTCCGCAAATAGAGCTTTCTTTTGGTGGTATTTGATCACCTCTGCGTTTTTTTTTTTTTTTTTTTGTGATATAAACAAAAGAACAGCAACAAATTTTGAAAAAACACAATATCTTTTACTTTTTGCTATAATAAATATCCCAATTATTAATTTATTTTAAATATTTTTTCCTCTGTTTTTTCCTTTGTTTCCTTTAGGCCGATATGTATTCTTCTACATATTTTTGGTAAAAAATAAAAAAAATCGCAATAAGCGTATATTGATTGGTTTGCGCACAAGTTATAGCGTCTAAACCAGGAATGGGCAAACTACGGCCCGCGGGCCGTATACGGCCCGGCGGACCTTTTAATCCGGCCCCCACACGTGATCCCATCATGCCGCTATTGCCGCTAATTGAGGCCGCGGCTTTGCGGCCTATGCTTCGATGCTATTAGTCGGGGCTATTATCCATCTCCATTGATTGCCACTGCAGTTTGAGCCTTATCCATGTCCTGCACTAGTCTCATCTTTGCCTCTCCGGGCTCACGTCAGCGTTGCTATCAACGCCATGTCTGTGCCTCCCATTGGTCCAATCATTGTTTTGGTTGACATCATTGGAGTGCGCCCTGCTTCCTATTGGACGGCTTCCCGGTGCCGCTGCACGTGCGTCAGGGACCCTCTCGCTGAAGCGCGGCTCCGTTCATCGGGGATTGATGCAGGTTTGCCTGTCAGTACCTGCATCCGTGCGTGTTTTGCTCATCTCCTTCTGGATCACCCCATCATCTTCGGGTCCCTCAGGCTACGTCCCTATAACATCTTGCTGCAGTAGGACAGCTGCCCATTCTAACAGGTACTCTTGAGCTGTTACACTACACTTGCATCTCCTATTTGGTTCCTGATGGTTACTGTGATGCAAGTGTGACAAGACAACTCAGATGACTCAGGATTGATGTTAACCTCTCCATCACAGACTCCTCAGTGGCATTCCATTGGATTATCTATTTAATTCACTATTAACTCTATGTTGACTTTTTACCATTACATTGTAAGCAATCACTGTGCCATCAATTGTCACCACTGTGCCATGCCATCAAAAGCAATCACTGTGCCATCAATTGTCACCACTGTGCCATGCCAAATTCAGCCACTGTGCCATGCCATCAAAAGCAGCCACTGTGCCATCAATTGTCACCACTGTGCCATGCCAAATTCAGCCACTGTGCTATGCCATCAAACCTAGCCACTGTGCCATCAATTGTCACCACTGTGCCATGCCGTCAAAAGCAATCGCTGTGCCATCAATTGTCACCACTGTGCCATGCTATCAAAAGCAATCACTGTGCCATCAATTGTCACCACTGTGCCATGCCAAATTCAGCCACTGTGCCATGCCATCAAACGCAGCCACTGTGCCATCAATTGTCACCACTGTGCCATGCCATCAAAAGCAATCACTGTGCCATCAATTGTCACCACTGTGCCATGCTATCAAAAGCAATCACTGTGCCATCAATTGTCACCACTGTGCCATGCTATCAAAAGCAATCACTGTGCCATCAATTGTCACCACTGTGCCATGCCATCAAATGCAGCCACTGTGCCATCAATTGTAGTTTTGTAACATAACTCTTTTTATGCTTTTCTACCTTAAATTAATCTAATCATTTAATGTTACAAATTTAAATTACATTTATATTACTTCCCACCAGGGCAGGACTTAGGGTGGTGGGGGCCCCTAGGCTTGAGTGTTGAAGGGGCCCCCTGGAGCGAGGGGGGATCATAGTTGTTAAGCGGGGGGGGCATTCATTAAAGTTGTTGAGCGGGGGGGCGAATTGAAGTTGTTGAGCGGGGGTGCGCATTAAAGTTGTTGAGTGGGGGGGGGGGGGGGGGGAATAAAAATTCTGGGCCCTTTAATAAAAAAAGAAAAAAGAAACCTCTGGGCCCTAAAAAAAAATAAAAAAAATAAATAAACATTTATAAAAAATATAAAGAAAATGTAAATATTTTTATATAAAAAAAAGGGGGGTTGCCATCCAGGGGCCCTGGAGACCTCTGGGGCCTTTAATAATAATAATAATAATAAATATATATATATATATTAGAGCTGCACGATTAATAGTCAAGAATCGTTATCGCAATCTTTTTCCCGTTGCGATTCTTGATACAGGGTTTCAAGATCTTTCACATGAAAATAATTTTCTCTCTGCACTTTGGTATGCAAAGAATTTCCTGTCTGCTCTCAGCCAAAAGTCAGTCTGGGCAATCTGCCAAGTTTTGGAAACATTCTTTATCAGTGGAAAGTTAAGTCTAAACATTGTATCTCTTCAAAGGAATTAACTTCTTCTGTATGTAAATTAGGAATTTTTAACCACTTAAGCACCAAACCTTTTTCTGACAGCTCTTTTCAAGTTAAAATCATTATTTATTTTTTTGCTAGAAAATTACTTAGAACCCCCAAAGATTATATAATTTTTTAGTAAAAACCTTGGCCTAGAGAATAAAATGGCGGTTGTTGCAATATTTTATGTTGCACTGTATTTGCGCAGCAGTCTTTTTAAATGCATTTTTTTGGAAAAAAATGAATTTAATGAATTAAAAAAAAAAAATAGGCAGTAAAGTTAGCCCATTTTTTTTTTTATATATATATATAAAAACATATTTTTTTTTTATAAAAAAATAAATAAAAAAAGTGGGGGTTGCTGTCTGGGGCCCTGGGGGCCCAGGGCCCCTGGGGACCTCCAGACCCCTAAAAAAAATAAAAAAAATAAACAAAAATAAAAAAATAAACATTTATAAAAAAAAGGAAAAAAGAGGGGGGGTTGCCACATGGGGCCCTGGGGACCTCTGAGCCCTTTAATAATATATATATATATATATATATATATATATATATATATATATATATAAAAATATATAAAAAAACATATTTTTTTTTAATAAAAATAAATAAAAAAAAGGAAGGGTTGCTGTCTGGGGCCCTGGGGTCGTGTGTACAGAAGCCCATCGGACTTTTGTCCGAAGTACAAATACGCATGCCTAGAACCAAAGTTAAAATCAACCAACAATAGCAGAAGTTGACCAAAGGGTGGCGGTAAAGAGCAGAAAAGAGCAGAAAAGCCATATGGTGTTGGGAAAGTTTTGGGAAAGTTTGCAGAAAAAGTCCTACCGTGTGTATGCTATGGGTATTCACGGCCAACTCCCTTCGGAGTGGCTAAAGCCTCATACACATGATCAGACTTTAAACAAACTTTTACTTTCTGTTACAAAACATATCCAATAAAAAAAAATCTAAATGTCAAATTTCTGTATAAATTTAGGCCAAATGTAGTTCTTTTCTATCTGGCTGTTTTTCATTGCAGGGAGAAGAAACAGCCAGATCGTTGTTCCATATACACAGAGTTCTCTTTTTTTGTAAACACAGAACTTTGTGATTGGACACAACTAGTCAGCTGGACAGCACGTGTCAGCAGGGGGTGTGCCAATGCATGCCCCCCGAACCCGGAAGACAGGCAGAGACATACAGGTACATTGTCCGGCCTGCCTGTGCCACTCGCTAACAATAAAACTGCGTGCGGGCGCCGGGCGGTAAATAATTAGGCCCCATTCACAGTTGTGTGACTTATGTGAGTTTGGACCCCAAAGGCGCATGACAAGTCGCACCATATTTTTCCCAATAAGTACCATTCATATATTTGCGATAAACTTGCAGCAACTCTCAAGTAGTTACTGCACTAGTTTGGTATGACTTTCATGCGACTTGAGGGCCATGGACTTCAATGTAAACCCTTAACCGTCTTATGAAAGTCACACCTGCATGATATACATGCGACTTGTGTGCAACTTGCGTGTGGCTGTGTAGAGCACACACAGTCGCATTAAGTCACACTATAAATTCGCAATGGATATCCCATGATTTTGAAGTTACACAGATGTGAATGGGGCCTTTACAGTATTTGTGAACCCTCACCTTGTAAACAAATCCATTCAGTTTAAGATAGAAATTATAATGTTTTTAAATACCTTTTTTTTTTTGTGATCCCATGACCTCTGTTCTCAGTTGCTAGGTGCTTGGAGAGGTGGGGGTAGAAACTGCAGGGGGTAGGTATGTCAACACGAAGGAGAGAACAGCCATGCACTAAACTTTCAGTTAATAGCTGTACAGGGGGGTGTGTCAGCAAATATCTTGGCCATTGGAGGACAGACAGAACACTGACCATGCTGAGATAGATGTACTCTTCTGCTTAGTGTGGTCAGTTTGAAACAGGAAAGCAGAGGGACTGGCAGGGTCACCAGGGATTTCACACAAAGGAAGAGATACAAAGAGAACAGGATACAAGTACTTGATACAACATACACATATCGGGAATATGAAATGTTGGGGTTACATACACTTTAAATAGGAGGAAAATAAGTGGTAGCTCCATGTGCTCAAATCATGTACTAGTTTGTAGACTGAAGTCATGAAGGGAACTCCCTTGCTCCTCTAGTCCAATTTCCCCTGGACTGGTGGCAAGGAACACGATTGACGCATATGTGGAATGTCCCGGACTGGTGAGAAGAAAGCCTTGGTGGTGAAGTGCTCCCACCAGCAGAGGTAGATTGATCAGAACACCTCAGAAGAGCTACAATGAAAAGTTTGGTTAGGCTGGAGCTGGTAGAACCAGACAGAAGGCAGGACAGGGATTTAGGCTTGTGCCAATGCCATTCATTTGAGATGCTTTGGAGATCATTCAGAATTCAGTGGTGGGTGCATTTGACCTCCTCCTGACCTGCAATTGACTTGCTTCAGGTGGGTTTGCATTCCCATAGACTTATACGGGTCTGCCATAGGTGTGCACAGCCTATTGCATTAGGGTGTGCACCCCAAAGCTCAAACACTACCTACGGATCGCTTACTATCTTCATTCAGAAACGTAAGGGGCCAATAAATAACATATTTACTGGCCCCTTCCCCCATTCATCCTAAAACATCCCTTTAACAACAGTCAGCAGGAGAGGAGGGAAGTCGGTAGCGGTGCGAGGGAGGAGCTAGGGCAGAAGGGAGAATCTATATCGCACAGACCCTGTGCGCACGTTTATGGGGTCTGCAAAACCCCAAAACAGAGGTTCTTTAAGGCTTGGTATGCATGTGTGTGGGTAAACACCCATACAGAGAAACACCAGTGTTTTACATGGGCACAGGGATATACAGCTATTCTCTTCTATGACTGACTGTATTCTCCACCTGTGGCTCCCCGGCCATAGAAAAAAAGTGTTATATTTTATTCCTATATATGTCAGTGTCATTGAGGCCATCAATGTATACTAAACATTTAGGAGGAGATTTCAGATGAAAGCCAGCACTATTCAAGGTTTTATTTCTGCTTATACTGTATATTTCAGTTCTATTCTCTATCCATTATACAGCACCACACCTGCTGTCAGCACCATTCTGTCTCATGGTGAGAAGACAAACTTTAAATCACATGCAATCAGTGTTGTAAGTAAAGGAGTTACAATAAACGCAGTTACCTAACGCAGCCCCTTTTGAGGGTAACAAGTAATCTACCTGATTACTCTTCCCCTCACAGTAACGCAGTTCCCATTACTTGGGCGGCATTACCTCAATTACATCTACCGCCACTAGATGACTCAGAGTAATTGCTTCTCCCGGGGCTGTGAACATAAATATGGGTGGAACTCCGCTTTAGAATCATGTGACCGCTGTGATGTCCTGTCACAGCGGTCTGAAAACTCCCATTTGCAAGGAGCCCTGGATACAATGAGCCCCATCCGCCTCACACTGACCTATCACCGGGGAACAACTCACATCGCTCACACACACTGTGTGCGCAACCTAATCAATGATCTGGGGAACACATGGCCGGAACAAAATGTTCCACAGAACAAACGTTCCCTATACAACACAGTGTACACAGCGACATCTAGTGGTCAACATGGTAAGTGCAGGACACCTATACAGACCAATGATCAGCAGGTTATTTTTGGTCAGTGATTTCATCTCTTCATCAGACAACAAAGATATTAGCTGCACATACATGGTGGGACGGATGCACCTAGGCTGGGATATACACAAGATCACCATTTGTTTCCGGTTTTCTTCTCTCAAGGATCTGGCATTCTTTTGTCTTGGAGTATTAACTCACTGCTCCCTGGCAAGCGCCCGTCATCTGCTTCTCAACAAAGCATTGTAGAATATATAAAAAAAATTCAGTTACTTTGCTGAGTAACTAATTACTTTTTCAATGTAGTAACTGAGTCACTAACGCAATTACTTTTTCGGAGAAGTAATTTGTAACTGTAACTAATTACTTTTTAAAAGTAAGATGAGCAACACTGCATGCAATCCTTGTATGACCTGTTATATTGCTTTTCAAAGTAGAGATGAAAGCATATCCCTATGTCCCAGAACATGGGCTTCACGCAGGGGCAGAATGGCAATTTTTGGCCCTAGGGGTAAGTACAACCCAGAGGCCCATGGTACAGCGACTCGGCCCCCCTCCCGCTCTCCCTCTTCCCTGCCTCCTCCCGAACCCTATTTTTTTAATGATTTTCTGTGTATGGCCAGCATTAAAGTGGTTGTAAACTTAAAAGAAAGTGGAACTTCAGTCATTTTTTCATCTTTCCATCTATGAAATCTTCTGCCCTTGTTTTAACTTTGGATAGTAAAACATTTTTTTTTCTGCCAGTAAATTCCTTATACAGCCCACTTCCCGTTTCTTGTCTGGTAAAAAAAATGCCTAGGTTTATGACATCATGCACAGCTCTCTCTCTCTCACTCTCGTGAGAGTTTTCCAGGAAGGGAGGTGATGAGTCATAAGAGGGCCATTGAGAGCTGCAGAGCTGGAGGTGTGCCTCTGTGTGTCTGTGTACATCCAGGAAGTGAACAGACAGCAGCTTCAGCTGCCCACAGTTAAAGTGGTTGCAGCCAGACTTAGTGGAGAGAGATTTCTGCAGCATATTTGGAAAGTACAGAATCACAGTATATATAAAATAATATGCAAAGTTGTTGGAGGGAAGCTTCAGAATGGCAAAGATGTTTTTATTACAAATTATGTCAGCAGACTGCAGTTCCTCCTTAAATAAGAACAAAGCATATCCCTCTACTTGTACTTGTCTCAATCCAGAGCACTGAGTGTCTTTTCTGTCTGCTGCTTCGTCCCTCTGCTATCTGCATGAGTCACGTCTGACAAATGTTTTCCTGACACCAAGAGAAAAATTGTGACAGGGGAGGGACCTACAGCTGATTGACAGCCTCAGCTTTGTTCCTGTATTCTATGTGAAGGGGACTATGCCCCTTCTCTCTCCAATCAGCTCCCAGAGCTTTCCTCATTGAGCTCTGCAGAGGGTAACATCGGCTTTCCATCCCCTATTTTTCTGATAGCTCAGACAAGATTTATATATTCTGGACTTTTAATGGCTGTAGAGAAGAGAAGACTGCAGATAAAATGGTACAACTTATATAGGATAATTTGTATCATCTCTGTGTATCACCTGAGGCCAGTCACTTCACTGGATATGTAGGGTTTTGCAACCACTATAACTTTCTGGGAGCACTATTATTGGATATGAACTCTAAATAGTTAACGTGAAGCCCTTTCGCTGCCAGAGCCGTGTTTTTGCGCACAGTTTAAAAAATAATTTTAGGCCTGAAGATTACACAAAACCCACAAATATATATTGTCTGAAAGCAGACACCCTAGACAGGAATGCACTCCCAATTGCCAGGAATGCACTCCCAATTGCCAGGAATGCAGCACCATTGCCAGGAATGCAGCACCATTGCCAGGAATGCAGCACGATTTGCCAGGAATGCAGCACCATTGCCAGGAATGTAGCACAATTTGCCAGGAATGCAGCATGATTTGCCAGGAATGCAGCACCATATTTGCCAGGAATGCAGCACAATTTGCCAGGAATGGAGCACCATATTTGCCAGGAATGCAGCACGATTTGCCAGGAATGCAGCACCATATTTGCCAGGAATGCAACACCATATTTGCCAGGAATTCAACACCAGCCTGAAGATTACACAAAACCCACAAATATATATTGTCTGAAAGCAGACACCCTAGACAGGAATGCACTCCCAATTGCCAGGAATGCAGCACCATTGCCAGGAATGCAGCACCATTGCCAGGAATGCAGCACCATTGCCAGGAATGCACCCGCCATTGCCAGGAATGCACTCGCCATTGCCAGGAATGCAGCACGATTTGCCAGGAATGCAGCACCATTGCCAGGAATGTAGCACAATTTGCCAGGAATGCAGCATGATTTGCCGGGAATGCAGCACCATATTTGCCAGGAATTTCAGCACAATTTGCCAGGAATGCAGCATTATTTGCCAGGAATGCAGCACCAAATTTGCCAGGAATGCAGCACAATTTGCCAGGAATGGAGCACCATATTTGCCAGGAATGCAACACCATATTTGCCAGGAATGCAGCACCATATTTGCCAGGAATTCAGCACCATATTTGCCAGGAATTCAGCACCATATTTGCCAGGAATGCAGCACGATTATCCAGGAATGCAGCACCATATTTGCCAGGAATGCAGCACCATATTTGCCAGGAATGCAGCACCATATTTGCCAGGAATTCAGCACCATATTTGCCAGGAATTCAGCACCATATTTGCCAGGAATGCAGCACGATTTGCCAGGAATGCAGCACCATATTTGCCAGGAATGCAGCACCATATTTGCCAGGAATGCAGCACCATATTTGCCAGGAATGCAGCACCATATTTGCCAGGAATGCAGCACCATATTTGCCAGGAATGCACTCATGAGAGCCAAAAATTAATAACAGGAGAATATCCTGTGTACTCTTTAATAGAAAGTCCCGCCTCCTTTGATGGACAGAATAGTCTTCCAATGGCAGCGCGGGACTTCCTATTACAGAGGCCACCCGTAAACAAGAAATTCTCCTGTGTGTGTACGGCGGTGGCGCTCGTCCTGCCTCCTCCCTGTCCCGTTCCAAGGCACATACATCTTTTGTGGCCCTAGCGCTGGGAGATCGTCGGGGGCCACAAAAGATATACATGTCTAAATAACTCATTCAAAAACGAAACACGGGCCACGATTGGCACGCGGGCCAGACTTTGGACATGTCTGCCCTAGAGAATAAAATAGTGGTAGTTGTAATGTTTATGTCACACATTACCCCAAAGGTTCAGTAAAAACACCCTAACAAGAATGTTAGGACAAACAAACAATATATTACCCCGATTTGTGGTACAAATTTAAAAAGACAAGGTTGCACCGAGTAAATAGATACCCAACATGCCAAACCTTAAATTTATGTGCGCCCGTGAATTGGCGACAAACTTCAGTACCCTATATTTTCTATAGGTGATGCCTCAAAAGCCTCCTATAGGTATCAGTTTAGTGTTACGGAGGAGGTCTGGTGTTAGAATTATTGCTCTTACGTCGGCGTACGTGACAATATGTAACGTGTATCGCAATCATTGTTTTAACGCGTAGCACCACGATGCAGGCGTTTACATGGTGCAGCACAAGGTCTCTAACATCTACCAGCTCTGTGATGTCATCATGGAGGAGTGTTAGAGGACTCCAGTGACAACCTGTGAAGCTCTGGTGAACTCTATGACCAAGAGTGCTGGAAAATAATGGTGGCCAAAAAAAAGTTTTGCCTATAATTCTACTGGAATTCATCTCCCTAGGAATGAATCTAAGACAACAATGTATCTAACAATGTAGAGTGCTGATGATGAATGGTGACTTCTCCTGGTCTCAGGACATCAGTGTGTCACCCCCTCCTCCCTTCCTCCTCCTTTTCTGATTCCAAACTTCAGGCTTGGAGTTGCAGCACTTGGACTGTACCATTCCCCCATGGAGGGGGATCACTGTCTGTACAATACCAGTCAGTCTACCCCAGCCAGCTGGATACACATGAAAGCAGACACATCTCTGTTTACTGAGCTCAGCCTTTGATCAGCACTGCATTCTGGATTACAAAGGAGAATAGATGGAGTTTTCTCCAGGCCAGAAAACAAGTCCCCCCTCCCCTGTCGGAGTGGTAGAGGCTCGCCCCTGGGGAGTTCACTCTTGGTCTGGGAGGGATCGGTGTGTACGGACAGGTTGATGATGGCAGCACACAAAGTAAAGTGATCGTCCGATCGGATCACACACACATCACAGTTATAGGGACACACGTGGAGTGAGGAAGCAGAGAGAAGCAGCGAGAAGCAGCGATGCCCATCCGAGGAGACAGGTTATTTCATCATCAGGCGGCCAACCATGCCAAGGATCTGGCAGCCTGGTTCAGGGTAAGTGGCCGCCATCAGCTGATTGCTGGGGGATGGGGGGGGGTGTTAGGTGCCTGCAGGTAATAGTGGACGAGTCATGTGACCACACTTTGGGAGGAGGGGGGTTGGGTGCACAACTTGCTGGAAGTGTGTGAAACTTGAATATGGTGAGATGGAAGATCTCTTCTCCCAGGATCCCTCTTATGGACGTCGCCCGCGATCCCTTTTTATGGACGTCGCCCGCGATCCCTTTTTATGGACGTCGCCCGCGATCCCTTTTTATGGACGTCGCCCGCGATCCCTTTTTATGGACGTCGCCCGCGATCCCTTTTTATGGACGTCGCCCGCGATCCCTTTTTATGGACGTCGCCCGCGATCCCTTTTTATGGACGTCGCCCGCGATCCCTTTTTATGGACGTCGCCCGCGATCCCTTTTTATGGACGTCGCCCGCGATCCCTTTTTATGGACGTCGCCCGCGATCCCTTTTTATGGACGTCGCCCGCGATCCCTTTTTATGGACGTCGCCCGCGATCCCTTTTTATGGACGTCGCCCGCGATCCCTTTTTATGGACGTCGCCCGCGATCCCTTTTTATGGACGTCGCCCGCGATCCCTTTTTATGGACGTCGCCCGCGATCCCTTTTTATGGACGTCGCCCGCGATCCCTTTTTATGGACGTCGCCCGCGATCCCTATTTATGGACGTCGCCCGCGATCCCTATTTATGGAAGTCGCCCGCGATCCCTATTTATGGAAGTCGCCCGCGATCCCTATTTATGGAAGTCGCCCGCGATCCCTATTTATGGAAGTCGCCCGCGATCCCTATTTATGGAAGTCGCCCGCGATCCCTATTTATGGAAGTCGCCCGCGATCCCTATTTATGGAAGTCGCCCGCGATCCCTATTTATGGAAGTCGCCCGCGATCCCTATTTATGGAAGTCGCCCGCGATCCCTATTTATGGAAGTCGCCCGCGATCCCTATTTATGGAAGTCGCCCGCGATCCCTATTTATGGAAGTCGCCCGCGATCCCTTTTTATGGACGGCGCCCCGCTCGCCCGCGATCCCTTCTTGGGGAAGGCTCCCCGCCCGCGATCCCTCTTGGGGGGAAGGCGCCCCGCTTGCCCACGATCCCTCTAAGGCACAGGTGTCAAACACAAGGCCCGCGGGCCGAATCTGGCCCTCCAGGCCATTTTATGTGGCCCTTGCACCTCTCCTGCACCCCTCCTCTGGTCCTCCTCCTTGCTTTCTAACAATACATCCAGCTTCTTCTCAGCAGCAGCATAAGGAAAGGGGGGTGCATTGTGATGTAAGGGAGAGTGGGGGACTCAACTTCTGATGGTGGGGTGTCTCTTGACATCTAATGTAAGGGGAGGGGATGCGCTGGACATCTTACAGATACAACCGGCCCTTTTGAGAGCAATCAATGCTGATGCGGCCCACAATGAAATTGAGTTTGACACCCCTGATCTAAGGAAAGGTGCCCGCTCCCCCACGATCCCTCTTATTACAGGTATATGCTGCTGCAGTGCAGTGTGTCCTCATCATAGGCGTGCGCACAGGGTGTGCCAGGTGTGCCCAGGCACACCCTAATCACCCCATGCACATTAGTATTATCGCTCTGTGTAGCAGCAGAAACATGGGAAAGATTGCTTTCTTACCGGCTCTGTCATAATATAAGTGTTTATGCTCTTCTCTTTCACTGTGTCGGCAGGGAAATCAATGTGCCAGGGTCATATATATGTAGATACATACACATGCAGGTGTGTTTGAGCTTTAGGGTGCACACCCTAATGCAATAGGCTGCGCACACCTATGGTCCTCATGTATAATGCACTGATCTCCATGGCCTGGACTGCTGAGCAGGGACTTTGTGCAGCTCCTGTGACACCACACTGACACTCAGGATCACATTCACACCACTTCCTAGCCATTCTGTACTCTGCCATGGCAGGGGAACTCGGAACATTTGCTATCCTGTCACTCAGATATGATAATGTGCGCATAAATAAAGAAGTATCCATTCCAAAAAGGAACAGGAACATGGCGTTGATTGCAGTTTACTTTTTATTATTAGATGTGATGGCCGCATTACTTTTTTTTTTCTTTCCCTGATGATCCTGCCAGTAAGGGCTTACACTTTCGTTGGTGGATTCACAATGGATTGCTTTTCAGGGATCAGTGCAAGCACGGCTAACGGGCATTCAGGAGCCGACACTACTACCTCCTTTTTTCTTTAACAGCCAAATGGGGCTTTTGATTGGGAATACCACACCTAACCACTAGCCTATTTTCTGACTTGCAATTGTGGGACAGCCCCATTCACTTGATTGGTGGCCGTACTGCCAAGTCGTAAAGCAAAGCAGCACAACTGTGGCATGTGTACAACCCTATCCAGATGCTGCTGTACACCTGCAGCTCAAAGGGCAGTAAAAAAAGATGCCTTAACTGCCTTCTTTTACTGCCCTTTAACCACAAGTAAACCTAAGCCAGTCATAGACGTGTTGACATTCCTGCTGAACCGGACAAATTTAGATCCATCTATGAGCAGGCTGGTTGTACTAAAAGTGCTTCTAACGCCATAAAGAGGAACTTTAGTCACTCCTCAAATTTTGGAAAGATAATACAGGCAGCATCTAAAAACTGCAGTGATGTCACAGATGTACCTTCTTTTATTAATGCTCCATTCTGCAATGTACACAATAGTTTGTAACTCTGATGACCACATATGTTACAGTGGCCATTTTAACTGAGGGCAGCTGAAGCCAGCACCCTTAGTTTCCAGGCAATTTCTGCAGCTGCTCCACCATCAGCAATATGAAACTGCGCAGCACAGTGGCACATAGCGAGTCCGCGCATGCGCAGTAAACATCAGTCGGTTCTCTGCCTGTTTTCTCTCATCCCTGCCTGTCCTCTGCCCTCTTCCAGCTCTTCTCTGCCCTCTTCCAGCTCCCCTCCACTCACTTAAAAAAGAAAAAGCCTGAAGACTCCTGGGCTTTTTGATGAAAATGTCCCATGAGCCAACAGGAGCAAATATGTAACGTCATTCACTTAAGCAGGGGAAGTAGGAAGTGGAAAGGAACTGTGGAGAAAAAGGTATTTGCAGCAAAAAAAAATTATTTGTCATCTATTCATATTTAAAGAGGGGTAGACAATGCTGTTGGAAGAAAGTTTAAAAGGAGACTAAAGTGGCGCTTTAAATATTTTTTTTTTTACCCTTTTTATGCTTTCTATGAACTGAGGTAAAAATCCTTCTGTGCTGCAGCTCTCACGGCTCTGTCCCTCCTCCTGGATAGGTTGATAACAGCAGGAGCCATTGGCTCCTGCTGCTATCAATTAAATCCATTGAGAGTAGGGAGCAGGGGGGTGGGGCCGAGCCACCCTGTCTGTGTCAATAGATGCAGACAAGGCGGCCCAGGAGCGAGCCCATGTAAGGCCTCATTCACACAGGCGGACTCCGTCGCAACGGAGTCCGCCTGTATCCGCCAGCTCAGCCGGAGATCTGTCCGCAGATCTCCGCTGAGCGGAATGGATGACAAGTACCGCTCTGCTCACTGAGCGGGGAGGAGCTTGTCGAGCCCCGCTGTCCTCTATAGAGCGATCTGATGAAAACGGACAGCATGTTAATTTTCATCAGATTTTACCCGATCCGATCCACATGGACAGACGGGGACGTGTGCCCCATACGTTTGTTTTTAGCAGGTCGGATCAGGTCGGATGTCAGCGGACATGTCTCCGCTGACATCCGGGGCTCCATAGACATGCATGGAGTGCCCGTTCAGGTCCGCCTGAAAAACTGACAGACGGACCTGAACGGCTCCATGTGTGAATGAGGCCTAAGTGACCCCATAGAAAGTGGTTTTCTATGGGGTCACTCACTAAAGTAGAGGCGCCAAGAGCACCGGTGGAGGACCCCAGAAGAAGAGGAGCAGGGCTTCTCAGTGCCTACTCTAGGCAATGGTTTTGCAAGTATGACATGTAATTAAAAAAAACACTTGAGGTTGCTGTATCATTCTTCTTCTTTTTTTTTTTTCATTCAATATTGCCGGTGGCTTTAGCTGCCAGCAGTGATCATTGTAATCTGACAGCTAGGAAACCTCCAACTGTCAGAATACAATAGCATAGCGGGAGGGATTCCCCCATCTACACTGACTCTATTGATGGGGGAATAGGTGATTTTCTTTCCTTCAAACTGTGTTTGAGACAAACCATTTGCCACTGACTACATTTACATTTTTTTTTTTTTTTAAACTGGTTCGACGAAAAAAAAAAAACTGCCATCCACACATTAAAGCTGGATACACGCTATACGACTTTTGTTGTTTGATTTCCTTTAGATTTACCTTCAAGTGTGTAGTGCAAGGGCCTGCCTGACTGAATACAAATTGAAAGCTTTTAGGTTTACCTCATATTATATGGTTTTGGTAAATCTAAAGGAAAAAACCTAAAGAAAATTGTATAGTGTGTAACCAGCTTTTAGGGGTGGATGGGGGAACCCTCTCTGCTGAACTATTGTATTCTGATGACAGGAAGACTTCCCCGCAATCAGAATACACAGATCAGCACTACTGGCTATAGAAGTCAATCAGTAGATTCCTGCTGAATTTCAGGCCATGTATGGGCCAGCTTAAAGGACAATATCCAAGAGCAAGCAGACAGGGCTGATCTCTTCCTTTTATCTGACTTTAGTAAATAGAACCGATAATTGCAGTATGGTTACTATGGGGTACTGTTCTTTTATTGTTTCTTTTTGTTATGTTGATATCCACATTGTTTTGGTAATGAAATCTCTTGCTGGAGTGGACAGACTTCTCCCACTTTTAGTTTTAAAATCAATGAAAAAACAGCAGATCGTATCATTGGCTTTTTTTGTCACAATGCTTATAATAAGGTAATATGCAAATTGAAGTTAAGCCTGATATACACTATACAAATTTGATGAAGGGGCCGATATCCGCTCCGTTGGTGGCCCTCCTGGCCAATATTTAATATCCTTTAATTGAAAGATTGTAGGAAGGTTTTTGGATGCAACTGGTGTTGCCAATCAAACGCAGCTGCTGTACGGGTATTCTGACAGCCGCTGGCGCCAGCTGTGAGAACGCATTGCGCATCATTAGATTTGTATAGCGAGGATGAAGGAATCTGTTAGTGTATTGCCAGCTTAACACGCAGCAAGTGGTTTAAAACATTTCCAAAGCACCTCAACACCTATGCCGATCGGACATTCCGACAACAAAACGTGGATTTTTTTCCCAACGGATGTTGGCTCAAATTCGTCTTGCATAAACACGGTCACACAAATGTTGTCGGAAATTCCGATTGCCAAGAACGCAGTCACGTACGACGGCACCATAAAAGGCAAGTTCAATACCAAGCGCGCCACCCTTTGGGCTTATTCTGCTAATCTCGTTTCAGAAGAGAGAGGCGATTTTGCGCTTTTCAGCGTCTTGCTTTTCAGTCCGTTACTGCTCTGTTAGAAGAGAATGCGCTGCATTAAAAGATTAAAAAATTTGCAGCGTGACGAATGTGCTATCTCTATTACGAACACTAGTTTTACCAGACCGAGCGTTTCCGTCTTGTACTTGATTCAGAGCATGCATGGAATTTTGTACGTCGGAATTCACGAGAACAGTTTTTGTTGTCGGAAAAATTGAGAACCAGCTCTCAAATTTTTGCAACATTCCGACAGCAAATGTCCGATGGATCCTACACACGGTCGGAATTTTCGACAACAACCTCCCATCGAACATTTTGTTGTAGGAAATTCCGATCGTGTGTACACGGCATTAGGCTACTTTTACACTGAGGCGTTGGGCTCTTTTACCCCCGCTAGTGGGCGAAAAAGGGTTAAAATCGCCCGCAAAGCACCGCTGCAGCTGTAATGCAGTAATTCAGCAGAGGAAGGGAGGAGGGGTGGAGAGGCGGGATCATCCTCGGGAGGCTAAAGGTATTTTTTAAGCTAACAACCATGCGATCTCATTGTAAAATTTCCTTAAGACATAAAGTAAAACCTTGGTTTGAGAGCGTTTTGCAAGACAAGCAAAATGTTTTAATATATTTTGCCTTGATATACAAGCGATGTCTTGGGGCTCTTTCACACGTAGCGGTCCGTTTTGCGGTCCGCTCCGTGTGTCCGTCGGCTCAGCGGGGTGTCTCCGCTGAGCTGTCGGGTGGACAGGGCGGTCCCCGCACACTTCCCTATGGGGAATCGGATGGAAACAGACCGTCTGTCATTTTGCATCAGATCCGTTCGGCCGGACGGAAGAAAAATAGGACATTCTTCTGTCCGAAAAAACGGATGCGGATCTTGCGGACGTTAGCGGATGCATCATCCGCTAACGGATCCACTCCCATACGGAAGCATTGAGGTCCGTTAACGGACGTCCAAAAAACAGACGAACGGAACGGACGTGTGAAAGAGCCCTTAATATAAGAGTAGCGTCATGTCACAACTGAGTTTAAAAGAGAAGAGGAGCCTCTAAGTGTAGCAATATGGTTACATTTAATGAAGGTACAACATTCAGCAACTTGTTGCTACATTTGGAGCCAACTCTCTTCTCTTTTTTTTATACTCTTTAAAAAAAAAAGTGATTTGGATTACAAGCATGTTTCTGGAACAAATTACGCTCTCAAACCAAGGTTTAACTGTACCACCAATAATGAAATGTAAGGGCATGTGCAATTGGATTGAAATTGAATGGAATGTATAGGTTTGTGCTCATATTGCATAGGTATGGTACATTCAAATGAAATTGTACAGTGGTTGTCAATCAAATTGACAACCACGCCAAATTGTATTTTTTATTGGTGGTAAATGGTAATAGATTTCTTTCAGATTTTTATTTTATATTTACTATTAAAGAAAAGCCAGCACAATATATTGGGGGGAAAAAAAATAAACATATTTTTTTATTTAGCTGTATATTTCTCGTTATTATAACGTACCACTAAGGAACAACCAACAAAATATAATCTACTGCTCCTGATGATCTCAGTGATACCACATATGTGTGTTATTTGTACCCGTAGTAGGGACTAGAAACAATACTGCGCTGGTTTATTTATTTATTTATTTATTTTTACCTACTTAAAACGCACTGATATTTAAAAAAAAAAATGTTTTAGGGCCCTTTCACACTAGCGGACGAACGGTCCGCTAATTACAAGTCCGTTAACGGACTTGTAATGGGCCCCTATGGGAGCGGATCCGTTAGCGGATGATGCATCCGCTAACGTCCGCCAGATCCGCATCCGTTTTTTCGGACGGAAGAATGTCCTATTTTTCTTCCGTCCGGCCAAACGGATCGGATGCAAACAGACAGACGGTCTGTTTCCATTCGATTCCCCATAGGGGAGAGCGGAGGAGAGACAGGGCGGTCCCTGCACAGTGTGCGGGGTCCGCCCGACAGCTCAGCGGAGACCCCCTGCTGAGCTGACGGACACACGGAGCGGACCGAAAAACGGACCGCTCCATGTGAAAGAGCCCTTAATCCTTCCTAAAATATGTTTTCCCTCAGCGCTGTAACAAGCTGGTCGTTTTTAGGCGTTTTTACGTTATAGGGAGAGTTTTTACTGAAAAAAAAATGGCAAAAAACGTGTGTAAACGCTATTCAAAAACTGCTAATTTTTAACGCTGCTTTTTCCTGGCAGCAGTGCTGGTGTTTTTTTAAATGTTCTGTGGGCATGAGGCTTTAATTATAATGCTAACCTACATCAACTAGCTGTTTTTATCATATTTTTTTTTAATAATTATTATTATTATTATTATTTTTTACTCGCCCTTCTTTGAATACACTTTTCTCATTTCAAGAGGAGAGAAAAAACACAGAGCTAGGCTGTACAGTGACTGATTACTGTGATAGCCAATCAGAGTCTATCACAGCAATTAACGTAGAAACTCATTTGGCTGTACTTCTTCTGTGGATCACATAAGTGCAGTTCGTTCTGCACTCCTATGGCCCATTTTCAGCTGACAGCAGGCTGAGGTCACAGAGCTGGTCCAGGCTCGGGCAAGATCACTACAATGCCTGGATCGGCAAGCCGCTGAGAGCCTGAGCCAGCTGCTCCCGCCCCCTCCATAGCCCAGCGCTTTAGTGAGTACAGTGGGGCAGAGCAGAGGGCTGCTGACTAACAGTCACCAGCTCTCTGCTCACAGAGCTCTGAGAACTGAGCGATCAGTGTTTGATCGCTCTGTTCTCAGGGTTGGACCTGGTGGGGGCAAATGTAGCATTGGTCACATATGTAATTATGATTCAGCAAAAAAGATAAAGTCCATACTTCACTTTTAAATGATTGGGAACCAAGCCTCCTAGTTGTCAGTATGATACCGGGAGCTCAATTTCTGTGCTGAGGGTGAGCTGAGCAGCATGCTCTTGGCACAAACACAATGCAGCCCCACAGATAAAGACTGTCTTCCGTAAGCCTGCATATATGTGCACGCTTGTGGGAAGAGGTTGAAAAGCTCTCTGCCTTGAGTTTCTCTTTTAAATTCAAAAGCCAGGAATTCAGCCACTTCCTAAAACAGGCTGGCTTATTAGATGTTAAGTCCAGCAAGGTACATGCTACCTCAAAGATTTATTTACAACTAAAAGTTTTACAAAGTGCTGGGAGCATAGCTATCACTGCGGTGTACTCCCAGCGCTTTGACAGGAGTGACACTACCTTCTCATGCAGCAGCTCTGCCCGTCCTTCTCATCTGCTGTCAATTTACAGAAGGCTTTGTATTTCGTGAATGGGGTCACATAATACAAAGCACACTGTGATTGGGCAAGAGGGGCAGACAGAGTGGCTGCGTAAGACTCAGCAGCTGCTGGAGTTGAAACCACAAGGTCCAGAGTTTGAGAGCCCGAAGGATAGTGATGGCTATGCTCCCAGAGCGCTATGAAAATAAAAATTGGGAATTTAAAAAGATAAGTCCACAAGGGGCATACAGCTCATTGGAGGTAGCCCATAGTAAGTCAGCTTTAAAGGATAACTAAAGGATTTTATTTTTTTGCTAAATAGCTTCCTTTACCTTACTGCAGTCCTGGTTTCAGGTCCTCCTTGTTCGTTTTTGCTTTGAAGTTGCTGTAATTCTGCTCTGATCTCCACACTTCCTGCTTGTCTGGCTCCTTATGAAAAATCTCATGGCAGCTTTTCACTGTGGTCCAAGCTGTCATTACTGTGTGTCTAAAACTCCTCAGATTCATTTTAAAAACAAAACACCGCCCTGTGTTTGTTTTTGTTCTGTGTGTCTCTTTACTTCACAGAAACATGAAACCAGTTTAAAAATGAAACTAAACTGCAGGCACATTATATGATTGATTTGTATCTATTTTTTAATAATTTTTAAAAGGAATCAGTTAACTATTATGTTTCTATACCCTGTAAACAGTCATTTCAGCAAAAAAAAAAATCATTTTGAATTTAAAGGAAATAGAATAGATTTTTAAATAGGGTCAAAACAAGGATTCGGAAAACATGAATTAGAGAAACATAAACATTTATTATAGCATAAAAGCAGACGATTCTTTCCACCAAGTCTGTCATATTAATGAGATACAAAGTATGCCAGGAATGAATTGTGTTTTGGTGAAGGGAGGCAGTGTTCTCATGGCACTGCTGCTGAATAGCTGTATTGTTTTCCCTCTGCAGGGGCTCAGTAGTTCAATGCTGCATAGTTGGTATAGTCAGTGCTTGATGTCTTGTTTGTGTTTCTGGTGGGGGTGTGTTAATCGGAATACATACAAGTGATTAGTGTTTATTTGTCACATTTTTAGTTTTTTATTAGTGCCTATATTTATTGATGACAGACACTGACTTGTGCATTGTGAATGATATCATCTAGATTCAATTTTAGTTGATCTATCAATGGGATGAAACATTTGCAGTGCTTTTGTTGGATCCTTTTCCATCAGTTTTCTCATGCATTCAAGCATCCTTATTTCTCCACTGTATCTGGAGGCAGCCATGGTTCTCGCACAGGCTAGACGTCAAACATGTCTACCCTTGTTCATCTCTATTTCATGGTAGTTGAGATTAGTAGTAATCATCGTTGATATTACACTAGGGGGGAAAATAAAGATTGTTTATGCTGTTTTTTTCTTTGGGCTGAATCGGACCAAAAGATGCACAGGGCTCCTGTGCAATTTTGCACTGAAACGGCAGCAGAGATGCAGTGGCAGCTGGAACTTAACATTTTTTTTTGGGGGGGGGGGGCGCTAACAAAATGGGGGGGAAAAAAATCAATTGCAGCCACTGTGCCCATCAATTGCCGCCATTGTGCTTTCCACAACTGTGCCCATCAAACGCAGCTACTGTAACCATCAATTGCTGCCAGTGTGCCCCCCCGCCCGGCACTTGCCTGTCTCGGGTCATCGCATTCCTCCATGCTCCCTCCTCGATGTCTTCTCCCACCCTTTTCTGCTATCATTGGACGCCTGATTGGCTGAAGCGACAGGCGCTGTGATTCGACGGCTATCAGGTGACAGGTAACCAGACCCGGTGCACCTGGTTGGCTGAGAGACGGGTCAGTCTTAGGCGGCGTACACACGATCGGACATATCCGATGAAAACGGTCCGCGGACCATTTCCATCGGATATGTCCGATCGGGAGTTTGATCCGATGGCGTCACCGCCACGTCACCGCACCAGGAAGTAAAACACTTCCGCGCATGCGCCGAATCCATTCGGCAGCGGCGCGGCGGCGGTGGGGGCCGACATGTCTGCTGGTAAGTGTACTAACCAGCAGACATGTCGGGCGGACAGATTCCCACCGGATAGATTTCAAAGCTTGCTTTGAAATCTGCCGGGTGGAGAAATCTGTCCGCTAGCCCATACACACGAGCGGAGATGTCTGCTGAAACGGTCCATCGGACCGTTTTCAGCGGACATATCCCCTCGTGTGTACGCGGCCTAAGGGAAGCTATTTATTAAATTCCCGTAAACGGAAAACGCACAGCAGTACGCCCGCTGACGGCTCTAATCAGGCACTTCCAAATACACCCCTGCCGCTGTAATTCAGATGCCTGGTGCCTGACAAGGGGCTGGACACCTGAATAGGGGTCAGCTGTGGCAACAATAGATGGATAGATTCATGCATTGCATGAATCTATGTATTGTTGATTTGATGGGTGCAGGAGAGAGGAGGCACACCTGCGCCCTCCTATGGCCGCTCCGCCACCACGGAGCTGTGTGAACCGGCTCTATAGAGAGGCCGTCAAAATCTTTCTATTGCAAATTGGATGCGGTGAACCAGCGACTAATTCGCAATGGTGTCAACCCTTTCTAAATCTCCAGCGTGTCAGGTGCCTCAGTCCCTCACCACATTCTATGGTTTCACCATTCAACTCCTACCTCACTACAGGTTACAGCACTGATGTAGGCATTGGGAGGATGGAACCCCAGCATATGGCAGGGAACAAAGGCATCTGACACTCCTAGAAGTGTTGAATTCCGAAGAGTTTTTTTAAAGTCTAAAGCACTGAAAAGTAGGAGACACACAGAGGTGAGACTAAAGCCTCATGCATACGATTGGATTTCATCGGACAAAGCATAGGTCTTTTGTCCGAAGGGCATTGGCCGTGAACTTGTATGGCATACAAACAGCAATGTTGGCCAACAAACGCGAAACTATGTTTTTTTTCAGCTCTTTATTAGCACCACCCTTTGGGCAACTTCTGCTAATGTTGTGTTATGGTGAGCATTGCTTCTGAGCATGCGTGTTTGTACTTTGGAGTTTTGCCTGTACACACAATCGGATAATCCGACAACACATATTTTTTTTGTTGGACAATTTTAAAGCGTGCTATTCCACATTTGTTGGCGGAAAATCTGGCAACAATTGTTCGATGGAGCATACAAACGGTCCATTTTTCCGACAAAAGCCTGCTATCGCACTTTAACCGTCGGATAATCCGATCGTGTGTACAGGCCTTTAACATTCTTCTATGGCAGAACTTGTTGTTTATAATTTTAGAAAGTCAGACGCGCAATAAAAGTTACAATAAGGGTATTGCTAGTCCAACAGTCAAAGGTCAAGTGTCTATTGTGTAATCTTTGTAGCAGTTCTGCATAGTTTGCCTGTATATCGCCACCTCTTACTAATAAGGCGTGCTAAACTATTAAAAAAAAACAGAGGAAAACACGCATGCAATGCCATGTGATAAATCCGGCTGTTATGTATACAGTTTTACCCACCATTGTAACCCACAGATGTACTGTCAAACAAGCAAGATCAGGTTACTTGCTGAAAGGTGCACTGAACAAGAGGTGGGGCCTCTAAAGTAATTATTAACATGAGATCATTTGACTTATAGGATGATAGTAGATTTTTCCCTTGCGTGCTTCTCTCACTGTCCACGGCACATCATGCCATGCAGACAGACAGCAAACCTGTCCGCAAACTCTCTTCATGCATAGTACAGCACAGGCGCCGCAACACATGGCCAGGAAAACTGACGGTCAGGTTCCAAGATCAGGTAAACTAAGACACCATGTGTTTTATTCAACAGTGGACAGATATGTGACAGGTTAAGACTTGGACGTTGATGATCGATTTTCATGATGAACGTAGAAGGCTGTGATGGCATTAGAAGAATAATAAAGCCTAATGCTAAAGTTCTAATTCAATACATCTACTGTATATCAGTGGAATGTGCTATTCTTTGTTCTGGCAATTGGTTACCGTAATTATAATGACCATATTGTAAGTTCTCTCGGAATACAAAGCCGGTTTCATGTCATGGGCGAAAAGAAATGCATCCCATCTATCTAATGTGTAAATCCTGCACAGTAAACATACTTTTTGAAGAACCCTCGTATTTACAAATTATCTGCTATATATAATATATATCTGTATTATATTACATATTGCAGACCCTCTCATAAAACAGCACCAAACAGGTTGAAAACTGGCCGTAGATCAGTAGAATATCATTCTTATGGAAATTGGGAAAAGGCCTTTGTCGGAGCATTCCAACTCATAATCATTGAGTCAGCTTATTTCATTAAAACGCTCTTAAATTTTCATTCGAAGATGCTACTTGAATGGAATGCCAGACATATTAAGGTTTCTTTTGTGCTTATAATGCACATTATAATATTTATAAAAAAAATAAAATTGTGAATGAAAACCGCATTGAGTTAGAATTTCTTCTTTTTTTTTTTTTGCTTTTGCAAAAAATTCCATACTGCGCCTTCAAAATGTTCTCTTCACTTTGGTTAGAAATGATCACCATTTTGACCCCACTAACTATTAGAAAATCAAACAACGTCCTGAAAGAGGAAAATTTTTCAAGATAAAAATTCTACTGCTGTATGGTTGGCTAAAGTGCCCCAGATTATAATTTAATATGTATTAATATGTATTAAAGCCCTGTACACACGACCGGGAATCCCGACGGCAAAACCGAGAACCTGCTCGGTAAGTTTCCCATCAGGAAAACTGCGGGGAGAGCTTTGGCTGGGAATCCCGGTCGTGTGTATGCTCCCTCGCAGTGTTCTTTATTTTCCCGCCAGTTTTCCTGTCAGGAAAACTGTGAGGAAGCAACACATGGACGGTTTTCCCGGCCAAAAGCTCTCCTGGCAGTTTTCCTGGCAGGAAAACTGGTCGTGTGTATGAGGCTTTAATATGTAGATTCTGGTGTTTTAGAATGTATTTGATGTAAATGCTTTTTGGCGATAATCAGAACAGCCAACCATTTGAATAAAATCGGTCACTGAAATGGCTTACCATTGTTAAACAATTGTCCTTCAAAGTAATTCATACCACAACAAAAGTCTTCTGTTTGAATCTAAATTGGAATATGTAAAGCTTCTTTTTTTTTTTTTTGAGGAATGTAGCAAGTTAAAGGAAATGCGTTTATTTAAATGATTAGTAATATGCATATAAGTAAGCAATGGTTATAGTCTGAGACCCAAAGTTGAGTACTCCGTGCTACACTCAGTTGAGCTACATTCGCCTTCAGACATAAAGTGACACTGCATTTGAGAGGAACAAAAAAGCACAATCCAGCACAAATGTAACATAAGGGAGGGTGCTGCTGTGTGCCCAAAGAAATGCCCAATGTTGGTTCTGAAGAATTGTGGGTTTTCCATGCTCTGAAGGGGGCATCTCTGTTCCAAACGACACATTCACATATACACCCATATGATGTGCATGGAGGCGAGTAGAGGGTTTTCTCACAAAGGTGTGCTGTGTCACAAGTGTATAGCTGGGGGGGGTGACTTTAAAGGTAGCACTATGATCACACATCACCGGTATCACAAAATATAAAAAATCACAATAATCCCTGCAGGTAATAAACTTCCTTCCTGGCCATGTCACTTTCTAGCTGCCTGCATTGTGACTCTCCATGCGTACCATCCTTGACCATATCTAGCAGACTTTGCGGGAGGGTTGCTCCTGTTGTTAGCTCTGCCAGCACTGTGGTGAGGTGCCCCATTCGCCCATTGAGGTTTTAAGGTGTGACCTGGTCGGCAGTGGGCTAGATCTGCCACAGTAGTTCTTTTAGGGCCATGATTCTGTAGGGGGTTCTGCTTGGTGATAGGTTAGGCCCAGCTCCCTTGAGCTGGCATCCCCCGTACCCTATTCATCTAGTAGGTGTGTAGGGAGCTCCTTCTTTGTGAGGGTTGGGTTTTGAGGAGGGTGGGTTAGGGGGAGTTGTCTGGCTTCTAGGGGAGCCAGTTTGGTGTTGCATGCTGATATTTTTACTCCTTTTTTTTTTTTTTTATAAATTTGTTAGGTAACTCTCTTTATGGGTGTGTGTGTGTGTGTGTGTGTGTGTGTTTTTTTGTTTTTTTAATCCTTTTTTTTTTTTTTTGTTCATCGTATGTGCAACTGATTTTCTGATACACACCCTCCTGGTATTACTAGGTGAGTCCTATACATTTCATTTTTTAGCAGGACTCCCATATGTCTATGTCTGTTGGTAACAAGATATGTATCCCTCCCATATGCACAGTATCTCACAAAAATGAGTACACCCCTGACATTTTTGTAACTATTTTATTATATCTTTTCATGTGACAACACTGAAGAAATTACACTTTACTGCAATGTAAAGTACTCAATGTAGTACTCCTTAATGGCTGTGTGTTAACTTATTTTGAGAGGACAGCAAATGTACACTGTAAGAGCCCTTTCACACGGGGCGGATCAGTAATGATCTGCCTCTGTGTGTCCGTATGCTCAGCGGGGATCGCTCCGTAAGTCCCAGCTGAGCCGTCGTATGACAGGATGGTCCCCTCACACTGTGCAGGGACCACCCTGTCTTTTCTCCGCTCTCTACTATGGGGGGATCGGTTGAACAAGGACCGTATGTCCGTGTTCATCCGATCCACAGACAGATGAAAAAATAGGACATTCTTCCGGCTGCAAAATCGGACCTTTGCGGAGGTGGGTGATTACGGGTGTCAGTTTATCCGCTGACACCCACAATCACATAGGGACCAATTAATGTCCCTTTTTCATCCGCAAACGGACTGTCTGAAAGGGGCCTTATATAAGCTGTACACTCACTACTTTACATTGTAGCAAAGTGCCATTTCTTCAGTGTGTGTGTGTGTATATATTATACACAATAGTGAGAAAAACTATTTATTTATTTTTTATATATATATATATAATATTATAATTGATTCCTGATCAAAAGTTTAAGACCAGAAGTAGAGCTTCAACATGCAACAATACGAAATGAGAGTGAGACAAAACATTTTTTGAGCATTCAATTAATTGAAAATAACGATTAAACTGAAACAGGCTGTTTTTCAGCTGATCAAAAGTTTAGGACCACATGCCTTTTAAAAGGCCAAATCTGTGCAAAGATGTGGATTCATTGTCATTCTCTGTCAGGTAGTCACACGTTGTGATGGCAAAGGCAAAACAACTCTCCCTTTTTTGAACATGGTCGGGTTGCTAAACTGCATAAGCAGGGTTTCTCATCAAGACACTGGACGATCCTCAACCCAAATTAAGGCCCTTACTGGTGCTGACTGCAGCCCCATAACCATCAGACGGCATCTGAGACTGAAGGGCTCCAAAAACCTTGTCTCCTTGAACGCCACAGAACTGCTCGTTTGGACTTTGCAAGAGAGCACCAAACATGGGACATTCAAAGGTGGAAGGAAGTTTTATTCTCTGAGAAAAAATTTAACCTTGATGGTCCTGATGGTTTCCAACGTTACTGGCATGACAAGCAGATCCTACCTGAGATGTTTTCTACGCGCCACAGTGGAGGGGACGCCATAATGGTCTAGGGTGCTTTTTCCTTCAGTGGAACAATGGAGCTTCAGGAAGTGCAGGGGCGTCAAACAGCCGCTATGTCCAAATGTTGCAGAGAGCATTCCTCATGACTGAGGGCCCTCGTCTGTGTGGCAACGACTGGGTTTTTCAACAGGACAACGCTACAGTACACAATGCCCGCAGAACAAGGGACTTCTTCCAGGAGAATAACATCACTCTTTTGGCCCATCCTGCGTGTTCCCCTGATCTAAATCCAATTGAAAACCTTAGGGGATGGATGGCAAGGGTCCCAGAAAGTAGATGGCCTTCGTGCGGCTGTCTTCACCACTTGGAGAAATGTTCCCACTCACCTCATGGAAACGCTTGCATCAAGCATGCCAAAACTAATTTTTGAAGTGATCAACAATAACGGCGGAGCTACTCATTACTGAGTTCATGTTTGGAAGTTGGATTTCTGTTTTGGGGGGGTTTATTTTTTATTTTTTTTTGGAGGTGTGGTCCTAAACTTTTGATCAGCTGAAAAACAGCCTGTTTCAGTTTAATCGTTATTTTCAATTAATTGATTGCTCCAAAAATGTTTTGTCTCACTCTCATTTGTATTGTTGCATGTTGAAGCACTACTTGGAACCTTGTTAAGATCCAACAATGTAAAATACGATTTTTTGCCATTTTTCAAGTGGTCTTAAACTTTTGATCAGGACTATATATGTTTGTGTGTGTGTGTGTGTGTGTGTGTGTGTGTGTGTATATATATAATTATAAACACTAATGCCACTTTCCTTGGAAGAGATATTGAATTTTGACTTGTTCTTTTGGGTGCAATTTATAAACATATTATTTTTCTGCTTGTAGATCAAATAGTGTTAGGGCCCTTTCACATGGGTGTCCGTTATCATCCGATTTTTTCCCCCCCCCCCCCCCAAAGAGGAAAGCGGAGATCAGGGTGCAGATACGGACTAGTCATCCGCTGGCTGGGGGGGGGGGGAGAATCAACAAAGCGATCCCCTGAGCAAGCGGATGTCTAAAAACGGATCCGCACGTGTGAAAGAGGCCTTACTCTGAGTGTATGCACACTATTTTAGTCTAGACGTGTTTGTGAAGCTTCAGCTTCTAGGAGCAGGAAAAAATAAATAAAAATTCTCTCAGGTGGCGGCTGCTAAAGTGGTTGTAAACCCATTACAACCACTTTAACCTACAGGTAAGCCTAGATTAAGGCTTACCTGTAGGTGCAATAAATATCTCCCACACCTAAAAAGGTTTAGGAGATATTTTCAGAAATAACGGCACCGAAGTCTACGGCGCATGCACCGTAGACATCAGGCGCACTTAGCGTGCCACTTCTAACGGCAATCACGCCGTTAGTGTTGGTGCACACATGCTCCGGCCAGTCACAGCGCTGGAGCCGCGATGCCCGAAAGTCACTCTGGGAGAGATGGTGGCGATGGGGGCGAACGAGGACCGCTGCGGGGGCTTTGATCTCAGGTAATTCACAATGAGCTAGTATGCTATGCATACTAGCTCATTATGTCTTTGTCTTGCAGGGTGAATTTTATTTTTTCGGAAAGGGTTTACTTCCTCTTTAAGGAGTGGACCGGCAAGTCAGCTGCCACATCCTTAACATTGGATGACTCATCAGCTCGCCCCCCCCCCCCCCATTTGTGCCATTTATGAATGAGGTACTGCCCACTAAACTGTATATTGAGTGGCTAATCTTGAAAGTGGCGATATTATAAATTGTATGTATTTGTGGATTATGTTTTAATTTTGTCAGTGGCTTTTTAGGAAAAAGGTCAATAATGGTAGCTTTCATATTTCATTTAAAAACAGGTATTCTTTTAGGAATTTGGTATTCTTGAGAATGAAAGATTTGCTGCCAGGTTAGAGATCTAAAAGTAATATTTTGCAGATAGCTGTAGACTGTAGTAGCCCTAAAATAGCACGTGTACTTTTTATGAATGTATCTCTTAGACAATAATGTGACTCATGTAATAGGTAACACGCAGTTATTGAAAGGAAGCCTTCAATTACATGTGAAAGATTTCATTGTGAACATCTTACAAGGGCCCAATTTACCAGGAAAGCTGTAATTATTATTAATCAGTTCCTCCATTTCTGCCCAATGCTACTTATGGAGGATTCAGAAGATGGGTCCCGACTAAAAACATTTTTGGTTGGGGTCTTTAGTCCCTTGTTGCCACTTGTTATTCTATCAGATTCCAGTAAGGGGGATGTGGTAACTGGTGTGCGATTGAAATAAGCGAGCAGAAAAGTCCCCAAGAAATTAAAATGTTACAATTTAACTAGGGTTGCAACAAGACCTAAACACTTTTAAATGTGTATTCAATCAGGCAGGCCCTTGCACTACTTGGTTGAAGCTAAAGGAAATTTGTATAGTGTATGGCCAGGTTAAAAATTGAATAGGGATCTAGAAATCGCACAATCAGTTTTGACCTTTTTTCATGTCTGCATCCTCCAAATGACACAGATTGGCAGTTGAGCAAGTTTTTTTTTTTTGTATAATGTAAAAGAAGATGTTAAACCGCGAGAATCGTGAGAGATGCATGATCTTTATTCTAAGCAAAAAAAAATAATTCTCATTTTGGCCAAAATTGTGCAGCTCTACTCTCTTTCCATGCAGACTGAACCTTCAGGTTTTAGCCTTTGGTTTGTCACAGAAGTCACATCCGAAAACTGTACTTCCTACACAAGGTGTGGACACGGCTTGCCATTACACATAACATATTTTTATCCCGCAGACGACACACCCATGCTTCCACATTCTGCATGCAGCAGTGAATACAAAATCAAAGGAACTTCTGTCATAGTAAAATAAAGGAAAATACCAGATGTGCTCGGTCCCATACCTTTCTTGCCACGAGAAGGATTCCTGCTCAACAGCCTTCGGCCTAGGCAGCTAAGGTCACATGATCTCTCTGTTTTCTAACTATTCCTGCAGGGAAGTCTCTCTCATTTTTAATTATTGTTATAAGAGAACAAAAAAACTGCCCTTAGATATGTAGTCTATAATATAATTATATTTGCGTATCCATATGTATATTAACACGTAATATATTACATATGTAAACAAAGGAATGTGTGTATAGGCATACATACCTCTGTTGTGTCTATTGCTTAAAATGCTTTTGCCACTAATATCTGATTTTGCTACTGTTAACCCACAGGTAGCCATGCTTCTGGTTCCTGAACTGTGTTCTACATAATTAGAAAAAGTGTAGTCTAGCAACTATAGTCTCCTTGGGATGTTGTGATTGGTCACAGCAGACCCCTGTAATCTCTGGGGATTTTCTAATTGGTCATGGTAGTCCCCTGTAGTCCCTGCAGATTCTATAAATGATCATGGCAGACCTTTGTAGTGATCACAGACCACCTAGGCTTTGAGGAAGAGGGTTAGGCCCCAGAAACGCGTCAGCCATATTGGTGTCAAGGGTCGGACTGGCAGGTGCCGTGAGGTCCAGTTTCAGCTGATTTTAAATGCGCTTACTTCTGAATGTTTGTAAGTAGGACCATTGCTTTTTATTTCATGTTTATTAAAACTTTTAAGTGGTAATGCACAAGGTCGGTGCGCCCTCCTTTCTTTTCTTTTTCATTTTAGCCATATGAACACCCTTTGTTCTGTGGAGGGCTGCAAGACTTAAGACTTTGCCTTTGTACCATACTGATACACCCAGTTTGGCGATACACCAGAGCGCAGGAGGATTTTTGTGGTAGACCTTTGTAGTCTCTGGGGACTTTCTGATTGGTCAGTAGTACTTTGAGTGACAGGTAAACAGCTGGTAGTCTAGATTTTGAGTGGGCATATGTAGAAAAAATGTACGTCGCACATTTGAACTTAACCTCCCTAACATGTATACAAATCTATTATACAATCACATATTTATTAGGTACATCTTGCTAGTTGGATCCCTTTTTGCTGTCAGAACTGCCTTTAATGCTTCATGGAATAGATTCAACAATTTGTTGGAAACATTCCTCAGAGATTTTGGTCCATAGTGACATGATGGCATCGCGCAGTTGCTACAGATTTGTCAGTTTCACATCCATGATGCGAATATCCTATTCCACCACATCCAAAAGGTGCTCTATTAGATTGAGATCTGGTGACTGTGGAGGCCATTGGAGTACAGTGAATTTATTGCCATGTTCAAGAAACCAGTTTGAGATGATTTGAACTTGGTGACTAGGAATGAGCTCCGGCGTGTTCGCACACTCCAGAGACAGAGCCCGCAGAAAGTCTGCACGGCGCTGCGCTAACCACAGGCAGGAAAACATTTCCCGATCTCTGCAGCCGCACATAGAGACAATGTCTCCCTGCCTGTGATTAGCGCAGACTTCCTGGTGTGCTATGCATGCGGAGTGTGTGAACACGCCGGAGCTCATCCCTACTGGTGACATGGTGCATTATCTTGCTGGAAGTAGCGATCAGAATTCTTAGGTAGGCTGTGGCATTTAAACAATACTCAATTGGTACTAAGGGGTCCAAAGTGTGCCAAGAAAATATCTCCCACACCATTACACCACCAGCCTGAACCGTGGATACAAGACAGGATGGATTCATGCTTTCATGTTGTTTACAATGAATTCTGACCCTACCATCTGAATGTCGCAGATGAAATTGAGACTCCTCAGACCAGGCATGTAGGTATGAATAGGTGTGAATTGTAGCCTCAGTTTCCTGTTTTTAGCTTACTGGAGTGGCAATGGGTGTAGTCTTTTGCTGCTTCAAGGTTTGATGTGTTCTGTGTTCAGAGATGGTATTCTGCATACATCCGCATATCAGTGCCACCTATTAGTGCCCATCATCAGTGTTCATTGGTGCCACCTCATTGTTGCCCATCAGTACCGCCTTATCAGTGCCCGTCAGTGCAGTACCATCAGTGAAGGAAAAAACTTACTTATTTACTAAGTTTTGTAACTGAAAAAACACTTTTTTTTTTTTTCTGTATATTTTTTATTTATTTTTTGCAGAAAATAAAAATCCCAGAGGTGATCACATACCATCAAAATAAAGCTCTATTTGTTCAAACAAAATGATAAAAATGTAGTTTGGGTACAGTGTAACATGACCGCGCAATTGTCATTCAAAGTGCAACAGCGCTGAAAATTGGTCTGGGCGGGAGGGTGTATAAGTGCCTGGTATGGAAGTGGTTAATTGAGCTGGGTGAAGTACTAGTGCATTTCTTTTTTTTTCAGCTTTGAGTGCAGAAGTGTTGGAATACCCACTCGTGTGGAATCGCCACTTTACTGTTCCCTACTCTACTGAAAATATAATCTCACACACACACACAATATTACATAAATATACATAATTTTTTTTTTTATGCAAATTCTTCTTCTTTCTTTTTTTTTTTTTTTTTTTAATACAATATACTTTGTAACATGTCTTGTATTTTAACTAAATGTTAGTTTGCATAGACATACATATTATCACTGTGGAAGTATGACTTTTTCTTAGAGGCCTAATGATTTGTTTATTGTCTTTGATCTAGGCTTCCAGCATGGAAGAGACCATATGGGAGCAGTATACGGTGTCCTTGCAGAAGGTAAGCGCATTCAAGTTTTTTTTCCTCATCTTATAACTCCCCTTGACTAACTTGACCAGGGTACTGATGTTTGAACATCTGTATTTGTGGACCAAACTTCTTTTTTCTTTTTCTTTTTCTTTTCTTTTCTGTCAGAATAGAACTTTAGCCTCTTCAAATGATTTATGCACATACATGTTTAAAATACTGACTGTAATGTGAGCAAAAGCCCTAAAGCTTACACCCCTATGTACTGCACAGCACTCCTACATGCTTTTTGTTCTCCACACACTGAGGGTGAAGAAATCTCGTTTCCTCGGTTGACATCCTCTTGACTCTTCCACTCTGGCTGAACATCGTCATAGGCTTTACGAAATGCTCATGAACATCAGCAGGTGGTGGTATGGACCTGTAGGGCACCTTATGTGTCTTCTGCACATGTAGGTGTGCCCAGCAGGACTAATGCCAAATCATTAGCGCAGCCCCACATATTAAACTTTAATTTTTAAAACGGAGCACCACCAAAAAGGGGAAGCTCTGCTGGTCTGCCCTCCTGTGCTGCCACATTTGGCACCTTTTTGGGGGGAAGCTGGTACCTGGTTTTGACAGGTACCCGCTCCCACTTTTGTCTCAGTTTGCTGCGGCGGACTGAGCCTGGAAGTTTGCCTCCTCCTTCCCCCTGCAGCTGGCCAATTCACAAAGCGCAGAACAGTAGGACACTGGCTTTAAAGCCACATGGCTTCACTGCTGGTTTTCATTAGTCACAATGGCGCTGCCAGCACCCTATAGCCGATTTAAAAAAACAGCTTGGGTGATGACACTGATAGATTCCTGGACATGTAATGCCCCATGCACACGATCGGACCTTTGTCTGACCAAATTCACATTGGAATTCCTTCGGAGGAAGAGAACATTCTCTATGTAAACTCCAATGGAATGCATCGAAATTTCCGATGGAATTACTCCGATGGGGCATACACACGGTCGGAATTTTCAACGTAAAAAGTCAGTTGGAAATTCCGATCGTGTGTGTACGGCGGCATTAGTGTCCTTATATTAAAAGTCAGCAGCTGCAATATTTGTATCTGTTGACTTTTTAAACATATTTTTTGGGTGAAGCCTGGCACTCCTCTATACATTCCCTGAGTATGAGAGAGCACACAAAGTGTGGGATTGTGGCATAGTGTGTGGATTGAAGTTCATAGTCAAAGTTCACCTTTCAATTTAGGTGAGATTTGTTTCCCTTTTTTGACGTTGCATCACTACACACACAGGTAAATAGAATCCATTTCTGTAAATCATTGCACATGCTCATGAAAAAGTTTATGCACAAAATTTTGTGATCTGTTACACTGGGACCTTGGAGTAAATTGTGGATTGGGAAGGGAGATTTATGCTATTTGTGTACAGACAGCCAAAAAACCTGACACAGATAATGTTTGACCACTCTACTTTAAAACATTGTTTTTTTTGGTGTCCATGTGCTTGTTTTTCCTCACTTGCTATCTTAGGGGGAGAGTTACTAAACCTGGTGCACACAGAATCTGGTGCCGCTGTGCATAGTAACCAATAGGGATGAGCTTCGCGTTCGATACGAACGTATGTTCGACTCGAACATTGTCTGTTCATACGTTCGACGAAATTCGAACAAAAGCGGTAGTTCGCGCCAAATTCGAGTGACGCAAAATGCCCCATAATTCACTGCGGCATTGCGCGCTGAAGATTGGCCAAGCATGCTGTATGTATGGCATATTTGGCCAATCACAGCGCGCAAAAACGAAGAGCCATAATTGGCCAAAGCCTGGGTGGCTTTGGCCAATTATGGCTCAGGGCTTTAGCACACGCCCCACACTATATAAGGCCGCCTGCTGGGTGGCCTCGTGTAGTGTGTTCCGGCTTGTTCATGAAATAAGTTAGAGAGACAGAGAGATTATCTTTTTAGATAGCTAGATAGAGCAGGCAGGCTAGTCAGTTTAGCTTTAATTACAGTGTGTAGAGGATATATATACATCCCAGGAGTTGTACATATATTTATACACTGTATAGCTTAGCTCGATCAGCTATTCCTAATTTACTGGCAGACAGGTGATTTTGCTATTTAAAGACGTTATCACAGGAATAGACACCCAACAGGTACAATATTTTAAAGGAATTTTTTTTATTTAAAGGGGTGTTTCAGCCAAAAATTGTGTTTATTAAAAGTCAGCAGCTACAAAAAGTGTAGCTGCTGGCTTTTAATAAACACTCACTTACCTGCTCCTGCGTTCCAGCGACGCGCCGACTGGGGCTCCGCTCCTCTCCCCAGCTGGCATCTCCATCCCGACTGTGGGCACCCAGCCGTGACAGCCTTCGGCTTCACGGCCGGGCACCCACTGCGCATGCGCGAGCCGCACTACGCATGCACGCGCGGCTCGCCGCTGATTGGAGAGGCGATCGCATGGGACCTGTCATGTGTCCCATGTGATTGCCTACAGGGAGGGGCTGGTGTAGGCGATTAAGGCTTAATCGCCTAACCAGCCCCTCGGCGGAAGCAGGAAGTGCCACTCCCCCCCCCCCCCCCCAAAAAAAATTACATGCCAAATGTGGCATGTAAGGGGGAGGGGATTAAACAAAAGTTAATTTTTAGGGTGGAACTCTTTAAGCATCAATAAAATCGCTACTCCAGGAGCAGTGATTTTAATGATGCTTAACTTAAAAAAAAAAATTAAAATTCCTTTAAATATTGTACCTGCTGGGTGTCTATAGTTTGCCTGTGAAAACATCTTTGAGAACCCGGGTCTTGCCCGACTGAACATGTATCAATAGAAAAAAAAGTTTTAAAAATGGTAATTTTTTCAGGAGTCCTGCTCCTGAAAAAACGACCGTTTAAAAAAAAAAATTCCATTGATACATGTTCCCTGGGGCAAGACCCGGGTTCTGAAAAACGTTTTCCAACAGTAAATTGAATATTGGTCTTTAAAATGATCGTTTTTGAATTCCAATGTTCGAGTCCCATAGACTTCAATGGGGTTCTAAATGTTCGCGCGAACGGTCGGTCTGTTCGACGGTTCTGGTGCGAACCGAACGCGGGGGTGTTCGGCTCATCCCTAGTAACCAATCTAACTTCAGCTTATTCAATGAAGCTTTGACACTAAGGGTATGTTCACTCTGAACGCGGGTGTGTAATTGTGCAAGTTCAGCTTGCACAATTTCAAACCCACATTTTGGTGTAAGTTCAGGGGTGAGTTGAAAGACATCTGTGCAGGTCCATGCACAGATGTCTATTGAAATCGCCCCCAAAGTCACCAAAAGTAGTGCAGGAACTACTGTATTGGTGTATAACTCACTTTTTTACCCTGAAAATAGAGGGTCAGGCGGCGTACACACGACCGAGGTTCTCGCTGGAAACCAGCGAGAACCTCGCTGGAAGCTGCATTCCAGCGAGGACCTCGGCCGTGTGTACGCTCCTGGCTCGCCCCGCCCGTCGGGAAGCCCATCGAGCAGAAATAGAGAGCACGCTCTCTATTTGCTCGACGGCCCGCCTGGATGAATGGCTGGTTGCCATTCCCGACGGGCGGGTCGCCGATTTCGACGGCCGGCAGAGAACCTCGACGGGCGGAACGATGTGTTCTGCCCGTCGAGGTTCTCTGCCGTGTGTACACGGCCTAAACTGTGCCTGCGTGTTATACGCAGGGGGCTGTGGAAAGTTTTTTTCCTGAAATATCCCTTTATAAAGTTAGGGTGCGTGTTATACGCCGATAAAAACTGTACTTTTGGAAATCAGTGCGGCGCTGCAAAGTTGGCATTGCACCAAATGGGACAGTGCTGTTGCCAGCAATAGGCTGCGATTTGGCATGTCAAATCGCGTCAATGTGAATGGGGGCTAAATCCTAGAAGCTGGTTGGTTACAATGCCCAGCTGCACTAGTTTCTGTGCGCACCAGTTTTAGTAAATCTCCATAGTGACAACTCAGCAACTTGAAAAAAATCTATCAGAAGTTTTAGACATTCTGCACTGCGTTGCTGTCCCTATGACTACACAGGAAGTGAGGGGACTCCAGACAATGAGGACACAGACCACAATAAATTCCTGCACCAGTTGTAACACTTGCCAATTAAACATTAGCAATTGTAATGGGCAGATTGAGCTCATCAAAACCTTCTAACATAGTACAGCAAGGTGACTGCCAGTAGGTGGTTAAACCTATTGATATGAGATTAAAATTGCCCTTGTAGTTTACTGGTCTTTTACTGTTCGCACCCTCTTATCATTGGAAACTGCTTTTTTTTTTTTCCACAAGAATTTTTTTTATTTTCAAATGTTTTTTTACAGTACAAGCGATGCATAAACACAGTTAGTCACAGAGAAAGCATTACACAGAATTTCACCAGTTAGATGTGTTGCTGGTATGAACAGGAGAGAGGCGTTGAAAGTCTAGCATACACCAATACAATTTGGGAATAAGAAGTCGTAGGTTAAGGTTACTTAAAGGAGGTCCGTGGGGGGGTTGGAAACTGCTTTTACTACTAAAATCGGAGTGCTACTACTAATGGATACTGGTAAACTGTTGCATAATAGGAATAAGGGTGGGGAGGAGGGTGGGGAGGGTCCCTGACACTTTGAACCGTCCTCCTTTGGTGGGTTATGGTGAACTTTATTTTGTATATTAAAGCAGCAGTCCACTCCTATGTGATGACTATGTTTTTGCTTGATGGGCTGAATTACTATCTGGGCTTGAGTAGCCTTTGTTCCTGATCACTGTAGAGTTTGGGGTCTTTTTGCCTACTTTGTGGTGTCCCCTTGTCTCTGGTTGCATTCTCCACATTATAAAACAATTACATGGAGAGGGAGCTCTTTATGATTGGATGTGACTGGTGTGCCAAGGTAGGAACTGAAGCTTGGACATGTACCCTTTGGAGTTTGAGACCTCCTAGGTGGTTAAGCTCTCCAGCATTAATAATAATAATAATAATAATAAAAAAAGAGAAATATATATATATATATATATATATATATATATATATATATATATATATATATATATATATATATATATATAATATAATTAGAGCTGCGCGATTAATCGTCAAGAATCGTTATCGCGATCTTTTTCCCTTTGCGATTCTTGATACAGGGTTTCACGATCTTTGACATGAAAAGAATTTTCTCTCTGCACTTTGGTATGCAAAGAATTTCCTGTCTGGGCAATCTGTCAGGTCTGGGCAGCCTGCCAAGTTTTGAAAACATTGTATCTCTTCAAAGGAATAAACTTCTTCTGTATGTAAATTAGGAATGTTTAAAGGGGTGTTCCAGCCAAAAATTGTGTTTATTAAAAGTCAGCAGCTACAAAAAGTGTAGCTGCTGGCTTTTAATAAACACTCACTTACCTGCTCTTGCGTTCCAGCGACGCACCGACCGGGGCTCCGCTCCTCCCCCCCCCCTCCCCAGCCGGCGTCTCCATCCCAACTGTGGGCACCCAGCTGTGACAGCCTTCGGCTTCACGGCCGGGCACCCACTGCTCATGTGCGAGCCGCAGTGCGCATGCGCGCCGCAGTGCGGCTCGGCCCTGATTGGACAGGCGATTGCCTAGGACCTGTCAGTGTCCTAGGTCATCGCCTACAGGGAGGGGCTGAAATAAGGCGATTACGCCTAATCGCCTTACCAGCCCCTCAGCGGAAGCGGGACAGGAAGTCCCACTCCTCCTGAAGCCCCCACTCCCCCAAAAAAAAAATTACATGCCAAATGTGGCATGTAAGGGGGTGAGGAGTGGAACAAGCGGAAGTTCCAAATTTGGGTGGAACACCTCTTTAACCACTTAAACACCAAACCTTTTTCTGACAGCTCTTTTCAAGTTAAAATCGTTATTTATTTTTTTTGCTAGAAAATTACTTGGAACCCCCAAAGATTATATAACATTTTAGTAAAGACCCTAGAGAATAAAATGGCGGTTGTTGCAATATTTTATGTTGCACTGTATTTGCGCAGCAGTCTTTTTTAAATGCATTTTTTTTGGAAAAAATTACTTTATTGAATAAAAATAAAAAACTAGCCAGTAAAGTTAGTTTTTTTTTTTAATGTAAAAGATTTTACGCCGTGAGAATCGTGAGAGAATCTTGATCTTCATTCTAAGCAAAAAAAAATCTTGATTCTCATTTTGGCCAGAATCGTGCAGCTCTAATAAATATATGTATACATGCATGCATGCATACATACATACATACATACATACATACATACATACATACATACATACATACATACATACATACATACATACTCTTCATCAGTAACAGTGCCTTAATCAGATTTATTAACTCTGTATATTCTGCTTTTTACAGGATAGCAAAAAAGGCTTTGGAATTGCAGTCTCTGGGGGAAAAGATAATCCACACTTTGAAAATGGTGAACCTTCCATTGTCATTTCAGATGTGCTTATTGGCGGTCCAGCTGATGGGTTTTTACAGTAAGTATATAAACAATATAAGTTATTCTTGCTTGGGCAACCTTTAAAACCCTGTGCCCCATTTGAACATTTGGTTGTGATGATGAATCCTTTTGCATAATAGTGATAGATTTAAGCTGGGTATATATAGATTGAAATTCAGCCTGTTTAACAGGGATTCAATCCATCTATGTGCAGGCTGGTTGTACCCTAATCAATCGATTGATTTGACTTGTGCACAACCAGCCTGTTGGATTTTTCTTTCTTTCGTGTGATTACTGCCGGCGGCTAAAGCCTCTACCAGTAATGATTGTGTTCTGCTGGCTGAGAAGGCTCCCTGTCTCCCCCCCCCCCCTTCCACCAGCAGAACACAATAGCACTGCGGAAAGCATTCCCCCTATTACAACCGACTGTTTTGATGAGGGAATCAAGTGATTCCCTATATTCGATGAGCTGCTTTAGACCATCCAATGCAATTGTTAGGCGGCGTACACACGACCGAGGTTCTCGCTGGAAACCAGCGAGAACCTCGCTGGAATGCAGCTTCCAGCGAGGTTCTCGCTGGTTTCCAGCGAGAACCTCGGTCGTGTGTACGCCGCCTAACAATTGCATTGGATGGTCTAAAGCAGCCCATCGAATATAGGGAATCACTTGACTCGGCCGTGTGTACGCTCTCGGCGAGCATCCCGTCGGGAATGCCGTCGAGCAGAAATAGAGAGCATGTTCTCTATTTGCTCGACGGCCCGCCTGGATGAATGGCTGGTTGCCATTCCCGACGAGCGGGTCGCCGAATCTGACGGCCGGCAGAGAACCTCGACGGGCGGAACGATGTGTTCTGCCCGTCGAGGTTCTCTGCCGTGTGTACGCGGCTTTATACACAGAGATTTTCCAGCTTGTTGTAAAATCTGTGTGAACAAGTTTTGGCCATCCCTTCTTCTGTGGATAAAAAGTAGTTTATCTGTTACAGTGCCTTGAAAAAGTATTCATACCTTAAATGTTTCAAATTCTGTCAGGTTACAACCAAAAATTTACATTTTTATGTGATAGAGCAATACAAAGTGATGCATAATTGTGAAGTGGAAGGGAAATGCTAAATGTTGTGTTTTTTTTTTTTTTTTTTTCTACGAATGTCTGAAAAGCGTGCATTTGTATTCAGCCCTTTTACTCTGATACCCCTAACAAAAATCTAGTGGAACCAATCGCCTTCAGAAGTCATCTAATTAGTAAATAGAGTCCACCTGTGCAGTGGCGGCTGGTGACATTTTGACCCCTCCCACTTATAAGCCCCACCCCTTATAGACTTAACCCACTCTGTCCCCCGTATTCCACCAAAAGTGTCAGGAGTATATAGCTCAGCCTGACAGGACAGAGTATATAGCTTAGCATTACAGATAGGTGTGTGTGTGTGTGTGTGTGTGTGTGTGTGTGTGTGTGTATATAGCCCCCTAAATATACAGCCAGAGCTACAATGGAATAGTTTAGAGCTTTAGATCAAAGCATTTTCATGTGTTAGACCCCATACACACTATTAGATTTTTTTGCTGATTTTTGTCTTCAGATTTACAAAAAACATGTAGTGTAAGGGGCTGCCTGATTGCATACAACTTGAAACTGTTAAGATTTGACCTCATATTGGATGGTTTTGGTAAATCTGAAGACAAAAATTTGCAGAAAATTCAATAGTGTGACTGTGTATGGGGCCTTAGAATGACCCAGTCAAAGTCCAGACCTAAATCTAATTGATAATCTGTGGCAAGACTGAACATTTCTGTTCACAGATGCTCTCCATTTAGTCTCACAGAGCTTGAGCTATTTTGCAAAGAAGAATGGGCAAAAATGTCACTCTAGATAGGCAAAGCAGGTAGAGCAAAGTGCTGCACTTTTTTTTTCCTGTTGGTTGAACTTTTTTTAACAAGACTATGTAACAAGTCCTCCTCGTCCTAAACAAAAAGTCAACCCTTGCAGTGTGGGTACAGCCCCACTGCAAGGGATGAGCTTTACAAATGAGGCAAAAGGTACATGGCTAAATTGCACGGCATGGTTTAATAGTCTAGCAGTATACTCTGTACACAGTTTGCAGTGCTTGTACCCACTACTCTATTAGGGTTCATGCCATGGGACTTTACCAGGCTTTTATATGCCTGTTTGAATTTCCCAGCACTTTCCTGCATACCGCCACTCACCCATATGGCAGACGGCGCTCTAGTAAACACAATGGATTCACATACATCGGCGCATATTTATGCCGCTGTAGTGTATATTCTTTACGCTACGGTGACGCAGCGCAGAGAGGCAAGCACAGAATTCACAAAGCACTTGCTCTCAAAACTATGATGGGTTTCTAAGGCGTAAGCCAGCGTAGGTGGAAGTGGGCGTGAGCCATGCAAATAAGGCGTGACCCCATGTAAATGATGGACCCGAGTGCCAGACAAGTACTTAGAACGAACTGCGCATGCGTCGTGTTGCGGCCGCATCCCAGTGCGCATGCTCACAATCGCGTCAAAACAACTGCCTAAGATACGTCGATGGTGTGAGCGTAACCTACGCCCAGCCATATTCAGGTACAACGTAAACTACGTACAATTTGACGGCTTGTGTTCCCTGGTCCATACCTTTTGCATGGGTTGCGCCTCATATATCGGGAATAACTTTACGCCGGACGTACGACTTACGCAAACCGCGTATATTATGCGCCTCATTTCCCCTCATTTCCCCTCATTTCATTGGGAGTGCCACATGCGTCCAGCATAGGAAAGTTACGTCGGTGGGATGAAGCCTATTTTTAGGCGTATCTTAGTTTGTGGGTCGGTGCATAGATACGACAGCGCACATTTGTACTTATGTCGGCGTAAGTGCTTTGTGAATCCGGGCCAATGCTTCTTTACATCCGCATTTACCGGTGCATGTACATCCCAACAAATTTCATGACTGCAGCATTTTTTCAGTTGGAAAACAAGTTGGACGCGCATGCACTAGTAAACACCAAAGATATTACAGACAATGTAAAAAATCCAGCATGTATTGTTGCTCCTTTGCTTTTGTTTGTGTCAATGAAGGCACCTCGGAGTCTTACAAAAACAGAATAGACCTGGCATCTCTTGTTTCAACTTCTTTCCTTCACTACTAGATGTGCTGTGCTTGTATAAAGTCTCTGATCTGCTGCACTAGCAGGAAAAAAAATACATGCCTGGGATGATGGAATTCACAAAACTCTCTTGTTCATCTCCCTAGAGAGCAGCCATGACTTGTGCTGACAACTAATTATTCTGGTTGTTGGGTTTGCCAGAGAGCTCATTTCCATATTGAGGACTTTGATTCCTCAAAAAAAAAAACAAGGCAGATCTCAGCAAGTTGGAGCATTTGTGCTATAATATATTTGCACACATTCTCAGCAGGGTTATTTTTGTTCTTTTTTTTTTTTTTTTTTTTTTTCAATCGAGAGTTCTTTGTCTATTTTTAATACTGGCATCAAAATTCTAAGCTTACATTGCCTTGGATTGACCTTGGGACACTCCCATAACCTGTTACCTCTAGAATTTGGATTGTATTTTACAAACATGTATAAGTCAGGGCAAAAAAACAACTCTGTACTTTTCTTCTGTGCATGCACATTTCTCATGTTTTATCCCATCAATTAGAGACAAATATCTGATGATCTGCCAGAAATGCACTCCCAAGTCCTGTTGTGGGCTGAGAACACACCTCATTGTCGTCTAACCTCAGTTCACATCTATGCAGTTTTCTTTTGATCAGTTTTTGCGATGCGTTTTTTGCACACGTGGTTTTGACATGTTTTTCACATTTTCATGGTTGTGTGTGTGTTTTTTTTTTTTCTTTTTGCAATTTGTTGTTTGCAGATAAAACAACGCAAAATGTGCAAAAAATATATAGAAAATGCACTACATGCTTTTCTGCAGCTTCTCTATTGAAGTCTATTGAACCAAAAAGCACTATTTTGCATTAAAAAAAAAGAAAAAAAAGTCCCTGGCCCTTTCCAAAAAAACGCAACGGCTATAAAAAAGCATAGATGTGAACATGTCCCATAGGAAACCATGTTAAATGGACTGTAGTGTGTTTCTGCAAAAGGAACCAAAAACCTCATAGGTGTGAACCAAGCCTAAGTGATCTATGCCCGGCCCAGTTTACTTTTGCTAAGCTACCAAAAACTGTCGCCTATCTTTTTCTTACCAACATACACAATAAGAACACTTTCACACTGGAAGCGTTTTTTGGGTGTTTTAACGCACAAAATTGTGTATGTAAAGCGCCTGAAAAATGCCTCCTCTGCAATCCCAGTGTGAAATCCAGAGTGCTTTCACACTGGGGCGCTGCGCTGGCAGGACGTCAAAAAAGTCCTGCTAGCAGCTTCTTTGAGGCACTTTGCGAGCGCTTTTCACCCTTTATTTGGCCGCTAGCCGGGGGTTCAAAGCACCCCACTAGCGACTGAAAAGCTACTCTAAAACGATGGTAAATCGCCGCTAAAACTAGAAGCACTTTACCACCGACGCCCCTGCGCTGTGGTGTGAAAGGGCTCTAAGCGTTCCGTAGTCCTAGATGAGATCTAGGAAGGATAATTTGATTCCTAGAGATAACACAACTCTACATTTCTAACATCATCAACAGGTATTTTTATTTCTTAAAGGGGAGTTCCAGCCAAAAATTGTGTTTATTAACAGTCAGCAGCTACAAAAAGTGTAGCTGCTGGCTTTTAATAAACACTCACTTACCTGCTCCTGCATTCCAGCGACGCGCCGACCGGGGCTCCGCTCCTCTCCCCCCCTCCCCGGCCGGCGTCTTCATTCCGACTGTGGGCACCCAGCCGTGACAGCCTTCGGCTTCACGGCCGGGCACCCACTGAGCATGCGCGTGCGGCTCGCTGCTAATTGGATCGCCTACAGGGAGGGGCTGCTGTAGGTGATTAAGCTTAATCGCCTAACCAGCCCCTCGGCGGAAGCAGGAAGTGGGACAGGAAGTCCCACTCCTCCTGAAGCCACCACTCCCCCCCCCCCCCCACCCCCAAAAAAAATGACATGCCAAATGTGGCATGTAAGGGGGTGTGGAGTGGATTAAGCGGAAGTTCCATTTTTGGGTGGAACTCCGCTTTAACAAATATAACAAAACCCAGAGAGGGGAAATTTGCTATACATGGAGGAGCTGTTCATAGTAACCTTCTAGTTTCAGGATGCTGGTTGAGCTTTATTAATGAAAGGTATAATAAGTTCATTGGTTGCCATGCACAGCTGCTTCAGATTCTGGCTGCTCCAATCTTTTTGTAAATTCCTCTCTATATATTTACAGACCAAAGAGAGCAAATAAAAGGTGTTAGACTTTGCATACACTTTACATTTAATTCTACATGTATTTTCTAGTTGGTTTAAAAATGAGCGCTGTCCATAAACTACAGTTTATACACACGCATTGTTTTACATGGTAAAGGTTCACGTATACTTTGTCAGGGGTAGGCAACCTTTGAGAGGCAGAGGCCTACCTGAACAACATAGAAGAGATCAAAGATGGCTTCCCAGCCTCGGAGCTCAGGCGGCCAATATGCCTGAGCTTATCACTTCCCTGCGCAGCTCTGCCACTCAGAGGGAGAAGAACTTGCGGGTTGGAAAGGCAGTGACTCAAACGCATTTTACCTGTCACCTGCCCCCGGTCGGCCGGTAGAACGCGGTGCTCAAAAACAGATAAAAGCGCAATCTATCAAAACAGCCATCTTCTTGCTAGCTGGAGTTTTGGATGGAGTGTAGAAGGGTCAGAACGTCTATCAAGTTTTTATTGCTGTCTGTGCCCCTGCTGAGGAGATTTTACAGCTCTCACAGGACAATAAAGGAGAAATCTTGCAATGCAGACACTTATTTAGGGACAGATGTCTAAAATGATATTTTCCCCGGCTGTATTTCCGAGACAAAGTAAATGCAGATTAAAATAACCTGACAGGGATTTTACCCATTCCCTACTTAGTTCTAGACTAAACAAGTTTGGGTATACAAACGCTTTAGACAAGTTTTTTATTTTTACTTAGAATTCAGATTAGTTTCCGCAGGAGAAATAAATCTTTCCAATTGCTGCATTAAAAAGATTAGAGAATGTCATGAAAATAAAATTCAAAAGTTGGTTGTCTACATTTATTAATCGGGGATGGTGATGAGGTCACTTTTTGTGTGCTTTTGCTCTTTCAGCTGGACCCTGTCTATACCTGCAATGACCTACACATTATTGGTATATGCAGGATTAGAGCACCGCGTCTTTATTGTGCTCTGCAACCTAAAATGCGTTCCTCTAAGTCAGGGGTCTCCAAACCTTTAAAACAAAGGGCCGGTTTACTGTCCTTCAGACTTTAAGAGGGCCGGACTAGGGCCAATGGGAGTAATAAATGTCCTGATGTCCAGTTAGAGCAAACAATGCCCTATATTTGGTCTCAGTGGGAGGACTACTGCCCCAATCGTTGGTGCCAATACAAGGAATTGTGGCCCATCGTTGGTATCAGTGGAAGTCCTGGTGCCCCATTGTTGGTGTCAGTGGAAGGAATTTTGCCCCATCATTGATGTAAGTGGGAGGACTAGTGCCCCATCATTGGTGCCAATAAAAATAATTGTGCCCATCATTTGTGTCAGTGGGAGGAATAGGGTCCTATTGTTGGTATCGGTGGAAGGAATTGTGTCCCATCGTTGGCGTCAGTGGGAGGATATGAGCTCTTTCTTTGGTGTCAGTGGGAGGAATTATGCCCTATTGTTGGTATCAGTGAATGGGATAGTGCACCAAGGGCCGCATAAAGGCAAGCAAAGGGCAGCAGGGCCACAGTCTGGAGACCACTGCTCTAAGTTATGGAGTCTTATTGGATAAAAAAAAATGTTCAGGGTATTTCTGGAATAAATAGGGCAGTTAAGTGAGTGTTGTGTTTTTTTTTTTTTCTTTAAATGGTTCTGGTTACGTTTTATTTATCATTTTTAATTTATTTTTCATAGGGAGAATGATCGTGTAGTTATGGTCAATGGAACATCTATGGATAATGTGCTTCATTCATTTGCAGTACAGCAATTAAGAAAATGTGGAAAAACGGCTGTCATTGTGAGTATACAAAATGATCTTGTTTTATCCCTGAGTGCCTGAAGGTAAAGCAAATCCTAACACCGAAATGCAGTTTTGCAGCAACTACTTTGTGTATCAAGGTGAATTAAACCTTGGGGTTCATTTGCTAAAACTGGAGATTGCAAAATCAGGTGCAACTGTCTATATAAACCAATCGGCTTCTGCCTGGGTTCACACATATACAAACACAGACATTGCATGTGATTCGCACCGCATTACTGGTGCGGATCACATGCGATGTCTGTGCAATGCATATTCAGCCATATGGTTTTTTTTAGATTTAATTTTTATTTTTAATGAGATCAGGAACAAGATATGCTCTTCCTTGTGAAATAGGTGCTGCCATGACTTTTTTTTTTTTTTTTTATCTTGACTAATGCAATGGTTTACTTAACTAAAGGGATTAATTGTGTTGGGTTGTGTAGGTGATTTCACGGGGACAAGTCAAAAGATTATAATTGTGGCAACTACAGTAGATATGGAAAGACCGCCATGTAGGAAAGGTCCAAACATCATTTGTTGCTTTGTAGGAGTCATAGGTGAAAGGATTTTTGGTTACATATACACAGTGGCGTATCTAGGGTATGGCAGCCATGGCAAGTGCCATGGGCGCCATATGAAGGGGGCGCTGTTGAGTGGCTGGGCAGCAAGGCACTTACCAGGGTCTGAGGGTCTCTTCTTCCCTCCTCCCGAGCATAGGCAGGATCTCCTTTTCAGCACCTTTGCTATTGGACAATAGCAGCGCTATCCCTGCTGCGTTCAGCCACAGCCCTCCCCGGTTCTCCCAGGCTCTCCCATTCCATCTGGTCGGATTGGCAGCGCACAAAGACGGAGGAGGAACATCAGTTTCTCCCTCTCCTCTGTGAAAACTGAGGCCTTAAGTGATGAAGATTTCATCACTTCCACTATTAGTTCTGCATTTACCTGGCCTTGGAGGGCAGAGGAGGGATCAGGGGTCTAATAAATCCTAGATTTCTCCATAAAGAGGATATGTCACTACCCAAGGTATCGCAAGGGATGATGTATATCACTAGTATTGTTAGCTGCCTTTTTTGTTAAGGTTATATAAAAGATGGGTTTCAAATGTTTCAACAGGGGCGCAGTTTCAGTGCTTGCCATAGGCGCTATTTTCACTAGATACGCCTCTGCATATACAAATTGCGTCTTAATTGGTAAAAAAAAAAAAGACAGTAACAGATTCAAATATGGGAGAAACACAACTGACAGTCTTTAGAATGCCGTTCTCTTTATTAACATGCTTAGTCTAACTTTTTATAATGCTTTGACCATCTCCTTGGCTTGCTAATAGGTGGTGAAAAGACCTCGCAAAGTTCAAGTTACAGCATCAAGGCGGACCCCTTCTCCTGAGCCTGATCCCCGAGCTTTTGACACTCTTGATGATGAGGATGGACATTTTGACCGTAGAAGTGCATACAGTGGTTACAGTGAGAGCTGGCAAAGTGGAGGTGGCCGACGCAGCCGGGAATCCAGTCCAGACCGAGGCTATGGAAAAGATCAGGAAAGGGGTCGATCTTACGATAAGGAACCGGATAATGTCCGGGGAAGGAGTAGAGAACGAAATCTAGATGACGACCATCACAGACGGGAACGCAGCCGAGGTAGAAGCGTGGACCGGGACTTAAGTGAAGAACGCAGGTATAGGAAAGATCGGGGAAAGAGTGTGGACAGGGAAGAGTCATTTGCTCGTAGTTACATTGGGGACTATAGCCCAGAAAGAGGAAGCGCACAGAAATCCCAAACGGACTACAGAATTGAAAAAGACGTGCTTCACCGCAGTCGTGATAGACTTCAGTCCCACAGTCCGTCACCTGAACCGCACCGACATGCAGCACAAAAGGGGCAGGAAAAGCCTGTCAGTGTACTCCTTGCCAAAAAGAGAAAGAATGAAGGTAAAGGTGTCATTTTTTTTTCCTCAATACATGTGCAGATTCTTTACATTTCAATAGTTGTTAAAGAGGTTTTTTTTATTTGCACTGAAATATATTTAAATCCTAAATCATTTGATTTTTAGAGCTAAACAAATTGACTGCCTTCAATTCTTCAAATCCTAAAAGAATATGGTGATTTAGCTCATCTCTATGAGACATACATTAAAGAAATGCATAGCTAGCATTTTGATATGCTAAATCACTTTCTAGTCAATGGCTGTATGCATTACTTTTTACTATAGGTATATTGTAGCCTTTCTATTTTTATTGCATTACCACACAATTGCCAGTTAAAGCAATTTATTTAAAAAAAATTGACGGCCTCTTTTATGGCTGGGATCACATATTTGGGGGTATAAGTTCCACATGCATGTCAATGTACACTATATTTTATTAATGTGCATTGCATTAAGACAGTTCATTAATTTTGAATGGGCTGCCAAAGCACCTCACACATCTAAATGCACACCTGCACATCTGTATGTTGTATTTGAGCTTTTGCCATACTGCTCCTTTTTTATAATTCTGTGCTATAATAGTTTTGTCTACATTGTAAATGCATACAAGGAGTAGGAAGAGCAAAAGTACCTGCTTTTTATACTTGTTTGAATCAGTATCTTAACCTCCTAACCTGCAAATATGCAGTCTCCCAGCAGGTGAGCCTTGGCACGATCGTCTGCATATTTGCGTACATTAGTGCAAATACACATTCAACAGAACCGTGCTGCGCTACTATTGGCGCAGCACGGTTTTGTTGGGTGTAGTGGAAGCACTTTAAGTGAAAGCGGTTACTTTTTACGTATTTTTTTTATATACACGTGGATAGCGCTGATTGTTTTCTCTGATTAAATTATTAGTGCAAATACAACTGTGCCATGGGCGCACACCCTGCACTCCCCCTGCACACTTACTGGTGGCTAACGGAAAGCTCCTGATCGGTGCTTACGATCGGGCGCTTTCTTTTCATTACCAGCCAATCATGGCTGTCGCATGATCACAAGCCTCGCCTCCCAGCATCCTAAACCCCTTAAAGGGCCCAGAGGTGCTGGTTCCAACTGCAAGGAAGCATATGATGATTTTTCGTTTGTTTATTTGAGGACACAGCCATACTTTAGGACAGATGGGTTTGATTTCGCCACCTACAGGAAAAGGAAGCCATGTGTTTCCCCAAAGTAAGCCTGGGTCTTATAATAATTTTGGCAACAAGACTCAGTAGGGCTTATTTTCAGGGTAGGTCTTGCCATTTAAAACGGAGGTTCACACAAAAAGCTTTTCGGAACCCTCCACCCCTCCGGTGTCACATTTGTCATCTTTCGGGGGGTGCAGATACCTGTATAATACTGGTATTTGCACCCACTTCCGGGCATAGATATCCGCAGAATCTGCAGATGTTCTACGCCACCTAGAATACAGGAGGGGCCATTTTGATTGCGCTGCACAACTTGCGACTTCCAGGAACCTGGAAGTGAAGCCGCAAGGCTTCCCGATTCCTTTAGCAAAGATGGCGGCGGCAGCATCCAAGGACCGAGGAATGCGCCTGCCTCGGGTGCCGACATCACGGGCGCGCTGGACAGATAAGTGTCCATATTTTAAAGGTCAGCAGCTGCAGTGTTTGTAGCTGCTGGAGTTTAAGAAAAAACATTTAGGTGGACCTCCACTTTAATGTGGTGTCTTCTCTCACGGCTCTATACTGAAGGTATTTGGCACAATTAGATTACAGAAACGCACACATTTTACATTTATATATTACTGTAATACAGAGGATTCTAAAAGCGCATTAAACTAGGGTTTATTTTCAGGTAGGGCTTATATTGCAACCCTCACCGAAAATGACAGTAGGTCTTATTTTTGGGGAAACACGGTAGGTGCAACTAAACCAAAAGCACACAGAGGGATGATCCTCTGGAGGTGGCTAAGCTCCCCCTTCTGCTGCATCCTCCTCAGGAGTAGGATCTCTCTCTCACTCACTCACTCACTCACACTCTCTCTCTCTCACTCTCTCACTCTCTCACTCTCTCACATGGAGAACATGCACGTTGGACCGGTTGCAGCACCCTGTGTTGGCTGACGTTACTCTGATCATTCTAGGATCAGAGTTGTCTCATCTCCACACCTGGAGATTGTACAAAAAAAATACAAATTTTGCACAAGGATGAAAGGGTATTTTCACTGTGGGGACAAAAAAAGGAACATTCCACCAAAACAGTAACCATAAACCTAGTCACTATAATATTTTAACACCTGCTCCATTGGGCCTCAGATGTTTGGGACTAATTGGATTGTTTTTTTAGGATGCATACAGAGTGTGTTTGGGAAACCATCTATTTTTTTGTTTGTCTGAGGCTGGTAGAGTGTTTGTTTTTATTCTAGCCCTGCACAAAAAACGTGACCTAGGAGCATGTTGTCAGTGGCTTCAGGAAACAAGGCCCTGTCTGCCACTGGAAGCAACACTTCTGCTGAGGGAAACCACTTTGTAGAAACCCCTTTTTAAAATGCCTGGATATTGGCATTGTATTTAATAAATAAGCTTGTGTATCCACTATCCATAGAATGTATTTATATTGGTATGTCCACTTTTTATCTCTTTCAGAATTTGGTTTGCGCCTGGGCAGCCAGATTTTCATTAAGGAAATGACCGACGCTGGTTTAGCAACACGAGATGGAAGCTTGAATGAGGGAGACATTGTTCTTAAAGTAAGTACCGTATTTGCCGGCGTGAAAAGACGACCCCCTAATTTTCCAGCTAAAATGTTTGTCTTGGGTTATACTCGCCGTATAAGACGACCCCCTTCCTGACAGGAGCAACCTCTGACAGGAACAGGGATATCGGGTGTCCAGAGACCATGGGGCTAAGCCTAGAACAGACAGCCATGGATCCCATAGTTTGTTAAACTTCTGGGAACATCCCCTATGGTGAAAGGTTTGTTTTTCTCTTGGAAATGTGGCGTTTACGTGATTATGCCACTCTTCCACAATGGGAGGGTTTGGAGATATCCACGTTATAAGCTTGTGAACCAAGAATAAAGGCCTAGAGCCAGGGGGATATTGTTCTTCACCCAGACCTCCTAATAGACAGACAAACAAGAGGTTCTTATTTTGATGGTACTCGCAAACGTTACGGCAAATATGCAAGAGGTCATCTGCTTTTCCCTGACATCTTGGGCTATCTCTAAGATGCCGCTGAAAAAGTTGGAAGGATGCGGTATATTGTATGTACAATAAACAATTGCATCAGCCTTTCAGTAGGTGACAAGGAGACCACTGCCACTGGCTCCATATCTGCCAATATGACTATCCTTTAGGGAGGTATACATATGTTGTTGGACTACCTTAACATTGTTTTGTACAGTTGCCACTGAATGTCAGAATACAATTATAAGTAAACATACTGAGTTTTTTAACAATTGTTCTATGTGCCCATTTCACATCACAGCACTAGTATCATGTGCAGATTTTTTTCTGCGCAGGAATCTGCAACGTGTAAAAAAAAAAAAACTCACTAAAGCGGACATGAAAATTGATGTAAACTTGTATCTCTGCAAGTAGTCAAACTAAGCATTGTACAACAATGTGAAACGCGTCAGCTATATCATCCCACCGTTCGCTGTTTTTCTGTTTGTGCAGTGTTTTTTTTACTGGATTAAAGGCTATTATTGTTTTTTACATGTATCGGAGTGCGGCTGTCCATACCTTCTTGCTTCCATTTATGCTCACTGTCATTTATTAACTGATTTATTTTATACTATAGATTAATGGCACTGTGACCGAAAACATGTCCTTAGCTGATGCACGGAAGTTGATTGAGAAGTCAAGAGGAAAACTACAGCTGGTGGTGCAGAGAGATGTCCAACAAACTTTGATCAACATTCCTTCTGTGCATGACAGTGACTCTGACATTGGAGGTAGGGTTTCTCTAATCTTTATTTTTGGTGGTCTTTTATTGGTGGCGGTCTGTGTAAAATTCTCCATTTTATAGGTAGTCCGTGTAAACTTTATTTTTTTAGGACATGGACTGCTGCCTATGGGTTCAGCCTTTAAAGGTCGTTTCTCATATAAATAGAGGGGGTAGGAGAGGAGGGAGCAACCAATAAGTAATGAAATGCACGGAGAGCAGGGGTGTATTTAGGTTTTGTGCTGCCCTAGGCCTGACTAAACTCGTGCACCCCCTAATTTAAATATTACCCACCCCTTCCTGTCAAGGCCACACCCCTTGCAGTTTAAGACCCACCATGACATTTTCAAGTGGGGACAATAGTTCTAATGGCCTGTGGGGGGGGGGGGGGTGCATTGCATTCCCTTAATTTGCATAGATTTTCTCTCACTTCCTGTTTGGGGCAGGAAGTGAAGGGAAATCTCTGCAATGGGACAGGGATGGTAAAAAATTAGAAGTGATGCCCCCCACAGTTGCAGAATGCCAACCGCCCACACACTGGAAGCAGTGAGGCTGATTTATGGGGGCGCTAAACTAATTTGCCTAACCGTGTAGCGCAAACCGGCGGGGACACTGTCCATGCTGCCCCCCTGCAAAGTGCTGCCCTAGGCCTGGGCCTTGTTGGCCTAGGCCAGGATACAGCATTGACGGAGAGTATAGTTTGTGTTTAATGAATGTTCAAAACATGGCTAGGCCAACACGGAAAAGACTCCGCCCTTCCTCAGGGCTGCTACTGTTTGTAGATGGTGAGCGGAGAAAATCCCATATAGTGGGTTTGAAATCCGTATCGGAGTTGCTTAATGATCATTGTGTTTGCAGCGACCATTGAGCAGCTCCGATTCTGATATCACAAACCCGCCATATGGGATTTCCTCCACTCACCATCTAGAAACAGCAGCAGCCCTGAAGGGGTAGTCTTTTTCCACCGAAACGCGTTGCCCTAACCATGTTCTGAACTTTCATTCAACAATCACAAACTATACTCTCTGTGCATTGATTATTGGGTGCTCCCTCCTCTCCTACCCACTCCATTTGATTGTCAGTGTAGAATCCCATGTTATATTGGTGGGTTAGTGTAAATGCTTTTATTACATTGGTGGTCAAAGTAAATTCCTCATTCGTTGGTGTTCAGTGTAGATTGTTGGTCAGTGTAGAAAGCCCCCCGTTACATCGTTGGTGTAAAATCCATTGGTATGTCAGTGGTTGGTGTAGGGTCCCTCCTTCTATTGGTGGTCAGTGTAAATTCCCCCTTACATTGGTGGTCTGTGTAGAAATGCCCCATTACATTGAGGGCTGCTGTAAGTGTAGAAATCACTTGAGCTAGGTAGTGACAATAGGGCCACCCATGGTTCAAATTTCAGAAATCATGTACGGCCAACGTACAAATTGTAACTGACTAAACAAATTCATATATTCGTTGTAGTTTTTTTTGCTAATGGATGTTTCTGTTCGTTTTGTTATTTTTTTTTCGTGTTTTTTTAAAATGAAATTGTTTAATAGGCTATCAATATTCCTCTTTTAGAGCCACGCCCATTTTAAATCAATGCCCCACTCGTAATTGAAGTGCGTTCTCTGCCCACAATGGCTTGCTGGGTGCACAGCATAAAAGGTGTCCCTGGATTATTAATTTTTTTAAATGTTGGCAACTATGCTTTACTCCCAGTAGATATTAGTAGATCATAGGTAATAGAGGCAATAACGTGTACTGTATATTGTTTCCTTGGGTTTTATTTGAGGATCATATCCAGGATTTCTAAGAGACTATATTTTTTCTTATGGATGGAGTCTATTCCTTGTTGACCAGACCTGGAAATGCCACTCACGCATTTCAAGTCAGCAAAAAAGTAACTCTATGAGGAAATGGTCTTGGTGATTCTGCCACTGATCCTGTGCGACTCATCTAACATAGCCATAAAGTCTGTTGTAGTTGTTATTCATATCTTGGTTAATATGAAAGCATTTTTATATATCAACAGATATTTCTGAGATCGAGTCTAATCATTCTGGCTCTCCTGTGGAAGATGTGAAATTGCACTACTCAGACTCTCATTCCTCCAATGAGAAGCTAAAAGATAAAACCACGTAAGTAATGTTATTCTTCCAGCACCATAGTGTAACTTAAGCCCCATACACACATCAGCTTTCTTGCAGGTTTTCTCTTTAGGTTTACCAAAACCATCTAATATGAGGCCAAACCTTAAGAGTTTCAATTCGTATGAAATTAGGCAGGTCTTTACATTACATGGTTTTGGTAAACTCGAAGACAAAAACCTGCAGGAAAACTGATGGTGTGTATGGGGCTTAAAGTGGAAGTAAACCCTCCTATTGTTTTCAGCCAAGGAAGCTGCCATCTTGGCCTCTGTTTAATCTGCAACTGCCATGATGCTGCACATGTGATCAGTTATAAAACCAGCCATTGGATAGTTTGACAGTTTGGTTGAGAGCACAACCAATGTGACATCTAGCATTTCCGGCATGCCGGGAATGTTAACTGTTTTTTTAAACTATCAAATAGATGGATTTACTTCCTCTTTAAGGATTGCCACAAAGTGGAAATGGCTGCTGTAGAAAAAAACTACCATTGAAATTCTGGCCTGTATAATCTTTTCATGCTGTCTTTCAGGTCTAAAGAGGATCCACCCAACCGACTGACCAAAATGGGAGCCATGCCGACTCCTTTTAGAGTGGTGAACCGAGCCGAGAGCCCTGCTCCTGTTAGTATAAGCCCAGTGGTTCCAGAGAGCAGCCCAGAGCCAGCGTATTTAGAAGACCTTCCAGGTTAACAATACAGTCTTTCTATTTGTTTTTTTGCCATTAAGGTGGCATTATTATTTCGTAGTGACATGCTTTTATAAACTTACTTGGTGATTCTGAATGAAAATATTCAAGGCAGCTGTAAACTATTTTACCTGCTATGTACAAGGGTAAATATCTCCTAATTAATGCATGTTTAGGGCTCCTCGGGCTTTAATGACATTAATATATATTGGTTTCATATTTCTTGCCGATGTTTAAATGCTAATCGAAACATGTCACTGAATTTGCACACATATACAAGGAAGTTTCTGAATATTATGTCACCACATAAAAAAAAATTGAAAAAAAAAATGATTTAATTACAACATACTTTTAAATTTTCTTCTTTAACTTGACTTATGCACACGATTAGAAATTGCGACAACAAAACCGTGGATTTTTTTCCAACGGATTGTTCGCCCAAACTTGTGTTGCATACACACAGTCACACAAATGTTGTCGGAAATTCCGAACGTGAAAAACGCGGTCACGTACAACACTACGACGAGCCGAGAAAAATTAGGTTCAATGATTCCGAGCATGTAACACATTTTTCCATTCTTGTTGCGTAGGATTTTTGTGCCTCGGAATTACATACAGACGATTGCAATTTCCAACAATAACTTTTTCCATTGGAAAATTTAAGAACCAGCTCTCAAATTTTTGTTGTCAGAAATTCTGACAGCAAATGTCCGATGGAGCCTACACATGGTCAGAATTTCTGACAAAAAGCTCACATCGAACATTTGTTGTCGTAATTTCCGATCGCATGTACGCTGCATAAGAGAAGTATTTATTTCCATGATCCAGGATTTTGCTTGTATACAAATTTTCTTATACAGCACTTGAATTAATACTATAGGTAAGAAAATTTAAAGCAAAACTATAGGCAACATTGTTTATTTAATTTTCTCCATTTTGGATAGAGGAAGGAAGGGTTATAACCAATCAGATTTTTTTCATCATCTGTGTCCCATTGCAGAGATTTCCCTTCACTTCGTGTCCCATAGCCAAACAGGAAGTGAGAGGAAATCCATGCAGATTAACCACTTGCTTACTGTGCACTTAAGCCCCCTTCCTGCCCAGACCGCTGTTACTCTTTGAATGACAATTGCGCGGTCATGCAACACTGTACCCATGTGAAATCTTTTATCATTTTTATAGGTTTTATATTTTGTTATAACATTTTGCAAACATGTCATTTTTCTCCTTTGGTGATGTACGCTGATGAGGCTGCACTGGTGGACACTAATGGGCTACACTGAATGGCATTGATAGGTGGCACTGACGGGCATTGATAGGTGGCACTGAAGGGCATTGATAGGTGGCACTGAAGGGCATTGATAGGCGGCAGTGATGGGCACTGATACGCAGCATTGCTAGGTGGCACTGATTGGCACCACTGGTGGGCATTGATTGGTGGCACTGATATGCACTAATACGCACTGGTGGGCACAATTGACCGATGTCCCTTTCACAGAAGTCGGTGATCGGCTTTTTTTTTTTCTCCTCACGCTGTTGGCGTGCGAAAGAAAAAAAAACTGTTACCCATCTTCTGTTTACATAACATGATCAGCTGATCACGTGGTAAGGGGCTTGGATCTCATTGCCTCGGCGATCACAGGGGAGCATGCAATGTAGGTCTGCGTTGTAGCCATCATTCGGCTATAGGCGTGGGCAGGAAGGGGTTAAGGGAATTCCTCGGGGACCCCCAGGTCACCAGAACTGGTATCCCCATTGGAAGCTTTCCCCTCTATTACTTTTCTAGGGATAACCCAAACTTTGGGATTTTCTATTACTTTCACTTTCAATAATGGTAAACAAGAAAAATTAAAGGATGAATCTCCTTAACAGGGGCGCAGACAGCAATAACTACCGTATTTATCCGTGTATAAGATGCACCCTAATTTTAAGAGGGAAGTTTAAGGGAAAAAAACGTTCAACAGCCCCTTTTACATTCCAAACTTTTAACAGCCCCCCCTGCACATTACACAGACCAAAGCCTCCACCCTGCACATTACGCAGACCAAAGCCCCCCTCCCCCCTGCACATTACGCAGACCAAAGCCCCCCCCCTGCACATTACGCAGACCAAAGCCCCCCCCCCCTGCACATTACGCAGACCAAAGCCCCCCCCCCCCTGCACATTACGCAGACCAAAGCCCCCCCCCTGCACATTACGCAGACCAAAGCCCCCCCCCTGCACATTACGCAGACCAAAGCCCCCCCACCTGCACATTACGCAGACCAAAGCCCCCCCCCCTGCACATTACGCAGACCAAAGCCCCCCCCCCCCTGCACATTACGCAGACCAAAGCCCCCCCCCCTGCACATTACGCAGACCAAAGCCCCCCCCCCCCTGCACATTACGCAGACCAAAGCCCCCCCCTGCACATTACGCAGACCAAAGCCCCCCCCCCCCTGCACATTACGCAGACCAAAGCCCCCCCCCCCCTGCACATTACGCAGACCAAAGCCCTCCCCCCCCCCTGCACATTACGCAGACCAAAGCCCCCCCCCCCCCCTGCACATTACGCAGACCAAAGCCCCCCCCCCTGCACATTACGCAGACCAAAGCCCCCCTCCCCTGCACATTACGCAGACCAAAGCCCCCTCCCCTGCACATTACACAGACCAAAGCCCCGCACATTACACAGATCACCCCGCACATTACGTAGCCCCCCCTATACATTACACAGTATTTCCCCCTGCACAGTACACAGTTCCTTTACATTGCACAGCCCCCTTGCACTCCCAGGAGACCCCCCCCCACACCACTACAGTCTCCTGAAACGGCACTGCCAGCGAACTCTAAAGTTTAAAAAAAAAAAAAACACTGCCAGTCCCTTCTCATACTTACTGTTGTCACTGGTTTTTCCGGCTGGTCACATGATCGCTCTCCTCCAATCTAAAGCTACACACGGAGCTGCAGGAGGAGGAGGAGGATCGGGGGGAGTAGAGCGGTCTAAGAGAATGAGGTATTTGCTGGCTATGACACTAACCATGACATTGCAAAGGATATATGGCAGTGATTTGTTTAATCTTTTTAGTACACCGGCAGGCTGTCCCAGGGCCAGGAGAGGCGGGACGGCCGGCATGACACACTTGCCCAATCCCCCCCCCCCCCCCGTGGTAAAAGAAAGCGATATCGGCGTATAACATGCACCCGCAATTCCTCCCTGATTTTAAGGGGGAAAAAGTGAGTGTTATACGCCGATAAATACGGTAAATCCACTCTATCCAAAACAAACAAAAAAATGTTCAGGAACAGTCAGAACTGATAAAGAGAGGCCCGGAGCAAAAACAACAAGCCATCAGCGTAGGGCCGGGCATGACAGAGTTAACAGAAACCTTTACAAGCCAGGGGGGAGTGGTCATGAGAAGTGCAGTGTGCAGAGGAGGATAGGCTATAAATTCTCCCCCCTCCTTTCCCGGGTAACACAGTCTGGGGAGAAAAGTTTTATCAGGTAGGAATTTTGCTGCTGGGGGATTTTTGGCCCTGCCTGAACTTTCTGGGGTTTGAGCCATGCTGCCCAGCTGCATGTGGGGACTGATTGGCTTGGTGGGGGGTGGCTGCAGTCTGTTTTTGGGGCCGCTCCTCAACCGGGACGGCCACCAGGACTTTTTGCCTGGCGGGGGGGTGAGTACCCGCGCAATCGCGGGGGGGTACCCATCATTTTGCGGCACCCGCGGGGGGTGGGGCTACCCGACATTTCACGGCACCCGCGATTCAGCAGCACCCGCGGGGGGGCGGGGCTTCCCGCGGCACCCGCGGGGGGGCGGGGCTACCCGCGATTCCGCGGGGGGCGGGGCTACCCGACATTTTGCGGGGGGCGGTTCCGCCACCCGCTATTTCGGGGGGGTCATCCAGGAGCCAGCATAGACGGGATGGGAGCCCAGCTCGGGCCACCTTGGGCCCCCTCAGCAAAAGGTACAGCGGCGGGCCCTGTAGGCCCCACAAGGCATGGGGGGGGGGGCTATGGCTCCAAGTCGGCGGCCAGGCCTGGCCCTGCATGCTGAGAAGGCTGCTGTGGGCTCTCACCCCGGTTGTGCACCGGTGGTGCAGGAGCCTCGGCGAGGGAGATCGGTCGCATCGGTGGCTAGTCCCTTGCCATACACGGCTAGCCACCTCCAATCCAGCCCAGAGGTGAGGGGGCGTGTGGGAGTGGAAGACAACGGCAGACGTGAGGCACCCAGAAAAGCGTCGGTGAAATCCGTGCACGGGTCCAGAGTGCGCTGAGTGAGCGTTGCCAGCTCTGGGCCCTCGGCCGCCAGGCCCGAGTCGCCTGGTGGGGCCATCATCTGAAGGGGACTTCTGGCCCAGAGTTTTCGTTCGGAGGGGGAGTTCGTGCCCAGGACGGAGTTCGCTGTGAGGGAGACAAGTGCTTCGGCTGGTGGGATTTGCTTCCAGGCAGCCCGGTAAGTTGTTTTCATCAATTTCTACTTTGTTACAAAATGCTGGTGTGTTGGTAGAGGGACAGGGGGGGTCCCCGTAGTCGTTTGGTAGTGGCGGGGGGGGGGGGGGTAGTGAGGCAAGGCCAAGTGCCAGGGAAAAAAAAGGTGGGAGGGGATGCAGGTGTGCATCAGTTGTTTGTAGGGTTGGTATCGTTGGTTATCCATTGGGGGGGGGGACAATCCCGACGTTGGCCCTGCAGCATCTTGGGTGCCGGTGGCTGGGGCTAGTGACGCTGGGCATTCCAGGTTTAAGGTGTAGGCGGCGGGAGACTCCGCAAAAAGGAGGGATCTGGTCCAGTTGTCGGACGCAAAAGAGGGAAGTGTATACTTGTGATGAGGTACCCCGGGGGTTCACATTTTATGCAGGAGGTGAGAGAGGAGAGCTGTAAGAGCGACTGTGTAGAGGTATTTGCGCATTTGCCTCTGGAGAAGTTAACCTGGTCATGGTTTAGCCTGAGTCCAAAAAAGGAGGATGAAGCAAAGGAGGTATAGGTTTAGACCCAGGACTTTTTGCGTAGTGGTCGCAGTCGTACTCGATCGGGGCGAGCGTGATCAGTGAGGGAAAACTCTGAACACTGTTCAGGGCTTTTCAGTTAACAGGAGGCGATTAGCGAGGCCTATTGTGTTACGGAGGCACGGGAGGGCTCCGTTGCGACGAACTGTTCAGGCAATGCAGGGCGGTGGGACCGGCCATGTAGGTGGAGGGACCGAGGACTTTGGCCTTGGGATGCAGCTAATGTCGGCCCCACGTACGCACGCAACGTTTTTTCAGGGGGGGCAGTGTAACCTTTTCCCCGGGACAGTCGGCCGGACAGAAAAAGGGGGTCTGCTGGCAGTGTACTGAGGCTAACTGCAAGTTTGGGGGGTGCTGCCGGTTCAAGCACGAGGTCTCCAGCTGCGGTGGTAACCATCCCTCTTTCCTGGGTTTTTGTGAGCAAGGCAAGGTATGTCCTGGAGATTTTACGAGTAAGAGGGAGGACTACGGTGATGGTGTAGAGGATGCGACCGTTTCTCGGTAGCACCCCAACGGGGCGGCTGCCCGGTCGTTGGAGGGGGGGGGGGGGTTTCAGAGGGTTTTAGCATTCCTTGCAAGCTGGGGGTGGCCCCCCCCATGCCTAACAATTGGTGCTCCGCGCTACGTCACCCTGCGGTGGTTTCGGATACACTGCGGTAGGAAGTAGCTCTGGGCCGAATAGGGTGCCCATTCTCTCCGCCCCCCCCCCTTCATATGAGTTGGTTGTTTTTCCCCTTTGGGGTGGGGCCAAACAAGGAGCCGAATAAGGCCGAACGAGGCTATTAGCGCGGGGTATTGTACGGTATGTTACGCCTCAGTTGATGGGGCGGTTGATTGGGTCAGGGGTATGGTCGAGGGGCGGTGATGGCCGAGCCTTACATCGAGTCTGCCTTTCGGCTTCTCCTAGTACACCCGGATAGTTTCCGGCTATTGGTCTGTCACTGGGAGGGGGAGCTCAAGAGGGACAAGTGAGTACCGGTGGGTTGCTCGGTTCATGTGCCTTGTGGGTACAGTTTAGTTTGTTTCTAGAATGGGTGGGTCGGTAGGTGGCTGGAGTGAACTCCTTGGTCCACTATCGGGTCGACTTCCTCAGCGATTGCCCGGCTGGGTCGCGTATCTGCGCAGTGTTTTGGCCACTCTGGAACGCATTGCGGAGCGATGTGGGGTGCCGCTGGCATCCGAGAAAAGGTAGGGGCCGAAGTCGGTCATGCAATTTTTTGGCATAGTAATTGGCTCGGAGGCAATGGAGTGCAGATTACCATGGAACACACTGGAAAGCCTCACGGCAAAAAATTGCCGAGATATTGGGTTCACAGAAAGTACAAATCTGAGCGCGGCAGTCGCTCCTGGGAAAACTTATTTTCGTGTGTCTTATTCTTCCTATGGGGCAAGTCGTTTGTGCGCGCCGCTCGGCAAGCATGGCGGGGGGTTAAGTCACCCAAACACTTTGTGGGTTGGTGAAGGAACACAAGGAAGACCTGTCGGTTTGTCACTCCGTTTTGGAGTCCTCTAACAGTACGGCTCTGTGGATGTTCGGTCCGGTCAGCAATGTTGACATGGAACTGTTCACAGATGCGGCCGGGGGTTCGGGCTTTGGTGCATTCTTGCAGGGACAGTGTAGGGTGGGTCCTTTGCCCCAGTCCTGGTGCCAGAAGGGTTCACTAAGAACTTGGTTCGGCTGGAACTGTTTTCCGGTAGTGCTGGCGGTGTAATTATGGGGGCCCTGCCATCCGGTCTGTTTACATGGTGATAATCTGGTACAGGTGTTCAACAGGGTGATGGCTCCTCTCCCCCGGTTATTCGTCTCTTGCGGCACCTGGAGCTGCGCTGTTTCCAGGGGTATACCGGGAGTGGACAAGGTTGTGGCGGACGCCTTGTCCCGGTTTGCAGTGGGGACAGGTTCTGGGTTTGGTGCGTTAGGCAGAGTAGCAAGTGGTCCCCTGTCCAGCGTGTGAGTGGAGGATTCAGTTTGAATCATCTCACAGAAGGTCGGTAAGGTGAGGAAACATGGGCGGCCTAAGAGAAGGTCTGGTTGGTATGGCAGATGCTGGTTCGGGGGGCGGAGATGCAGCTGGCGGGTCCAGAGGTATGGGTCCTGATTCGATATTGTTTGTCCAGGAACATAGAGACTGGGATGTCACAGTTGGTACTCGATAAGAAAAGTTGTTCAGTCTGGTATTCTCGTTTGAGTGGCTATGGTGCCTGGAATTTTACTATGGTTTTTGGGTGCGACAAGCGCTCAAGGGATACAGCCAGCAGGTACGACTCGGCACCCAGTATCGTTACATCTTAAGAGGTGTTATGGGGAATGTGGGGACATTGTGTTTATCCCGGTATGGGGTTGTGTCGTTTCGGCACAGTGTTTTGGTCTGGCAAATATCTTTGGAGCATTTGGGGTGGGCGAGTTAGTTAGCCCCTCCAAGAAACAGTTCAAGGTGGCTGCTGAAGTGTGGGGGGCTCATGAAGGGGCCACACTGCTTCTAAGCAGATCCAAAACGGATCAGAGGGGGTGAGGTAAGTCAGTGCAGGTGGTCACTGTTGTGGGTTCAGACCTTTGCCCAGTCGGGCTGGTGGGGAATTCCGGCAGGTACGCCCGAAGGTGGGCGGTTCAGTTGGTTACATAAGTAGGGGCTCCAGGGTCACGGTATCAGTTCGTGGCAGGGTTTGGGCCTAGTGGAGAAAGAATTTCCCTGGCGTTCCCTTAGGATTGGGGCAGCGACAGAGGCTGTACGTGATCGTCTTGATGAGGAAACAGTCAAGGGGATAGGCAGGTGGGAGTCGAAGAGGTTTCGACTAGATGCAGGCCACAATGGTTGGTGGGCCTGGCGTAGGGGTAATTTGGTGGTTGCATCAATGGTTGTATAGGTTGCTTACTGTCTTTCAGGATTGGTATGGATTATGGGCCACTCCTTCGGAGATTGGGGGGGCTTGGAGAGTGTATGTGCGACCGGTGGGTCGACATCTGGGGGTCCCGAGACTGCAGGCTTGTGTACATTGGTTGCGTTTCCCAGGAATGATGTGGAAGTAGAGTGGTATCGGAAGTGCACAGGTTTGCACGTTGGGACCGACCACTGGAGGTACTGGTTCTCCATGTAGGAGAAATGATTTAGGGGGTGAGGTCAATGCTGGGGTCGTGAGGTTCCCGGATACGATAGTGGTATGATCGGTCATGGTGGCTAGGACATCATAGAGGATGGCCAGACAGCGGAGGGGGTGAAAAAGAGCTTGGTGGAAGATGGACAGAGAGGTGGTGGGGGTACTGCGGTCAGTGGTCGTCTCTGAGCCAGCCTGTCGGCTTGAGGCCTATGACCAGGGGTTAGATAACGCAGTGCCAACCAAATGTGGTTTGTAAGTAGAAACGGGGTCCTGGCCGTCAGGCATCTGGGAGTTGGAGGTGTCTACATGAAGATACCTTAGGAGTGATGGAGTTTACTGCACAGATGTTGGTATCGATATGGTGGGGGTTGCCCGTAGGATGGGGTACATCAAGCATTGAGGGTGTGGAGGTGCGCCCAAAGGCAAGGGTTACCTTTGGGTGCTGGTGGCGGGTGTTTGGACTTTGCAGGAGAAGAAATTACCCCAAATATGGATGCCATTACCCAGAGGTGGTATGGGTTCTGAAGGGGTGTGGTTTCCAGTCTACCAAGGTGTAGCTGGAATGTTGGTTAATGGGGGCACTGCGGTCAGTGGTCGTCTCTGAGCCAGCTTGTCGGCTTGAGGCCTATGACCAGAGGTGAGGTACCGCAGTGCCAATAAAATGTTATAATGTTAAAAGGTTTTACAAGTCAGTGTTAGTGGTGCCTGCAAAGTCCAGCACTAGTATGAGAAGAACTGTTTTTCTCAGGAATTATATGGTTTATATATGTTATTTATTATTGGATGTTATCTAAAATAAAGGAGGCTGCTACGGCCAGTTTTACTCCAAGTTACAGTGGTGGTCTCATTATTATTAAAGGTTTAAGGGGGAGTATAAACAGTGTGTCCTAGCAGTAAAGGTTATATCTGGTATACCATAGTCATGCATATGATATGTGTGTGTGTGTGTGTGTTTTTTCCTTGTGTCATTAAAAGTGAACTAACCTTGGCTAGTAATATGAAATTAAAAAAAAAATATTTTCTGCATTAATTCTACAACCTACTCAAAATTAAAATAAATAATGCCAAGCGGCTGTATGCAATTATGTCAAGCCCTCCTGATTCATGATGGCAAGTGCAAAACTTGATGCAGCATTACCCATAAACTCTCAGCCCCACCACCATGTAATTAAATAATATGCATGCAAACAATCTAATTACAACCACAGTACATAGGTGTGTCTGTAATTTCAAGTTAAAATGTGACGAATATCAAAGTCATTTAAAAAAAACAATCAAATGCAGACTTTTTTCACCTTCAAGGATTCTTCATTTGTTGCAACTCTTCCCACTGACAATTCCAGCTGTGTGTGTGCCCTCTTAAGACTGAAAATTCACCCGCCAAACCCTTTATTTAACTGTTTCCAGAGGTTAAAAAAAATCCTGTGGGAGCGTCAAATCAAAGATCATCTTTTTATTGAAGTCTGATCTGTCTTTTTCTGACACTGTCTGCAGTGGATTACAAACAGAACAGAGAACTGCACTTGATGTAAAAGCAGTTTTTTATTTATTTAAAAAAGTAAAAATCCCAACATAATCTGTGTGCAACAGAATTATGTAAAAGGCGTATTTGTAGAAAATAGCCGCAACTCCAACATTTCCTTACAGGTCCTGAACCAACTATCTTGGTGCCATTGGCAGAGCTTTGTGTTGGAATTTCCCATACTACCACTGCCTGTGGCACATTTCATCACTCCGGACTTTTCAAAGGTTTGCTGCTCTGCCCTGTTTGTTTACTGAGCGCTATAAACTGGGAGACTGTCAGAAAAAGCAGATCCGACTTCATTCAAAGGATTAGTAAATGCAAAACTTATTTTTTATTTGGATAGCGTGGAGCTGGATTAGAACCCATAACAGTTTTTTTTATTGCTGTCTGTGCCACCATTAGGGAGATTTGCCCTCTCTATTTGTCCTGTTTACCATTATCATTGAAAATTAAAGTAAAATTAAAATCCCAAATTTTGGGTTGTCTCCAGAAAAGTAACAGAGGGGAAATCTTCCAATGGGGACACTAGCTCTGGTGACCCTGGCACCCCCAATTAATTCCCTTTTAATTTGCAGGGATTTCCTCTCACTTGCTGTTTAGCTATGGGACAGGAAGGGAAATGTCCGCAATGGGCTACAGATGGCAAAAAAAAAAAAAAAATCTAAAAAAAATATAACCCTGCCTTACTCTACCCAAAATGGGGGGGGGGGGCTCATTAATATGAGAATCGCATATCCATTATTTAACCTTTCCCTTGGTTGGGGAGTACATTTTAAGTCTTGAGTGGAGCTCAACATGGTTGGATTTTTCTCTGGGAGAGTCACAACAAATGCAGAATCACTGATGGTGGAATATAAGAGAGAGAGAGAGAGAGAGAGAGAGAGTGCATTTTTACATCAAGGGCATTTTCACACCAAAAGCAGTTGGATGCATTTTGAACTGAACGTGAACTGCATCGTCAGCCCAAAATCAAGGTAATCCTATGGGCATAGTTTACATCATTGCATTGCAGTTTAAAAAAGTAGAGCATGCTGCATTTTTCTGCGCCGCAAATGCAGAAAAACACGCTACAAATGCACCACACTGTGCCCCTTTATGGGCCCATTTATACCAGAGACTGCACATAACTGCACGTTTTTAACTGCATGTGGGGATGAATTTGAAGCGCGCTTGGCGCGCGATTGATTGCGTTATGTTTTTCTCTAGGTTTTTGGGCTTGGCTTAAAGGCGCATGGTGCGGTGTATTTGTAGCACCTTGCCTGCATTTGCGAGGCATAAAAATGCAGCATGCTCTTTTCCTCCTCCTCCTCCTTCTTCTCCTCCTTCTTTCTTCTTTTATATTTTCTTTGGTGTTCCATAGGATCACCTTGATTTTGGGCTGTCTATTCAGTTGGAGTGCAGTTCCAAATGCAGCCATCTGCATCCAATTGTGTTTGATGTGGAAGGGCCTTAAGCCAAGCCCAAAAGACGCACAGAAAAAAGTACTATAAATGCATTGCAAAACGCACTTTAGCCCACGACAAGCGCACTTCAAACGCATTTTAAATGCATGTACAATGCATCCGGAAAATATTCAGACTTTTTCCAAATTTTGTTATGTTGCAGTCTTATTTCAAAATGAATTGCATTCATTATTTTCCTCAAAATTCTACAAACAATACCCCATAATGACAACACGAAGGAAGTTTGTTTCGAGATCTTTGCAAATGTATTTAAAAAAAATAATCCCATGTACATAAGTATTCAAAGCCTTTGCCATGACACTCAAAATTGAGCTCAAGTGCCTCCTGTTTCCACTGATCATCCTTGAGATGTTTCTAGAAATTGATTGAGTCCACCTGTGGTAAATTCAGCTGATTGTATATGATTTGGTAAGGCACACATCTGTCTATACAACGTTCCACAGGTAACAGTGCATGTCAGAGCACAAACCAAGCCATGATGTCCAAGGAAATGACTCGGTCCAAGGGTACGGACATTTTTCTGCAGCATTGAAGGTCCCAATGAGCCCAGTGGTCTCCATTTGTAAATGGAAGAAGTTTGGAACCACCAGGACTTTTCCTAATGCGGGCTGCCTGGCCTAACTAAGCGATCAGGGGAGAAGGGCCTTAGGGAGGTGACCAAGATCCTGATGGTCACCCTGACAGAGCTTCTTTGTGAAGAGAGGATAACATTTCAGAAGAACTATCTCTGTAGCACTCCACCAATCAGGCCTGTATGGTAGAGTGGCCAGACGGAAGCCACTCCTCTGTAAAAGGCACATAACAGCCCACCTGGAGTTTGCCAAAGTAGCGGCCTATCCATTTTCGGGCGCAGGGGCGCCGCCTCCCCCCAATCTGTGTGCTCAGCTCTTAATCTACATGCAGGATGCCAGATGCATGGATTCCAATTTTTTTTTATTTTTTTATTTAAAGCCTTCAAAAAGGGTGGGCTCGGGGGGGAAACGGCACCCCAAGCCCACCCAGTTGTGTGACAATGGCAAATTAATATTAGCTATTCTCTTCCTGATTCTCCTCCCAGCCAATCAAGAAGCGTGTCCTGAGACCCTTCACCCTATAGGCTGAGAAGAGTAGTAATCCTATTTGCCGATGAGGAGGAGATGACTCTGGAAGCGCTGCCCGGGACCTAGATGGGGGTTAAGTGCAGGGCTGGTGACCAACTGGGGGGGGGCGGGCGGGGGGCTGGGAGCGCCACTGAGTGGGAAGCCTCATTTTCATCATTCACTGCATGCGCTGCTAGTAATACGTAGTTGGGTCAGAGATTACGGAGCTTCAAAGAGGGTAAATTGTTGGTGCCTCTGTGAATGAAGTTGCCAATTTATTTGCGGTGTCGCAAGGTACCTTGCTAAGGTTATGAAGACATATACAGTACCTGTGAAAACGTCATTGCATAAGCATGGTCGCAATGGTCAACTGACCAAAAGAGACGAAAGCCTATTGTGCAGGATTGTTACCCGGATTTTTGTATGACGAATGGAATCGGATTCCATTATCCACAATCCAAGACTTCTGTTTGTCATTTCTCAGGAGAATTCAGGCCGACTTGGATGCCAAAGGCAGTCCAACACCATATTAAGTAACGATTTTGGTTTTGCATGCATACATGTTTCCATAATTTTGTCCAAGCTCTGTATATCTGCAGGTCTTTGTGCCTGTACATGATTTCATTCTAAAAATAGGATTTATGTTTTTCTGGTTCATACAGTAGAAAAGCCTGTAGTGGTTCGAAAGCAGTTTCTGCAGCCAAGTCCTGAAGATTTGGAGATCTATGGGTATGTTTTTGAGCTTTTTGAATTGTATTAGTAAACCTGTCAGCGTTTGATGAAAGAAATTATGTCTTCAAGTGATACTAAATATGCTCTTTAATTTACATTGTACCTTTTTTTTTTTTTTTTTTTAATAATCCTTTTTCCTTATTGATATACAGCTGTCACATGACCTGGATCTTTTTCTAGCATGTCTCCAGAGAAACATAATCTGGTGGAGCTTCTAGTCCTGCTAGCAATGAACTTTTAAATTGTCCTAAAAATATACAGTATCTCACAAAAGTGAGTACACCCCTCACATTTTTGTAAATATTTTATTATATCTTTTCATGTGACAACACTGAAGAAATTGCACTTTGCTACAATGTAAAGTAGTGAGTGTACAGCTTGTATAACAGTGTAAATTATCAGAAGATTGCCAAGATCCTGAAACTGAGCTGCAGCATGGTGGCCAAGACCATACAGCGGTTTAACAGCACAGGTTTCACTCAAAACAGGCCTCGCCATGGTCGACCAAAGAAGTTGCGTACACGTGCTCAGTGTCATATCCAGAGGTTGTCTTTGGGAAATGGACATATGAGTGCTGCCAGCATTTCTGCAGAGGTTGAAGGGGTGTAAGGTCAGCCTGTCGGTGCTCAGACCATGCGCTGCACACTGCATCAAATTTGGTCTGCATGGTTGTCATGCCAGAAGGTAGCTTCTTCTAAAGATGACGCATAAGAAAGCCTGCAAACAGTTTGCTGAAGACAAGCAGACTAATGAAACCATGTCCTGTGGTCTGAGACCAAGACAAACTTATTTGGTTCAGATGGTGTCAAGCGTGTGTGGCGGCAACCAGGTGAGGGATACAAAGACAAGTGTCTGCCTACAGTCAAGCATGGTGGTGGGAGTCTCATGGTCTGGGGCTGCATGAGTGCAGGGAACCATGAATGCCAACATGTACTGTGACATACTGAAGCAGAGCATGATCATCTCCCTTCGGAGACTGGAACACAGGGCAGTATTTCAACATAAGGATCCCAAACAGACCTCCAAGAAGCTGAGGGTAAATGTGATGACGGTACGAGGAGCGGGCAGGCTTGACGGTCCCTTATCCGCCACCACTAGGTGAGTCTGCCTGTTGGAAAGACATGCCTGCAGCATCCTTCCTTTTTTTGGGTCACCCACATTGAGGAGACATGCGTGAAAACATAAAGGTGGAGCGCAAATGAGTAAATTGGATAAGAGGTCCTAGGAAATCTTCAGCAGGGCTGCTAGCCACACACGCATACAATCTCCATCACAGAGATCAACTTGAGTTGGTAAGCAGATAGGAGATAAGAGGTGGAGGTTTTCATCTATCCTGCTGTCTGGCACAGTTTCCTTTGGACTTGTTTGGCACTGTTTTTCATTATAAATTTCTTTGGAACTTCATGGAGATTTGGATCCCCTATGGACTATTAATATTCACATCACCTACCTATATTGTTTTGAATTAATAAGGTCACATTATTGTGTCTACACAGGTGTTTTTGTGCACTAGATTTATGTTTCATGTGATTAATTTGTTTTTTCACTCGCAATATTTTTTTTCACCATTGATCAATAATTTATTTATGCAGCGCAGCATATTCCCAATTATCTGTCATTAATGTTTGTATCTGACATTTTTGCTGCAGCAGCATTATTTTTAATTAATCTTGCATAATTCAACTTTCAATTTTAATATTCACATGTTGAGACCTGCGCAGTATATTCCCAATGAATTTAAATGTGATGGACTGGCCAAGCATGTCTCCAGACCTAAACCGTATTGAGCAGCTGTGGAGCATCCTCAAACGAAAGGTGGAGGAGCGCAAGGTCTCTAACATCCACCAGCTCTGTGATGTCATGAAGGAGTGGAAGAGGACTCCAGTGGCAACCTGTGAAGCTCTGGGGAACTACATACCTAGGAGAGTTAATGTAGTGCTGGAAAATAATGGTGGCCACACAAAATACTGACACTTTGGGCCCAATTTGGACATTTTCACTTAGGGGTGTACACACTTTTGTTGCCAGCGCTTTAGACATTAATGGCTGTGTGTTGAGTTATTTTATTTTAATTAATTGTTATACAAGCTGTACACTCACTACTTTACATTGTAGCAAAGTATAATTTCTTCAGTGTTGTCACATGAAAAGATATAAAGCTGATTGCCCAGTTGCACCACATTCTGAGTGCACCAGTTTTAGTAAATCTCCCCCTGTGTAGGTGCTTGTTGATTTCTATAGCTTATTACTCTTTTTAGCTTTGAAAGTTGAACGCCTCACAAACTAAATGCACAACTGAACTATATAAGTAGAAGCTGTTTATTAAAGGCATTGTAATGTTAATGTGATTTACACAGTCTTGTCAATAAATACAGTCAGGTTGGTGACTTTTTTACGTACAATATTACTAGATCATCTTCCTGCTCCCTTGTATTTGATTGGACAGTAGAGGCTTATAACTTCTTATAAACATATATTGAAAAAAAATTAAATAGGAGATCGTAGCAGACTGATAAGCGTATCCCTCTGCCCTTACAGGCAGAGCTCAAGTGCATGCAACAAAGCCCGATTGGGCCCCCCAGAGCTGTCCCTCCTCATTTTTGCATTCCAAGAAAATGATTTAACGCTTTTAATTGATATATGCTGGCATTCATTGGTGTTTTTTGCCTGTAATTTAGCTTTAAGGAATAAGCCAGGCAATATCGCCACAAGCTCTGACAAGTCCAACCCGCAAACACTAAAGTCTGTTGTTTTTTTGTTTTTTCCCCCTCTTTAGGCCTAATACAAAAATGATTCAGTTTCGAAAAGGTGAAAGCGTAGGCATGAGGCTTGCTGGTGGTAATGATGTTGGCATATTTATTGCTGGTGTTCAGGAAGGAAGTGCTGCTGAGCAGGAAGGCCTTGAAGAAGGAGATCAGCTGCTCAAGGTAACACTTGACATTTTACTGCTTGATAAGGTGCAAATGTACATTCTGCTATAGAGTCAGTCCTAGGTTGCTTTGGTCTTCGAACTTCAGTCGTAAAACGAGTTTGTCATAGCTGTTAAAGGCCAGCTACAGCCAAAAAATATTTATATCATTTTTCATTTTGGATAGAGAGGGAAAGACTCTGGCCATGTCGCCATATGGCATATTTCTTCAGTCCCATTATCACTAACTGGGAAATCGGACTGGAACACCAAAAACAGGAAGCCTATCGGAAGATTTCCCAAATCTTTTGCTTCCATAATGCCTATGTGTACCCAGAGGATGGAATTCTAGAGTAAATGTAACAAATTGTGGACAGAGTAGGTAGAGTTAAAACCTCTCTAAGGTGTTTTTTTTTTTTTGCTCTTTGTCCCTAGTGGGAAGATTTACTCTAGAATTCCATCCTCTAGGTGCACACAGGCATTATGGAAACAAAAGTTAGGGAAATCTTCCGACTGGGAGAAAGAGAGCAAAAAAATAAACCTTAGAGGTTCTTACCTTACCTCCTCTGTCCACAATTCATGAAAGTATAGGGTAGCATTGGACTTAAAGGGGTTGTAAAGGTTCTTTTTTTTATTTTCTAAATGGGTTCCTTTAAGCTAGTGCATTGTTGGTTCACTTACCTTTTCCTTCCATTTCCCTTCTAAATGTTTTTTTTTTCTTTCCCTGAACTTCTCACTTCCTGTTTCTCCTCAGGAGAAACAGGAAGTGAGAAATTCAGACAAAGAAAAACATTTTTTCGAAGGGAAATCAAAGGAAAGGGTAAGTGAACCAACAATGCACTAGCTCAAAGTAACCCATTTAGAAAATAAAAAATTAAGCTTTACAACCCCTTTAAATTACTGTCCCCCTTTATGACAAATTGATAGGACATAAACGTTATCCTAGTTTTATTTCTGTTTAATCTGCCCACACCTTTCTTCATGCAAACACAACACTTCTGTACAATCATTAAGAGGGTCGCCAAATGTGTTTATAAGGCCCAGGAGCACTTTAAGGTTTCATGCACACTGGTCTTTAAAAACATGCTGCTTTTACAGGCATTTGGTGTGTGTGTGTGTGTGTGTGTGTGTTTGTTTTTTTTGTTTTTTTGCAGACTGTAAAAGCACATCTATGTTGACCACATAGCCGTTTACAGGCTTAGAAAAAAATAAACCTCAGCAGTGCTTTCAGAAGAGGAGCTTTTGGGCAGAAAATGTGCATAAACTCATGTTAATTCAATTGGCTAGAATGACTTTATACGCAGAAATATATGCAATAAAATAATTTCACTGCATTTAAGCAGCTTTTCGCTTGCAGGAATAAAGGCTTTCAGAGGGGCTAAGCAAGACCCGTGTGCATGAGGCATATAGAATGTCCAAGCATCCATATTTGTTGGTGAAGCCAAATACATTAGTAGGAACGTTTTTGGTTCTGTCTTATATTTGGTTTCCCTCAAAACTGACTTTTCTTGTTCTGTTTAGTTTATATAAACAAAGTCCAGCGGTATGCGATTCTAAGTCTAGGCTCACACTAAAGCAGCTGCAGCACTCTGCATTTTTCAGTGCAATTTTGTAGTGTGACCTTGCATGTTTTTGACACATTTTTTCATGCTGATGTGTTTTTTTTTTATTTATTTTTTGTTTTTGGAGAAGGAGACACAAGACTCTGCAAAAAGTGCACTACAAACGCATGCACATGTGTGTTGTTTTTTTGTTTGTTTTTACACAAGTTTTTGGTACGTCTCAATTGAAGTCTATAGGCCAAAATCATACTGCAGCTGCACCAAATTGGCACCTGCACTTTTTCAAAAAATTCTCTGCAACTGTGGAGCATTGAGGCGAACAAGCAGCATAGCGAATAATGTGATTTGCATTGTCATGCAGTGCAGTTCAGCAGCAGCTGCATAAGAAAACACACTAGTGTGAACGCGGGCTAAAGCTGCTCTGTAACCATGTTTAGGCTGTAATTTTTATTAATTTATAAAGTTCCAACAGTTAGAACAAGTTTATGCATATGATGGGCAAGGATGCGCACGTCTTATGTAAGGTAGATGACTGTACAAAAACATATTTTTCTGAAATATCTATTCTGTTCTGTATATTGCTATTCTAGGTCAACACACAAGACTTCAGATGCATTGTTCGAGAAGATGCAGTTTTATATTTGTTGGAAATTCCAAAAGGAGAAGAAGTTACCATTTTAACTCAGAGCAGATATGATGGTAATTGATCTTGTGTGTGTGTGTGGAAGAAACCCACAGCCTATCTTTTTTTCATACTCTATAAATGTTTGTTGTTTGGTTTAATGTGGCATGTGAAGTTAAAAGCTGAATCCAGGTATGATCTGTATTGCATACTTTCATTGGTCAACGTTGGACCAATGACGGTAAGCATATCTCATACCCGAGGGTCTGTTGGAGAAGCTGGCAATCACTGTAGTAGTTGGCGCTGCTACATAGCTGCGGTCTTTCAGGTCCTGAGCGGCTTTCCCAGTGCACACTGTCCACATTCACTCACATTGCTTGCTCAGCACTGCTACCCATTCACAGAACAGCTTGTATTTGCTGCCAATTGATTTAAGGCATTCCCTTATTGGATGAGGTGGAGCTTGTGACACCACCATTCCTCCTTTTACATCTCCATTTTGGACCGCACTGATTTCTGTAGCAACAGGTATGTTCTGACAGCTTGTGCGCTTCTCCACTTTCTGATGTTAGGTTTTACCTGTCAGTAACGCATTTTTCTTCAGTGTTTTTAATTCAAATTTTTAGTTTTTTTTACATAGCAAATGTACAAAACAAATGTACAAGTAGTACATTCAAATGGTTACAAGTAGCAAAAAATGCACACAATTGAGGCGATCAACATTACTAGAGGTTGGCAGTTGCTGTTTGTAGGAAAGAACACCTTGGGGTAGTTTTTACTAAGGCTGGAGCACTCAGAATCTGGTGCAGCTGTGCATGGTAGCCAATCCGCTTCTAACCTCAGCTTGTTCAATTAAGCTTTGGCAATAAAAACTGGAAGCTGATTGGTTTCTAGGGAGAAATGAGCCTGATTTTGCAGGCTCCAGCTTTAGTAAATAAACCCCCTTGTCTCTATTATAATGGTGCAAACAGAGACTGATAAACAACAGCGCTGGGAAAGACTTTAAGTGTTTTTAAACCCATGACCCTGCATTCACTATATCTGGTCTCCCACAGAACTTGGAAATGCAATAGTTTTAGTAAATATGAACTGCTAAATACATTTTCTCATCAGCAGTATATGGCCATCTTGTTACTTCTATCTGTGTCTGGTAAAAGCTTGTAGAGGGGAAGTTTTCATCCTCCCCTAATTGTCCTATTAGGCTGCAGGACCCCTGACCCTCTGTCTGGACAGTGCTGATTGGCCCTGGGCTGATCACATGCACTCTCTCAAGAAAGGGGAAAAAAACACTTTGGCAATGCACACCAAACTGAGCATGTGCAGCATGCCCCCAAGGATCTGTTCTATCAGGAGATGGTTTGGGGACTGGGAAAGAAGGGGAGGATCTGAGAAGATGGGATCCAACAGCTTTTGTATACAATGCAGAGGATTAACTCCTTAGGTTCCACAGTGATTATAATTATGCGTTTTACTGCATATACAGACAGATTTTACTGTGGTGTGTGTGTTTAGAAAAACTTTTAATAGGTTAGGGTAGGAAGATTGGGGAGGAGGGGGACGGAGGGGGTTGTGGAATTGGGGAGAGGAGAGATTGTGAGTATCCCCTTTTTCACAGAAGCAAGAAGCCTGGGGGGATGTACCATCCTTGGATATCAAATCACCCAAAACATGTTCATTGTATCAAGATATTGGCCTACATTTTGTCATAGAACATCATCGGAGTGATCTTGGATCTAGTTTCCACAATGTGAAAAGTCAGGCTCTTAAAACATTATTTTTCACTCAACTTTGATCAAATTACATTTTTTGGGGCAATCGGTGATTATGTATGTTGTATTTTCTGATTAATGTGATGATCACTTACACACTTAAAACAAAAAAACAAAAAACGTACAAACTTACCTGTTTACCTAAATTTACTATAAATAGTCAACTTGATTTTAGCACAAAATGGCTCCATCTATTCTTTGAACAGCAAGGAATGGGCACTATGTACCTGAAGACACCAAGTATATGTACCTTTAAATCCTTCTGCTTCAACTGGGCCCCTGAGTAGCAAGTTTAAATATAGAGCTAGCTCAAAAATACTTGCTGTGCCCATAAATATTAGATGACTAATATGGCCTTCCAGAAGCATTGCTTAGGAGGTAAGTTGCACAGAAGTCCACAAAGGGCACTCTAAAGCCTCATGTACACGATCGGATTTTCCGACGGGAATTGTGTGTTGGCGGAAAATCCGACCGTTTGTACGCTTCATCGGACAATTGTCTGATTTTCCACAGACAAATGTTGGATGGCAGGCTTTAAAATTTTCCGTGAACAGCGGTCTGTTGACGGATTTTCGATCGTGTGTCCAAGGGACAAACACGCATGCTGGGAAGCAATGCTCACCAAACGCAACATTAGCAAAAGGTGCCCAAATGGTGGCGCTAAAGAGCTGAAAAACCACGTAGTACATAACTACGTTTGTGTTTGTTGTCCGACAATTGTGTGCCATTTGTATGCAAGACAAGTTCTTGGCCAACGCCCTTCAGACAAAAGTCCAAGGCTTTGTCTGCAGAAAATCTGATTGTGTGTACGAGGCTTCATAGTCTTGCTTAATTTGTCTGGAGAAAATAGTTTAAAACTCAAGTTAAAGTAAATTGATAAGCAATGCTTTCAGGAAAGCAATTAACAGAATTGATCTTTCCCAAAGCTGCTGTTTAACGAGCGAGAGTACCAGTATAATTGCATGTCCTTCAAATACCAAACAAGCTGAAGTTCTTTGTTTCCTTGGACCTTGAACAAGAGCTGTAGCTCCCACTCATTGATTCTCAGAGGATTTTCATCTTTTGTTTCCAGTCTACAAAAACATACTTGCCTGTGGCCGGGGAGATTCGTTCTTCATAAGGACTCATTTTGAGTATGAGAAAGAGGCTCAGCAATTTTTAGGATTCACAAGAGGCGAGATCTTCAGGGTGGTCGATACACTATATGATGGGAAGCTTGGCAGCTGGCTCTCTGTAAGGATCGCCAATGAATTGGAGAAGGGACTCATTCCAAGTAAAAGCAGGTACTTTTTATCTGTTCTTTTTTAAGTTGTACGATGTGTTGTAAAGCGCTGCGCAAACTTTTGGCACTATAATCCTGAATAATAATTTGTTGTGCATTTATATGTTCTGTTATGTATAGTTATTTATCCTGAAAAAATGTCATCATGTTTAACCCTAATGCCGCGTACACACGATCACTTTTCGGCATGGAAAAAAAATGACGTTTTTCCAACTTCATCATTAAAAACGACGTTGCCCACACACCATCTTTTTTAAAAAATGTTGAGCAAAGCGCGGTGACGTACAACGGCACTCTAAAGGGGAAGTTTCATTCAAGCTCCCGTCTCATAACTTGCTTCTGAGCATGCGTGGGTTTAAAACTGCGTTTTTAACGTTGTTTTAGCCCACACACGATCATTTTTTACAATCCAAAAAAACATTTTTTAAAACAATGTTAAATAATGCAGCATGCGCACATTTATTTTTTTTGGTCGTTTTTCATAAGATGAAAAACGATGTGAAGCCCACACATGATCATTTTAAATGACATTTTTAAAAATGTCGTTTTTTTTTAATGCCGAAAAAAAATTATCGTGTTTGTATGCGGCATTAGGTTTGCTTTTTTTTTTGTTCTCTACTGTTGTATGTTACTGATGACGCATTAGCATTTTTTGTTTGATTTTTACAGATGTAGACGGGGCCTAGGTTCAAATTCACCTCGGTTTACACTATGACGCGCATATAAACCGCACGAGAACTGCATCACATTCCTGTTCAATTCACATGCAGTTTAGTGTGGCAACATGGAGTCCGGTGGGCTCAAATCTTGCCAAAGTTGTGCTTGTACTGATTTTGGAACCGGACTGCATCTGGATTGCATGGTCGTTCTGCTCCATGCGATCCAGTGCAGGCAAACACACTACATTTGCGACCTGAATTTAGGGTGCTGTTAACCACTTAAGGACCGAGGGTGTTTTTCAGATTTTGTGTTTACGAGACTAAAACATATATTTTTTTTTGCTAGAAAATTACTTAAAACCCCCAAACATTATATATATATTTTTTTCTAACACCCTAGAGAATAAAATGGCAGTCATTGCAATACTTTTTGTTACACCGTATTTGCGCAGCGGTCTTACAAGCGCACTTTTTTTGGAAAAAATTCACTTTTTTGAATTAAAAAATAAGACAACAATAAATTTGGCCCAATTTTTTTTTACATATTTTGAAAGATAATGTTACGCCGAGTAAAATGATACCCAACATGCCTAAACATTGCACCCGCTCGTGGCATGGCATCAAAATTTTACCCTTAAAAATCTCAATAGGCGACGTTTAAAAAATTCTATCGGTTGCATTTTTTGAAATACGGAGGAGGTCTAGGGCTAAAATTATTGCTCTCTAACGATCGCGGCGATACCTCACTTGTGTGGTTTGAACGCCGTTTTCATATGCGGGCGCTACTCGCGTATGAGTTCGCTTCTGCGTTGGGACGGGCGCTTTAAAAAAAAAAAATTTTTGTTTCGGATTTACTTTTATTTATTTTATCATTTTTAACACTGAAATTAAAAAAAACATTTTTACTTTTATTCCTATTACAAGGAATGTAAACATCCCTTGTAATAGAAAAAAGCATGACAGGTCCTCTTAAATATGAGATCTGGGGTCAAAAAGACATCAGATCTCATATTTAGGCTTAAATGAAAAAAAAAAAAAAAAAAAGGTAAACAAAGAAATTGTCTCTTTAAGACGCTGGGCGGGACTGATGTTTTGACGTCACTTCCGCCCAGCAGAGCTATGGGGATGAGTGAGGGACATTTTTCCCTCACTCGCATCCCTGGAGAGCAGACGAGCAGACCCGATCGCTGGCTACTGTAAGTGGCGGAGGGCGCGGGGGGGCCCCCTCTCCCGCCACCGATAACGGCGATCTCGCGGCGAATCCGCTGCGGAGACCGCCGTTATCGTTGACAGAACCGCCCACTGTAAAGATGGATATCTCGGTTGTGGCAGCAGCTGCTGCCGTTACCGAGATCCATCTTTAAAAAAAAGACGTATATATACAGTGGGCAGTCGTTAAGTGGTTAAGATTACACTAACACCCGCTGCAGAACACCAGGGCAGCGCAATTTAAATGCGGTGCAGGATACGTGCACAGATCGCAGGTTACCCGCAGCACATTCTAGTGTGAACCTAGGTGAATTACAATGCTCACGTGATACAAAACAACCATGCGATCCAGTTGCAATGCAGTTCCAAAATTGGTGAACAAACAACTTTAGTGCAATGCTAGCGATTTGAGCCCATTCCACTTGACTCAAATCAAACTACACTGAAATGCATGTGAATTGAACAGGAATGCGGTGCGGTTCCTGTGTGATTCATAGCGTGAACTGAGGCTAAGATTGCACTGACAAGCTCTTAAGATCGCATGGGCAGTGCAATTTGAAAGGCGCACAGGGGCAGTGCAATTTGAAAGGCGCACAGGTCGCATACCACATGAAACAAAGCCCTGTACATTTGTAGATGAAAGTGAAATGTTTCTTACATTGGCTGGAGTAGGTGTGGTAATATGTAGAACATTTAACCAACTTCCCTGAAAGAACAAGATCCTTGTATCTACATAAAATCAAAAAAAACATCTTTGATGGATTCTTCCTTTTAACCACTTTAATACCAGGCACTTACACCCGCTTTCTACCCAAGCCAATTTTCAGCACTGTCGCTGTTTAAATGACAATTGCGCGGTCATGCTACCCAAACAGAATGTTTATATTTTTGTTCCCACAAATAGAGCTTTCTTTTGGTGGTATTTTGATCACCTCTGCGGTTTTTATTTTTTGCTAAACAAATAAAAAAATTAAAACATTTTGGGGAGGGAAAAAAAAGATTTTGTTTCTGTTATAAAATTTTGTAAATAAGTACGTTTTCTCCTTCACTGATGGGCACTGACAGTGCTGGTGCTGCACTGATAAACAATCAGCACAGACCCCCCTGTCAGGAGAGCAGCCAGACGCGAGTGAGGAAAAGCCGATCAACGGCTCTTCCTGTTTACATCATGGTCAGCTGTGATTGGACACTGCTGATCACGTGGTAAAGAACCTCCGTCATATGCGGCACTGATGGGTTTCACTGATATGCAGCACTGATGGGCATTGATAGGTGACACTGATGGGCACTCATGGGTGGCACTGATAGGTGGCACTGGCTGCATTGATCTGTACTTTTTGGTGGCACTGATAGATGGCACTGATAGGCATCACTGGCACTGACAGGCATTGGGGCTAGGCACTGATTGGCAGCTGCCTGGGCACTGATTGGCATTTCCCTGGTGGTCTAGGATCCCATACCTGGTGGTCCAGTGTGGTGGCCATCCCTGGTGGTCCTGGTGCTGCGCTGATAAACAATCAGCACAGACCCCCCTGTCAGGAGAGCAGCCAAACGCCAGTGAGGAAAAGCTGATCAACGGCTCTTCCTGTTTACATCATGGTCAGCTGTGATTGAACACTGCTGATCACGTGGTAAAGAACCTCCGTCAGAGGCTCTTTGCGGAGATGGGTGCATTTTGATCCACGCAACTTTCCGCTCACTGGATATTTTCGAATCATTCTCTGTAAACCCTAGAGATGGTTGTGTGTGTGAAAATCCCAGTAGTTTGGCAGTTTTTGAAATACTCAGACCAGCGCGTTTGGCACCAACGATCGTACCATGTTTTAAAGTCACTTAAATACCCTTTCTTCTCCATTCATCTACATGCCTAAATACACTGAGTTGCTGCCAAGTGAATAGCTGATTTAGCAATATGTGTTACCCAAGCAATTGAACAAGTTTTATATGTGGTATTTTCAATGTGCTTAAATAATTAAATATGCATCATGTTTCCCTGTCTTATACAAAATTTTGTTTCCATTTATACTAAAAAATTATATGACGACATCCTTAAAAAATCTGTTACGGTACTTTAAAAATTCACTGCTAATCTGTATTAAAGAGAAATTGTCATCAAAAGACACTTTTCAGGCTTCTCACAGAAATAAAATGATTTACAATTCCTGAACGTATGTATCAAATTGTGGTGCCTTTTGGAACATAGCTCTCTCCTGGTCCTCCAGGGTGTCCAGCTGCTGCCTATGAAACCTCCAGTGCTCTGTGCGTGACAGCAGGGAATAGGTTGTGTTTTTCTGTGTCTGTGCATTGTCATGAAACTCACTGCTGTCACTGATATTGACCTCTGCCGGGTTAGCCCCCCCATATAAATAATTTTGACTTTTTTTTATGCAGTTTGTTAGATCTTTGTTAGATCAGGTTTGATCAATCATTCTTTACGTTAGATCTCACACAGAAGAAGCAATATTAACAGTTATTTGCTGGGGGGGCTAACCCGTCATCAGCCCCCCCTATCAATATTTTTGGCCAAAAATCATTCAGGCTGATAGATATTCGTTAGATCCGGTAAGATCAAGTGGTTTTAACGTTAGATCTCACATAATTAGAGACTTATTAAGTGATTAATGAGGGGGGGCTGGCCCCCCCTTATCAATTTTTTGGGACAAAAATCATTCAGGCTGATAGATATTCGTTAGATCCGGTAAGATCAAGTGGTTTTAACGTTAGATCTCACATTGTTTCCGAGATATTCCACATAAAAAAATAGATTTTTAGGTGGTACATATGCATGGACATATGGACAGGCTGGCCCCCCCTTATCAAATTTTCTGGACGAAAATCATTCAGGCTAATAGATATTCGTTAGATCCGGTAAGATCAAGTGGTTTTAATGTTAGATCTCACATCATTTCAGAGATATTCCACATACAAATACAGATATTGGGTGTATACAAGGACAAATGAGGGGGGCTGGCCCCCCCTTATCAATATTTTTGGCCAAAAATCATTCAGGCTAATAGATATTCGTTAGATCCGGTAAGATCAAGTGGTTTTAACGTTAGATCTCACATAATTACAGACTTATTAAGTGATTAATGAGGGGGGGCTGGCCCCCCTTATCAATATTTTTGGCCAAAAATCATTCAGGCTGATAGATATTCGTTAGATCCGGTAAGATCAAGTGGTTTTAACGTTAGATCTCACATAATTAGAGACTTATTAAGTGATTAATGAGGGGGGGCTGGCCCCCCCTTATCAATTTTTTGGGCCAAAAATCATTCAGGCTGATAGATATTCGTTAGATCCGGTAAGATCAAGTGGTTTGAACGTTAGATCTCACATCGTTTCCGAGATATTCCACATAAAAAACTAGATTTTTAGGTGGTACATATGTATGGACATATGGACGGGTTGGCCCCCCCTTATGAAATTTTCTGGCCGAAAATCATTCAGGCTGATAGATATTCGTTAGATCCGGTAAGATCAAGTGGTTTTAACGTTAGATCTCACATCATTTCAGAGATATTCCACATACAAATACAGATATTGGGTGTATACAAGGACAAATGAGGGGGGCTGGCCCCCCCTTATCAATTTTTTGGGCCAAAAATCATTCAGGCTAATAGATATTCGTTAGATCCGGTAAGATCAAGTGGTTTTTTAACGTTAGATCTCACATAATTACAGACTTATTAAGTGATTAATGAGGGGGGGCTGGCACCCCCTTATCAAATTTTTGGGCCAAAAATCATTCAGGCTAATAGATATTCGTTAGATCCGGTAAGATCAAGTGGTTTTAATGTTAGATCTCACATCGTTTTCGAAATATTCCACATAAAAAAATAGATTTTAGGTGGTACATATGCATGGACATATGGACGGGTTGGCCCCCCCTTATCAAATTTTCTGGCAAAAAATCATTCAGGCTGATAGATATTCGTTAGATCCGGTAAGATCAAGTGGTTTTAACATTTGATTATCCATAATTACAGGGATATTTGGTAGGAATGCACAGATACCTGTTCTAGAATCTATATCGGAGCAGATACTGAGCATTTTCACGTGTACTAGTGATGAGTGCCATTGAGCATACCAGGGCTCGAGTCCTGCGGGAACGCGTGAGAACGACGTCCCTGCACTTATTTTACTGCAGGAACGCCGTTCCCTTTGCAGGACTCGGGCAGCTTCTGCAGTGCCGTACTAACTAGGGGGCAGGGCGATTCACCTCGGGTGTCACATGCTGGGGGGGTGTCGGGCGGCCGCGACACCCCCTCCTCCAAGTCCCCTCTATGCATCAGTGACAGCGCGGCGTGTCTGTCAGCGGCCGCGGAGTGTAAAAAACTGACAGTGCAGGGAGAGAGCTGTGACAGGGTGTGGGGGTGCCCGAGTCGGGTGCGGACTGTACCGCTACCCGGGTGACATACAGACCGGCCGCCGCGAGCAAGGAGTAAAAAACACAGTCTCTCGCTCTCTTGTACAACAGGGAGAGCGAGAGATGGTAAGGCAGCGTTAAACGGAGGACAGGAAATGCCAGAGATGTAGCAGGTGATTGGTTGCTAGGTGGCCCTAGCAACCAATCATTTTCTTGTGGTTCAGAATAGGAAAGTGCAAAGGTAAGAACTAACACAGAGCACATGGGGGGGGGGGGTACAGAGGTTGACGTGGAGGGGGTACAGAGATGGACATAGGGGGTACATAGGTGGACATGGGGGGGTACAGTGGTGGACATGGGGGGTACAGTGGTGAACACAGGTGGACCGGGGGAACAGAGGTGGAGGGGGGTACAGTGGTGGACATGAGGGGTACAGTGGTGGACATGAGGGGTACAGTGGTGGACATGAGGGGTACAGTGGTGGACATGAGTACAGGGTACAGTGGTGGACATGAGGGGTACAGTGGTGGACATGAGGGGTACAGTGGTGGACATGAGGGGTACAGTGGTGGACATGAGGGGTACAGTGGTGGACATGGGGGGGTACAGTGGTGAACACGGGGGGGTACAGTGGTGAACACAGGTGGACAGGGGGAACAGAGGTGGACATGGGGGGGGGATACAGAGGTGAACACAGAGGTGGACATGGGGGGTGCAGAGGTGGACATGGGAGAGGGGGTACAGAGGTAGACGGGGTAGAGGTGGACATGAGGGGGGGTACAGAGGTGGACACAGAGGTGGATGGGGTAGAGGTGGACATGGGGGGGTACAGAGGTGAACACAGAGGTGGAAGGGGGGGGGTACAGAGGTGGACATGGGGAGAAACAGGGGTGAACACAGAGGTGGACGGGGTAGAGGTGGACATGAGGGAGTACAGAGGTGGACATTGGGGGGGGAACAGAGGTGGAGGGGGCACAGAGGTGAACACAGAGGTGGACATGGGTGGGTGCAGAGGTTTACATGGGGGGGAACAGGGGTGGACATGGGGGGGAACAGGGGTGGACATGGGGGGGAACAGGGGTGGACATGGGGGGGTACAGAGGTAGACATGGGGGGGTACAGAGGTGGACATGGGGGGTTACAGAGATGAACCCAGAGGTGGACATGGGGGGGGGGTACAGCACCCTGAGACCAGCCAGGCCAGCACCCTGAGACCAGCCAGGTCAGTAGGTATGTGTGATTAACGAATATCTATCAGCCTGAATGATTTTCGGCCAGAAAATTTCATAAGGGGGGGGCCAACCCGTCCATATGTCCATACATATGTACCACCTAAAAATCTAGTTTTTTATGTGGAATATCTCGGAAACGATGTGAGATCTAACGTTAAAACCACTTGATCTTACCGGATCTAACGAATATCTATCAGCCTGAATGATTTTTGGCCCAAAAAATTGATAAGGGGGGGGCCAGCCCCCCCTCATTTGTCCTTGTATACACCCAATATCTGTATTTGTATGTGGAATATCTCTGAAATGATGTGAGATCTAACGTTCAAACCACTTGATCTTACCGGATCTAACGAATATCTATTAGCCTGAATGATTTTTGGCCCAAAAAATTGATAAGGGGGGGCCAGCCCCCCCCTCATTAATCACTTAATAAGTCTGTAATTATGTGAGATCTAACGTTCAAACCACTTGATCTTACCGGATCTAACGAATATCTATTGGCCTGAATGATTTTTGGCCCAAAAAATTGATAAGGGGGGGCCAGCCCCCCCCTCATTAATCACTTAATAAGTCTGTAATTATGTGAGATCTAACGTTAAAACCACTTGATCTTACCGGATCTAACGAATATCTATTAGCCTGAATGATTTTTGGCCCAAAAAATTGATAAGGGGGGGCCAGCCCCCCCTAATTAATCACTTAATAAGTCTGAAATGATGTGAGATCTAACGTTAAAACCACTTGATCTTACCGGATCTAACGAATATCTATTAGCCTGAATGATTTTCAGCCAGAAAATTTCATAAGGGGGGGCCAACCCGTCCATATGTCCATACATATGTACCACTTAAAAATCTAGTTTTTTATGTGGAATATCTCGGAAACGATGTGAGATCTAACGTTCAAACCACTTGATCTTACCGGATCTAACGAATATCTATCAGCCTGAATGATTTTTGGCCCAAAAAATTGATAAGGGGGGGCCAGCCCCCCCTAATTAATCACTTAATAAGTCTGTAATTATGTGAGATCTAACGTTAAAACCACTTGATCTTACCGGATCTAACGAATATCTATTAGCCTGAATGATTTTTGGCCCAAAAATTTGATAAGGGGGGCCAGCCCCCCCTCATTAATCACTTAATAAGTCTGTAATTATGTGAGATCTAACGTTAAAACCACTTGATCTTACCGGATCTAACGAATATCTATTAGCCTGAATGATTTTCAGCCAGAAAATTTCATAAGGGGGGGCCAACCTGTCCATATGTCCATACATATGTACCACCTAAAAATCTAGTTTTTTATGTGGAATATCTCGGAAACGATGTGAGATCTAACGTTCAAACCACGTGATCTTACCGGATCTAACGAATATCTATCAGCCTGAATGATTTTTGGCACAAAAAATTGATAAGGGGGGGCCAGCCCCCCCTCATTAATCACTTAATAAGTCTGTAATTATGTGAGATCTAACGTTAAAACCACTTGATCTTACCGGATCTAACGAATATCTATTAGCCTGAATGATTTTTGGCCCAAAAATTTGATAAGGGGGGGCCAGCCCCCCCTCATTAATCACTTAATAAGTCTGTAATTATGTGAGATCTAACGTTAAAACCACTTGATCTTACCGGATCTAACGAATATCTATTAGCCTGAATGATTTTTGGCCCAAAAAATTGATAAGGGGGGGCCAGCCCCCCTAATTAATCACTTAATAAGTCTGTAATTATGTGAGATCTAACGTTAAAACCACTTGATCTTACCGGATCTAACGAATATCTATTAGCCTGAATGATTTTTGGCCCAAAAATTTGATAAGGGGGGGCCAGCCCCCCCTCATTAATCACTTAATAAGTCTGTAATTATGTGAGATCTAACGTTAAAACCACTTGATCTTACCGGATCTAACAAATATCTATTAGCCTGAATGATTTTTGGCCCAAAAATTTGATAAGGGGGGGCCAGCCCCCCCTCATTAATCACTTAATAAGTCTGTAATTATGTGAGATCTAACGTTAAAACCACTTGATCTTACGGATCTAACGAATATCTATTAGCCTGAATGATTTTTGGCCCAAAAATTTGATAAGGGGGGGCCAGCCCCCCTCATTAATCACTTAATAAGTCTGTAATTATGTGAGATCTAACGTTAAAACCACTTGATCTTACCGGATCTAACGAATATCTATTAGCCTGAATGATTTTTGGCCCAAAAAATTGATAAGGGGGGGCCAGCCCCCCCTAATTAATCACTTAATAAGTCTGTAATTATGTGAGATCTAACGTTAAAACCACTTGATCTTACCGGATCTAACGAATATCTATTAGCCTGAATGATTTTTGGCCCAAAAATTTGATAAGGGGGGGCCAGCCCCCCCTCATTAATCACTTAATAAGTCTGTAATTATGTGAGATCTAACGTTAAAACCACTTGATCTTACCGGATCTAACGAATATCTATTAGCCTGAATGATTTTTGGCCCAAAAAATTGATAAGGGGGGGCCAGCCCCCCCTCATTAATCACTTAATAAGTCTGTAATTATGTGAGATCTAACATTAAAACCACTTGATCTTACCGGATCTAACGAATATCTATCAGCCTGAATGATTTTTGGCCAAAAATATTGATAGGGGGGGCTGATGACGGGTTAGCCCCCCCAGCAAATAACTGTTAATATTGCTTCTTCTGTGTGAGATCTAACGTAAAGAATGATTGATCAAACCTGATCTAACAAAGATCTAACAAACTGCATAAAAAAAAGTCAAAATTATTTATATGGGGGGGCTAACCCGGCAGAGGTCTGATATTGTGCAGGCAGTCTCCCCCACACAGCTTCAGGCGCTGGAAGCTTCACAGGCAGCAGCCAGACACCTTTATGATATTAGGGACAGTATGGGGCCTACTAATGTAGACCTCTGGCCAGGGCTGCTGTTAGAAATCACAGGCCATGGTCGCGACTCGCAATGGTATGCTTTGCAGCATGACAAACATTATAGCCTTGTTACTGCCGCCTCCTGACACCAGTTGTGTTTTACTTTTTTCATTTGCTGAATGGCAATTTTCAATTGCGAGACCGCATTGCATCTGTGAACCAAGTTTTTGGCTTCAAGGTACAGAGCAGCCCCATTGAACTCGATGAAAAGTTTGGCGGGTGGTGCTGACTATAAAACTCTGCAACCTGCAGAGCAATTGCAGCCATGGCATGTATACAGCCTTGTCGGGGTATTTTGACAGCCGACTTCTGAAGGGGCATGACCTGAAAGGTCTGCCGATCATCTCCTGATCAGCGCTCTCGGCCAGTGGCTGAGAGCGCTGACTGGAGTGTTCTGGCAGCAGGGGAGATTGCTGTACTAACGTGTGTTTGTACAGTGACTCTGACCTGAGATGTAAGGTTTTTTTTCATTCAGCCCACTGGGTTGAAAAAACAATGTGTATACTAGACATTTGGCCAAATTCACATTTAATGTTTCCTGGATGTGTGACAAAGTGCACAGGTAATGGACGTTTTGCAGGGCTTTTTGTAAATGTGCATAGCTTTCTAGATATTATGTAATGTGTTTTTCACACATTTGGAAGCCCATTCACTTGAGTGCGAAAACCAAGCAAAAATAAATAATATATATTTTTTTTTAAAAGGGAGGGTGGGGGGGGGGGGGGGGTTTCCCATCTGTGGACCTCCAGGCCCCTTACAAAAAAAAAACAGGCCCCTTACAGGTGTACTGCCTGTACCCCCTAATGGCGGCCCTGAGCAGGATCACAAAAAGGCCGTACTGAGGCAGTGGAATGTCGCTCCCATGGCTAGCATTTAAAAGTCGACGGTACAGCATCTCGCTGCATGTGGCTACAGGTTGAGGGCAGCCTTGAAAATAATGTTTGTTTTTATTTTAAAGGGGAAATTGTTTCGGGGTTTTTTTTTGTTAAACCCCTGATAAAAATGGATCTGATTTTAAATAACAATGTTTTTTTGGCTTTGAATACACTTTTTTTCATTCACTATGGTAACCAAAGCCTCACCTCCTATATACATCCACCAGGCAGAAAGCTTCTTCAGCTCTGGCTGTGCCTGGCCAGGGGGCCCTGTAGTATTGAATGGGACCATACTTTGAGGGTTTCAAATCTCCAAGTATAGTTTTAGTATATAAGAATTTCATTATTAAATGTGTAAAATGTATCTTTAAAGTGGATGTAAACCCACTATCATCTTTTGTAAACTACTGCCATAGTGCTGATCTATAAGGCTATACAAGCCTCCTGCATGTATCCTTACCTGTCAAATGTCTCCCCTCTGTCTGTTATAAGAACTGAAAAACTGCAGATTCTGTTGGTGGATCTGTTGTCTGGAGCTCGGTGGGTGGAGTCGTGATGTCAGTAGACTCCCCGCCCACCTCTACTCTCCCCTTGTCAACATGCATTTTCTCCTGTGTATTCCTTGCACTAAATTCTGCTATGATCACTAACATCTAGTTAAAATCCAGAAAAGTAACCACATGACTTCAGAAAAGGGGTGGGGGTTGGAATTAAAAAATAATGCCGGTCTCAGGCTAGTGCATGAGATATGTAAATAACCTGTCACTCACAGCAAGAAGGAAGAACGGACAAAAGTTTTCTTCTGTTTGTCCGTTTATCTCGCTGAAAAAAGAGGATTGCTCAGAGCTGGATTAACTCTTTGTGGCAAGTCTGGGCACAGATGATAGGAAATCTTTTATACTCTAAATTTGAGTTTACATTCACTTTAAATATGATATGCATGTTTCATTGTGATGGTGTACCTATAGCTATGGGTTTATGTTTCAGAGCTGATCAGCTGGCCAGTGTACAGAATGCACAGAGGTCTGCAACTGGAGATAGGGCAGACTACTGGAAAAAACGAGGCCAAAGATCTGGAGGCAAGAAAAATGTGAAGAAAAGCCGAGATGACCAGGCATCTCTTTCTCTAATCAGTACCAGGTTTCCTGCCTATGAGAGAATCTTGTTGAGGGAAGGTGAGTGAATCTCCAATGTACTTCTGCACTTTCTGCACACATAACTTATAGGTTACGTGATTTTGCATATCGCATGCAATGTCTCTGGATTCTATTAAATAAGCAATTTCTAGTTCATGTAAATACACCACTTTCTGCTGATGGTAATAGTGCTCTGGATTCAAATATGTCTAATACAGTCAAACAAACCTGATGTATTTGTTAAGAAATACTGAGCACTCATGGCTTTGGAGGACCTGATCATCATGAACAATATGGGTCGAGTGTAGAGTGTGAACTAAAGAGTGGTCGGGAGCAGCGCTTAATTTTTTTTTCTATACGTTTCATATGCAAAACTTGGGGTTTATGGTTTGTACAATACAGCTTGCTCATCTCCACTAGAGAACATTGCTCCACTCATTCAACCAGGTATATAATTTTAAAATATCTGCCTAAAGGAAAATGCTTTTTCCAACAATGTTCTTCTTAATTCCCTTTTTACAAGCGTCTTATGGTCTGTACACACGACCTGAATATTGTACGAAAAATGTCGTCCGAGGAAGAATCGTATGATAATCGGATCGTTGGTACAGGGCTGCCATGAGCCGATCATGACCGTTCATCCAATATTATTTTATCGGATATGCACGAAAATTTTCCTTGTACGATGCCTAAGCGTACGATTTTTTGTTTAGTCAGTACAGTTGTGATCTGAAAATACAACACAAATACATTACAACACATGACATTGCTTTTTTTTTTTTTTTTTCTGTCGTACGAGAATTTTCGTTACTTTAGTAACCTATTCAATTTCTACTTGCGACTAGTAAACGAAAAAAGTCGGACAATCTGTTGTGCGATTTTCGGATCGTGTGTACATGACATTTAGTGAAGGGATAACGTACATTCAGGGATAACGTACATTTTTTTTAAATGTATTATGATTAAGTTCTTAATATTTTGTTTTTTTTTGTTTTCTTGACAGCTGGCTTTAAAAGACCGGTTGTGTTGTTTGGACCGATTGCTGATGTAGCAATGGAAAAGCTGGCAAATGATATGCCAGATTTGTTTCAAATAGCAAGTGAGTAAATTTGCACCTGTCATTCGCACTTTGTTTTACACTTGTCTTAGCGGAAAGTAAATAATCTTTCTATCCCTTTATCTTACTCCTCCAGAGACGGAGCCAAAAGATGCCGGCTCGGATAGGGCGAGTGGTGTAGTGAGGCTGAATACTGTTAGACAGATCATTGAACTGGTAGGTTTTACAAGCTTATACATAATATGAACGTTTGCTATGTGATTAATATTGGCTAAATAGTTTACGAATCAATGTATTTCCGAAGTCATAGAATGAAAGTTTGATATTCCAGAATTTGCTTTATTTAATAAACTTCCAGGAGTATCGGATGCCTCTGCCGAGAACTGTGGATTCAGCCTCTATTACACTCAATAGGCTTTGGGCTTGTGTCGGTGGCATCAGTTTCAGACGCACATCTGATGGGGCGTATACACGACCGTTTTTCGGGTTGTAAAAAATGACATTATTAATGGTCTAGAAAAAAACGACGTTTTTTTTTTTAACCCGATCGTTAAAACGGCCTTGCCTACATGCGATCGTGAAAAAAATGCTCTAGCAAAGCGCGGTGACGTACGGCGGGACTATAAAGGGGAAGTTCCATTCATGTGGCGCCACCATTTGGGCTGCTTTTGCTGATTTCGTGTTCGTAAAAGACGATTCGCGCTTTTCAGTCTGTTACAGCGTGATGAATGTGCTTACTCCATTACGACCGCTAGTTTTACCAGAATGAGTGCTCCTGTCTCATAACTTGCTTCTGAGCATGCGCGCTTTTTTCACGTCGTTAAAGCCCACACACAACCTATTTTTACGACGTTAAAGACATTGTGAAAAATTAGAGCATGTTCAAAAATTTTAATGGCCGTCTTTTACATTGTAAAAAATGCTCTGGAGCCCACACACACACGATCGTTTTTAATGACATTAAAAAAAAAAGGAATTTTTTGCAACCCGAAAAAAACGGTTGTGTGTACGCAGCATTAGATTCACTGGCAGGTGCTTTTTAGTTCAGTTTATGACCTGTATGGGAATGTTGTATATAGACTTGTAAAGGAATGCAAACTCTGTTTGAAGTGAATGGAAGCCCAGTTTGCACAGCCCCTTAAATATTTAGGCCTGGATTCACATACATCGGCGCATATTTATCTCTTTTACGCTACGCCGGCGCAGAGCGGAGAGGCAAGCATGGAATTCATAAAGCAAATGCTCCCAACTCTGCGCTGGCGTAGCGTATATTTCGTAGGCGTAAGTGGAAGTGGGCTGGAAGTGGGCGTGATCCCTGTTAATGAAGCGTGACCCCATGCAAATGATGGGCCGGGCACCAGACAAGTACTTAAAATGAACTGCGCATGTGTCGGGACATGGAGGTATCCCCGTGCGCATGTGTACAACCATGTCGGAACAACTGCCTAAGATACGCCGGATCACTGTGTACGCCGTGAACGTAACCTACGCCCAGCCAGACCCACGTCGGCCCGTATTCAGACGTCCAACGTAAAATACGTAGGCTTGTGTTCCCTGGTTCATACCTTTGCATGGGTTGCGCCTCATCTGTGGGTAATAACTTTACACCGAGCGTAAAACTTGCGCAAACCGCGTAAATCATGCGCCGGGCGCAAGTACGTTCGTGAATCGGCATATCTCCCTCATTTGAATATTAGAATCGAAAATCAATGGGAGCGGCACATGCGTCCAGTGTAAATATGCGCCCACTCTACGCCGGCGTAGGCAAGTTAAGTCGGTGGGATGAAGTCTGTTTTTAAGCGTATCTAAGTTTGTGGGTTCGGTGCACAGATACGACGGCCCATATTTGTACTTACACGGCGTATCTGGAGATACCTCGGCGTAAGTGCTTTGTGAATCCGGGCCACAGTTTCTTGCTTTCCTGTCCAGCCACTGATCTTGGCCCTTTTTAAGAGCTAGGGTGCCTGGATGATCTTCATCTAGTAAACGTCTGGTAGTATTGATTCCCTGGTAGCCCTGCTGAGCACTGTAGTTTCATCCACTGGCTCCTAAGTCACTACAGGGTTAAGCAGTGGCATAAGGCCAGAGGATGTTGCCAAACTCAAATTAACCTCATCTGCTGTCAAAATCAGATTTTTCATGGGCATTCTTATGCAGATGTACTGTCAGTTGTGTGCATATTGGAGGAAAAATAAATCCTAACTTTCCAGGGTGGGTGTTGCTTTTGCAGCTGTTTGAATTGAATTACATTTTAATACCTAGCCTTCTTTTTCTTTTTTTTTTTAAAGGACAAACATGCTCTTATGGATGTTACACCAAAAGCCGTGGACCTGCTAAACTATACACAATGGTTCCCTATAGTTGTGTTGTTCAACCCAGACAGTAAGCAAGCAGTAAAAACTATGAGACAAAGACTGTGCCCTCATTCAAACAAAAGCTCTCGGAAACTATATGATCAAGCAAATAAACTTAAGAAGACCTGTAGTCATCTAATTACAGGTAATTTTTTATTTTTTTACATGCTAGGGAAATTTTTACTTTGTTTTTCACTTAATAGCCATGTAGAGCACTCCATAAATGCTCACAAGTTATCTCAATAGAAAGCGGTGAGAAATACAATGAAAAATGTAGCTGGCAGGCGCATGAACTAGCGCTGCACAATTAATCGTTAAAAAATCGTGATCTCGCTTCAACCCTCCTTACAATCTTAATCCATCATCTCCACAATTCATGTAACAAGTGCAGAGCAATTCTCTCACAGCTGTTAATAAAAATAAAAAAGCCGCAAGAGAGATGAAAAGAAACATTGTATCCTTCTGTTCTTATAGAGATCAAAGGGGTAAGCTTTGGTCTGCAAATGAGGTCAGTTTAACTACCGGTACTTTAAGGGCTCGTGCAATATACCGCAGCTCAAAGAAGCAGCTCCTTAAAGAGGGACTGCAGTCTGCTCACATAATTTTGGCATTCTTAAGCTTCCCTCCAAACACTTTGCATATTATTTTATATATATTGTCATTCTGTACTTGCTAAATATGCTGCAGAAATCTCCCTCCAATAAGTCTGGCTGCAGCCATTTTAACTGTGGGCAGCTAAAGCTACTCCCTGTTCATTTCCTGGGCACACCTTCAGCTCTGCAGCTTTCATTGGCCCTCTTATGACTGCTCTTCCTTCCTTTGAAAACTCTCACGAGAGTGAGAGACAACTGTACATGATGTCCTAAGCCTAGGCTTTTTACCAGACAAGCTGAAAGTGGCAAAAAAATGTTTTACTATCCAAAGTTAAAACAACAAGGGCAGAAGATTTAATAGATGGAAAGATGAAAAAATGACTGAAGGTCCACTTTAAGGATATTTTTTCTCTGTCCATGCACACTATGGCTTTTTTTATGCATATGCTTTTACAGGCAGAAAAAAACAACACCAAACTAATGTATTTGAGAGGTTCTTTCGGGCAGAAAAGACACCCAAGTGCCCAAAAACTTGAAAAAAAGGACGGAAGAGCATGAAAAGGCTCAAAGAAATTCAAACACACTCGCACACAAACTCACCAAAAAAAATAGGAAAAATTCACTGCGGGGAGGATTTGTGAAAAAAAAAAAACGCTTATGCTCCAAACCTTAAAAGTACAAGCTTCTTCAAGCTGAAATAAAAGCTGAAATGCCTGTAAAAGCAGCTTTTGAGCTCAAGGACTAAGTTTTTTTCTGACACTTGTTGCCAACAACTGAAAATCCAGTATTTTTTTTTTCTAGAAAATTACTTGGAACCCCGAAATATTATATATATATTTTAGCAGAGACCCTAGCTTATCAAATGGCAGTTTTTGCATTAATTTATGTCGCACAGTATTTGCGCAGAGTTCTTTCAAACTCTCAACTTTTTTGGAAAAAATACACTTCAATAAAAAAAAAACGTAAAGTTAGCCCAATTTTTTTGATTTTTTTTTTTTATATAATGTGAAAGATGATGTTACACAGAGAACCGTGATCTTTATTTTAAGCAAAAAGAAAACGTCATTCTCCTTTTATCCAGAATCTTGCAGCTCTAGCATGAACCAATGATTGTGAAACCAATCTAGCCAAAAATGTTTTGTTCTGTGAGTGTAATACATTTTGAATATGACACTGGATAAATAAAATATGGTTGCTATGGGTTACTGCACATCGGGTTTATTTCACTGAGCTATAGCATTCCTTGATTGCTGTAATTTTCTGTTATTTTCAGTAAAGTGAGGTGTAAATTGCACTGGCAGAAATAAGACATCGTGGCAAAAAATGCACGCTGTAGCTTAATTGTTCCCATTTTTTTGCACTGCTATTTTAAAAGTCTGTATGTGTATCTCTATATAATTTTGAGGTAACTTTTGATTTCTTTTTTTCATCACTAATGTTTTGATATAATTTTTTCTTTTTTTTATCCTACAGCTACTATTAACCTAAACGCATCTAATGACAGCTGGTATGGAAGCCTGAAGGATATAATTCAAGATCAGCAGACAGAGGCAGTCTGGGTTTCAGAAGGAAAGGTAAATGTTGCATTTTAACTTTTTGCAAGCTGGATGAGTTTCAGGGCAAGCTAAACAGACAGTAAGGGCCGAATTCACAAAGACTTACGTCGGCGTATCGCCAGATACGCCGCCATAATTTCAAATGTGCGCCGTCGCATTTTTTGCGCCGATTCACAAAGCGAGATACTCCGAAAAACATGGCTTCAGTCGTCCGGCGTTACTTGCCTACGCCAGCGTATCGTGGGCGCATAGTTACGCTGGACGCATTCGGCGTTCCCAAGTAAAATATGCAAATGAGCAAGATATGCCGATTCACGAACGTAGATGCGCCCGGCCGCGTCATATACGCCATTTGCGCAAGGCTTACGTCCGGCGTAAAGTTACCCCTGCTTATATGAGGCGCAGCTAATGCTAAGGTATGGGTCAGGGAACGACGCTGTGGAATTTTACGTCGTTTACGTAGTACGTGAATAGGGCTGGGCGTAGGTTACGTTCACACGTCGTAAACATTGCGCGCCGATGTCACTTAGGCATTCTATCTGAGGAGATTCTAAACATGCGCACTGGGATACGTCCACGGACGGCGCAATGCGCCATTCGTTCGGCCCATCATTTGCATGGGGTCACGGATCATTATACTAAAACACGCCCACTGCCTAGCTACTTTGAATTACGCGGACTTACGCCGGCCCATTTACGCTACGCCGCCGTAACTTAGGGAGCAAGTGCTTTGTGAATACAGCACTTGCCTCTCTAAGTTGTGGCGGCATAGCGTAAAAAGGATACGCTACGCCCGCACAAAGATACGCCCCGCTTCGTGAATCGGGACCTAAATCTACAGATTTAAATGTGGAGGACTTAAGCTACATATACACAGTTATTTATTTTCTTTGTTCAGCAAGTGGACTGAAAGAGAAAAGACGATCTGATTCAACCATCCACACAAACGAGGTAGATGGAGGAATCCCTTCTGTCAGAATACACTGATTAGCGACTGCAGCTGATTGGTTGCAGCTGCTGATCGATGGAAATGCCTCTTCTACAGAAGTTGACAAACAACTGATTTCTGTCAGGCACAGGAGTTGAGTCACTGATCAAAATTCAGCCAGTCCCTGCTGTACCAGCTTTACTTTTATGAGCCTTTTCCATTGTTGTCAGTGGGAACGCTTCTTTTTTTTTTGTCCTGGTGACCATTGTCAACTAAGCATACATAATGCTGTCACCATAACAGGAGGTGAGAGGAAATTTTCCAAGGTGGACTCCTGTTCCAGGTACACCTGTATAAGAGGTCCTTCCTCTCCCGATTTGGAGATTTTCTGTTTTGTCTCTGGGATAGGAAGTGAAATACTCCAACAGGGCACAGAATCACCTGATATCGTTTTTAACTCGCCTACTTTCTCCAAAAAATCCATGACCATGTTAACTGTTTATAGAACCTCGTTGATCCTTTCTCTGTAGTTTACACACCTATCTATGGCTGTTTTATTTAATATGTTCAATGTATTTGTATTTGATTTGGCTATGGGTGCTATTTTTTAGTTACATTGTTTCTAAGGTCATACTTTTTTATTTTCTTATTATTATTTTTTTTATGCATTTACCTTCCAGTGCATGTCGCCCCCCAATGTTTATTATTTTAAGGAAAATTACTTTTACAATCATTTTTAAGATGAGTGAATAATTTTGCCTCTTGAAATGTCAAAATAAAAAAATAGGCAGACGGAGTAGATGAGGATGAAGATCGCATGTCCTACCTGACTGCAATGGGCGCAGACTACTTGAGCTGTGACAGCCGATTAATCAGTGACTTCGAAGACACCGACGGTGAAGGAGGAGCGTATACAGACAATGAACTCGATGAACTTGTTGATGATCCTGTACCGGTCTCTGCCATTAGTCGATCTTCCGAACCTGTTTACTTAGAAGAGGTAAATTTAAAAGCAGTAACATCGCTATAGTGTATCACTAAGGATCATTTTTTATTAATTTCCCTCTGGGTGATCAATGTACATTGCAAGGATTTTTACAAACTTTGTTGCAGATTCCGACCAGATTCTCCTGTGAAGAAAAAACTGTTCGGTCAATGTGCATAGTGAATTCTAAATAGGAGTGATTTTATCATTATTTAGCTGATGCACTTGCAGAATTCTTATGAGGAAAGTTTTAGGGTCTGTGTTACTTTTGAAATAATTACGCCTTTAGGAGTATCTCACCAAAAATGAATTTTTTGTTGCATAGGTTGGCTAAAATCTGACTTGTTGCATAGGTTGGCTAAAATCTGACTTGTTGCATAGGTTGGCTAAAATCTGACTTGTATCATGGTGCAGACTTCTGGGAAAATCTGTGAGCCAATCTTACAGGCTGGAAATTACATTTCTGAGGAAGTTCTGTACACCGACTGTGTTGGCCAGGTGGCCATATTGCATTGAATTTTACAAAAAATTATAGCAACTATAATCTTTGCTTAGTTACAATATGGTGTGTGTGTGTATATGTGTGTGTGTATATATATATATAATGTGTGTGTGTGTGTATATGTGTGTGTGTGTGTATATATATATATATATATATATATATATATATAAAAATTTAACCTGCCAGTTCTGGGAGGATATCATATGATGTCCTCCTGTGAACGTGGCAAGCTCTGTGTCACTAGCAGCCTTTTACCACATAATCAGCTGTGTCCAATCACAGCTGATCATGATGTAAACACAAGTCAGTTATTGGCATTGCTTTCTTCATGCTGACTGCGTGAGGAGAGGAGAGCCGATAACCAACTTGTGTAAAAGGGTTTATCTACACTGATAATCAGGGCACGAAGTATCAGTGTCGTGACAATCGGAACAGTGCCCACTAGTGCCGCCTATCCGTGCCCATCAGCGCAGCTTCATTGGCGAACATCAGTGAAGCAAAATTTTATAAACCGTGAAAAACATTTTTGGTCGTCTTTCATTTATTTAGCAAAAAAGAAACCCGGTGGTGATTTAAATACCGCAAAAAAAAACTCTGCTTGTGTGAAGTAAAAAAAAAAAGAATTAATATTTGGATACAGTGTTGCATGACTCCACATATGTCATTCAAAGTGTGACAGCCATGAAAGGTGAAAATTGGTCTGGGGAAAAAAGGGGGTAAAAGTACCCAGTAGGCAAGTGGTTAAAGAAGATGTAAATTGTAGATGGGCTTAATAGGAAATTGTAGGGCTAGCTTTGCACTGTTGAGACTACTGTGAAGAAAACTTTGTGAATGGAGTCTTCATAAACTTCTAGAGTTGTCTAAACTAGTAAATAGCCACTTTAATGACTGGACATGTCCATGTTTATGTGCGTTATTAAACCTATTCTTGTATATTGCCAATATTCATTTTGGAATATTTGATTGTACTGTGATATTTTTCAGATCACCGTAAAACCAGTTCCAGAGCCAAAGAGTCAGCTGAAAGGGGCAAGCAGCAAAGAAGTGCTACGAGAGCCCAGTCCTCCACCATCATTTAAACCAGATCCTCCCAAGGTATGTACTATTAATATATCTAGAAAAATTCTAATTTTTTTCTTTATCCCTGCCATTTGTGTTCTCAACATTTCCAAATCAAAAATCTGCTTGTTATCCTCACTGCTTCTACATTATTTAAATGGCTGAATTTCTGGTTTAACCATATTAAGAGTCAAACTACAGTATGATCATATTACTTTTGTAGAAATGCTTCCTAGACCTGTATATATTATGTCGTAATCCACAGTAGTTTTCTAAAAGCCAATTTAATATGTTGTTTGCAGGTCAAAGCACACAGCAAAGATGAACTGTACGATTCACCTCGCAGTTATGATGCTAAACGGAGTAGCTCTAGTGTAGCCAGCAGTGAAGCCTCAGCAGGATCTGGCAAAGCTGTTCCACCCCCTACGGCTGCTAAACCTGTGTTTGCTACAAAACCCATTATAAAGCCTCCTGTCAGTGCTATCCCTCCTGTGGGAAATAATGAAGGCCCAGTTGATGAAGGGACAAATGCCCCCAAGTCTGTTTTAGGGAAAGTGAAAATCTTTGAGAAAATGGACTTCAGTGCAAGACAACAAAGAATGCAGGAGTTACACGAGGCACAAAATGCACGGGTAAGAATGAATGACTGCAAAAATTATGTATTGTTCACCATCCATTGTAAACCAGCATTGGTTGCATCATGTCATGTTCTTTGGGATTGTGTTTCCACCAAATCAAACCACTTGTTTTTAAGGAATGTAACTGAAAGGAGAATAGCTTACAATGGGGCTACACACATATACCAGTTCCCACTTGTGACAAGGTAGCTGATCTCTCGGCAGGCTACCTGGGTATGGGTGTAAGATCACATCTTTGCAGGAGTGTGTGATCGTATAAATTTGCTACAGTGCTATTGATGCACATATTAATTCTGTAGGTAGGAGGCTTTTTACTTGTCCTAATAATAACCAAAGTTACTCGGTCTATTCGAGCACACAGTGATGGACAAAGTCCTCTAAGGGCCCCTCTGTGAGACATTTTCAGGCCCCTCCATTAAATACTTGTCAAGTAGAGGTAAAAAAAAGGTGGGCGATAGGTAGAGAGCGGAATAAAAATAGGGAGTCTGTGCCTCCGTATGCAGTGCGATGGGGGAATGATGAGGCAATAAAGCAAATGGAGAGGTCTCCACTAGGAACACTCCTCAGTCTATTTTCCTGTATCTTCCATGTGGCATTAGCCATGGAGGGGGGGTAATCTTTGTCTACATTAGTCTAACGTCGAAATGTTCTGGGTGTAATGCCCCATACACACAACCGGTTTTCCCGTCGGAAAAACTGCGATGCTAGCTTTTGGCCGGGAATTCCGACCTTGTGTATGCTCCATCGCAGTTTTTCTGATGGGAAAACTGCCAGGAAAAAATCCTAGCAGGAAAACCCTTCGTCTGTATGCTTTTCTGATCAGAGCACCTTCTTCCACATGTTTGCTGTGTCCCCTACTTGACTTGTCCCCAAACTGGAAATGGGACTTCTTATGGCTTTCTTCTTGCCATTCTTCCATAAAGGCCAGACTTGTGGAGTGCACGACTAATAGTTTTCCTGAGGACAGATTCTCCCAACTGAGCTGTGGATCTCTGCAGCTCCTGCAGAGTTACCATGGGTCTCTTGGCTGATTTTCTGATTAATGTTCTCCTTGCCTGTCCGTTTAGGTGGACAGACATGTCTTGGTAGGTTTGCCGTTGTGCCATACTCTCTCCATTTTCGGATGATGAATTAAACCGTGCTCTGTGAGATGTTCAAAGCTTGGGATTTTTTTTTTATAACCTAACTCTGCTTTAAACCTTTCCACAACTTTATCCCTGACCTGTCTGGTGTGTTCCTTGGCTTTCGTGATGCTGTTCACTAAGGTTCTCTAACAAACCTCTGAGGGCTTTACAGAACAGCTGTATTTATACTAAGATTAATATACACACAGATGGACTCTATTTACTAATTGGGTGACTTCTGAAGGCAATCTGTTCCACTAGATTTTAGTTAGGGGTATCAGAGTAAAGTGGCTGAATACAAATGCACGCCCCACTTTTTCAGATATTTTATTTGGAAAACCATTTATCATTTTCCTTCCACTTCACAATTATGTGCCACTTTGTGTTGGTCTATCACATAAAATCCCAGTAATATACATTTATTTTTTTGGTTGTAACATGCCAAAATGTGGAAAATTTCAAGGGGTATGAATACTTTGTCAAGGCAATGTAAAAGGCATATCATCCAATGCATCAGCATCACACTGTGAAATAACCCTCTTGTCTCACTGCGCAAATGACAGTGAAGCCGTTGGCTTCCATTTCAACTGCACTATGGACTCAGTCTGTCTTCGCTTACAGCGAGGCAGAGGAGCGCTCCTGGCTGCCCAGTGGCTGACACTGTACGGCACCACGTGGATGGGCGATCATGGATGAATACACTGCCAAATAGGTGACACACTGTTGCTATAACAATGTGTTTTGAAGGGTGGAGCCTCCTTTTTAAAGTCCCAAGGTACGCCCTCCAAAACGCATCGTCATAGCAACAGTGTGTCACCCATTTGGCAGTTTATCTATTTGTGATCTTCCCAATCTACGTGGTTTCGTAGATGCTGTCAGCCGCCGGGCGGCAGAGCTGTCTCAAAAATCTGATGTTACCCATAGCCAACAGTAAATGATTTTTGGAGGGTTTTCAATTCCATTTTCAATTTTGATTGTTGTGCTTTAACTTTGATTTCAATTATGATATATATATATATATATATATATATATATATATATATATATATATATATATATATATATATATATATATATATAATTTTAGCCTCTGTAATATTTCCAACCACTTTCTGTTTTTTGTGCAATTGACTTTTTTTTCTGTTCTCATTTAAAGTTGGAACTGGCACAGAAACTTCCTGACATTTATGCGGTACCTATAAAGCCACAGAAAAATGACCAAAATCGATCCCAGGCAGTAAGGTATGGTAATGCTCATTCTATAAATTTTTATATACTTGCTGGTGTAAAGTTTTTTAACTTCTTTTTTTTTTTTTACTTCCCATATTGAACTGCATTAAACGCCTACATATGCAGCACTTTACATTTACAATTATTAAAGTCTGCAAAGTCAGAAAAAAATGAACTACCAGCCTGCTTACTTGTTACAGCTGTTAGCCTTCTTCCTTAACCTCCCTGGCGGTATGATTCTGTCTGGAATTACGTACCAAAAGCGGTACAATTATTTTGCATGGAAATTCTGCGTTTTATACTGTAGGCCTGCAATTTTTAGGAATAACTCGCTTAAATATGTCCAAACCAGAGTCTAGTAGACATCCCGGGTATGATAAAGTTTGAAACACAAAATCATAAAATTATAATATAATAAATAACTATAAATTATAACAAATAATAATGTAATTATAATAAAAATTATTCACTAATGTAATCAAATCAAAATCACTGAAATTTGCTCAGTTGCAGAATTGTCGCTGACATTACTTTTATTTTTTTATGACGAATTTTCCCACAAATCGCTATCGCTCAATTCTGCAAGTGATTATAATTTATTATCGCTGTTTTCTAGCTAATCTAAAATCACTTTTGACATAAAGGGACACTTTTGGTTGCTATGGGCAATCTACAGTTTGCAGGGAGAAAAAAAATGTTTTTATTATGTAAAAGAACATGCAGGGCACTGGGCAGACCACTAGGGACAGGGGGGGTGTGTATTTTTTACATACAGTACTGTAATCTATAAGATTACAGTATTCTGTATGTAATGTGTTTGTTTACATTTTTGAATTTGCCGCCGGTCTCCGCCCCCGTGCGCCGTTACGTCGCAGGAAACGGAGATCGGCGGCGCGTGGGCACTGTGTGAGTCGAATGGAGGACGCCACTCGCTCACACAGCGGGGATGCATCGCTGGATCCAGGGACAAGGTAAGTACAGTACCCCGCCTGGATCCAAGGTAAGCCAGCGTGCGCTGCAGGCTCTGCATATTGACCCCGAGCGCGACTCGTGGATATCGCTATTTACATGAAAAATCCAACCCGAGTCGTGCTCGGGTTTACCGGCAGGGGAGGTTAAGTACTTCTTTTTTTTATTTTGCCTCGAAAATGCATGTTAAATGTGACCCTTAGTTTCCCAATATGTTCCTGATGCAGTGAGAGGTGTCATAGGAAGATGCCATTAATGAAAGGATGCAGGACTTTTCAAGCAAGCCACTGACTCAATACACATAGTTGTAAAGGTCTTGCTGCTACTTAACCCAGGACTAGAGTTCTTTAAAACCTAGATGCCCAGATAAAACTTAGTGTGTCCGTGTGCAGTGAACTTTTGTTTGCTTCAAATGGATTTTGCATTACCGTACAAGCCTATAGGAAAGCAGTGGATCTCCTTCTGACAGGCATTTGAGGTTGAAGCAGCTCAAACGCTGGTCAGAAGGAGGTCAACTGCAGGTCAGATGCACCTATCAATAGATTCTGTATGATCTTGGGTCTCAAAACAATGAAATAAAGAAAAAAATAAGGTTTATATTTGGTACACTCTTTAACATGCTGTCCACCCGATAGCAGACCTTTTGCTGCTACAAGGGTGGCAGCTGTGCGCAAGATCACGTGTGTGTGTGTGTGTGTGTATATGTATATATATATATGTATGTATGTATGTGTGTGTATATATATATATATATATATATATATATATATATATAATTATACACACATGATTCTGCACTTCCGGGTAACTGGCGTGAATGTAAGTATATTTTGATTGGTTTGCACAAAAGTTATAGGCCCAGATTCACAGAGCGATTACGCGTGCGCAACTGCTGTTGCGCGTGCGTAAGTCTAAATGTGCGCGTGCGTATAGTTGGACGCGATTCACAAAACAATATACGCCAGAAATCTACGTTTTTTGGTCCGGCGTAATTGAGTTAGACATTCGCTTCCCTTCGCGCAAAACTGCGCTAGACACACCATTGATTTGCTAGTCAAATATGCTAATGAGGGAGTTACGGGGATCCACAAAAAAACGCAGTTGCTGCGCAGGCTACGCGATGTGCGCAACAGCAAAATGTTCTGTCTAAAGTTAGAGGACCTAAAAGCTGGTCTAAATTTTGAAAAAAAGTCTAATTGTCAGATAAAGCAACACTGTTAGTGAGGAGTTCAGCAGTCACACGTGTTGCCCAACAATCTGTATGCCAACATGCCAGGGGCATCGTCGCGCATAGCTATACTACTGACTTTAGATGAACAAAGAAGGAGGAGGGCACGGAGGATGGCACTAAGGAGGGCACGGGAGATGTTTTTTTTTATTTTTTTATTTGCTTATATAAAATTTACAATTTAAATTAATCTAATACAATATTCTTATCTGATACAAGCCCCTCACTCTTCACTTGATATATCACACACGCATAGACATCTATGGCATGAGTGATTCTGAGGTGTCTCGCATCTTCAGATTCACCCCTCATGCCATCATGGAATTACCACAACCCTGCAGGAGGACATCACCAGCCCAACACATGGCACCACCCATGACACCCATGACAGCTACATATACAATCAGAGCCCCATCCCCACAGATTTCCAACAGAACATGTATGGGGACAGCTGGCTGGTTGGTGAGTGACATGGGTGGCAGGCATGACTATCCCCTCCCGTGATGCACACCTCACAAGTGGCACATGCATGACTAACATCCTCCTGTCTTTTCCCTTCAAGGTGACTCTGCATATGCACTGGTACCCCATCTCATGACCCCATCTCATGCCAGCTCACATTATGCATCTTTGCACGTTAAACACACACATTAATCATGGCACAATGAGAATGCATGCATGCACACCACTGTGGTCCCTAGCACACACACCCCACATCCTCATCACATTGGATTGGCACCAGTCCACCATGCAGGACTTGTGAGCTGCAACGCCATGCCACGGCTCCAATTATGTCACTGTACATTCATACACCATTCACACAGACCTGGCGATCACTTCTCCACCACAAATGAGGGTGACACCCCTTTTCCCGCAGGAATATCACCCCCACATTCCAAAATCATACACAAACAGAACCAAAAAAATTAAATAAATGACGAGCAAAAATAAAAAATGCCCAGCAAAAATATAATTTAAACAAAATAACAACAAAGATATAAAAGACAAAAATCACTCTGCAAAACAGTCCCCAAATATCTCAAAGACACGTCACAAACAAACAAAAGCACCTTGCTGTATAGGGAGGGATACAAAGGGATGTACTTTTGCAAAGGAAGTGCATTTGTGTCTGTCTATTTATGCTGTCTGCGTAGTTCATAAAGTTGCCCTAGTCCATTTCCAATTTCACTGATTGCGCCGCTCCCGAGTTGTGAGCATGCGCACAACGGAGCTGACATGGTTTCCTTCACGCGCGCATGCGCGAGTCGGCCGGCCCTTCATTTGCATGGGGTCACGGCTCATTTCAATGTAACACGCCCACGTCCTTCCCAATTTGTATTACTCCTCCTTACGCCTCCGGAAAAAACCTTACGTTTGCGCAAGCTCTTGCGTAAAAGCTACGTGAATCGCCGGATTACGCGGCTAGATTGCGCAAGTCTAACGGAAAAGTGGTGCGCTACGCCGGAATGATAATGCGCCGATCTACGTGAATCTGCCCCATAGTGTCTACAAAATGGGATACATTTATGGAATTTTTATTATCAATTTTTGTTTACTAGTAATGGCGTGTTTTGTTTTTTTAGTGGGACTGCACCATTGCGGCCGACAGACTTTTGACACTTTTTTTGGGACCATTGAAATTTATACAGCAATCATATCTAAAAATGGCAACTGATTACTATATAAATGTAATAGGCAGGGAATGGGTTAACACTAGGGGACCATCAAGGGGTTAATTGTGGGTCCTGGGGAGTGATTCTAATCAGCGGGGTGGGATTGCCTGGAGGAGGAGACCGATCGTTGTTCATACTTGGTATGAACAACAGATCTGTCTCCTCCTGACAGAACGGATATCTGTCTGCTTAAATTGACAGATCTCCAGAGTGATCGCAGGTGGCCGGTGACCGCCGGGCACACGCATCAGTTCAGTCATCGTGGCGCACGTGCCCCCTAGTGGTCTTAAAGCGGACGACGTACAGCTATAGTGATTTGCCCAGTATAACTGCGGCGGCTGGTCCTCTAGTGGTTAACCGGCTTCTCTAAAAGGGACATGCACACTGATATTTAGGGCACTGATTATTAGTGCCCATCAGTGCAGCCGCCTCGGCGCAGATAAGTGAAGGACCTGTGAATTACCTGTTTGCTAAATTTTTATTAACATTTTTTGGGTTTTTTTTAAAAAAATCTTTTGGTCTTTTTTTCGTTTGTTTAGCAAAAATAAAATCCCAGTGGTGATTAAATACAACCAAAAGAAAGCTCTATTTGTTTAAAAAAAAATTGTATTAAGTACAGTTTATCTTTTGGGGGTCAAGTGGTTAAATAAATACACTGGTAACAAATAGACAAATAATAAAAAAATAAAGCATTTTTGTTTTTACAAATTATAACTTATACTGTAATCGTTTTTTTACAATGCGACAGATGAAGCTGGCAACTGTCATTGCATCAGTGTCAGAAACCATACTGTTTGGTGCCTGATCATTTGTTTAGATTTACAGCAGTCTTGGGTCTATTTTACTGATTGTGGCTGTTCGCTTTAAAGATGTTTAATTCTGACCTTTTTCTACATTATAAGTTCCAGGCAACCAGAGCCTCAAAAACCACCAGGCTGGTCATACACCGACAATAGAAGAAGCTATGGAAGTGATGACGAAGAAGAGGACTATCGTCGACAGTTGGCTGACCAATCAAAACGTGGATTTTATTCAAATAAATACAGGGACACCGAGCTCTGAATTGCTGCACAAAAGACAGAATATTAGTATATATGTATGGGTTATACATTTTAAGTATATAAAAAAAAAATAGACTTCAAATCTACCATAGCTGCATCCTGCTCATGTGTTAACTCATTTGCACTGTTTGACCCATAATTCTAATTTTTTAACACATAGCTGGCATTTGAATATATTCTTATACCAAACTGGAAAACCGCAACTAACTATAGTAGGTACGTTGGGTATTATGTAAATATGGAAGGGGGGGGGGGGGTTCCTACTGGAATGTTTTTGTCTTATGTTTGTGATAACTTGTGTTGTAATTTTCACTAATGACACACAATCTTCGTTATAGTTAGGGCTGTCTTCTGGCATCATTTTAATGTCAACAGCCCTCATTCCATAGGAGCAGGGGTGTACAGCATCTGGGCTGAGACCCCAAAGGGCATACAAGAATTTACTTTTTTAAATATTCTGCTATGCCCTTAATTTTATTGGGTTTTAGTGCCTCAAAATGTTTGGAATCTGATAATACACATTAGCAGTTGGGCTCCATAGGAAATGACACACATTGCTCAATTTTAGTGCATCTGAAATAGGAACGCTGTATGTTCAGCAACCTCTCGGATTCAGATTTGTAGTGGGAAAAGAACGGCTAGAAATGAAAAATTTAAACTGGAATGCAATGTGCAATAAGGCTCAGATTTGATGCATCATTTCTGGCACCTGGCAAAACTGTTTTTGTCTTGCTATCACTGCTAACTCAACAAATGTGTTGGTTATTTCTTGAGGCTCAGATGTTCATAATCTGGCCAAGCTAAACTTCAGCTATTCTGATTGAGCCGAGCTTTGCTGTCTGTTTGCTCTTTCATTTGTTTTTCATCTGCGAACGGACATGTTCCCCCTGTTACTGCAGGGTGACGAGTGGTGTAAAGATGATGGGAATGCAGAATCGAAAAACAAACTGGGGAATCCTGGAGAGAAAATACCATGGGATGTGAGTTGGTTTGTCCTCTATAAAGCAGTAACATTCCATCCATCCATCCAAATTTTGCATACCACTAAATGAAACCTATGGGAACATACAGCCATGGGCTGCTAAGGGTTATGCACCGAATTATACATTAAAAACACCATTCCAAATGTTTGTTTTGGAAGTGCCTTTTGCAGAAATGTCTTAAAACATGCCTTGCATTATAGCAAAGCAATGTAAACGTCATGGCTGCTTCTTAGCTTTACGTTCTGTTTTCAATCATTCAGCTTGTAAATGTCAATGAAACTGTCCAGTCAATGAGACTGTTACAAATTAAGCTTGTAAACATGAAAACTGTTAACAAAAAATGTTTTCTTATTGCCATTAATAAACTGATTAAAATGTGTGTTTTATATTTTTTATTAGTAACTATCGTAAATGAATAAATGAAACAAAACAGAAACGTGGCTTAATTCACTAACTTAATAGCATTTTGCCTTTAGCAACAATCAACAATGAGAGTGAATGACGGATGAAAATTGCATGGCTGAAAAAAAAAAAAGCATTATAGCTTTGTGAAATAAGCCTATGTATAAAGTATAAAATGAAACACAAAAGTGGATTTGCTTCATAGTGAAAATTCATAGTCTGGACCCTGAGCCAATTCTCTCGAATGACGCATCTGCCATTCCTTTCACACTAAAGCGCGGGTCGTTTTTGCTGTCCTTTAGTGGCAATTTTTGGGCTCCAGCAGGGTGTTTTTTCTTTAAGGTCATATGACCTTACACAAAATTCAAACACCTGTTTTGCTGTGCTTTCGGCGCGCTGCCCATTAATTTCAATAGGCAGGGGCGTTTTTGGAGCGCTTTATACAGCGCTCCAAACCCGCCCCAGAGATGCTGCTTGCAGGTCTTTTTCTAATGTACCGCACCACCCGAGTGTGAAAGCACTAATGCAAATTAATGTGAGGAAGTTTTCAGGTGCTTTTTACAGGCTATTTCTAGTGCTAAAACGCCTGAAAACTGCCTCAGTGTGAAAGAGGTCTTAATGTAAAATGATATATTTCCTTCTGCTTGACTTGCTCTATGTATCACCACAGACAGTTTTTTTGTCGTTTTGTCAATTTCCTTTAAAATTGACATGATATTGTTACGCTATATATTGGTGAAATGAACAGTAATTCTCATGTCTTTCTTCATCATCTGCAAACACCAAAAACCCTCTTTGTCATTATTATTTGTTCTACAGTACACATGGCTCAAACAATCCCTGAGAAAATGTATAAAAAAAACACAATCTGTTGACTTCTCCCTTCTGCGTGTTATTGCTAGAAGGTCATACAGACATTTATAAAAACCTCTGCCACCCTTCCAAACTGAGTGGGCTGTACTGCTCCCCATAATGCCTTACATGGCACTGTGTGCATATAACATTTATATGATTAACCACATCAATAAAATAAGACCTTGCAGGAAGGATGCTAGACTCACTCCCTTGCTTTCTATCAAGGACTGCACAAAGTCATATACTAATAGTAATTTTTGGACTTGTCCACTTTTGACCAATTTGAGCTTATTTCTTACAGGTCAACTTTAATAAACATACATAGGGCCTTCGTTAAAGTATATTTCCATTTTACCCCTGCCCAATTATCCTACCTCTACCAACTTACTCGATCTAGCTCAATCGACTCTAAAACGCAGGAAACTAACTACCAATTACTGATGCGCTGGTACCGTGTACCGGCGGACCTAGCAAGAATTTACCCATCCACGTCAGACCGATGCTGCACATTTGGTGGGATTGCCCAGTGATTAGACCCTACTGGGAAGACGTCAAGTCCCAAATTAAAGAAATTACGGGCCTATGTCCCTCTCTCCCCAGTTCACTTCCTGCTACATGTTCCTCCCATGCCAGTGAGCCAGTACAGGAGAAGTGTGCTGCTTCACTTACTGAATGCAGCTAAGCGGCTACTTCCCACATATTGGAAGCGCCTGCAAATTCCAGATAGGGCGGAATGGCGATGCAAGGTGAGTGACATCAGGGAGGCAGAGGACTGGATTGCCACCTTCAGGGGTGTCTGGGACCACTTCTCTGCAGCTTGTTCGACCTGGATTGCATATGTCTTAGACCATGTGTCCTCCAGCTTGGACGTGGCCTTGTTGGAACTGGCGGAGCCGTCCCTTAAGGGACCGCCTCGAGGTTCGCAAGTAGGAACAGAAGGCTAAGATGTACTAGGATACCACAATATAATTTTGCAGACAGCGGGACAGGGGACGTGCAGTTTTTTTTTTTTTCTTGCAGCCACCCAGCATGAGCCGAGGGGCCGGCGTGGAGGCGGAGTTGGATGTGAGATTCTAGGTATGTTCCAGATTATTTTCCTCTTTCTTTCTCTTTTTTCCACTCTTTTTTCCACCCCCTTTTTTTTATTTGTTTCATCTTGCCCTGGCCACCTGTCTAAGGGTGGCTCATCTGTTAAGCTACCAGGTGATGGGTGAGACGTGGACGAACCGGCTGGCCCGCCGGAAATCCGGCTATCCGCCACCATAAGACACCCTGACCTGTTCCGGGGATTGACAACTTTTGTGCCACCATGGTGCGGACGCATTGACTTGGGTGGAGGTCAGTTGGAGGCGTTTAGGCGCCGCTCTCCCCTTGTGCGCACCCATCTGGCTCACCCCTTACCTCATACGATACACTATAACTTACTTATTACCCGGGCAGCCGGCCGGCTTGAACATAAACTAAAGGCAAATCCACTTTGCACTACAAGTGCACTTGGAAGTGCAGTCGCTGTAGGGGGACATGCAAAGAAAATAATAAACATTGCAGGCATTTTAGCTTGTGCATTATTGGATGATAAAATCAGCAGAGCTCATTTCAGATATTCCCCTTAGATCTAAAGCAACTGCACATGCAAGCGCACTTCCAGTGGATTTGCCTTTAGTAAATCAACCCCCATGTCAATCTGAGGCATAAAGACACAAGGCGGGGACAGAGGGACTAGTTTCAGGTCTGATCACTGACCTGCATTACAACAGGGAAAATATATAACTGTGCTCAAATCCCAATAGCTTGGACATGTATTTGTACTATCGGGTGCTAAAGGGGTGTGACCACATATTGCCACTACAAATTTTGGATGGACCCTCTGCACACTGCTATACACCCTTTCCAGCAAACTATGCAATGAAAAACCACACCAGCAGATGACAAAGCTCCCCAAATCATCACTGACTGTGGAAAATTAACACTGGACCTCATGCAACTTGGATTCCTTGCCTCTCTACTCTTCCTCCAGACTCTGGGACCTTGATTTCCAAATGAAAAGTAAAATTTACTGTCCTCCCAAAAAAAGAACTTGGGACCACTCAAACAAGTCTTTTTTTTTTTTCTCCTTAGCCTAGGTAAGACGCTTCTGACATTGTCTCTGGTTTAGGAGAATCTTGACTACAACTACAGTTGAAGTCCATATCCTGGATAAGTCTGTGTGTAGTGGCTCTTGAAGCACTGACACCAGCCATAGTCCTCTCCTTGTGAATCTCCCTCAAATTCTTGAATGGCATTTGCTTCACAATCCTCTCAAGGCTGTGGTTTTCCCTGTTACTTATGCACCTTTTTCTACCACACCTTTTCCTTCCACTCAACTTTCCATTATTATTCTTGGATACAGCACTCTGTGAACAGCCAGCTTCTTTAGTAATGACCTTTTGTGACTTACCCTTCTTGTGGAGGGTGTCAATGACTGTCTTCTGGACAACTGTCAAGTCAGAAATCTTTCCCATGATTGTGTAACCTACTGAACTAGACTGAGAGACTATTTAAATGCTCAGGAAACTTTTACAGGTGATCTAATTAACTGATTAGAAAGTTACACCTTTTTGAACTTGTATTGACTAGGTTTGTGCACTTTATATATACAGGCGGTCCCCAACTTACAAACCTCACGTGTGACGAAACATGTCTGACGGTGCCATGCGCTGACTCCATCGGCAGTGCGGGTGTTTTGTCTTTGTCTGCAAATGATTTTATGTGCGCATACAATTTTTTTACATTGTTAGTAGCCATATGGCTTTCCTTTTTCCATAAACTCTGCCTAGACTGTATTACACTATTGGAGCTTCTTTTTCTGTGTGAATCTCTTCTGCCCCTGGATGATTGGAAAGTCCTACTCCTGAGAGGTGACTACTGTGAAGGATTCATCTGCCAGCCCATTGCCCTTGGAAGTCAGGTTCTTGTTACCCGGCAGAGTTTATTCTGCTTGCCTGTTTGACCATCCTAGCGATAGGTGGTCCTAACCATCTGACAAGAGTCCCCAACTACTGTATGTGGTGTGCCACTGAAAACCCTGCATCAAGTCATTTGGTGGTGGACTATACATGTATTTCGGACTTTTTTTTTCCCCTTTTACTCACATTGCACTTTATGATGTTTTACTGGCTTAGTGTGTTATAGCCTTATAAGGAGTGTTTACATCCACAGACTAATGCAATGTATTTTGGTTATGTAGGTTACCTGGGTTTTATCACTGCAGTCCTCAGTTCTTATTTCACGTTCACATATATTTTAGCGTGGTATTTCACCTCCTTTTTATTAACTGGAGAGAGATTTCAGCGCCTCTGCCAAAGGGAAACATACTGAATATACGCTTTAGACCAGGCATGTCCAAAGTCCAGCCCGCGGGCCAATTGCTTTACGGTTTAATGTGCCCCCCCCTGGTAATTTGGATATACATATCTTTTGGGGCCCCCAGGGCCACAAAAGATATATACTGTATTTATAAGCACTGCCTCGGAGGGGGCAGGAGGAGAGCCATCAGATTACATACAGGAGATTCTCCCGTTTTACTCTGCGGCATCTGTAATTGGAAGTACTGTCTCCTGTGTTGCCATTGGATGACTGTTCATAGCAATGCACATGCAAGATGCGGTGGTAGCCATGCTGGTTCAGTATGCCTTCAATTTTGAATAAATCCCCAACAGTGTCACCAGCAAAGCACCATCACACCTCCTCCTCCATGCTTCACGGTGGAAAACCAGGCATGTAGAGTCCATCCGTTCACCTTTTCTGCATCGCACAAAGACATGGTGGTTGGAACCAAAGATCTCAAGTTTGGACTCATCAGACCAAAGCACAGATTTCCACTAGTCCATTCCTTGTGTTCTTTAGTCCAAACAAGTCTCTTCTGCTTGTTGCCTTTCTTTAGCAGTGGTTTCCTAGCAGATATTCTACCATAAAGGCCTGATTCACACCGTCTCCTCTTAAAAGTTGTTCTAGAGATGTGTCTGCTGCAAAAGGTGGCTACTTTGAAGAACCTAGAATATGAAATATATTTTCAGTTATTTTACACTTTATTCTTATGTATAATTCCACATGTGTTAATTCATAGTTTTGATGCCTCCAGTGTGACTCTACAATTTTCATAGTCATGAAAGTAAAGAAAACTCTTTGAATAAGAAGGTGTATCCAAACTTTTGGTCTGTACTGTATATACAGCTAGAATATATGCCTCCAATACACGTGATTATATCAACACCATCCCCTTTTTTTCTACTCTTACTTATTTTAGTTTTTTTTGTATTATTATTAGTTTTATTTATTTTTCTTTAATAATTCTTGTTGTTATTTAAGTCCCACTGCTCTATGTATGCCCCTTTTGGCCCCCAGAGCTCCATCTATAATGCACCCAGATGTATACCACCAATCTTTCTCATCCCGATGACACAATCTACGTGTATATGCACATGACAGATTACATTCCAAACAGTTCGCTGGCTCCAGAGCCACCCAATCAGCAGGTCCAATCTCCTCCCCACCACCGCTTATAAGCCCATTGGGCAAACATGGGTGTAGGTCTGATGAAGGAGCCGTGCATGCTACAAAATGTGCTACCACCCATCTCCCTCACCTGACGTCACATCGGCCCGCGTGCATTCAAGCTTGGTTCCGGAACCCGACCACCTCACTGCTTCTTCGCTTCCTTGTTCCACGTCACCAGGGATTTGAACAGCTGCAAGATGGCTCTCTTCCTTTTTTTTCTTCCCCAACGGACGAAGGACACAGCAATCTGCTTGAGAACATACTAATACATGCTCATTTCTTCTATCATCTTGTAAGTGTTTTTAATCCCCTTGTGCCTGTGAATAAATCATTTTAATACTGCACTTAGAGGCGCCTTTCTCTCTTTTGTCTACATAACTGGATGAAGATGCACTCTCTCATATTTTCAGTCACAGTGATTACCATCTTAAAAAAGCCCCATACCACAGTCTTAAATGAAGCCAATTAATAATATTCCCAAGCATGAGCAAATATTGATCTTTTTTTATGTTCCTGGCAGCCAAGATTTCTATAGCAACTACCTGGATGTCAGCAGTTGCAGGCAACTCTGTTATTAAGTCGAAACTTACTGCAGATTATGTTTCAAGAAAAATGCGTTAGCACATTACAAAAAAAGGAAGCCAAATTTGAAAGGGGTTTAAAACAAGGATGGACTGGCCATCGGGACTATCGGGAGTTTCCCGGAGGGCTGATGGCTCAGTGGGCTGGCTTCAGTGACAGCGGACCGCAGCCCCCCTCCGCTCCTCTGTCTCTCCCTCCCCTCAGCGCTCACCTCCTCTCCCTCCCCGCAGTGTTTACCTCCTCTCCTTTCCCACAGTGCTCACCTCCTCTCCCTGGCTAGTTAATTTCAGCGCGACTGAATTCAAACACGCTCCTCGGGAGTTGCAGCTTTGACATAAGCTTCCTCGGCACTCATTCCCCTGGTCTTTTCTTTCCCCCGCTCTCCAACCTGTCTGCTGCCGTGGAGAATCTATATAGCTTCTGTCACAGTTGGGTGTGGCCGCCGTCCTTCCGGATCGTATGATGAGCTTCTCAGTGCGACTCCCGAGGAGCATGTCTGTATTCAGTCACGCTGAAGTTAATTAGCCAGGGAGAGGAGGTGAGCACTGCGGTGGACCAGAGCATCATATAGGGGAATAGAGGTGCATGGGGCACCAGAACAGCACATGAGGGACCAGCACAGCACATGAGGGACCAGCGCAGCGCGTGGGGGGGGATAGCGGAGCACGGGGGCCAGAGCCGCAGGGGGAATAGAAAAGCATGGGGGGGCCAGAGGAGCACAGGGGGGCCAGAGGAGCACACGGGTAAACATGAGCGGGGGGACCAGATGACCATGGGGGGAACAGAAGATCAGGAGAGGAATGCAGAAGCATGTGGGGGACCAGAGAAGAAGAGGGTGTACCAGTGGAGCACGGGGGGGGGGGGGACCAGAGAAGCACGAGGGTACAGAGGAGCAGGAGAGGAACAGAGAAGCATGTCAGGGACCAGAGAAGCAGGGGGTACCAGTGGAGCTATGGCCTAGCAGTTTCTCACTTCTGCCTAATCTTGTCCCATTAGGGGGGCACCGAACTGATTTTTTCCCCCGGGTGAAATAATGTCTATCTTCCCCACTGGTACTGCCTATAAGAGTACCAGTACCAGCCATTCTACTGTTATATGTAGAACAGCTAATAGCTAGTGAAGGGGGAGGGGGGCTTGGGTGGCCATTGGGGTTGGCCGACCGGGGTGGGTGGGTTTGTCTGCTGCCATGGGAGAGACCTGTTGGGCCAGTCTTGATGAAGTCCAGGGCCACATTTTTGTCCCAGTCCACCAGCCCTGGTTTGAAACCTTGGCTTTGTTACAATCCCCATGTTGTATGTAATGCCCTTGGTAGGCAGAGAGGCTCTGGCTGCATCAAACGATCTATGGAACTTTTGTGTTTCCATAGAAAAATCTAGGAGCAGTGCTGAATTCTTGAATGTTAGCTCATCCAAGGCCCTTGCCTCTTATAGAATAGGATCCCAGTCACCAAAGCTGAGTAATTTCAATATGTAGGTTCCACCACAAAAAAAAGTCAGGGAGCATGAATCCCAGCAGCAAACGGGGATCTCAGAAAGAACCCAGTGAAGGTAATGCTAAGCCCTCATCTCATTCACGTAGGCTCAGGTTCTGAACAGTTCTGTGGTTGCACTTTTCTGAATCTTCTGCCCTGAACTCCAGCCATTTGACCTTGGTCATAGGTATTGGATGGTGGCAGTACTAATATTTGTGGTTGTCAAACAGACCAGGAGGGAGTAATTTTGCATCTTTAGGATATGAGGACTTCTTAGCAGGTGCAATAAAATTTATAAAATATATTTGTATACACTTCAGGCAAAAAATGTGGGCATAAAATTTGGGAATAAGAGGTTCGCTTTTAATGTCTTTTATTAAATCATTCATAGACCCATTTATTTTACTAGAACCCATCCCAATGTGCTATGTAAGACCAAGCATTACGCGAAAGAAGTTTTAAACATACAAACTGCAGAAAAAAAGAGTAACACAAACCAAGCCAGTTGTCAGAAATAAATTCTTTATTTTTCTCTAGAGAAAACTGTGTCCATAGTGCAGAGACATATTCCTCCTGATCCACAGACAGCCTCCCACCGAGGGATGTCACTTCACTGGTATGATTTATGCCTTATGACAATAGTTCTGCTGAAACCATGTATGAATTATAATTAATAAACATTTCTTTTCCATCAGTGTTCACCAAGGAAGACTCCTTTAAGCGGAGGTCCACCCTAAAAAAAAAAAATTACATTAACAGTCTCATTAAAATCTGTTAAAAAAAACATTTGAAAAAAAAAGTACTTACCAGAAACGCTTGTTGCTAGGCAGTCGTCTTAATCTGCGTGTTCTCCTGGGAAATGGGGCACGTTGTCTTCTGGGACCGGTGTGTGTCCCAGAAGACAGCCGGTGACGTGTCATATTCGGCTCCCCCATCACAGAGTGCTCCGGAAGTGCTGCATCGGCCAACTGCGCATGCGCGATGCGTTCCAAACGCATCTGCGATGCGTTCCAATGGCTTTACGACACTGCACACCAGCGAAGCCATCATTCATAGCGACGTGGACTTAGGGGAAAGTGGCCAGTCGGCCTCACGTCCTCGCTTCGCTCGGACGGCTCGCTGCGCTCGCTCGGCCTCCTGGCTCTTTTTTTAACATCCTCCAATTGACGGGGATGTTAAGGAAAGAGCCTGGATGTCGAACGACAGCTTCGCTGGTGTGCACTGTCGTAAATGCTTTGGAACGCATCGCGCATGCGCAGTTGGCCGCCCAGCACTTCCGGACCATTCTGTGATGGGGAGCAGAAAATGACAACACACCGGCCATTCACAAAGCGACTCGCGCATGAGCAATAGGAAACTGGCAGTGAAGCCGCAAGGCCCCACTGCCTGTTTTCCTTACAATTGCGGCGCCAGCACCTGATCCGATGGACGAATTGGCTTGGGGGGGGGGGGGGGCAACATTGCGGGCTCCCTGTATAGGTAAGTGTCCTTATTAAAAGTCAGCAGCACTGTAGCGAGTAGAACACCGCTTTAACAGCTATATATTATCAAATTGCCATAGAAACTTAGAAGTAAATCTCATGTCCTTTAAAAAACAACTGACTTTTGCTTTGCATTGCAGGAATCTTCCAAGGCACTCTGTTATGCAAGTAGTGACTTGTTTTGGCATGCCCTGTCCTACTGTTTGTGCTTTACTATTGGCCAGTCACTATAGGGGACAGAATAGAATAGAATAGAAACCACGACAGAGCCGGCAATTAGGAGGCTAATTAGCACTTGCATGACAGAGTGACTGTATTTGGGCTGAACCTAGGAACCTTTACAAGAGATTCAGAGTGACATATTGTATACGCACCTACAAATTTTGCGCTTTACAATGAGATATCATCCATGCAAACGTCTTTACAATTTACATAGCAACTTGGGAAAGCAATATGAGAAAAGATGTTGGACTGAAACTCAGAACGTTGGAGACTTCAGTTTTGCTTTCAACCAAGACTTGTGACATTTTTGCCAAATGTTTAACCTGTGGTGGAATTTGGGCATGTGATGCACACCCTAAAGAGTTTCAGTGAAGTACATAAGGCGTATGTTTCAATGATCATGTTGACATTTCTCTCATCAAAGAACCTCTTGACCAGCCAGCCAGTCAGATCAATGAAAAAGCAGTAATTTGGGATATTGTGACTTTTAATTTTGGACCTCAGCAGCTCCACTCGAGATAAAAATGATAACATTGAACTCACTGCAAAATTTGTTTCTTTATAGTAGGCAAGACTGTAAGGCCGCGTACACACGATCGAACATGTCCGCTGAAACTGGTCCACAGACCAGTTTCAGCCGACATGTTCGATCGTGTGTACGGCCTATCGGACAGTTTTCCAGCGGACAAAAGTTTCTAAACATGCTTAGAAACTTGTCCGCTGGAAACCTGTCCGTCGGACAGGTTCGATGGTTAGTACGCCCAACCATCGGACCAAAATCCTGCGCATGCGTTGAATTGATTCGACGCATGCTTGGAAGCATTAAACTTCCTTTTTTCAGCACGTCACCGCGTTCTGGTCCGAGGGGATTTTGGTCCGATGGTGTGTACGCACATCAGACCAAAAGACCACTTCAGACATGTCCGATGAAAACGGTCCGTCGGACCTGTTTCATCGGACATGTCTGATCGTGTGTAGCGGCCTAAAGCTCCAGCGAGTGTACATTGGCGCTGAACCCTTACAGCATCCTTACTGGTGTTTATTACGCTAAGGTGTTTTTACTGGCCCTGAAAAAGTTGGGGGCCACCACCTGTCAGTCTAGGACCTTGTTATACATTTTAAGAACAAGAACCAGCCAATCAGCATATTTTCCAAAAAAAGTTCTTCCTTTTTAATATGAACATGTTCAAGGCACGACATGTAAAGTTACATTAGTTGGTGTATATAAGTCTCAAAAATCTCAACATCAGAAATACAAAGCATTTTGACAATATAATTGGCTAGATACAGGGACACTGTCTGCGAACCTAATAACAGTGCACTAATTACGCTAGATTAGAATTTAAAGAGACAATATAGTATGCATAACTTAAAAGTGTAAATACATTTATTCCTGGCCCACAGAAAATTACTCCAAATAGTTAACTAGGGGACACACTTGCTGTGCGTTCCCTGGTTAACACTGACACGTGTCTCAGCCAATTAGGTTCACTGCGTCTGGTTACCGGTAACCTGATTGGCTGAAGTGACATTGAGGGCGGGACTCGGGAGAAGACATCGAGGGAACATGGAGGGAGGATGGCCGTCCCGAGAAAGGTAAGTGCCGGGCGACGGGGGGATCAATTTGTTATTTTTTGAGGGGACAAACTGGAGGCAATTGATGGGCCCAGTGACGACAATCGATGATGGGCACAGTGGCGACAATTGATGGCACAGTGGCTGCATTTGATGGCATGGCACAGTGGCTGCGTTTGATGGCATGGCACAGTGGCGACAATTGATGGCTCAGTGGCGACAATTTATGACATAGTACAGTGACGATAATTGCTGGCACAGTGGTGACAATTGATAGGCACAGTGGTGACAATTGATGGGCACAGTGGCTGAGTTTGATGGCACAGTGGCGACAATTGATGGGCACAGTGGCTGCGTTTGATGGTCACAGTGGTGGCAATTGATGGGCACAGTGGCTGCGTTTGATGGGCACAGTGAGGCTGCAATTGATGTTTTTTTTGGTTTGCTTGCGCCCCCCCCCCCCCCCCCCCTACCGCCCAAAATTTTGAACACCAGTCGTCACTGCTCAGATGAGTTACAAATACACATGTACCCAAAAATATTCCCCTCATATAGGCCGATAGCACTATTGAATATAGATTTCAAAATATTAACAAAAATACTGACAATAAGACTACAGCCACTATTAAAAACTATTATACATGCAGATCAGACAGGATTTATGCCACAGAGAACGACAGATATCTACGTAGATTATTTACAAACATACATGCCCATTGACTCAACTGTGAAGAAACTAGGACGGTGGCCTCATTAGATATAGAGAAGGCTTTCGATACAATCGAATGGCCCTTTCTATGGGAGGTACTTGGAAGAATGGGGTTTCCACTAATATTTATCAACTGGGTACGAATAATATATAGACAACCCATGTCAGCAGTTAAATTAGGAGGAAAACTCTCAGGCCCCGTACACACGAGCAAATGAATCTGATCAAATCGGTCTGATTTGGTCAGATTTGTCTGCTGGCTGTTTTGGTTTGATCGGTGTACACACGATCAAACCAAAATCCCCGCCGGCAGACAGCGCGGTGACGTGGCGGTGAGGTTGACGCCGCCACATCACCGCACCAGGAAGTAAAACACTTCCGCGCATGCGTCAAATCCATTTGATGCATGTGCGAGCAGATATGTCTGCTGGTTAGCGTACTAGCCAGCAGACATATCGGTCCGACGGGTTTCCAGCAGACAGATTTTAAAGCAGGCTTTAAAATCTGTCTGCTGGCCAAATCCGTCGGCTCGCCCGTACACACGATCGAATCTGTCTGCTGAGACGGTCTGTCAGACCGTTTTCAGCAGATAGATTTGATCGTGTGTACGCGGCCTCACCCTTTTTCCAGTTATATAGAGGCACAAGACAGGGCTGCCCTCTTTCTCCAGTAGTGTTGAGCAGAATATGCCATATTCGATTTCGCGATATATCTCGAATATATAGTCGAATATTCGAGATATAATCGCTAAATACGAATATTCGTGATATTTTTTGGAAATGAAATGATTGCGAATTTTCGCTATCGCGAATGCGAATGCGAATTGCGAATGCGAATATTCGAGAAATGCGGAATGGAGCACTCTGATTGGCTCAGAATATTCGTGATATTTTATAATACAAAATAATTGCGAATATTCGAGAAATGCGGAATGGAGCACTCTGATTGGCTCAGAATATTCGTGATATATTACAATACAAAATAATTGCAAATATTCGGCAAATGCGGAAGGAGCACTCTGATTGGCTCAGAATATTCGTGATATATTACAATACAAAATAATTGCGAATATTCGGCAAATGCGGAAGGAGCACTCTGATTGGCTCAGAATATTCGTGATATATTACAATACAAAATAATTGCGAATATTCGGCAAATGCGGAAGGAGCACTCTGATTGGCTCAGAATATTCGTGATATATTACAATACAAAATAATTGCGAATATTCGGCAAATGCAGAAGGAGCACTCTGATTGGCTCAGAATATTCTTGATATATTACAATACAAAATAATTGCGAATATTCGAGAAATGCAGAATGGAGCACTCTGATTGGCTCAGAATATTCTTGATATTTTATCGTAATTTCGCAAAAATGCGAATGAGAAATTTATTGCGGAATTTCGACAGTAACACTCTGAAATCGAATATATGTGTTATTTTAGCTAAAAACAATATTGCGAATTTCTCGAAAATAATCGCGCGATATCGCTATTGCCGAATAATCGCATTGCGATTTTTCGGCAATATAAAATGATCGCTGCAGCTACTCGGCCCAAGGTCTCTAATCATACCAGCAATGCTTTTAGACGTCGATGGGGATCTCTAGGATGTGATCTGTTCTAAAAAAAAAAAAAAAAAAAATACGAATATTCGAAATAGCGAATATTCACCGCGAAATTCGCAATATATCGCAAATACTCGAATATGCCATATTCGAGCCGAATATTCGCAATACGAATATTCGTGAGCAACACTATTCTCCAGCACTCTTTGCAGTAGCAATAGAGCCAGTGGCAGAGGCTCTGAAGACCTCGCAAAACATTCAAGGACTTTGAGTGGGGGGGCTGGAGGAGAGAGTAGCCCTGTATGCTGATGATATGTTGTTGTTTCTGAGGGATGCGGGTCCATCATTGAAGGGAGCTCTGGAACTACTGAATACTTTTCCAATGTTTACAGGACTGAAAGTAAATTGGGGTAAATCATTGCAATTCGCCATTGATCAAGGAGCGCAGGATACAGCGAGTCCAATTCTACCATTGAAATGGGTAACAGAATTAAAAAATCTAGGCATAATAATATCGCGACAGGTGGAAGAATATAAAAGGATGAAGTTGGACCCAGTATTACAGGAGTACAAGAAAAAACTAAAGGTATGGGAGACGCTTCCTCTGTCATTATTAGGATGCATACATTTAATAAAAATGAAGTGTAGCGCCCCCTTACTTTTAGTATGGGCACGACACTAAAGTTAGTGGGGGAGTGAGAGAGTTATGTTGCTCTCACTCTTAATTTTGTTAGACGTGGGCTGCTGTCATTTTAGAACTGTCCTGTGGGTCAGTCTGCTCTCCAGGGGTGTCAGTCTCTCCCCCGGACGACAGATGGTGCCAGAGGGGTTCTAACAGAGCCACTTTTCCCCAGTAGCCAATTGGAAGAGTTTTTCCCTCGCAGGGCATGCTGGGGGAGGGTATATCTGTGGCAGACGCCATTTTCTTTGGTTCTTTGCGGGTTCCTGGTTCCAGGTACGGCACCCACCTTCAGGGTGTGCGCATCCAACAGACCCCAGCGATATGGCCTTCCAGGCCGGGGCCACATGTTACGCAGAGTTCCAAGCGGATGCTGAAAGGGGCCCCAGTGACTTACTGGGTCCCCAGCTATACTAAAGAGATCCTAAGCTGAGAGCTAAGCGATGGGGAATTGGCTCGAGGAGAACCCGGAGGCAGGTTGTCTGAGAGATTTGAGTGAACCATCGAGGACCACCAAGCAGTGACAGGTATACTTCAACTGTCAATCGGAGACCCTAGCTCAATTTTACTAGGAGGATCTGCTCACTTAATCAGAAACTACAAAGTACTAGGCCTGTGGCAGAGGCATCCTTAGAGCCAGGTCCGTGGCAGGGGCCTGTTACCTCCCAGCAATCTAAAGTGACACTTCGCCTGCCAGGCTCGTGGCAGAAGTCTGTGCGGGGGCACTTCACCCACTCTGGCTAGAGTGGCGACGAACAGTGACTATTTCTACTGAAAGCAGGCTTGCTTTCATGTTTATCCAAGCCTGATACTGCAAGGTTCCTTTACTTCATCAACCTGTTCTGTCTACCTCCTGTTGATGTTGGTCATGTTTGACCGAGGAATAAAGCATTTAGAAAACTTCAACCTTTGGCTTGGACATTCAAATATTAGCTCCAGGGGCGGACTGACCATTCGGTGAGTCGGGCAGTGCCCGAGGGCCCCGTGGGGGGGGGGGGGGCCCGGCCGGCTCAGTCTGTCCCTGAAGGTGCCCGCAGCAGCGCAGATTATTATGCACAATAAAAAAAAACTGTACCCCCGAGGAAGCAGTGCCATAGAACCATTGCCTGTGGCTGTGTAAGCAGCTCAGAGGTGTTTGTTGGCTGGGATGGATGGCTCATTAGAGCCCTGAGCCGTGCGGGGATATTCAGAAACAGGCGCTCCAGCCACCTCTCCCCCTGCCCTGTCCTGCAGCTGAGGGGGCGGGGCCATAAGTCTGCCGTGGGTACAGTCTGTGTGTGAAGGAGCTGGAGCCTCGAGGCAGAGAGCACTGCACATAGAGGAGAGCTGACTGAGTCAGCTTGCAATTTCCAAACAGCATCCATCCACACTGATCTGCCTTGTCCAGCAGCAGGTCAGTGTGATAATGAAATCACTGCAGTTGCTGTGTGTGTTGTTCTAAGAGCCATGCTGAGTGTTACTTCCTGGTTCCTTCCTTCTTGCCATGTACTGTGTGCCTATTTACCAGATCAGGTGCTATTCACTAATGCACACTGATATCTGGTACACTGAATGCCACTCAGTGTATAGATATCAGTGTTATATATAGGGAATAGCACTAGTTCACATTGGAGCAATTTGCTATGCGATTTGACGTGTCAAATTGCATGGTAATGGCACTACCTGAATCAGTGCGATGCCCCATTTGTGGCGCAGCACCGATTCCCAAAAGTAGTTTCTTTACAACTTTTGCTGACTTTAGGGTGCAATTTCCATAGACATCTGTGCAGCAACCCGCACAGATGTCTCTGAAATCACCCGCCAAACTCGCACTGACATGCGCGTATGAAATCGTGCGAGTTTAGCTGAACTTGCATGATTTATTTCCTGCTGTCAGTGTAAATCTGGGTGTAAGTGTTATTCCCTATATATACACATTACATAAAATCATTGAAATGTATACACTGAGTGCTTTTCCCTAAGTCTTCTTTCACACTGGTTTTTTTTTCATGCGCTTTTGGGCTAAAAATAGCGCCTGTAAAGCACCTGAAAAATTTCTCCCCTGCAGTGTAAATGTGAAAGCCTAATACTTTCACACTGAGGCGATGCGATACGTTAAAAAATGTCCTGCAAGCAGCATCTCTGCCCATTAAAATGCAGCGGCACTTTTCAGGTTGCTTTATCCCTTTTTCAGACACTAGTGGGGGTTAAAAGCGCCCCAGTAGCGGCCGAATACCTCCACAAAAATTACGATAAAGCGCAGCTAAAAATAGCGGCGCTTTACCGCTGCCACCACCCCAGTGTAAAAGCGGCCTGATACTGTCATCTGTACACTAAGAATGCACCTTACATTGGTGATCAGTGAGAAGAATGTCCCTTACATTGGTGATCAGTGGGAAGAATGTCCCTTACATTGGTGGTCAGTGAGAAGAATGTTCCTTACATTGGTGATCAGTGAGAAGAATGTTCCTTACATTGGTGATCAGTGAGAAGAATGTCCTTTACATTGGTTGTCAGTGGGAAGAATGTCCCTTACATTGGTGGTCAGTGGGAAGAATGTTCCTTACATTAGTGATCAGTGAGAAGAATGTCCCTTACATTGGTGATCAGTGGGAAGAATGTCTCTTACATTGGTGATCAGTGGGAAGAATGTCTCTTACATTGGTAATCAGTGGGAAGAATGTCCCTTACATTGGTGATCAGTGGGAAGAATGTCCCTTACATTGGTGATCAGTGAGAAGAATGTCCCTTACATTGGTGATCAGTGGGAAGAATGTTCCTTACATTGGTGATCAGTGGGAAGAATGTCCCTTACATTGGTGATCAGTGAGAAGAATGTTCCTTACATTGGTGATCAGTGGGAAGAATGTTCCTTACATTGGTGATCAGTGAGAAGAATGTCCCTTACATTGTTGATCAGTGAGAAGGATGTCCCTTACATTGGTGATCAGTGGGAAGAATGTCCCTTACATTGGTGGTCAGTGGGAAGAATGTCCCTTAAATTGGTGGTCAGTGGGAAGAATGTCCCTTAAATTGGTGGTCAGTGGGAAGAATGTCCCTTACATTGGTGGTCAGTGGGAAGAATGTCCCTTACATTGGTGGTCAGTGGGAAGAATGTCCCTTAAATTGGTGGTCAGTGGGAAGAATGTCCCTTACATTGGTGGTCATTGGGAAGAATGTCCCTTACATTGGTGGTCATTGGGAAGAATGTCCCTTACATTGGTGGTCAGTGGGAAGAATGTCCCTTACATTGGTGGTCAGTGGGAAGAATGTTCCTTACATTGGTGATCAGTGAGAAGAATGTCCCTTACATTGGAGATCAATGGGAAGAATGTCCCTTACATTGGTGATCAGTGAGAAGAATGTTCCTTACATTGGTGTTCAGTGGCAAGAATTTAATTCCTATAATAAACATTTATTTTGAACATTGTGTAGAGAAATTCTTTGCAATGTGGGCAGTGTAATATGTAGGTGGGGCTTTGTGTGGATATAGCTTGAACGTGGGCAGGGACACAGGGGGCCCCATGATCTTATTTTGCCCGGGGGCCCCATGAGCTGTCAGTCCGCCCCTGTATAGCAGCACATTTAATGACAGTAGGAAGGTGGTTGAACCCCGATGGATATGATCCCACTACAATGGTGGAGCCCGGAGTGGTCCAGTCTTTGGAGGCACTGTAGGCACTGCCATTTGGCGGGCTAAAATATAGCCGAGACCTAACCCTGTCAATGATAACAACAGTAAAGGCATGCAAAGTCGGTATGGCAAGGGAGAGTAATTTAAAAACAGATCTGTCCCTAAATACTCCATTATGGGGAAATTCTGAACTTACACATCTAGCATCTATTTAGGATCCTAGAGCATGGACAAAATTTGAAGTAAAAAAAAAATATCACAAGTAATATATGAGGGGAAAATAACCTCATTTGCAGAAATGAGACACAAATGGAATGTGCCTGAGAACTACTTTTTTAGACATATGCAGTTGGTACAAGCTCTGTCAGCTCAGTTCCCTGAGGGTATTCCACAGTTAATAGAAACAGGTTTAGAAAAAATGGTGAGAAAGAAAAAGGAAAAAGGGATGATTTCAATTGTATATGCTTATCTAGTAAAGACGGAACCATCAGATATGAATAAATTGTGTGAATGTTGGGTAAGAGATGTCCCAAAATTACCAGTAGAAAACATATATATATAAATAAATATATTTATATATATATAAATTCCAGATATTAGTCTCACTTCGAGACAAATTAATTCAATTTAAGATAACACACAGAAGTTACTACACACCGTATAAATTGTTCAAAATATATCCATCAAATTCTCAAAACTGTTGGAGATGTGCAGATATCCCAAGAAACTTTATTCATATGTTTTGGTCACGTCCGAAGATAGTGGTATTTTGGAGAGAGGTCTTAAGAGTAATTGATAAAGTAACATCGGTTCAGCTTGACCTGGAGGCAGAGATCTGCCTATTGGGATTAGTAGAGGAAAACACGGCCCCTATAGAAAGAAGAACACAGGTAGGCCTGTTGCTCTTCTATGCAAGAAAGGCAATAGTGTTAAATTGGAAGAGGGTGGAAGATCATTCGCTGGTGCAGTGCAAACATTTAGTAAATAACAATCTGTCACTATATAAGGAGACATATTGTAATAGAGGAAACGGGGAGAAATATGGAAAGGTATGGGCAAATTGGATAGAGAACGTAACAACGGCTTCAGGGTAGGGGGGTATGGAAATGGGATGGAACTACACGAATGGAAGAAAGGGTTAAGAAAGAGGTCTAATGTATGCAATGTATAAATATAATGTATGTAATGGTAATGAAATGATCTGTATGGTTTTTGGAGAAAGCTGATAAATGTGAAATGTGAAAGATATATTTGGATATCATTTTTTTTTTTTTTAAAAACAAATACACATGTACACATTTTTTCGTTTTCTGGGAAAAAAAATCTCCACAACAGCTGAATAATTGACACATTGCCATGAAAAGAGAACCATTGTAGGGACAGGGGATGTTGGGGGTTAGGAGGGAGTCATTGTTGGAAACATGTGGTGAAGATAACATACTGCGGAGTTAATGAGTATAGCATTTTACTTTGACTTAGTTATAATAAGGGCAGAGTTGAAATCATTAAGTTTTGCTTTACATTTGAGGAAATCCCTATCCTATTTAGGCCAGATTGTCTCCTGCTGAGTTTAGCCATGCATGTAGTGTAATGAGGGCCAAGGCTGGGAGAAGAGCATAATTTGGCAGAAGCCACCCTATTCAGAGAAAGGGAGAGTGTGTTGTACTGGGTGGCAGTTAGGTCACGAGAGATTAGGTTAGAGAGGATGGAAGTGAGGGAAGCCAGAATGTCTTAGACGAGACTTCAGCTTATGCTACAGAGATAGAGGCAAGTAGAATTTTAGGGTAGAGATAGGACACTAGGTAGAGATATTATTGCAGTTTTTTTTTTGGATCCTAGAAAGATAGAGAACTGAGTTTGTAATATCTTGTAGGGACTCTATTGGTGTGAATTCTGCACATTAGCAACTGTATATGCCCACCTGCTATGATTATTATGTACCTAATCTTCTTACTGATCTTTTTATTTTATTTTTATATTATGGAGAATATATATATTAGGGTTGTCCCGATACCACTTTTTTAGGACGGAGTACAAGTACCGATACTTTTTTTCATGTACTCGCGAATACCGATACTTTTTTTAAACGTGTCCCCAAATGCAGCCATGTCCTCCCACAGATGCAGCCATGTCCCCCCACAGATGCAGCCATGTCCCCCCACAGATATTGCAGCCATGTCCCCCCACAGATATTGCAGCCATGTCCCCCCACAGATATTGCAGCCATGTCCCCCCACATATTGCAGCCATGTCCTATGCCCCCACACATTGCAGCCATGTCCTGTGCCCCCACACATTGCAGCCATGTCCTGTGCCCCCACACATTGCAGCCATGTCCTGTGCCCCCACACATTGCAGCCGTGTCCCTCATACCTGGCACCGCCACCGCTGCTGCCGGTGCAGTGTCATATTCTGCGGGTTAATCCCAGTGCAAAATACAGCGGGCATTACAAGCCACGCCATCTATAGACACTCCCCTTCTCTGGATTGGATGGATCCGTCCAATCGTGAGCAAGGGGGAGTGTCTATACACGGATCCGTGCATAGACACTCCCCCTTGCTCACGACTGGACAGATCCGTCCAATCCAGAGAAGGGGAGTGTCTATAGATGGCGTGGCGGGCATTACAAGTATACAAACGAAAACTTGTAATGCCCGCTGTATTGCACGGGGATTATCGCGGCGGTATGCGGCGGCGCGGCGGCGGGGGGAAAGTATTCTATGTAAGCATCGGGAGTATTTGCGCGAGTACAAGTACTCGCGCAAATACTCGGCATCTGTCCCGATCGGTATCGGGACAACCCTAATATATATATATATATTCATATATATGTTTGTTGGACAGTTTCCAGAGAGACGACGCCCCCTCAAGGATAATGGGATTTTACTTGGAGATAATACATCTGTTGCTATGGTGAGCACACATACGATAAGATATTTAAGAAAATATTAAATTACATAATATCAGATAAAAACCACAGTCAAAAAACATATTTAGACCATGAGTTGATACTTAACAAATGAAACAAGATGCTTGGATATGCAGAGGGGCCGACATGTTTCGCAGGTTGCTGCTTCTTCAGGGCACCGCATGTATCTATAGTTTCATCTAATTTGTAGTTTTGGATGATTTTGGCACCACATGCCACATGTGCAAGGGTCCACTGTCACTCAAAAACCTCATATGGCAATTTACTGGTGGAAGTCAGGCACACGCATCTTTATGTCATTCAGCATAGTGTACCAAATGTCACTTTCGGGACCGGTCATGACAATTGTGTGTCACGGATCGGATACCATCATATCAGTCAGATTACTCTGAAAGCACAATAATCTGCACTTATCACGATCCAATATCTTCACTGCCATAGACAGTTTTTGAGTGACAGTGGACCCTTCCCAATGTGCTGCCAAAATCATCCAAAACTACAAATTAGATGAAACTATAGATACATGCGGTGCCCTGAAGAAGCAGCAACCTGCGAAATATGTCGGCCCCTCTGCATATCCAAGCATCTTGTTTCATGTATTAAGTATCAACTCATGGTCTAAATATGTTTTATGACTGTGATTTTTATCTGATATTTTGTAATAAAATCTAATATTTTCTTTAATATCTTATCGTATGTGTGTTCACCTTAGCAACAGACATGTTATCTCCAATTAAAATCCCATTATCCTTGAATGGGCGTCGTCTCTCTCGTATTTTCTTTTTAAATTATGGAGAATGTAGGAGGAAGAAGTGGAGCACAAAGGTGGCCACATTTGATCTCACCTAGCAAATCAAACCCTGTCCTATTATATGAGAGAGCTAGGGGGAAAAAAAGGCCCAGCATGTCTTGGGCTCATGACTAAAATCCAGGACAGGTCTACTTAACTCTTTGTAATTAGGAATGAACTTCGTATTCGACTCATGTTCGACTCGAACATCGTATGTTCGATCGTTCGTCGAATTACAAACGTTTTGGGCCGTTCGCGCCAAATTCAAGTGGCGTTTCACGGCCCATAATTCACTGCGGCATCGCAGTGCATTGCTGGCTGATGATTGGCCAAGCATGCACTATGACCCGCATACTTGGCCAATCACAGCTTGCAAAAAACGGAGAGCCATAATTGGCCAAACCCAGGGTGGTTTTTGCCAATTATGGCTCAGGGGGTTAGTACACGCCCCACACTATAAAAGTCCGCCTGCAGGTCGGCCTTGTGTAGTGTGTTGCGGTGGTTAAGAGAGAGAAGACAGAGAGTGAGAGTGTCATTTTTAGTAGGTAAATAGAGTAGGCAGGCAGGCAGGCTAGTCAGTTAACCACTTACCTACTGTGCACCTACACCCCCTTCCTGCCCAGACAAAATATAAGCTTCCCGCACTGCGTCGCTTTAACTGACAATTGCGCGGTCGTGCGACGTGGCTCCCAAACAAAATTGGCGTCCTTTTTTTCCCACAAATAGAGCTTTCTTTTGGTGGTATTTGATCACCTCTGCGGTTTTTATTTTTTGCGCTATAAACAAAAATAGAGCGTCAATTTTTAAAAAAATGCAATATTTTTTCCTTTTTGCTATAATAAATAACCCCAAAAAATATATAAAAAAAATATTTTTTCCCTCAGTTTAGGCCGAGTAGTATTCTTCTACATATTTTTGGTAAAAAAAAAATGCAATAAGCGTTTATCGGTTGGTTTGCGCAAAATTTATAGCGTTTACAAAATAGGGGATAGTTTATGGCTTTTTTTTTTTTTCTTTACTATTAATGGCGGCGATCTGCGATTTTTTTATTGGGACTGCGACGTTATGGCGGACATTTCGGACACTTTTCTGACATTTTTGGGACCATTTACATTTATACAGTGAAAAATGCTATAAATATGCATTGATTACTGTATAAATGTGACTGGCAGTGAAGGGGTTAACCACTAGGGGGCGGGGAAGGGGTTAAATGTGTGTCCTATGAGTGTTCTAACTGTAGGGGGAGGGGGGGGTGACTGGGGGAGGTGACCGATTGTGTCCCTATGTACAAGGAACACAATCTGTCACCTCTCTCCCTGACAGGGACGTGCAGCTCTGTTTTTACATACAGAGCTGCACGTCCCAGCTCACTTACAGAGCAATCGCGTGTGCCCGGCGGCGATCGTTGCCGCCGGGCACTCGCACGGGATCCCCGCGGAGCGGCGGGTGCGGGCGCCGCCGGCGACGCGTGCGCGCCCGCCCGCGGCTTTAAAGGGACATCACGTCATATGACGTGATGTCAGAACAATGGAGTCGTCTGCCCGCCGTCATTTGACGGCGGGCAGATGACAAGTGGTTAAAGTTACAGGGCCAGATTCTCGTAGAATCCGCGTCGGCGTAGCGTAAGCCATTTACACTACGCCGCCGCAACTTACTGGAGCAAGTGACGTATTCTCAAAGCACTTGCTCCGTAATTTCCAGCGGCGTAGTGTAAATGGCCCGGTGTAAGGCCGCATAATTCAAAGGGGGCAGCCTGTATTTAAATTAAGCACGCCCCCGCGCCAATCGAACTGCGCATGCGCCGGACGTAAAAATAGCCCAGTGCGCATGCTCCAGATCACGTTGAAAGACGCCAATGAAGCCGACGTGAGCATCATTTACGTAAAGCCCTATTCGCGAACGACTTAGTAAAACTACGTAAACGACGGAAAAAGACGACGCTGTCCCGACGCCATACTTAACATGGCATACGACGAACCTTCGTAAACGTACCCCTCATATAGCAGGGGTAAGTTTACGTTTACGGAAACTACGTAAATGACGAAGAGGCGGCGCAAAAACGTTCAGGAATCGGCGTATCAGGCTCATTTGCATAGTCAAATGAGAAATCGAGGTAAACGCCACCTAGCGGCCAGCGTAGAATTACATCTAAGATCCGACGGTGTAAGTGACTTACGCCAGTCGGATCAACGCCGTATCAATACGTAAATGATTCTAGGAATCAGACGCATAGATACCCGGGGACAAAAACAGAGATACGACGGTGTATCTGGAGATACACCGTCGTATCTCAGCTGAGAATCTGGCCCACAGTGTGTAGAGGATATATATGCATCCCAGGTGTTGTATATATATTTATACACTGTATAGTTTAGCTAGATCCGCACTTCCTAATTTACTGGCAGGCAGGTGATTGTGCTAGCTGCAGTATTCTCATGTGGTGCACTGCCTGTGTGCACCTAAAGCTACGTGGTGTGTACTGCCTGTGTCCTCTGCAGTGTGCACCTAAAGCTACGTGGTGTGTGTACTGCCCGTGTCCTCTGCAGTGTGCACCTAAAGCTACGTGGTGTGTACTGCCTGTGTCCTCTGCAGTGTGCACCTAAAGCTACGTGGTGTGTACTGCCTGTGTCTTCTGCAGTGTGCACCTAAAGCTATGTGGTGTGTGTACTGCCCGTGTCCTCTGCAGTGTGTTCCTAAAGCTACGTGGTGTGTGTACTGCCCGTGTCCTCTGCAGTGTGCATCTAAAGCTACGTGGTGTGTGTGCTGCCATTGACCTCTGCAGTGTGCACCTAAAGCTACGTGGTGTGTGTACTGTCTGTGTCTGTGCTAATTTTCTCAATGATTTTCATCCATATTGCAGGGAACAGACATTACATTAAAGCCGCAAGCAGTTTTAAATTATTTTTTTCTTACAGTAATCTCATTTTGTGCACTTTAAGCATCATTAAATCACTGCTCCAGAAAAAACGACAGTTTAAAAAAAAAAAAATTCCATTGATACATGTTCCTTGGGGCAAGACCCGGGTTCTCAAAGACGTTTTACAACAATAACTTGCATATTAGGCTTTAAAATGAGCACTTTTGAATTTGAACGTTCCCATAGACGTCAATGGGGTTGTAAATGTTCGCGCGAACGGTCGGTCCGTTCGAAGGTTCTGGTGCGAACCGAACTGGGGGGTGTTCGGCTCATCCCTATTTGTAATGAACCACTAGAAGCAAAGAATGTAACAATTTTTTTTTATTTGAAATTACTGGCTTGTCTGGCTGTTAAGCTGATCTTTTAACTTTTGGGGTAATTAACACAGAAAGATAAAAAAGGAAGATCGTAAGCCTTATCTGCAACCTGGTGACTCCAAGGCTAGCCATACATGTTAAATTAGGACTATAGCAAAAACTTTTTTCTAATTTTGGATAGCGTGTGTGTGTGTGTGGGGGGGGGGGGGGTTATAACCCCTGTCTGTTTTTTTTTTGCCATCTGAGACCCATTGGGGAGATTTCCCTCCACTTCCTGACACACAGCCAAAACTGAAAGTGAGAGGAAATTCCTGCAAATTATGAAAATCTCTTGGGGACCCCCAGGTCAACAGAACTAGTGTACCCATTGGAATATTTCCACTCTACTACTTTTTTGGGAACAACACAAAATGTAGGATTTTCCTTGTCAATATATCTTTATTGAGGTGATAAAGAAATGTACAATTCAACAAAATAAAATAAGTTAATTACAGACACAGAATAATTTCTTGGTTTACATAAGTGGTAAGTTCACAACAGGTGAGTCTGGTGGCTTCAATGGACATATTAATAGTACAGATAAGGTTATAACTAAGAGACCAATTTTCTGGAGTTTATTTAAAGATGCTTTGTTTCTTCCAACCAGCCCAGATGGTTTTAGGGCTGTGGTTTAGGCAAGAGTCCTGATGCGCCAACGTAAGTGTTTTAACCAAAATCAACCTTATAACAATGCTAAGAACATGTATAATAACGAGGTTCATAGTCAGAGCCCAAGGCGGGGGGAGGAGGGTGGGGAGGAAAGCGGGGAGGGGAGAAAGGGGTGTCTGCAGGAGTGGTCCGGAATTGGCTGTCAATATCAAATATACGCTAAGCGGTAGACTGTTAAAAAGGCTGGGCTACCATGGTAATAATACAATATCATTGATTTCATTGGGTATTGCATATTCATACCACGGTTTCCAGGTTCTTTCGAATCCATCGGTCGCGTCCATGTCGATTGCCATCATTTTGGCATAGCTAGGTTCATTCTGTTCGTTACTTCGTTAATTGATAGATTAGAGGTTTTCCATGCTTTTGCCAGTGTTTGTTTCGCAGCTGTAAAGAGCTGTGTTAATAGTTTAAATTGTTTATGTGAGACATTTTTGGGTTTGAGGTTTAATAATGCGCTTTTGGGGTCCAATGGAATCCCCTTACCCGATAGTTGACTGATTATTGTGAACATTTCTGACCAGAATAACTGTGCTTTAGGGCACGACCACCAGATATGAAAGAATGTTCCTGGAGATGAGCAGCCCCTGAAACAATGTTCAGGGTAGTTTGGCACAAATTTCGCAATCCTAGTAGGAACTAGGTACCATCTAGTAAGAACTTTATAGTTAGTTTCACAAGCTAGTACATTTATTGAAGCAGATTTGGTGTTGGTCCATATTTGATTCCAGTCTTCTGGATCTAGTTCAATATCCAGGTCTAGTTCCCATTTGTTTACAGAGTTAGTCAACAACTGGGAGTATATTGATGAGATCAAACCTCTAGAGGGAGGGGTGCTTTTGCAGAGCTTTTCAAAGGCAGATAGTCGGGGAGGGTGGGGATGAAGTCTGCATAAGGTTTGAAAAAGTTTTTAATTTGGAGGTATCTAAATATTTCAGATTGTGGTATGTTATAGATTTCGCATATATCCGGAAAGGACCTAAATGTAGAGGAATCCAAGAATTTATACAGGCATGTACAGTCCTTTTTCACCCATTCTTTAAAGGTGTTGGGGTAGATCCAAGCAGGGTAGAACGATGGATTTTTATAGAATGATGAGAGTGGAACATGGGAGGATAAAAGGGAGTTCTTTATCTTTAAATTGTCCCATAGGGAAAGAGAGTGCTTAAGAATGGGGTTATGGATATGTTTGCGTGATTTGGATGGGATCCACATAATGTTGGAAATCGGGATGGGGTCGCATTCCACCGCTTCAATCGAAACCCAGAGGGGAGGTTCCTTTGTTGTGTGGTACTTTACTAACGTGGCTAATTGTGCAGCTCTATAATAGTTCAAAAAGTTGGGTAGCCCAGTCCTCCTTTAACTTTGGGGAGATGCAAGATTTGATGTTTTAATCTTGGTTCGGAGGAGCCCCACACAAAAGTTGGAAACTCTTTTTTTGTACAATCCTTAAGTAGTATGATGGGATTGGGGCTGGGAGAACTTTAAAGAGGTAAAGGAGTTTAGGCAGAATTGACATCTTGATTGCGTTAATTCTTCCAAGCCAAGATAAAGGTAAATGAGACCAGGATTTTAAAAGATTTGATATCTCTTTTAGAAGGGTTGGGGTAGTTGGCTGTAAATATCTCTGTGAAAGAAGCCGTAAGGCGGATTCCTAGGTATGGAATGTTTTTATCTGACCATTGAAAGGGAAGACCAGATTTAGCTGCATTAAGGTCTGAAGCTGAGAGTGATATATTGAGAGCCAAGCTCTTTTTGGGGTTTATAACTAGTCCTGAGAAAGACGCATAATGTTTTAGTAGGGACATTAGGTTTGGGCCTGTTACTTGAGGGGTCACGAGAAAAAGGAGGATGTCATTGGCGAACATACACAGTTTATGCTTATGGCCCCCTACTTCTATACCTAAGATCTTGGGGTCTGACCTAATCTTATGCGCAAGTGGTTCTATGAGGAGGGCGAACAAAGAGGGGAAAGCGGGCATCCCTCTCTTGTGCCTCTGCCAATGGAAAATGGGGTCTGACTTGTAGCCTGCGTAGTTTGACGCATGCCTTCGGATTATTGTATAATTCCATTATCCATGTCATGAAGTTGGGTCCAAAGCCCCATTTTTGTAATGCATATTTTAGGTAAGACCAGGATATAGAGTCGAAAGCTTGTTTTATATCCAGTGACAGAAAGCACGCTGGGATGCCCCTTTCTTAGCTATATGAGCTAGCAAGTACGCCCTTCTAATATTGTCACCTGCTTGTCAGTTCGGTATAAAGCCAACCTGGTCACGATGGACCAGTGAGCCTATTATTCTGTTTAGGCGCACCGCCAAGATCTTACCAAGAAGTTTAATGTCCGTATTCAGCATTGAAATGGGACGAAAGTTTTCGCATGCGGTGTTATCGGTTTGTGGTTTTGGTATCATGCAGATTGTGGCCATGAGTGATTCCTGTCGGAAGGATTTTCGTTTAGCAAGTCATTAAAGGCCTCAGCTAGCCTTGGTGAGAGGAGTTCGGTGAATGTTTTGTAATATTTAGCAGTGAATCCGTCGGGTCCAGGTCTTTTATTTAGTTTAAGGTCCTTTATCGCGTTGCTTACTTCATTATGTGATACAGGTGATTCTAATTGCAATCTTTGGGAGTCCGACATTTGGGGTAGATGGAGTTGCAAATAAAAGGAGTCCGCCTCCTTTTCATTGATTACATTTGTATCCGAGTACAGTTTTTTCAGGTGGGAGCTAAATTTTTGTACGATTTTAAGGGGGTTGCTAGAAATGATGTTGTTAGCCAATTTCAGTTTAATGACCAATTTTCTGGAGTTTATTTAAAGATGCTTTGTTTCTTCCAACCAGCCCAGATGGTTTTAGGGCTGTGGTTTAGGCAAGAGTCCTGATGCGCCAACGTAAGTGTTTTAACCAAAAATCAACCTTATAACAATGCTAAGAACATGTATAATAACGAGGGTTCATAGTCAGAGCCCAAGGCGGGGGAGGAGGGTGGGGAGGAAAGCGGGGAGGGGAGAAAGGGGTGTCTGCAGGAGTGGTCCGGAATTGGCTGTCAATATCAAATATACGCTAAGCGGTAGACTGTTAAAAAGGCTGGGCTACCATGGTAATAATACAATATCATTGATTTCATTGGGTTATTGCATATTCATACCACGGTTTCCAGGTTCTTTCGAATCCATCGGTCGCGTCCATGTCGATTGCCATCATTTTGGCGCGAGTCATAGCTAGGTTCATTCTGTTCGTTACTTCGTTAATTGATAGATTAGAGGTTTTCCATGCTTTTGCCAGTGTTTGTTTCGCAGCTGTAAAGAGCTGTGTTAATAGTTTAAATTGTTTATGTGAGACATTTTTGGGTTTGAGGTTTAATAATGCGCTTTTGGGGTCCAATGGAATCCCCTTACCCGATAGTTGACTGATTATTGTGAACATTTCTGACCAGAATAACTGTGTTTCTTAGGGCACGACCACCAGATATGAAAGAATGTTCCTGGAGATGAGCAGCCCCTGAAACAATGTTCAGGGTAGTTTGCACAAATTTCGCAATCCTAGTAGGAACTAGGTACCATCTAGTAAGAACTTTATAGTTAGTTTCACAAGCTAGTACATTTATTGAAGCAGATTTGGTGTTGGTCCATATTTGATTCCAGTCTTCTGGATCTAGTTCAATATCCAGGTCTAGTTCCCATTTGTTTACAGAGTTAGTCAACAACTGGGAGTATATTGATGAGATCAAACCTCTAGAGGGAGGGGTGCTTTTGCAGAGCTTATCAAAGGCAGATAGTCGGGGAGGGTGGGGATGAAGTCTGCATAAGGTTTGAAAAAGTTTTTAATTTGGAGGTATCTAAATATTTCAGATTGTGGTATGTTATAGATTTCGCATATATCCGGAAAGGAACCTAAATGTAGAGGAATCCAAGAATTTATACAGGCATGTACAGTCCTTTTTCACCCATTCTTTAAAGTGTTGGGGTAGATCCAAGCAGGGTAGAACGATAGATTTTTTATAGAATGATGAGAGTGGAACATGGGAGGATAAAAGGGAGTTCTTTATCTTTAAATTGTCCCATAGGGAAAGAGAGTGCTTAAGAATGGGGTTATGGATATGTTTGCGTGATTTGGATGGGATCCACATAATGTTGGAAATCGGGATGGGGTCGCATTCCACCGCTTCAATCGAAACCCAGAGGGGAGGTTCCTTTGTTGTGTGGTACTTTACTAACGTGGCTAATTGTGCAGCTCTATAATAGTTCAAAAAGTTGGGTAGCCCCAGTCCTCCTTTAACTTTGGGAGATGCAAGATTTGATGTTTTAATCTTGGTTCGGAGGAGCCCCACACAAAGTTGGAAACTCTTTTTTGTACAATCCTTAAGTAGTATGATGGGATTGGGGCTGGGAGAACTTTAAAGAGGTAAAGGAGTTTAGGCAGAATTGACATCTTGATTGCGTTAATTCTTCCAAGCCAAGATAAAGGTAAATGAGACCAGGATTTTAAAAGATTTGATATCTCTTTTAGAAGGGTGGGGTAGTTGGCTGTAAATATCTCTGTGAAAGAAGCCGTAAGGCGGATTCCTAGGTATGGAATGTTTTTATCTGACCATTGAAAGGGAAGACCAGATTTAGCTGCATTAAGGTCTGAAGCTGAGAGTGATATATTGAGAGCCAAGCTCTTTTTGGGGTTTATAACTAGTCCTGAGAAAGACGCATAATGTTTTAGTAGGGACATAAGGTTTGGGCCTGTTACCTGAGGGGTCACGAGAAAAAGGAGGATGTCATTGGCGAACATACACAGTTTATGCTTATGGCCCCCTACCTCTATACCTAAGATCTTGGGGTCTGACCTAATCTTATGCGCAAGTGGTTCTATGAGGAGGGCGAACAAAAGAGGGGAAAGCGGGCATCCCTCTCTTGTGCCTCTGCCAATGGAAAATGGGTCTGACTTGTAGCCTGCGTATTTGACGCATGCCTTCGGATTATTGTATAATTCCATTATCCATGTCATGAAGTTGGGTCCAAAGCCCCATTTTTGTAATGCATATTTTAGGTAAGACCAGGATATAGAGTCGAAAGCTTGTTTTATATCCAGTGACAGAAAGCACGCTGGGATGCCCCTTTTCTTAGCTATATGAGCTAGCAAGTACGCCCTTCTAATATTGTCACCTGCTTGTCGGTTCGGTATAAAGCCAACCTGGTCACGATGGACCAGTGAGCCTATTATTCTGTTTAGGCGCACCGCCAAGATCTTACCAAGAAGTTTAATGTCCGTATTCAGCATTGAAATGGGACGAAAGTTTTCGCATGCGGTGTTATCGGTTTGTGGTTTTGGTATCATACAGATTGTGGCCATGAGTGATTCCTGTCGGAAGGATTTTCGGTTTAGCAAGTCATTAAAGGCCTCAGCTAGCCTTGGTGAGAGGAGTTCGGTGAATGTTTTGTAATATTTAGCAGTGAATCCGTCGGGTCCAGGTCTTTTATTTAGTTTAAGGTCCTTTATCGCGTTGCTTACTTCATTATGTGATACAGGTGATTCTAATTGCAATCTTTGGGAGTCCGACATTTGGGGTAGATGGAGTTGCAAATAAAAGGAGTCCGCCTCCTTTTCATTGATTACATTTGTATCCGAGTACAGTTTTTTCAGGTGGGAGCTAAATTTTTGTACGATTTTAAGGGGGTTGCTAGAAATGATGTTGTTAGCCAATTTCAGTTTAATGGGGGTATAGGATTTCTTAAAGAAATGTAATGATCTTGCTAAATAAGCCCCCGGCTTGTTGGCTTGTTTGTATAAGGTGTGTTTGGACCTGTTTAAACTTTTATTGGCTGATTCTGTAAGGAATAGGTCGTACTCTAAGCGAGCTTTGTCTAGGCGGTCCTTAGTTCTGGGTGAATAATTGTCTTGGAAGTCTAAAAATGCTAGATTAAATTATTTTTCCAATTTCATCGCCATTTGTTTCCTTTGTTTTTTGAGGATCCCTAATTGTCTCTGAATAGTCCCTCTTAGAACTGGCTTGTGGGCTTCCCAGAGTGTGAGGGCGGATATTTCAGGGCTCTCATTGTGGGTTAGATAGTCTCTTAAAGATTGTTCTATTTCTAGACAGTGAGTGGGGTGGTTAAGTAAGTAATAGCTCAGGCATATACCAAGACCGGTCGTGCTTTTTTGGAATGGTTGAGGCAATAGTTGTAAGAACTGCGTTGTGGTCTGACCACGGGAATAGGGACTATATTGGAGTGGAGGACTTCAGGAATCATTCCGGTTGTTAGGAATATGTGATCTATTCTACTAAATGATTGGTGCGGATTTGAAAAATAGGTGAAGTTGCGTTTTGTTGGGTTCATCTCCCTCCATGAGTCCACCAGGTTGTATTTTGAGAGGAGATTGGGAAGATTCCATTTAGGATGGTGTTTGTGTTGAATATAGGGGGACTTGTCTAAGAAAGGGAGAAGAACCTGGTTTGAGTCTCCACAAATCAGAAGGGAGCCAAGTTTATGAGCATTTATGGTTTGAAGAAGGTGAGACATGAATGGCATAGGATTGAGGTTAGGGCATAGTATGAGACAATCGTAATTGCCGTGTCTAAAATATAGCCTGTTAAGATCAGGTATCTCCCCTCTGGGTCTCTGATTTCTGTGTTCAATGTGAAAGGAGTCGAGCGGTGGAAGGCTATAAGGGTGCCTCTTTTCTTTACTGTGGCGGATGCATTGTAAACTTGTGGATAAGCTGTGTGAAAGTACTTAGGGGTTGTGCTTGGGGTGAAATGAGTTTCCTGAAGGCAGACTATGTGGGCCTTTTTTGACTGGAAAAGCCTGAAAGCTTTTGATCGCTTCTGTGGTATGTTTAAGCCTTGAACATTGAGTGACAATAAGTTCAATGGTAGCCAAACCGACAACTCAATCTTACTGTGCTTCCGCGTGTAGCAATTACCCGGACCACTCCGTGAAGACTGGATGGGGAGAAGGGCAGCAAAGGAGGTTTCAGGGGAAAAATAAAAGACAACAAAGGTTAGTGCAACAACAGTTAACAAATTGTAACAAACATATTTAGCATAAGTCCGTGGTTGGGGAAAAGGATCCCCACCACCAGGGAAAAGGGGGTCTCCGTCAGATCCCCACATATTAAAGTTGGGGGTCTGAGTTAGACTAATTGGGGCACATGTTTTTCCAGGGGTCAGAGTGCCGGCGTTCCGTAGTGTACAAAAAGGGGAGAGAAGAGCAATTGTAAGAGATGGAGGATGCGCTTGGCTATGTAGAATATTAGAAATATTAGCTGAGCAACGGAGGGGGAACCCTATCGTCCCTGAGGTAAAAATGTAGGATTTTCATTTACTTTCACTTTCAATGAAACAGTACAAATAGAGAGGGTTGTATCTCCCTAATGGGGACACAGACAACAATCAAAAACTGACAGGTGTTTTAATCCACATCCCCCCTATCAAAACTGAAAAATAATTTTTGCCTTTAGTTATACTTTAATATTTAATAGTTTGAACCAGACAAATCAATAGATTCCCCCTTCTATGCTAAATGGTCTGGACGGAGGAATCTCCCCTGCCAACTATTTTATCCTGACAGCCATTTCTCCTGTGGCTTTCAGAATACCAGAACAATGATGGCATCTGAGAGACTGCAGGCACTGTTGGGCGGAGAATTTTCCACCTGACTGCTTTGATTTTCAATTTGTCAAGCTGCATGATGCTGACAGGCCATCCGCAGCTCGAATTTTGGGTACTTATGTTTATGGCCAGCATACCTGATCAAAGATTAGTTTGTCCTTAACCACTTCAATTCAGGGCACTTATACACCTTCCCGCCCAGAAGGAGGATGGTACTGGTGGTGACCCATGTTTCCATCCGAGGAGTGGATGTAGTAGAGAATTACACGTAGCACCCTCGTCCTAGAGTAGGGCTTCAGGGAAATTTAGTTTTGCTGAGTGGTAGCCAGCCTGTTCTAATTCTATTAAGTTGTGGATTCTCCATTTTGTCAGTAGGTGGCACTGTTGCCTTTGACATTAGTATGATGAGCTACAGTATACTCAAGTTATGGATAAACATACTTTTCTCAAGCCAATCATATTTGCTGCTATGCATGCATGCATGGAAAATTTTATGGAAACAAGTTAGGTGATCGGCAGTCTTCTCGCTCAAGGCTGCGGGCCTGGGTGGATGTGTGTACAGTAGAGGTCGACCATATATCGGCCGATATTCGGCCATTTGGAGAAATCGTCATCGGCCGATTATTATCCAAATCAGGCCAATATTTAACACTGCCCGCACCTGTGTCAGCAGAGTGTGGAGAAGGGAGGAGGAACATGGGGTTCCTCCTCCCTTCTCCACACTCTGTCTCCAGAGCAGCGCCGTGGTGTGTGAAGAGAGAGTGTGGTGGAGAGAGAGAAGGGAGCTGTCATTAGTGAGGTTGGATGTCGTGGTGGACGGGACCCCGAGTGGGCGGGACCCCGCTATCCAACACCAGCCAATGGATGAAGATCTGGGGCGAACCGCTAACATGTATGTGTCCCCGTCCCTTCTTTAACAGCCGGATCATTGGCTGGATAGCTGCTGGGGCCTGCCCACCCGGGTCCCGCCCCCACCTACGGACATCACGCTGAATCTGTGAGCCCCCTCTCTCTCCCCATACAGTTTCATGGCGCTGCAGAGAGCAGTTTCATTATCGGCTGTGAAGCCTGCAGTGCCATCTGCTAGTGCCAACCTGCCAGTGCCAACTAGTGTCAACCTGCCAGTGCCACCTTCCAGTGCCATCCAGTGCCACCCTGCCAATGCTAACTAGTGTCATCCAGTGCCACCTGCCCAGTGCAACTAGTGCCATCCAGTTCCACCTGCCAGTGCATCTAACGCCACCAGCCAATGCCATCCAGTGCCAACTAGTGCCATCCAGTGCTACGTGCCATCCTGCATCCAGTGCCACCTGCCATGCCAACTGCAGTGCTTATTGCCATCCAGTGCCATCTGCCAGTGCCAACCAGTGCCACCAGTCAGTGTCAACCAGTGCCACCTGCTAGTGCCAACCAGTGCCATCCAGTGCCACCTTCCAATGCCATACAGTGCCAACTATTGCCATCCAGTGCCACCTGCCAGTGCCAACTAGTGCCACCTGCCAGTGCTAATTAGTGCCACCTGCCAATCAGTGGCACTTGCCAGTGTCGCCTGTTAGTGGCACCTGCCAATCAGTGACTTCTGCCAGTGCCATCTGCCAATTAGTTCCACCTGCCAATGCTAACCAGTCCCAACCAGTGGCACCTGTCAGTGGCACCTGCCAAAAAAAATCGGCCTAAAATATCGGCCACAAAAATCAGCATCATATATCGACCATCGGCCGCCCCGATTTCTAAATATCAGCATCGGCCAGAGAAAAAACCATACCGGTTGACTGACTGCTAGGTCTGAAGCTAGGTCTGAA